>CM021103.1:66701867-67137439 GCA_007115665.2 Sequoiadendron giganteum
TGAATGGTGTACATAAAAATGAATAAAAATGTCATGTACATCACTTTAATCGATATTTCAGCTTGTCTTAAATGATATATACACTCATTATAATAACATAAAATTTTGATAATATTCATAAATATATTAAATGTAAATTACACTACTTTAAATATAACTTTCCTTTATGAATAAATAACCATTTCTAATAATTTATAAAAACAATATTCACTAACTAAATAATAAATGAATGAAATGACATCACATCCTAAACGGTCCTTTTACAAACTTTTTTATTTTATAACTAAGAAATCGTTTGAATGCTTTTTAGCTGACAATATAAGCTCTTTATCGTTGCAAGTCTAGAATACAGAATGGCTGCTTTGCTTAATGAAATATTCGTGTGATGAAAGTGATATCAGAAAATCACTACTTTTTATCTATCTTTACATTACAACCGTTGAAGAAGTCGACTTTCAAGCATGGAAGGGGGTGTTAAGAATCACATCAAGTGAAAGGAACTTTCCTTAACAATTTTTTTTTGACCAATTGGTCTAGTGTTAATTATGTGTGTATAGATTTTGAATCTACTTGTAGGGCCTAGTATTAGAATAAGTGGATTAGAATTCATGTTTTAATGAAAAGGATAAGTATAATTTTGAAATTCATATATTTATGTGAATTTTATTTAATTTTAAGTCTATTTTGATATGATAGTTTCATTATATAATGACAAGCGATATTTTCTAAAGTGTTAAATTTTATTTTTTTCTTAATCTTTATTTATTTTTATTTACTTTCATTCTTATATATTTTCATATATTCAATCTTACATTAGTTTCATTTGCATCTATTTTTTCTTGCTCTTTATTATTACCTCAAGTTTTCATATATCAATTTTGAATTTAAAACTTTTCTTTTTATTATTGAACAAAGATTTTAAAACTTTGCATTTCCTATCTTGAGTCTTATAGTGTTTAAGATTGACTCTAAAATTTAACTTCTCAAATTCAAAATTATGAACTATTGCATTTTTTCTACTAATCATTGGGAGCTAACGTGCTAGATGTTTGTGTGACTAATCATTATGTCGTAGTATTTAAAGGCATGCATTTGTGCATTTTAATGCATCCAAGAACACTAAGAACCATCTACATTATAAGGAACATTCATTACAGGAACATTTTAATTTTCTCCTTCTTGGTCATGCTTGGTATATAACTCCTATGTATCCAAGAGTGAGAGAGAATTGGGTGGAACTTACTTTGAGGGAATTAAGGGTAAAATCGCCAACTCTCATAGCCACCAAATAAGAACAAAATCAAGATTTAGAAAAAAATACAACCCAAAAATCACCTTTTGCAAGCAATTGATTAGCCCATTTTAATGAAATCCTTAAACTAGAGACTACCTACTTGGGCACTCTTTTAAACTCCACCAAAAATTCAATGTATCATGAATAATAAAAATATACACACCCCCATCGCTAAACTATAACCAAACATTTGCATCATCCATAGAAAACTCTTTCCTCATGAAGAGGGTGTTCCATTTGATTCCATTCTTGTACATGTATATTATTGCCTCATGGACAACAATAGTTTTATCACTATTCAATCAATGTGAACCATGCATGTGCATACAATTGATGATTCATGTCACATAGTAGCGATGAGTTAGATTTGATAAATATTGGATTTGGGTCTTGTTTATAGTCGCAAACTTGGTATTTTCTTGCGTAAATGGTATGGCTGACTATGTGCTCTTACTTCCTTTTTTAACAAAAAAATTGTTCTCTATTATACTCTAAGGATTGATGATATTTATGAATACCTTAAGAGGGTTTCTAAATCACTAGGGGACAAGTTCTCCTAGGTCAATCCCCTAAAAGATTAACTTTACGGTCATATGTTAATGATCAAATACAATAAGATTTGACCATTAAAATGCTTCTAGAAGGATTTTATAGATCTAGATTCATTTTACATGCTCCAATGTAAGTGTTCCTAGTATTCTCATTAAATGTGAAAGATATTTCTTTGATGTTTGATGAAGATAAACGAATGCAATTAAATGCCCTCAAATATAAGAATATAAGAATTAATTATGTGTGGGTATAAACAACTTAGGGAAAGAAAAAATAATAGATGATATTCAACCAAAAAATTTAATTTGAATTTTAAAAAATGAGGAGTAAGGCTCATCAATCCCATACCCACAAAAATGTCTCGGGACATGGGAATGGTGAAACCAATATTTATAATAAGTGGGTGCATGGACATACTAAATGCAAAATTTGGGAGAATAAATTAGAATGTGTGTGTCTATGGATTGGTGGAGGATAAATGTCTAGGAATGTGTGTAAATGGATGAATAATAACATGGAGAAGAATTCCAACTTCACACAAGATTACACCATATGTCGATATGTGAATATATTAAGCCATTCTCTCAAAATGGGTATAAAGTAAATGGTAATTGAAATGGATATACAAATTTCACAATTAAAATATTAACCAAGAAAATTAAATACATCTTTAAAAAATGAAGAAGGAACTCGAAATCATGCCTCAAAGATGCACAATATTCCATATTTAGCTTTGATCTACCACATAATAAAATATTAATTACAAAATATTTTCACATAATTTTTAAAAATATCCTCTTTAGTGTCATATGAAGTTATGTAAGAATTACATAAGGGAAACAAGGCATATGTATACAATTTTTACCATTATAATATAAAGAACATCATAATATTATTAATTAAGTTAAATAAGGATATAGAAGAATGGAAAAGGTGTGAACAAGGGATAAAAATAGACTAGAAACACATTTGAAAGATATCACCTAAAAAGAGTGCAAAAATAAATGGTTGTAAGGTATACAATTTGTTAAATTATAGTTCTCCCTTTCCCACTAGATACTTTTATATCTTTTTCCTTCATTTTTAAGGAATGAAAAAATTTAGATAAAGATTTTTTATCAAACTCTTCATTTGATAGTTCTCATCAATTCTCTTTCACAAACTAAAACTGTTAATCTTTGTTGATACATTCAAGAGAACTAAATATGTATTGATCAAATGATTCCCTATGTCTTCTTGTCCATATTTCTCCAATCTTCATTAGAAATTTTTGTATGTTTTTCTTCCTTTGAATCTACTCTCCATTGATCTATCTCTTCTAAGAGATAGTCTACTTTTAGATTCAATATCTCTTATATAGAGCAATTGAACATCTTAATCTCAAATTTTGATGTGCTTGACATGGCTTCTCTAACCACACATAGATTTGTAAAACCACTAAAATAATACTCCCACTATAGCCACAAAAAACCCAAGGACACTCCAAGAAATGTGCCCCCTTCTACAATCTAGCCAAAGATTTGATACCAGATGTTAGAATATAAGGGTATATGACACAATAAAAATACTATCAACGTAGAGATTTAATCTTACTATAATGTGACTAAGCCAATAAAATTTATTAATAAAATAATAAAGAAACAAGAATAACTCAATAAACACCTATAGTATATATCATATGGACACTAGGTATATGTGGAGAAACTCTTGCAAGAAAAAAATCCACCCCAAAGATATCCAAGCTTATATTATTCCAAACAATATACTATAATTTAATACAATTCAATTATCCCTCTAATTGTAGTGGTTGACACTATAAGAGTACCTTTGAGAGAACTTTATGGTCCACTATCTCATGCCTTCAATATAAATATAAATTGAAAATAAGAAAAAAAACAAATGGTAACCAAAACCATGAACCATGGAAAAAATCTAATTCCCTTATGGTCATGGTCAAACATCTCAAAATAAAATTTAACTCATCTTACACATATTACACCCCTCTTAAGAATTAAAATTTCACTTATTCTATAATAATAGTTAAATTGACCAAGATTCTAATCTTAAGAACTCCACAAGGATATTCAATATTGATTTATAACCGTTTTATGGGAAGATACTTTGTAACTTCGAATTTTGACTTTTTAAATTTAATCTCCATATTCAATATCTTCTTATACAATATCTTAAGTATCCCAAGAATAAATAAATAATAAATAATTTCTCTGCCCATATATGGGCATCCCATTTTTCCCATTCCAAATTGTTTGGAGAGTATAGATTATTTATCTACATAATTAAATATAATTACCTTAAGTATCCCAAGAATAAATAAATAATAAATAATTTCCCTACTCATATATGGGCATCCCATTTTTCCCATTCCAAATTGTTTGGAGAGTATACATTATTTAGCTACATAATTAAATACAATTAGTCAAGACTTAAGAATGCAAGGTGAATGATTTTCCCCTTATCCTAATGGATTGATAGCCTCTCAAAACTATAGTCGACAAATAGTTGAAGGTGACTACATTGTGATAAATTCTATTGATAAGGGTAAAATTTTGAGCTAGAAATTTAATAGATATGTAAATGAGATTCAAGCTTAAGGAAGAAATTTAGAACACTAAGTTTCAAAACATTGTAAATGGAATCTCAACAAGGTTGTAGATTGTTTGGCTAATGAAGGCATGATGTAAGAGGAAATGACAACCATTTATAGTCGTAGTGTGAAGACATAGAAAATTTTAGAATATTTAGTTTCTTATAAGCCCCCTTGAGCTAAAAATAATGGTCAAGGGCAATTGTAGCCCTATGTGTAATGGATGAGAAGATTAATTTTGTAAGATGTCATATATGCACAATAGTATTTAATAAGAATATGCAAATAGATGGTATGGATTGACAATTTTAATATGAAAGACTTGATAGTAAAGGGGTAGTTAAGTAGGAGCTCATTCTTGGTAGGAGTATGTTGTATGGTAGTCATTAATGAAATTTGTGGTGTGGAGAGACATCAAAATTATTATAGGAGTGCTTGTGCTCTTCTTTTCACAATGGTTGTTTGTGGGATATCATTTGGTTCTTATCACAACTACTTCTTGACAAGGAATGACAAGAAAATAGTTTGGGGAGTATGGTAGTGTGCACTTGGTACCTTGGGGGCTTATGGGAAAGTGCTTTCAATTTATTTTTTCTTGTAATCAGCTTGCTACCCTAGGGTTTATCAAGGGCATTATTAGTGAACAAGTCTTGTTGATAAGGAATTATTCCAAGGTGGCTATTTGAGGGGATTTCAATATGTATTTTACCTTCTAGATGCAACTATTAGGTTATGAAATTTATAATTATTTTTACTAGACCAATTTTCTAGCTCAATTCTAGCCAACGTCTAGAGGTAATGACCAGACAAGAGAAGAATCCAATGGTAATAGGGGTCTAGGGAAAAGATTGTGTCTCTACTCTAGTCCTAGGCGGTGGTAATGATGATGAATAAGTAGAGCTATATCATGAAGTGGGTGTCCTTTAAGCATTTTATGGTAATGTAGGGAAAGTTCTAGCAGACCTACATTTTCATCACCATTGTGGTTGTTTTAAGGTTGGTAATGGCTTTACTATTCTAGTATTATGTGACCCTTTAATACATTGATCATGTCACTATAGGGAATTTCTTTGTTATGGGTTTCATTTCACAACCTTAGCAAGCCATCATAGAGGAAGATTAGGGCAAGCAAATGAGAAATGAGTGGAAGAGGTAACCATTGGCTCGATACCAATTCCTCTTGTTTCTAGGGAATGTTGAGGAGTAGTATAAATTGTTCATTACTAAGGTTCACTATAGTATTTGATATGGTATTCTAGTTTTAGTGTGTTATGTTACTAGTCTAATATAGGTTCTTAACACTATCTATTAAAATGCAATTTATGTTTGGATGCTACCCCTTTAACTACTTTATATTTGACTATATAGAATATTTTATAAACTCATGTTAATAGTAATCAAAAGACAAGGGTCCCTATAGATCCCCACTACTATAATACCTTTCTATTTTATCCTTTAATTGTCCAATAATGCCATTGTCCAATTCAAGTATTCCATATTTAAATTTGTGTACCACAAAGTGAAATATAATCTCAAAAAGCTTTTCACATGAATATTTCAAAATACCCTCTTTATTGTTGTATGAACTTATGAAAACATTACATCAATAAATACATCACTTTAAAACTCTCTTTATTGTTGTATGAATCTTTTTTCTTTTTCTTTTTTTTTATATTGAATAATATAAATTGCAATGAATAAGATAAGAGCTACCTAATTTATGTGGCTATTGTTGTATGATCTATGAAAGCATTACATCAATAAAGATATTATGCATTCCATTTTTTGGTTGAGAAGATATTTAATTTTGATCTCTTTTGCAACTTGTTAATATCACAACCGTTAAGATTAGGACATATATTAAATAATAAAAAAAATTACAAATAATCAAAACTCTTTCTACCAAAAATAAAAAACTAAATGACTCCACCAAAATTATCTAAAACACCATCAATATTTTAACTTCTCTACCACAAAGTTAAACTCTAAATCTCCAAAATAAACTTTCTAATATAATTTAAAAAATAAAACCCCTTTATTGTCGCATGGACTTATGAAAGCATTGAGTCAATAAAGAGAAAATATACAAATTAAAAAGAAGAAAAGAAAAAGAGATAAATCTCTTTTTCAAAATGATACCCTCTATGAAAATTCTAATGTTAGCTTAAAAAATCAAAATAATGATATAACCTATAATTTTCTATAGTGATTGGAAGCATGAGCATGAACATAGATTCGTGTGAGGAAAAGTCGAGGAAGCACCAGCTGTCACCGCCTAAAGGCAAACCAAAAGGCGAAGGGCCAACGACTAGAAGGAAGTGGGAAATGGGAAGGCCAAATGTTAAAAAGACAGTGGGCGGAGGGCCCCACCCCAACTTTTATTTTCACTCTTTACGTGTTGTATTTGGACTCTACGTGTACACGTATTGTCGGCGGCCTGTTCCAGCTTGACCGCAACTCCGTCCGGACAATGATGAATTTGGCGGATTCACAACTTCCGCGCACATGCAATATCTCTTTCAGTTGACGGAGATGCCAAACTCTGACGTCAATTGGCTAGTGCTAAAAAATTTCCACGTCGACTGCCGTCAAAACTAACGATAGTCAGTGGAACGATTCGCCTCCATGGAACAAATTTTAGCTTGAAGACAGACAGAAATTATACAATGTAGGTTAGGTGG
Source organism: Sequoiadendron giganteum (assembly GCA_007115665.2). Taxonomy (NCBI): domain Eukaryota; kingdom Viridiplantae; phylum Streptophyta; class Pinopsida; order Cupressales; family Cupressaceae; genus Sequoiadendron; species Sequoiadendron giganteum. Next base: position 66,709,000 of record CM021103.1, read on the forward strand.
CGACAAATATACGCCTAAAACCACTCTGCCACTGCATTGTACTAAGCTTACTTTATACGCAGTAACGACTGTGCTTCCCAGATCTTTTGTTACAGTGATCTCTGAACACACATATTTCTTGTGGTCAGAGTACATTACATAATCTCCGAGTCTCGCGGCTTGCGCTGCTTAAATGTCAGAGTAAGTCTGAAGCCCCGTGGAGATAAGTCCAGAGAAAATGCGAAGCTCTGTAGAGAAATTGTGAAGCCCTGTGGAGAAAAGTCCAGAGAAATTGTGAAGCCCTGTTGAGAAAAATCCAGAGAAATTGTGAAGTTCTGTAGAGAAATTGTGAAGTCCTGTTGAGAAAAATCCAGAGAAATTGTGAAGTTCTGTAGAGAAATTGTGAAATCCTGTTGAGAAAAGTCCAGAGAAATTGTGAAGTTCTGTGGAGAAAAGTCGAGAGAAATTGTGAAGCTCTGGAGAGATTGTGAAGTACTGTAGAGAAATTGTGAAGCACTGGAGAGATTGTGAAGTACTGTAGAGAAATTGTGAAGACTTAAAGAGGAAATTTTGGGAGATTTTTAGGGCCATGATGGTGGGGTTTTGGTGGCTGTTTGTAGTAGCGGTGGTGGGATTGGTGGAGGGGAATGATCTTTCGCCGCCGCCGCCTTCCGCCGTGCTTTGTACTACGTGCACTACATGTAAAAACCCTTGCGCCACTCCGCCGCCACAGGCGCCGCCGCCTTCGTCGGGGTTAATCCTGCCGCCCCCGCCGCCACAGTCTGGGTTAATCCTGCCGCCCCCGCCGCCGGCTTCGTTAATCCTGCCGCCCCCACCCCCGCCAGCTTTAATCCTGCCTCCGCCCTCATCTTCTCCGCCGCCGCCATCCTCCGTGGTGGTGAACAAATGCCCTCCGCCGCCGGCTTCCTCGTCTTCTCCCTGCTCCTCTGGATGCGGTGGAGGTTCGAACCCCTCCCCTTACCGCTACATTTTCCCCACGCCGCCCGGTTATAATTCTACTTACGCCTTTCTTATTGGCGACGCCGCCTCTTCCAAGCTGCTCCGCCGCAAATCCTTAATGCTAAACCTCTTCCTGGTTCCTTTTCTACAGTTGTTTTTTAAGATCTAGTGAGTTCAATCTCTTTTCAGTGTCCCTCTTTGGGCGTAAATTTAAAAATGTATCTTGGCTATTTATGGTTATTTGCAGGCAGATCTGATTAAATGAGCTCTCTGGATTTTTTAATCCTTGCGGAAGAGCTCGTTGAGCGGTGCTGATCGTCGTTGGACCTTGAGTTCCGTTGGATCTGTTTGTAAGCACAGCTCCATTCAGTAAATAATGCCTGATTTCTAGCTCTCTGTTCAAATAAAATAACTGAATGGTGGAGTCTTTTCTTTGCATCTTTAAATCAATGGCGAATTGAGCTCTTTAAAAGCTATGTAAATTCTTCTGCTCATGCAATCTATTACATTTCAACTTTTCATTATTATTACTACTGTAAATTCGTTTTTTTGGGGTCTGTGCTTGAGTAACGCTTCACATTCCTGCGACATTTTATCATCAGTTTAAAATAAGGTTTTTTTATGGATGTGTATTCGAACACAGCTTTTCAAATGTCCAGCTTACTAGCAATTTGTGTGATACAGGGTGAGTTTCTTATAATTTTTGGGCTGATAAATTGGGCTTCGAACCTGCAATTATTATCTGATCATCCAGTTTATATTTAAAAGTTATTGTACATAGACATTTTCTGCTTTTAATAATTTTAATATATTTTTTTTATTTTTTTAATTATAGATTGAGTTTGGTATATGTTTGTATTTATAGACTGTTCTTAAATATTTTGTATGATTGATTTTGATTGTGTATATTTGTTTTGGATCAAGTCTCTTCTTGATATTTATTACTTGTTGAAAACAAGTTATAATTGGATTGACAATGGACTAGTCAAAGAGGGGCTATCGTAGTTGGTAGAGCACTCTAGCAACAAATGGAAGGTCTTAGGTTTGAGTGTGGTAGGTCCATATGGATTATAGCTCAACATGTGGTATCAGGGTTAAGTTAGGAGCCTGAATCCCTACTCCGCGGTTTATGAGGGAGGTGTTGGAAGTAAACCACATTGGGACTAACAATGGGTTGGCCAAGAAGAGGCCAATGATTCAATTGGTAGCTGGTTCATATGAGGTGTAGCTCAATAGCACTATGTGAGATCAGAAGGTGTTGGAGATAAGCCATATTATAGATTGAGTTTGGTATATGTTTGTATTTACAGACTGTTCTTAAATATTTTGTATGATTGATTTTGGTTGTGTATGGTTTTTTTGGATCACTCTACTTGATATGGATTACTTGTTGAAAACAAAGTTATAATGGGATTGACAATGGGCTTGACAATGGGCTAGTCAAAAAAGGGCTACTGGCAATTGGTAGAGCACTCTAGCAGCAAATGGAAGGTCTTAGGTTTGAGTCCTCTGACAGTTGGTAGAGCACTCTAGCAGTAAATGGAAGGTCTTAGGTTTGAGTTGTGGTAGTTCCATATGGATTATAGTTCAACAGGTGGTATCAGAGTTAAGTTAGGAGCCCGAACCCCTACTTTGTGGTTTATGAGGGAGGTGTTGGAGGTAAACCACATTGGGACTAACAATGGGTTGGCCAAGAAGAAGCCAATGATTCAGTTGGTAGCTGGTTCATATGAGGTGTAGCTCAATATCACTAAGTGAGATCAGAAGATGTTGGAGATAAGCCATATTGAGACAAACGATGGGGTCAAGTAGGGCCAATGACTCAATTGATAGAGCACTCCATAGTCTTAAGTTCAAATCCTAGTTGATCCATATAAGATCTAGCTCAAAACCCTACCTTTTCACGTAAAAAAAAACTCATACCAACTACTACTAACCTTTTCTTCAATTCTTTTAAATTTCTAAGTATTTTATTGACCTTGAAAAAGCTTTCCATGTGGTGGAGATTTTTTTTTGTAAAACGAGCCTTTGCTTTTGACAGATTTTTAATTTTGTCCACTTTTAGCTTTCTGGATTCCTATCTTTATCTTTTTCTGCAACACTCTTGAGGGCCGGAATTTCTTATCGGTTAACAAAAGTATATATTCTCTCTCACCTCAATGATTGACTGTAACATTTGAGAACAGCTAAATAGGCATTGCCCATGAAATATCATTGTCCGTATGTCTTTTCAGTTACTGTCAGTATGGCATTGTTATGTAGAAATAAAACCAGCAAAAGTGGTAACAGAGCAGACGGATGGCTTATTTATTTAATCCTTCAAATGTGAAATATAAAATATTTCCAACAAAATTATTTAAATGTGATTGTTTTGGAGGTATATAGATAAGTGGATAAGTATTAAGAAAATACACTACTGTCTTAATTTTTATTAGGTAAAGAATTAATAATTAATTAAATAGTTTTCAGTTTATCAGAAAAGTTGAATAAACCACCATAGATCAGTATCATTGTTCTGCAACTTTAATTTCATGTACGAATTCGTAATAGAGATCTATAAAGCATAAAGTATGGGACCCGTAAAGCATATAATTATTTAAAGTAATCAATAAAGAAAGATAATAAGGAAGGTGGTCTCAACCACTAATATTTTTTTTAGTTGAACAATGTGAACTTACAAAGAATAAACAGCCTTTAAAAAAGCCACTGCGATTGGGAAAATCCCAAACAAGACAAAACCAGAAAAGAGTTAAAACATCAGATCGAACGAGCAAAACAGAGTCACCAGCACTAAAAGGATTGAAGTTACAGCATTTGTGCTTTTTTTATTGAACTTACGTTGTAATACGGAGAGCGAGAAGATGGATTAGAAGTTGTGCTTCTCAGTACATTTAATTCAAATCTAGCATGATTTGATTGATCATTTTGAAAAGACAATTCACATATTTCATTTATAGAACTTGTTAGGAATTTACTTCTTATGAAATGATTTTTGGATTTGATTGTGTATGATTTTTTACATAATCTTTCGGATCACATTCCATGATCCATCATCAAAATGAGAGCAAAGAGTAAAAGGAGAAAAATGGTTAATTGCAAACCAAGATCAAAATTTAAGACCATGGGAAGGGAGAGAAGGTTGCAATTAACCATTTTTCTCCTTATGCTTTGTGCTCTCATCCTGATGATGGATCATGGAGTGTGATCCAAAACGTTGATGCAAAAAATCATACACAATGGAATCCAAAAACCATTTCATAAGAATTAACATGGATTGTGGAAATTTGATATCATTAAAAAAATTTACTTGTTTATCAAGCTATGCTTTTTAGATGATTGAGCTTTAAAGTATTTAGACTATATGTCCTTAGAGACGAAACTGTCACAGGGGATTATATGTTTTATTTCTAAGTATGGGTCTATGTGTTGAGGTGGTGTTGTACATCTTGTATAATAATGTTATTTATATCAGTTTATTTATCTATATGGACATTTTAATTGATTTATTGTTGGGTTTAATTGTAAATAAAGAAAATGATTCTCCATGGTGAATATGACAAACCTAGGACACATGTCATGTTGTATGGAATATTGATTAGGTATACTTAAGGTCAAAACTAGGAGACACATTAGGACAAATTTGAATGAGATGTGACAAGTTATTAAGAAGACAACACCATTAAAGATATAATCACCCATTTTTGATGAAGTTGTGGTAATGTTCAAATTTGATTTGACATATTTTGAAATGCTTCTTTGGAAATTTTTGGAACCTCATTAAACCACTTTTTAACTATTTGATAAGGTGTCATATTGGTTAGCCCATAGTTTGGATGCCACTAGTGGTTTCTAAGCGAGCTACTTGTCTTATAAACAAGAATTGGATGAGTGGTTTACCAATTCAAAAGATGCATTCAAGAATCACAAGGTGCAATTTATCTTTGTAAGTTCGAATATGGTGACAAGTGTTGGATTTCTTAGGTGTTTTGAATATTGCATTGTAGAGTTATGTTGTCTATTGAATTGTAGATTAAAGATCTTCTAAGAAGAATTATTTTTTGGAAGTTTTGTAATATTTATATTGGTGTTCATTGAGATTCTCCTTGTTGGGTTTTCCTCTTTATGGTTGTTTTAGGACATCCCTTGTGTTATATTCTTCTTCTCTTCTTTATCTCTTTATAAGTATCATTATATTGTTGAAATTATTTTTAGATCTAGATTAGATGTATTTATTTCCTCATAGAATCAAGTTAGAAATTGTAATATTTTGTTGTATTATTTCCTTTCGTTTGGTATTAATGTTTGGTTAGCTTGTTTGATCCATGAGAGTAGTACTAATTTGAAATTAATTTCTACTTAAGTAATGCTAGTTTGAGAGGAGTAGGACTAGTTTGAAATTAGTTCCTACATAAGTAGGGCTAGTTGGAGAGGAGTAGGACTCCTTTGAAATTAATTCCTACTTAAGTAAGGGTTATGCACACATAGATCTATTATTTAGGTACAAAGTGATGAAGATCTCTAATGGAAGATATGAGATCAAGAAGTTCAATCATATCAGCTTTGACCCCTAGAAGCTCAAGATGCAAGACCTACTTGTAGACAAAGACTTATGGATTACAATTTCTAATCTGAATCTTATAGCCATGATTGATGAAGATTGAAAAGTGGATTGGAAAGAAAGAAATCTAGTTAGGATTTGTTTGTTAGAATTAGTGCTCCTAATTTTTTGGGGGGAAGCCTTCACCAAACTAATTTGGAAGAATTTGGGAAACATACATTAGACTACATCTCTATTAAATAAAAAAATTATGGAAAAATTTGTATCCTTTGCAAACAAGTGGTGGATACTCTAAAGTTGAGCATCTAAATGAATTCAACATTATAAGGAGTGATTTATAGCCCATATATGTGAATATGGACGAGGAAGATCAACACATTGTGTTTATTGCCACCCTCATGGGACAACCTTGTCATGGCAATCGATAGCACTCTCCAAATTGAAACTTAAGGTGATGAAAGGTGTGTTATGGTCTAAACAAATGAGACCAAAAATTCTCAAATTTTCAAGGGTGTTTTAAGCATGAGAGGTTGTTCAAAGAAGAAAGACAAGAGCAAGAAATGAACTATATGTGTAAGTCAAAAATTAAACCCAAGTCTCCTATAGCTTGTCAAAAGTGAAATGATGGAACTATAGGAGGAAAGGTTACATTCACAAGTTCTATAAGGAGAAAAATTTATAATTATGATTCAAATACTAATACATCTACAAAAGAACCTGGAGATATGTTTTTGGCACCTTTGAGCATGCATACATGTATTGATGCATGGCTGATTGATTCTAGTGATTTAAACCATGAATCCCCATGAGGAAATTTTTTCTAAGTATGAAGGACATGATGGAGATAACGTTAGGATTGATGATATTAACTTTGAAACCCTAGGACTATGAACCTCAATTTTAATATTTTTAATAGTTAGTTATTATGTCATGTGACTCCAAGAATCATGTAAAGGTAACTTGGATATCCCACATAAAGAGGAATGTTCTTTGTAACCAAATATTATTTTCTAGTCACTAAGAATATACTTTGAAAGGTGGCATTGAGTGGGGACTCTTAATTTGGCCTTTGACAATGTTATTGGACATCTGACATGAAGTGGAAGGGAATCTAACTATTTATACCAATATTTGTAAGAGGTTTAAGAAAGCATCTTTAATGGTATAAGAAGTTGGTAGCATTATTTGGATATAGAGAGTTATTATTTTGTCTTTTGCTAATCTATTTTTGTCTTGTAGTGAAATTGGATGTCCAAGTTCATGAGAAAAGTCTTAACTTTTAGAAGGATGTTTGTAACTCTTGGATGTCCATGAGGCATCTTTTGCATGTAGATTAGTTGGCTCATGGTTTGAGCCCATTGTATTGAAACCATTTATAATTTTGTGTATTACTTTTGGCTATAAATTAGAGCCTGTGAGTAGTGGTTTATAAGCATGAGATAAGACAAGAAATTGCAGGTTCATATGTTCTAAATTGAGGAGAGATGTTGAATATTCTAATCTTGTTTATGAGGATTAGTACATACTTGGTGCTCTCTTTATTGGTGGATTTTTTTCTTGAAGTTATTTCTCCGCACAATTCTGTTACATTGTGGTATATATTTATATTTTTCTAATTTTAGGTGTTTCTCATATACATTCACATATTTGGCTTAACATATATTCACTAAATTTTATATAATGTTTATATTATTTTTACAATAATTTTACTCTTTTTTTCAATATTTGATATCAAAATCTTAGTTTTGATTAGTGGGGGACACCTTGATGGGATTTTTCTATTTCTTTTGTGTTGTATTGGGAGCATTTCTTTATATGTTTGCAAAAAAAAATTCTTAATTGAAATTCATCTCAAGCTCTTCTAGAATGGTTGATAAATTTAATGGAGCCAACTATAAGCTATGAAAACTCAAGATGGAGGATTTCCTTGAAGAAAGAGATCAATGGTTAACAATTATAATTAAAAATAATTAAAGAAGATATTAACAAAGATTGGTATCTAAGTTGTATAAAAAGGCATGGGCCACTTTTTGGTTGTCTTGTATATTTTGTGCTACTAAATATATCTATAAAATCCATCACATACAAATTGTGGGATAAGGTTGGTCAAATCTATTAGTCCAAAAGTGTTTTTAATAAATTATTTTTAAGAATAAAATTATATAATATAAGTTTGAAGGATGGAGATTCTATAATAGAGCATTTGAATTCTTTTGATTTGATTATGAGTCAATTAAGTTCTATTAATTTTAAATTATTCAAGGATGATAAGTGTATATTATTAATTTTCTCTTTGTCAAACTTGGGATAAACTAATACTTGCAATGGATGGTTAGATGGAAGATCCAAAGTTGGATGCTCTTATTGCTACTTTTCTTTTAGAGGAAATGAGAAGGGAGTCCATGAACAAGATCTCCGAGGATGCATTAATTTTTAGGGAAGGACTACAAAAAAAGGGGGACCAAAAGGGGATAAAAAATTCTATAAAGAGATCTAAGTTTTGAGGTCATTCTAAGACCTAGGGAACGAGTAAAGTGAAATTTTGGAACTGTAGTAAATGATGGCATGTCAAAGAGTACAAAAATAAGAAAAAAATATGACTCCGTTAAAAAATCCTCCAATAAAAGTGAAACTAAATCTTTCTTTATGTCAACTAATGTTGTTTCCAATGAATCAACTAAACCTAAGGGGGCCATACCCATTAATATTTAATAATTAAAAGATTATAGAGATCATACTACTCCTATGGAAGGCCAACGTAAAAAGCACACAAAGCTATATAAAATAGATAAAATACTATTTATGATTGGAATACATAGCAAAATATCACCATTTGTTACGTGTTGATACTTGTCCAATGGCCCAAAGATATTTTTATCAAATTGTTACCTTTGAAATTGTGCACATATTGTTAATTAGAAGAAAATTGGTGATTCCACAACTTCATGTCCTCAATCTATACCATTTTTCCTTTATTAAAACTAGGACCTACTTCCTCAAATGTGTCAACTTTCAACTAATGACACTATTAGAAAAATGTGCTAGTTTGGGTGTAGTTTAGAGGAGCACTATATTGTGATATATGTCAAAAAGTACAAATGTCTTATTCTTTCCCATAGTCCCAAAAACTTTAAAAATATATATTTCTAGGCCTACTTGTTCAATTGAGTTAGCTAAACTATTTCACTATTTTTTTTACTAAATATCGCACCATCTATAATTTGTTAGAATGATAATCTTGAGATATTGCACCAACCATTAGATGTTACCTTTATGCAAACAAAAACTTCAGTACATTTATGACTTTTCTTTCTAGAATAGTGTTGTAATGGGGCGTGCTCAAATTGATGTATCCTTTCTCAACCAATTGTACAATGAAATTTTTGATTAGGAATAAATAACTACTCAAATGTCAACTCTAAGCTTGAAGGGAGCTATTAATAGCTCATCATAAAAACTAAACTAGTTGCACATTTTTAGATGTTATATATTATATTTATTATCGTTGATTTCTATTTTAATTCTAAAAACTCTAATTAAATTTTGGGGTAGCACAAGTATGTTCCTTTGAAAGGCTTGTTGAGCCCCACAATTTGTTTTATTATTGTCATTACTAGTTGAATATGGTGTGGCATCCACTCTTTAAAAAATTCATTAACACTTGTCTCTTAGCCCTAAGGAGACCTATTTTGGAAACATTAAGTTCAAATTTGAGTGTGTTAGAATTTGTTCTTTGAACTAAGGAATGAAAGAGGAAGGATTCTAGGGACAATATGGGTTGTATAGTCCATACAAGTGGCAATCATGTTGAGGAATCAGAGGAAGAAGTATTTGAAGAGGATGATGAGGAAGTATTTGGGTGAGAGGATACATTATTGGTGGAATCCATGAGTGCCTCAATGTTATAAGGAATATTTGTGGCATAAAGGGAACTCACTAATGTACTATGCAAAGTAGTAGCTGATTTTTTATGAGTTTTAGAATGACTAATTGCCTCAATTCCTATAAGGGAAAGATCTTGCTCAACAATATATGTAATAGTATCATTATCTTGTTCTTAATATTCTTCAAAATGGTTCTCAATATGAGAATTATTAGTCACCATGTCAAAAAGCATTTCATTCTCATTAGCATGGCTAGGATATTAGCATTTAGATGTAATATCCTCTATAAAATGAGATTATAATCTTGAGTAGTTTGTGGCATAAAGAATCCCTAAAGTGAGCTATAAAAAAGAGAGATAGAAGGATACATTGCATTGTTAAAAACCCTTAGGATGGAAGTATTAAGAGGGTGTAAGAGCAGAGGGGTTCACCAAATGAATGTAAAGGAAAATAAATGACTTATGTAAAAAATATCTAAGATAATTAAATAAATAATTAACCTAGATAAATAAGTTGGATTGGAAAAACAAAATAAATCAAACATAGAAATTAATGAATTTGAATGTGATATTCAGATGGGTTTGAAAGGTAGAAAATGATGTAGAAGATGTTAAGCATCAATTCAAAACAATGCTAAAATTTTAGAGCTTGATAAGACAAGTGTCTTAAACATGATTTGTAAACTATTTATATTTTTCTCTAGTTTAGATCAACACTTGTGGAATCAATTGATATTTCTGAGTATGAAAATGGTCTACACATAGAATTCAACTTGTACCCATAAGAATAAAATGGCATAAAATTGACTATTAACATTTGCTCACCTTGATCTTCTAAAATTTGAATTTTAATAAGAATTAATGCTATTTGCAAAAACCTTTAGGGGATATGTGGGCCATGTTCTTTGAGTGACCAAATTGCTCGTTGGACCAATTCAATGACTTTGGAACAAGGATAAAGGATAATAAGAAATCATGTAATGACCTAAATGATGCATGTCAATGTAATGCTCTATAAAATTTTGTTATATAATAAATTCTCTTCAATGATTTCTTGAATATGCCTTTAAATACAACAACATAACAAAAAAAATCAATTCAAATATAGTTTAAGTTAACTCACAATAACTAGTAAAATGGTAAACAAGGTATAATTTTGAATTTTGAATTTTAAAATTTTGAAAGATCCATACTAATGAAAATGGCCTAAGCCAAATCTACACTTATAAATCTGATTTGGAGTGATGATTGATAAATTTAAGAATCAAGATCAATTTCTTCAAATAAATGATACAATCAAAATAAGATAATACCATAAACTAAATTCAAACAAAAATATACCACTTATTAACTAATTATTGCATTAAAAGATACTGTATTTAAAATTTACCCAAAACATAAAAACAAACACATAAATATACAATTATTTATCATTAACAACCCTCAACAATCCTATACAAGCAAAACAAAAATTAACAAAGTTTATAACTTTTTCTTTCCACCCACATGGATCATAGTTTACTCTTGATAATTTAAAAAAATTATTTTATTTTATTTACATTGCAGTGTGTCTCTAATTTTTTTAACATGATCACATGGTCAGTGGCGCTGGCACGACATGCCCTCCCATACCATGGGGTGGGGGAGACTAGACCTCATGACCAACCTCCTGCAACAAGAAAGATTTAGCCAACCAAACTACCCGCCCATTTAAAAAACTATTTAACCAAAGCAATTTCATCAATTTTTTTCTTAACAAGAAATTGCCTCCATAAGATTTTGACAATCAAGTAATGTATTCTTCTGGCCTCTTTTCATATTTTAAATATATCCAACAAATGTAGATCTTGCTCCATAAAAGATCTGTAAAGTACAAGGCATTGTGAAAAAACACAAAGGTTATCACATGGATTCTAAGACCTTTACATGTTAATAATTATCTCCATCTCTCCAGCGATGACAGCATTCTTTATTGCAACAAACATAGAAGAGGCACATGCTATTGCCATCTTCTCCTTTATCTGCAATCTGATAGTACACTACAGTGTCAGAATTTCTATATATTTAAATTTCTTTAACATACAAAAATAATGAATTGAGTATTTTGGTGTTATAGATCTTTTTACCTGAAAATATACAGCCTCATTGTGATTACAATTAGGACATTTGGCTTGTTTTGTGCGTTGTAATGTAGGATCCAATCTATAGTCATTTAGATACTGTGTCTTCTCAATAGCTTCATGCTTGATCACATGTCTGTAAATACAGTAGTTTTCAGCTTTCACCTAAAATCACCATATTTCAAAGATGGTATTATAAACAAACCAAAAACTATAGTTTGATAAATCATAGAAGTCAAAAGATCTACAGAGTGAACCACAAAATACAATGGGAGGCAGAATCCAATCATATAAATAACAGTAAAATGCAAAGGAAGAAGAGACAATGTTCAAGTAGCAAGTAATCTATAGAAAATCGCATCTTTTTTAAAGTTAATTTTGTCGATGGATCTTTGATCCGTTGGTGAAGCGGAATAGTTCTCAATGAGTCTATCAGAGATAAGGACTTGTTGAGTACAAAGCTTCAATATCATAATCGGATGAGGCCGGGATAGTACCCTCGATGACTTTGGCGAAATGGATACTCCTCACTCCTTGGTTCTCAACCAAAGAGATTTCAGTCTAATGATTTGTGCTCCCATATTGAATAACAAAACGATCTTGTCCATATAAAAACCTCCATAAAAAAAAATTAAACTCTAAATCTAAATTTAAACCCCCAAAGATAATCTAAGAGGTGGAAAGGGAAATGGGACTAGATTGGAAGCATGTTACAGTGACAACAAAGAGCCAAATGATTATGTACATAAAAATCAAAACAAAGTTGATATATATTTAAAAAACTTAAAAGAATAAAAGCAAAAATAAAAAATAAACAACATTCAAAACCTATAGATGCACTAAATTTCTGCCCTGATAAACACCATTGAAATGAAGAATTTCTGAGAAGAATGACAATATACTTCAACTATGAATGTTTGCAGTTAGACCTTAGTTCAGACATGAAGTCAAGTTTGAAAACTTCATTACTCTTTCTACATAAAAAGATACAGTTGGTAGTTCCTAAACCCAATTTATTTCCTTTCACTGGTATAAAATACTACACAGAGCCATTTGATTCATTTTAAGGATCTGGCAAACCTTGTGGTGACATAATCTGCAGACAAGCCAGAGTTCCTTCGCTTCTCTGTCTTCTTTAGGGTATAGAAGGTTATTGCTGTCAACACACAGAGAAATTTTTAAGGAAATAAGAAGAATTCTTATAGACAGATGACTCTGAAAATTAGTCAGAGATTTAAACAAACACAATAGAAAATGTACCATTCACAGCAAAAACACATAGTTTCTGCCATTGTTAATTAAAAACCTTGTGACTCTTCCACCCCCAAGCTTTGCATTGAATGCTTGCAGAGCAGAAGACTGAATACAACCCAAGACAGAAATAAATACATGTTGTGTTTATAACTGAAACTGAATTCTCTTGGCGTGATTCGGTTACTGTGTGTGTAAGAGAGATTAAACTGCAGTTATATGTTTGATCTATTAACAACTAAGCTAAACCAAAAGCAAAAAGAAATCGACAATTCTTGTCATAATAACTATTTTGTTGCAATTATTTTATTGGAATTAAATTTATAATTACAAAAACATTAATTATTTATCCAGTTGCTTAATGGATATGGTCCTAAATTTGACTGTAACTTTTTTCTGAAAATTCGCTTTCTGGTACACATAACTGTACGGATTCCAGCAGTTTTAAAGCCGCCACTTATTTTTAATAAAATTGCGGTTTATATTTGGAAACTCCCAATTAAGAATAAGTGTCAATGTTATTCTTTATTGAATAATTTACACATATTAAAAAAAAAGGGGTCAAAGAAGTCACACCTTCAAATTCAAATGAGGACAAATTCTAGAACAAAATACAACATAAGTGAAGTAGTGCACCAAGATCTTTTCGATCAAATGTTTATATTAGTTTGAATCACATGAGTCAAGCACATGCACACTCTTTGTTGCAAGCAAGTTATAAAAACTCAAAAAATATGCGAAGCAAATGAAATACAAAAAAATGAACCGAACAATGTTTGTATATACCATGAAATAAGATGTACACATAGTATAGAGGGAAGAAATCGCCACCCAAAATAGTAGAAAAGAATAGGCACTTGACTCCAACTAACTAAAATTGGTAGCAAATTAACTTCCTCGAGACTAGCAAGAGGTGGTGAGCTACTCCATGAGACTCGCTAGATAACTAGCACGTTATCTCCTAGTAACTAGGACATATAAGTAGGCTTAACACCATGTGGAATTATACATGTGCATGAAAATGAGATAATATCTACACTAACACCCCCCCTTAAGCATAGCTTAGGTGGGCACAAAGAAATTGAGTCCTAACAACTAGGCCTAATGAGATACCCAAGTACAATGCAATATCTCATAAAGTGGAAAAGGTAGAAAACCCAATAGGAATAAACACCCCTCACCCCTTCATCTCGTCCCCTACCCATCCAAAAGAGAGAAAGAAGGTGAGGAGGACTAGAAGTCGCCCCCCCCTCCCTTGAAGATGATGCTAGTGTTGAAGTAGATTACACCTGAAGAAGAGCTTGTAGATGAATGAACTTGCTCTTAGTAAAAGGCTTGGTGAAAATATCAACAGCCTGCTCTAAAGATTGGCCAAAAAATAATTCAATAATCTAGCCATGAATAAACACCTAAATATAGATGTGAATCTCTACGTGTTTAGTGCACTAGTGTTGAACCAAATTCCTATGATCTATCTAGATGGTGCTTTGGTTGTCACAATAGATGACTGTGGGTTGGTTGAATGGAATGCCAAACTCAGTGAGAATGCCTTAAATCCAAATAGTCTCAACTCCCATGTATTCTTCCTCCATGGATGATAAAGAAATAGTATTTTTCCTTTTTTCTAGACCAATTCATAGGATCAAAACCTAGTGAGAAACCGTAATTCAAAGTGGACTTGCAATATTGACTATCACCAAAACAATCTTAATCTATGTATCCAACCAAGTCAACCTTTGTGCCAGATCTATAATGAATCCTAGATTTGAGAGTACCTTGAAGGTAGTGAAGGATCCTCTTAGTTGCTTTCTAGTACAAATCATGATGCTCTTGCATGAAACTTGAAACCATTCCTATTGCATATGAAATATCAGGCCTAGTATGAGTTAGATAGATGATACTTCCAACAAGTTTTCAATATAGGGCTGCATCAACTTATGTTGTAGTATAGTTAGCCTCAAGCTTAACTCCAAATAGATAGGGTATCAGAGATGGCTTACAATTAGTCATGTGAAACTGAGCAAGAAGATCAAGAGTATACTTGGGTTGTGGAAAAGTGATACTTAAGTTAGATTGTGAAATCTCAATGCCAAAGTCTATCATGTAAAATTTGTCTTGCAAATCTAACTTATTTGTAGTAATAGTGGATGAAGAACTCTTGGTGATCAAAAGATCATCAACATAAAGTACTAGTATCAATAGTGAATCATTAGGATTACAAGAGATATACATTAGGATCTAGATGAAACTAAGTGAAACCTGAATCTAGGAGGAAGGAATCCATCTTGGTGTACCAAGCTTGAGGGGTGTGTTTGAGGCCATAGAGAGATTTCCTAAGTCTACAAACTAAGAATGAATCCTAAACAAACCTTGGTGTTTTTTCCATGTAGATCACCTCCACAAGGTCTTCATGAAGAAAAACACTCTTCACACCCATCAAGTGCACATCCCAACCATGTGTTACAACAATAGAAAAATTTGGATTGAAGTAATTTTGGTGATGATTATAAAGGTATTTGTGTAGTTAATTTCAACAACTTGTGAAAAACCATTGGTAACCAAATGTGCATTGTATTTGTCAGCCAACCTATCTACAATAAATTGGGTTTGAAATACCCACCTACATTGAACCATCTTCCTTCCCTTAAGAAGTGGAGTCAAGTCCTAAGTGTGATTTTTGATTAAGGAATCATATTCCTCATACACAACATTATCCAACTCAAATATGCCTAATTCCTCTTGAATTTTTTATGGATTAGAGGTTGAGACAAAGAAAGCATGTGGCCCACTCTGATAGTCTAACCAAGTATGTTTCCATCTGTTGGATTCCCTACCCAAGTGCGTACACTCTGAAGTGCTTATCTATCCCAAAGAGGATGAGAAGTGGGCGATTCAGGTGTAGAAATATCATCCTCCAAAACATGTATAGAAGTGGATGAAGATGAATCCTTATCACTATCCTTGCTATTAGAACTAGAAGAAGAAGAAGATGATTCCTTAGGAATTTGCAATGGATGGTCTCAATCATTAGAAGAATAATCAAAATCAAGTGAGTCCATAATAGAAGGAGAAATGTAAAGTATAGAGTCAACTATTAGAACTCTCTTGAAACTTAACACTCCTCTCAATGAACAACTCATGTGTGGTTGAGTGGAGTACGCGATACATTTTTACACCATTTGGATAACCTACAAAGATGCAAGGTTTGGATCGAGGTTTCATTGCCTTGTGATTCTGATTTGGTATTTGTGCCATTCTTGGAGATCCAAAGACCCCGATTTTCTCAAGTGATGGTTTCCTACTTGTCCAAGCTTTAAAGGGAGTGATTCCCTTCAAGGATTTGTGAGGTACTCAATTCTAAATATAACAAGCATAGTTGATTGCTAATGCCCAATAGTATGGTATAAGGCCCTTGGAGTGTATCATGGAGTTATCCATATTTTTTAAAGATATGTCATTATGTTTTGCAACACCATTTTGTTGGGTAGTATAAGGAACCATGCCCTACAATTTTGCTCCCTTTTATATACAAAATTTCTATACAAAACTAATCAAACCTTTTGTTTACAAACTTACCTCCTGTTGACATTTAATGGCCCCTTATAGCCCACCAATAATAACCAATTTGAGAGATCTTACCTAGGCCTTCTTGCATAATGGTATTCCTCTGGTTGTTTCTTTAGCCCTCTTTGTTCTTAGTAAGAAACCTAACAGGAAAAAATCTAAAATTGACTAAGTATAAACTTGTTGAGGTTTCAAGGTTTCACTTACCTTTTTTTTGTCATACCTTTCCTATTGACTATAATTCCCTACTTCAAACCTTGCAAAAGTGGCTAAGTGGTTGTTTATCAATATTTTGGGTTGTTGGCCTGGTTTCCCTTCTATTCATGGCAAGTGAAGCCCCCTTTATGCATTCTCATTGATCCTCCACCTTGCAAAATCACTTAAGTGTTCCTTTTCAAACTTTCAAACTTTCACTTATCCTCATACATACATGTAATACCTATTAGCTTCAAATTTTGCCTTGTTTTCCTTTGAAATTTGTTATGGAATTTATTGGTCCATAGGGATGTTGGTGATCCTCATAATCATCTTCTCATCTTAAGGTTCCCCAACTCCTCGGCCCCCAAAGTCCAAGTCCCTAAATTTCTTAAGTGTTCCTCTTATCAGGCCATTAGGTATTGAAATATTCTATACCTTTATCCCCTTTGGTCATGCTTCCCTTTGCCTTACCAATACTCGAAGCCTACCCTTCATAAATTCTTTTAAGTCCTTCATAATTTCGTACTTTCAACTTTCCCCTTACATTCATTCCATTTTGGTATGAGGTAAGAGAGATGCAGAGAGATATTATGAGGGAGAGAGAGAGAGGAATGAGAGATACATAGATATAGCTAGGGGATAGGAAGAGAGAGATGGGGAGAGGGAGATAGATAGATAGATAGATATAGATTGAGAGAGCAAGAGAGATAGAGACACATATGGGGACAAGAGATATATAGGGGAGAGAGAGAGAGAGAGAGAGATCCTCAAGAGCTAATTCCACAAAATATTACTCATCTAAATAATCCTCCCATGATTCATAGGCTAGTAGGGAAACTAGCTCTAATACTATCAAAATGCCCCACTTGTAGATTTTATAGATTTTATATTTTTTTGTGATTTCTGAGTAATTGAACTAAAAATCTATGCAAAAAATAATAACTGATTCTAACAATAATATTGGTTATGAATAGTGAAAATTGAGATTTAATGAATAGCCAAATACATACGTGAATTCATTACTTTGAATACATCATTTTTCAAGAAAATTTCAAATTGAATTTACTACCCAAAATAAGTTAAATTTTAGAATTACAAACCATAATGAATTTTAAATCTAAAACCCATATTAATTATTAATATAATCTACATATAAAGTTACAACTAATACACTTATTATTCAGATCAACTACAAAACCCACTCAGACCTCTTTCAGTTTAAATTAGTAAATAAAATTCATAGAAGATTGTAATAACCAATGATGATGATATAGAGGGATGGAGTTGTCTGATAACTAGATAGATTAAAGTAATAGCAAACCCTATTATCAAATAATAACATATTTAATTCCTTACTATTACTGCAATCTCCTTATATTATCAAACACCCCTCCTCCAATATTTTTTGATGGATAATCAGACTACAATAGAACAATAGGTTGGTGTGTTTAACAAATTTGAAATCAACCATTAATTATGCTCAAAATGAATAGCAAAAATAACATCAATCATCAATGATCCTCCAAATATTTTATTATAAATATAAATTGACCTATCACTCAAACCTCGCATAAAATATCCAAAAATTAGTAGCAAACATTGTATTGATACTGTTATTATCACAGGGATTTGCACCCACATGCAAAGCTGAAAAGCTCTGCAATCCTATGTAACATTGGACTAATTCCAGGTTGTGGGTACCCTATACGGAGCTAGACCTTTGGATTCTAGGCCGGCTTCCTATTTGATCTTCTATCTTTTTACTAATGAAACTGGTTGGGAAAAAGGAAGAAGGTGCTAAGATGAATACAAAACTGGAAAAATAATCAAATCTTGGTGATGCACCTAATTGGAAACCTAAACTGCAACCTAATTCGCAAATGATTACCCAAAACTTCTACTTGCACAACCTGATCTGATAGCTTAATCACCTAAATGCTTAATACAGAGGCTCTGATCGAATACAATTTCGAGGGAAAACACTTAGCTTTCACGACTAAACTGCATAATCAATTACATGCACAGTGTATAACCAGTGAGCTTAAACTAAATTGCATATGTATTAATGAAAGGAGACATAGAACAAAAAAGGTTCTTGAATTGAAACACAATAATCATTGATCAAATCCCACACAATAATGATGCCTGAAGTCTTGAAGGCAAAACTTGAAAATACCGAAAATTAAAAGGAATTCTTCTGCAAATTACAAACTTAGTTAACCTGTAAAAAACTTTTGCATAATTTGTTAAACTGTGAAAGTTGAGTTACATGAAGTCTATTTGTTGAAGGCAAAGGCAGAAAACAAGAACTAAAGGAAAAAAGAAAAACTTTTTCCAATATATACAATAAGGCATGCGTAAAGCAGCCAAGAGGTGGAACTGAAAATAAACTAAAGTCAAAATATCTCCACAATATGCTCTCACGAGCAAAAGAGAAAATCCTCATAAAAATGGCCCAAAACTGAAGCAAACTAAACACCGTGTCTAAAAAACTCCACCTCTCCATGCGCATGATCAAGATATCTCGTGAACTGATGTAGAATTGGAAGCAAACTCTACCAAAACTGAAAAATGACTCCATTTACTCCTTGCATGATCAGATAACTAAAAAAACCTCAAACTCCACTTTGTGCATGGGCAATTTTTTTTTATAGTATTTTTCCCTTTTTGAAAAATCCATTTCAATAATATTTAAAAAAAATTAAAATTGTTTTTAAACAATTGAAAGGCAATAAAATTAAACGAGGGGAAAATAAAAGATTATATGCATGAAATAAATTTAATCCCTTATAACTCCTGAACTCCTCCATGCACCCATACTTAGCATTATTTGTCAAGACACCTCACGACATCCATGCACATCACTAGGTTTTTTGACTTAGAAGTTAGACCTTGGCATAATAATTCAAAATGATTTTATTTGAAAGGCAGTGAAAAAAAATCCACCATCGGACTAGGGTTGTGGTTGTGAGTAAAACCAAGTGAAACCCTAATCATAACTTTATTTTTGACTTTGCATTTTTTGAGTTCCAACTGCTGTGTCGCCATGCTGCTGGGGTTTGAGCTCAAGCCTGTAAATCATATGTCATTTTTGATGACTTCTCTTAGATTCTAAAGGAGAAAAATGTAGAGGTGAGTTTACTTCATGGAAATACTGATTTTCGACCTCCATTCTGAGTGCATTTAGTCTTCTTGGCTGCAGCCATACATTATTTTCTAATGCATTCTTTTATACCGTTGATAACTTTTGTTGATACTGATCGCCACTAGAGAAATTTTGAAGGATTTCCTTCACTGTGTTTGAAGTCATTTTCTTCTATTAGAAACCAACAGAGAGCTTGGGTAAGCCTTCTCCATCTAAATCTCACGTTCATTCTTGCTTCTTACTGATGAAATTCTTGATTTGAGCAAGACAATGAACGGGTATAATTGCTTATTTTCTACATTCTGGGTCTTGTCATTTATTGAACGATCTTCAGGCTTCTCTGCTTTATGTACATATGCAAAATTGAAATATTTGATGGTTTAGCTGCTCTGTATACAAAAGAAAAAAAAGAAACTTGACTGCATCTTGTCTCTTATTTTGTGACCTTTCTACTTGAATTTAAGATATGGGTTCAAAACCCTCACTCATTACTTCTCATCTCTCCCTATAGAACTCAGATTCTAGATTCCAATGTAATATTATCATGAGGTTTTCCACTCACCTAAAGTTTTTCTCTCTCCATGTAGGTCACGGCTTCATGGTGTTCTATGTATTTGTTTTGTCTAGGTATTCCTATTTTTTGATTTACATAAACAAAAACCCTCTATTCTTTGTATTTTCAGTGATTTTCCTTTGACTGTACCCTTCTGGTATTCCTCTAAACATAAACCATAGGGCTCATAATCTAATAAGGAAGTGATATGATGACTATTGCTTTCCCTATCTTCTAGGCGTCAAAACCCCATGACCGACTGTAACCAACCCTTTAACAAGAACATTTCTTCTTTGTTTGCTTGAATGTTCTACTCTTCACTTAGTATAAAAAGTATACCATATTGTCTATAAAGCTGAAACCAAGAACATTAAGTGTAAATATTATTCATGCTCTTTTAAATATGTCTTATTGATTGTTTCTTCATACTGAAACAACACTGTATGCAATTGAAGAAGGCATCATGGTTGCTTTAGTTTGCAATGCTATTTTATTTGAGCACGACTGACATAGTTTTCTTAAATCTGTAATAATGGCAGCTATCCATGATGATTGTCTTTGATTGTGCTCATGACCTGTTGCTTGGTAGTTGTCTTTTGTGGCTTCTTGACTTGATAAATGCTCTCGTTTCTGAAGTTGCATTTAGCTTGAAAAAGTGTTATCATGCACTATTTGCACTCTCTAATGCATAGTGTATCATAACTAATGAATAACCTATCTTGTGTTTTGAGACTGTTGTATACTGATATGGCTCTCCTTGCTGATGGTACTCTATGTACAAAACTCTTGTTGCCCTTCTAAAAACTTCAAACTTGTCCATTATGTAATTATCAAGCATTGAAATTACTACCCCTTTGAGGTATCGATAGTAAGCATTGCTTTCTTCTTGATGTTTCTTATGTCATTGAAATTTCTTGTCCTATAAAGATAATTTTCTCTCTACTTGAAGCTCTCTTAGCATGCGTTTTTGCTGCCATAAATTACCATTATTTACATGAACTACAACTGTATTTTTTCATGAATGATGCCATATTTTTTAATGATGTAGACATGTTTCTCTTAGTATGATGAGAAATGGGATGATTTTCTCAATCTATTTCCATCTCTTATGAATCAAAGGCTGCTTCTATGAATCTTTCTTATTACAATAATCCTTTTAATGACTGCAATTGAATATTTGATGACTCTCAAATAATGATGTGAATGAGAGGTGTCCTTTTTGATATTTTGGGCTCAAACCTTGTGGGAGCCCATTTTTCTCCACATATCTGATGAAAATTGATCATGAATTTAATAAACACATTTTTGCAGAGTGAATAAACATGTTATCAAAAATAATTAAAGTTGAAAGCTTCCATTGAACTTTATGCCTTCTGAATACTTGTCTCTTTGATGAATTAAGCATCTGATGAATGCCTAATTGAATGTGTATTACATCTTTGTTGGTAATGTAAGAATGAGGTAGGACGTGATTCATCATTTCTCTAACACCACCTTCTTACAATCTTGCAGATGCATTCAGAGCTCGAAGCTGCTGCAACCTGGAGGCACGACAATTGAAGACATTGAATGTGACAACGATTCCTCATTCCAGGCAATGACAAATCACCTTCTCTCTTATTCCTATATTATCTTCAGTTGTGTTGTGCACATTTCTTTTTTGTATTCATTATTTGATTATGTAAATCAAATTAAGCTACTCCCACAGCTTGTGTGGGACTTTGGTTTGTACAATATGAATAAAATAGCAAACATTATGCAATTCATGATTCTTCTGTTATAATTAGTTTCTTAATAATACTAAAAATTCAAGAGTAATCAGATTTGTTTCAACAATGAATACTTAGTAGAAAATTTTGTAACCACTTGTGTACCTTTGAATACTAAATGCAAATCAGCTCTACCTTTTTTGAGCTGTAGCTAAAAATAGGTAACAATTTGGTGACCTCTGCGGAGTGTTTGCCTGCTAAACACCATAGACTAGTTGTCTTGTATATCCATTGGGCATGGAGTCCGTTTTTGCCCTGCTTTGACTCAGATAAACTTGTAACTCAGTTGCAAACCACAAAAATTGAAAGAAACTACTAAAACTTTGTTTAAGACAAAGTTAGAAAACCCTGTGCAACAACTACACTTTATTGAAAACAAAACAATACTGAAATGAAAATGTGCCATGGGGCACTTATTGAAAGCATAACTAAAACTAAAACTACTCTACTATGTACAATTGCAACTGTGACGCTTAATAGCACTGTTTGAGATGAATCTCGTTGACAGGGATTGGCAACACCTCTCCATCTAGCCTTGAGAGCTGGAATGCATTATGTTCTTTCTTTTTTGTGAATGTATGGGCCATCCCACATGGCATAAAACTTGGTATGTTTGTCGGGTTTTCTTTTTAACTCATCCCATTTGAATACTAAGTCACCCTCATTGAAGACTATTGAAATAGGCAACTTTTATGTAGCTCAAAGTTGGTAACTCTATTGAAATAGGCAACTTGGCCTCTTTGCCGTAAACCAAAACATATGGTGAAAATATTGTTGATCATTTTGGTGTAACTCTATCAGCCCAAAGGGCTAATTTAAGTTTATCATGCCATGAACTCTGATTATCCTCAATAATCTTTTTTATGATCTTAATCATATTCTTATTTGTTGATTCAGCCTGTCTATTACCTTGGGGGTAATAATCGAATGAAGTATTCAGATAAATTTTATTCTTTATGGACCAATCTGAAACTCTCAAACCAATAAAGGCTAATGCATTATCAGAAATGATTGAATCAGGTGTACCAAATCTGGAAACTAAGTCTTGATAAAAATTTAAAATAGATGTTTCATTTGCATCTTTCAAAGCCACTGCTTCAGTCCACTTTGTAAAGTAATATGTTGTTGTAAGAATCCATTTGTGACCCGCACTTGATGATGGTTTAATTGGACCGATGAAGTCAAGTCCCCACTTCCCAAATGGTTGTTCAACCTAAATTGGATTCAGGGGTAGGGTTGCAAGCTTCTATTTTCCTACAAACAATGAACATTTACTGCACTTTCTCACATAGGCATGAGCATCCTTGAACAGATTTGGCCAATAATATCCCGCTCTCATTATTTTCAGAGTTGTAGTACATGGTGCAAAGTGACCTCCAACAGGTCTATCATGAAACTCCCCAAGAATTCTTTCAATATAATTTTAGTAAACACATTTGAGAAATACTCCATTGAAGTCCTTTTTATAAAGAACACTATTTATTTCTGCATATGAAACTGCTTGTAATATGTAATAACTTCGTTTTGATTTTTCCATACCTTCTAGACAATCTCCAGTATGAAAGTAATGGGTCATTTAATGGATCCAATCAGTTGTAGTAGCTATAACAATAGGTTCTTCTTCAAAATTCAAAACTATAGTGACTTCTTCACTACTATTCTCTTTATTTTTTGCAAGCTACTCACAAAGACCCTTACCTCTAACAAGCTTGGTAACCTTTATGTTGATGTCATATTCCATGACTTTGGTTATCCAACCTTCTCTCTTGTTGTTAATATCCTTACTTAGTAGAAATTCTTTGACTGTTGGGTGAGCTACCAACAGATGTATTTTATTATTAGACATCATATGTCTAAATTTCTTGAGACACCTAACTACAACAAGCACATGTTTCTCAACAAATGAGTACCTAGTTTCATAATCATGTAAGATTTGACTATAAAATGCAATTGGTTGTTCAAGTCCCTAATCATTTTGCTAACATAACATGGCAGAAATTGTAACAACACTACCAAATGCATACAATATAAAATCTTTATTAAAGTTTGGATTAATGAGTGTTGGGGCTGTTGCAAGTGCCTCTTTGATTTTCTCAAATATATTCTTACCCTCCTTTGTCCAGCATAACTGCATGTTCTTCTTCAACATGGTTGTGAGAGGTTGCAACAATGCTACAATGTTAGGAATAAATCTCCTAACAAAGTTTATTCTGCCTGAAAAACTCTGTAAACCTTTTTTGTGAGCAGGAAGTGGTAATGCCAGAATGGTTGCAATACGTTATGGGTAAATAGAAATGCCATCTTTACAAACAATGTAACCCAAAATTTTACCTTTATGAACAACAAAAATGCTTTTCTTTGGATTCAAAGAAACTCCATACTCTTTGCAACTTTAAAAAATTTGTCTAAGATGATCAAAGTTTTTATTAGCATTTCATGAGAAAATAGTGATATCATCTAAATAAACAAGAACAAACTTGTTTATCAAACCTTGGAGAGCCATACCCATTGCTCTTTGAAAGGTTGCTCCCATGTTTGACAATCCAAATGACATCTTTCTATAAGCCATAGTACCCCACTTGGTGGTAAAGGTTGTCTTATACTGGTCTTCCTCTTTAACCAATATCTGGTTATAACCTAATATCCATCCAACAATGAGAACCTTTTTGATCCTGAAACAACCTGCAGTATTTTCTCCATTGAAGGTAGCAGATAGTGATCCTTGAGTGAAACTTTGTTTAGATCACAAAAATCAACGCACAACCTTATCTCTCCATTCTTCTTTCTGACAAGCACCAGGTTTGAAACCCAAGAAGTGTGCTTGATTGGAAAAATGATACTACCTTCAATTGACTTGTTCAATTTTTCCTTCATCAAATGTTCTAACTTTGGATTCAGGGGCCTCTGCTTTTGTCTTACTGGTTTCGCATTAGGTTCTAGCTCAATGGTATGTTGAGATAACTTAGGTTTGAAACCCTTTAGATCTCCATATTCCCAAGAAAAAATGTCATTGAATTCTTGGCAAAGCAAGACAAAGGCTTGTTGTTCTTCCTTTGTATAGATTTTTCCAAGCTTAAGGAGCTTGTCTTTGAATATCTCAATTGGTTCGTAGTGCTCTTGCTTCACTGTGATACTGGATTTATCTCTTCTAACCTGATCATCAGTGTTGAAGATGGATTCAAGGGTAACTAGCCCCTTAGGTAGTTTATTAGACTTCAACTGGCGAATCTGGTCACCATATTGTTGTTCAAGTTTTTGTTGATTATTAGCAGAAAACTCTGCTTCTTCGATCAAAAAACTGATGATTTGTTGATCGCTATCAAAAATTTTCCAACTGACAATATTATCATGTATAGAAGGCCTCACTACTACCTTGACATAGTTTTGTACCTCAATGTTATGTATATCAGTAGGAATGTCATACTATGAACCTATGGTAGCTAATCTATCTGCTTCCTTACTCTGATTTATGGGAATTGACAATAGATTAAAAGCACTAAAGTCTTCAATTAAGTCCCAGGTTTTGTGTTTGTACAGCTTTAGCAAGTCATTTTTAGCTGTATTCACATTTCTTACTTGATTTGTGATCAATTCCGAGTCACCAAATACTTGTAAATAGCTAATAGCTCTTTCACTAGCCCATTCTAAACCATGAATTAACGCTTCATACTTTGCTACATTGTTTGAACAACTAAAAGCAAAGCGAAAAGCTAAATAATACCTTTCTCCATCCAATAAAATTAACATAACTCCTCCACCAATACCTATTTTACTTCTTGAACCATCAAAATAAAGCTTCCAAAGCTGATTATTATGTTGTTCAGGTTGTTTATCATCCTTAATCAAATCTGGAATAACTATGTCAGGTTCTTGAATCATATAGATCCCTAAACCTACCTCATCTATGTGACAAAAGGGGTCGATTTCGTGATCCTTCGCTTCCCACTCATCAAGATTTATGACAGGTATTCATCTAATGGGTGTACCACAATCTAGGGTCATGGACTAATCATTTTGTTCATGAATGGCTAGGTTTGCATTTATAACATTAGGCACATATGGTTCAATATGATTCTTAGCTTGTGGTTATGATTTGATAGTGAATCTAGTACCATATCTAGTTCTAAAAAACTTGTGTGACCAATTAGATGACAGGTACCCACCCAACTTTGTAGTAAAGTCTCTAGAAAGGAAAATGGCAAAGAGAGGTGGAAGATCTATTATGAATATATCTTGTGAAATTGAGAAATTTGGGCAAGCATGCAAGGTAAGGGACAAATTTCTAATAACGCCAATAGATTTAATAGTTGTACCATCCAATTGGACAACTGCTTTCAACAACGGTTCATATGTCAATCCCA
Organism: Sequoiadendron giganteum; assembly: GCA_007115665.2. Taxonomy (NCBI): domain Eukaryota; kingdom Viridiplantae; phylum Streptophyta; class Pinopsida; order Cupressales; family Cupressaceae; genus Sequoiadendron; species Sequoiadendron giganteum. The sequence goes on from CM021103.1 coordinate 66,735,341, forward strand.
AACTATCCACTAATTGCTTTGGCATAATGGAACTACTGGCTTCTGAATCAATCATACAATTATGTACTAAATTACCACCAATAATCAGACTTACATAGAATGGAGGTGGCTTTACCTCTTGAGCTGATTGCTCTTTTTCAGTTTCAACACTATTTGCAAGAACTTATACCCTTGACTGATCCCTATTATTCTCATCTAAAATTGAAATTTTAGCCGAGGCTTCTTGCAGCAAGTCCTTTTTCCCAGGAATGTGTAAGGTATCCAACATTGACATGCTAACAATAGCCTTTTTCATTTGATATACAATATTGAAAGAAGTACTACTTACTTTTTGCTGAACTTTCAAAACAATAGCTTTTTCTGGTACTTGAGTTGGTTGTAATTGAGCTTCTGGTTGTTCCTTAGCAGATGCAGTTGGTTGTCTTCGTAAAAAATGTACATTATGTGGTATTGAAGGTTGATTTTGATATCTTTTAGCTTGTTGTTGTGTTTTTTCAACTTGCTTTTCGTTGGAAACAGCTTGCTACCTTAAATCAACTGCCCTTTTTTTTTACCTTATATTATCTGCAATTGAATCTTGAGGCTGATTTACCCCACAAAATTCACTTCCTTGTCAATTTGGCAGAGCAACATCAAGATCTCCTTGATCATTCTAAGAACTCTGCTAGTTGTTGGTATCTTTTACCACATTCTCTGAAGCAGAATATTTGTTTTGAACCATAAGAGCCTGGTTAATCACTCCATTTACACACGTGGCCTAATCGTGAGGCTGATTACATGGATAACATTATACATAATGTTGTGCCAAATTATTCTACATAGGTACAAGCTCTTTTGAACACCCCTTTGTTTTTCTCTTATGTTGAGACTATGATGCTTTGTTATATTTGGTCGTTAATTATAGAGCGATGTGGATTTTATGTTATGACATGATGTTACTCTATTTTGATGTTATCAGTATGACATTATGTTGATTAACATAATGTTTATTTGAAATAATATTGTTATATGCACATGAGTAAATTATTAATGTTGAATCGTCAATTTTGTGATATTGTATTGGTGAAGGGGAAGGAATTGCACCACTCACTTGTGAGCGCCCTGTGATTCCGCTATTCCCTCTTCACAGTGTGTTTTATTATGATGTATATATGCATGTTCAATATATGCCTTGTTTACAGGTTTGCAGGTACAGGACATCGACTCCACCTGGCTTCACAAGTTTGAGCGTTTCCATTTCCCAACAACAATGTTGATTGGGAGATAGTAGCTAGGATTCCTGTGTCAAGCCACTACCCTAGTCATAGTGTGTCGTCGGTTCTAGTTGGTTTTCTTTGTAAATGTTGTTTAATTTTTCTTTGAAATTATTATATTGAAAACTTTGTAAAAGGTAATTTAATGGATTTAAATATTTAAGTTGATTATTAAATTAATCCGGTTTTAATGTTAGAAGATGTTAATTAAATTAATTAATTAAATTGGTAAATAGTCTAATCTTAGGATTATATTATTTATTAATTAATTAAATTAGTTTAATTAAGTTAAATAAGAAATAGTAAATATTTTAGAATTATTAAATGATTTTAATTTTTAAAATATCTGGAGGATTTTGTTCAATTTGGTTGTAAAAGATATTTTGGGTTTTCAACATGTGTAAAAGAAATTTATGAGGTTTGTTGGGAAATTTATTCATGGGGAGAAAATTGTGGTTGTAATGGGAAGAAGTGAGAAGCTTTTTCATGGAAGAAGGATATTTTGGTGTGTTGGGGAAAAAGACTAGAAAAGGGAAGTCTTTTGTGATTGCATGTGTTCTAGAAATTTTTGAAGATTTACTCTTGGGAAAAGTTTTGTGTTCTTGAAATTTTTGAAAAGTTACTCTTGGGAAAAAAAAAATTGTGTTGGGAATTTTTATTGTTCTAGAGGAAGCTCTCATTTATCTGGGAGAAAATACTTGGATATGTGGAGGAGGCGCTACTTCAATTTACATCTTCACAGGTGTTGGACTATAGGTTCCTGCTTTAATTTTTGTTAGTTTTATATTGAAAAGCTTCTTAGTTTAGATTATTCTTTGAAAAAGATTGTTTGTGCAAGTTTTAAAAGCTTTTCGTTTTGTTTAAAAATTGTAATTGTCGTATATGAAATCCTCTGTAGAATAAAATCCTTTGTAGAATGAAATTCTCTGTGGAAACTATTGCAAAATTGTAAATTGGAATTATTGTGAACATAGAAGAACCCAAAAGAATACAATTAGGGATCTGGAAAGAAAATCTTCCTCGGAAAGAAATATAGTTTTCTTAGAAAATTTTCCTGTAAGTTGAAAGCTTCTCGGGAAATTTCTTGTAAATTTATCTGTATGAATTTTAATGTTCTTCCTCTTTAAGATTCATTGTCTAGGTAGTTTTAAGAGAATCCTTTGTGTTTTATTTGAGAATTTCACCTGTAGAAAAGCTTTCTGTAAATTGACTATTGGATGTTCTTCGAAAGGTTTCCTATAGAATGCATTCTGAAAATTATTTTCCCAATTACAATATTGGATTAATCAAATTTATATAAATATATATATATATGAAATTGTTAAGTTCTGGAAATTTCTTTTGAAAGCACCATACGGCGAATTGTTATTTGTGCAGGAAATTAAATTTGATAAAGTCTGAGTTTTATTGTTTTTTTTTTGGGGGTGGGGGTTTATTCCCCCACCAACTCTATGTTGGGAGGAGCGACTGACAATGGTAGCACCCTCCACATACATGTGGAGGGAGCGTTGCCAAAGGCAACACAACCCCCACTTCCCTTGGCTACCATATGGGATGTGGGAGGGTACAATTGTGCAAGCACAACTACCCCTCTCCACATTGAATGGAGTGTGTGCTTTCTAAGAAGCATACCTTATTTATTATTTCATCCGCCTTATGATATTTTGGATTGTGATTTGGTTTAAGATATTTTATTTCAATATAATATATATACATATATATATATATATATAAATATATATTATATTTAATATATATGTGTATATATATATATGTGTGTTCAATATTTATTTATTTTGGTTTTGGAAAATAATCTAATTTGATAAATATTTTAATATATATTTAATATATATATACCTTGACATATAAATATAATTATATATATATGATTATGTATATATATTTAAAATATATAATTAATGTTTTTAGAATTGTTGCATGCATAATATGCATAGTTAAAAGATTTAAAAGGAACAATCTATCTGAGGAAATAAGAATTTATTTTATTAAAGGTAATCGAGGAATTGAAGTGATAGAAAAATTAGATTTATTCTTGTCTGTTAGTAAGAAGGGGTTTTACTTGATTAGTTTATTTGGGCAATTATTTTACTATAAAATACTGAAGGGGGAGGGAGGGGGAGGGGAATTGGATTTAATATATCTGAAAAGTAGTTTATTTCATGTATTATTGCCTTTGCATGTAATTTCCTCTATTTACTTTTGGGGAATTGGTTTAGGAATGTTATAAGTCTTCTAGTTGTGTTATTGGTTGGGGGTTGTGAATTATTTTAATGTTATCCTTGGTTAGTGCATTTGTCATTATCAAAGATCACTCGGTTTCCACGAATGAGGATGTGATGTCATTTATTTTTGGATGGGGATTGAATATCTGTAGTATGTTCTAGTTACCTTTGGTTGTGGATTTTTCCACGTGTTGACAGTAGGAGAGTGATTTTGATGGGGGTCGGGATTTGGGAAGATCTGTCGGGGTAACCCATGCACCTTTATAGGGACACTCCTCCTATGTCAGCGGTATAGTTGGTTCACTATTGTATCTTATTATTTAACCCTGGAAGCATTGTACCCTTTGAGTTTGTGTTGTACTGGTATTTGTTAAGTTTTGTTATGTGTTAGCTTGTGTCTAGTGGTAGATGGTATTGCCTAGGGAACCTTGTTACTGTCTCCTAGCATGGGGGGTGGGCCTTTGGGTACCACTTGGTTGGGTGGAATGTGCACCTTACTCCGTTGGGTCCCCTTTCTTCTATTCATGACGGCGAGGTCTTCCAATTGGAGAGCTCGTGGTGGTACCAGTGAATATGTTCCTTTCTTTTGATATGTTATTATATTAGTTGACACTTGTACTTATATTACTCCTCAATTGTATTCGAGGAGGTCTCATGTAATTTGTAATAGTTATGTATGATCTTCCTCATTTTGGGAATGAGTAGTTGTAAACCTTATTTGTATATTAATGTAATAATTGGATCTTGATGCATTTATATTCTATGTGATGAAATCTTAATGCTTGAATATATGTACTTTAATTCTTGTATAGCAATTAATTTTATGCTTTGGTTGAGTAATATTTATGTTATGGGATTTAGATGTAACCTTAGTTGCATGCCTTAGAGGACATTGTGATAGTGTAGTGCATCTTTCATGTTAATATTGCACTTTAAAATTAAAAAAAAATTGTACGCTTTCGTAGTTGTTGCAACTTCCCCTAGGCTTATTTCATGGCAATACTAATTGTCAACCTCCATTCTGAGAGCATTTAGTCTTCTTGGCCGCAACCATACATTATTTTCTAATGCATTCTTTTATACTGTTGATACTGGCCGCCACTGGAGAACTTCTAAAGGATTTCCATCACTGTGTTTGAAGGCATTTTATTCTATTAGAAACCAACAGATTGCTCAGGTAAGCCTTTTCCATCTAAATCTCACGTTCATTCTTGCTTCTTACAAATGAAATGCTTGATTCGAGCAAGACAATGAAGGGTTATAATTTCTTATTTTCTACATTCAGGGTCTTGTCATTTATTGAATGATCTTGAGGCTTATCTGCTTTATGTACATATGTGAAATTAAAATCTTTGATGGTTTAGCTACTCTGTATACAAAAGAAAAAATATGAAACCCGGTTGCATCTTGTCTCTTATTTTGTGACCTTTCTACTTAAATTTAAGAGATGGGTTTGAAACCCTCACTCATTACTTCTCGTCTCTCCCTATAGAACTCGGATTCTAGCTTCCAATGTAATATTATCATGAGGTTTTCCACTCACCTAAAGCTTTTCTCTCTCCATTTAGGTCACGACTTCATGGTGTTCTATGCATTTGCTTTGTCTGGGTATTCCTATTTTCTGATTTGCATAAACATAAACCCTCTATTCTTTGTATTTTCAGTGATTTTCCTTTTACTATACCCTTGTGGTATTTGTCTGAAAATAAACCATAGGGCTCAGACTTTGATAAGGAAGTTATATGGTGACTATTGCTTTCCCTATCTTCTAGGCGTCAAAACCCCACGCCCGACTATAACCAACCATTTAACAAGAACATTGCTTCTTTGTTTACTTGAATGTTCTGCTCTTCACTTAGTGTAAAAGGTACTCCATATTTTCTACAAAGCTGAAACCAAGAACATTAAGTGTAACTATTAATCATGCTCTTTTAAATGTGTCATATTGACTATTTCTTCATACTGAAATGGCATTGTATGTAATTGAAGAAGGCATCATGGTTGCTTTAGTCTACAATGTTATTTCATTTGAGCGCGACTATCATAGTTTTCTTAAATCTGTAATAATGGCAGCTATCCATGATGAGTGTCTTTGATTGTGCTCATGACCTGTTGCTTGGTAGCTATCTTTTGTGCCTTCTTGACTTGATAAATTCTCTCGTTTTTGAAGTTGCATTTAGCTTGAAAAAGTGTTATTATGCACCTTTTGCACTCTCTAATGCATAGTGTATTAGAACTAATGAATAGAATATCTTGTGTTTTGAGACTGTTGTATATTGATATGGCTCTCCTTGTTGATGGTAGTTTGTGTACAAAACTCTTGTTTCCTTTTTGAAAACTTCAAACTTGTCCATTCTGTAATTATCAAGCATTGAAATTACTACCCCTTTGAGGTATCGATAGTAAGCATTGCTTTCTTCTTGATGTTGCTTATGTCATTGAAATTGCTTGTCCTATAAAGATAATTTTCTCTCTACTTGAAGCTCTCTCAACATGCATTTTTTTTGCCATAAATTACCATTCTTTGCATGAACTACAACTGTATTTTTTCATGAATGGTGCCATGTTTTTTAATGATGTAGACCTATTTCTCTTAGTATGATGATAAATGGGATGATTTGATCAATCTGTTTTCATCTCTTATGAATCAAAGGCTACATCTATGAATCTTTCTTGTTACAACATTCCTTTTAATGATTATAATCGAATATCTGATAACTCTCAAATAATGATGTGAATGAGAGGTTTCCTTTTTGATATGTTGGGCTCAACCCTTCTGGGAGCCTATTTTTCTCCATGTATGTGATGAAAATTGATCATGAATATAATAAACATGTTCTTGCACAGTGAACAAACATGTTAGCAAAAATAATTGAAGCTGAAAGCTTCCATTGAACTTTATACCTTCTGAATACTTGTCTCTCTGATGACTTAATCATCTGATGAATGCCTGATTGAATGTGTATTACATCTTTATTGGTAATGTAGGCAAGTAGGACGTGATTCATCATTTCTCTAACACCACCTTTTTACAATCTTGCAAATGCATTCGAAACTCGGAGCTGCTGCAACCTGGAGACATGACAACTGAAGACATTGAATGTGACAACAATTTGTCATTCCAGGGAATCATGAATCACCTTCTCTCTTATTCCTATATTATCTTCAGTTGTGTTGTGCACATTTCTTTTTTGTATTCATTATTTGATTATTGTAAAGAGCGAAACTCTTAAATCCAAACACAATATAATTCCTTAAATAAATTCATTTCCTTTCCATAAAATATTGTAACTCCATTCAATTAAATTTTTCTTTAATCCAAAGGATTCCAAATATCGACTTAAAGTCTACAATCAGATTCATAACAATTCAAATTAATTTCATAAACGTGTCTTCTTACACGACATTTATAATACAAAAGCATTGTAAAAGAAATTTACAATTCAAGACTTAGGCATTTTGTCGCCTTAAGCTATACAATGATCATACAAGAATGAAATATAATAGATATATAAGAAATATTCATTTGATATTCAATCCAATTGCTTATCTTCAAACATGAAGATGAGAACAAGGTTCAAACGCTTTTTTCGCCCAACCTTGAAGCTTACGCTTCCCCGAAATTCCTTAATCATTCAAAGAATACCCGACCCTGCACAAATTGCTTAGCAAAAAGAAGTCGACAAGCAAGATGGAATCTGATGCGTGCCTAGTATAACTAGTAAATCCACAAGCATTTTCTTTTTTCTAATTCATTTAAGAAACAAGCAAGTTTGATACTAGGATATGGTAGAGAGTTATTTATATTCCATCTATTTCAATGGTCCTTAAGTTACTTGGCCAAGTAAAATTTCATGCACAACAAATAATAGTAGTTTTGGAAAAGCTAAACTACACTCTCTAAAAACCCATATTCGGCACCCGTCCCGGAAGGTAACTTTCCAAACACATGTCATGCGTATTCAATTACCAAGCATGTATGGTTTCATTCAAAATTAAAATTATCTTTCCCAACCACATGAACTACACTTTTATTTTTCAAGTAAACATGGTTCAAATACAATAATCTCATAGATTTAAATCGTAAATAACATTATGTTCATATTCAAATTAAATAAAAGAAGGTGTAACACATGTATGTAACTAAGTACATATAAAACAAGAATAAATGTGTACACATTCTTTTGGTTCATTTACTCATAAAATTGAACTACACTTCGATATAACCCACTCCTAAATTTGTTTCATTTCGAAGTAATTTTATTTTACTTTCTTTTCTTTTTTTTTTATCATATTTCCCTAAAATATTATCTTTTCAAAAACGTAAACACCTCACATTTACTTCTATTTCGTAGGCAATTTAGTATTATTCCTAGAGAATTACCAATTTTCACTTTTACTTTTCAAACATATATAAATACACAAAATTATTTTTATCTTATCATTTTAAATTTTATTTAAACCAAAAATATTCAACCGTATAATTTTGTAAAAATTTCCCTATCTTTTCTGTTCTTTTCTTCAAAAATTTTATCTCTCTAACAAGCATAGTTTAACATAGTTTAGATTTTTCTGAAGCATTTCTAAATCTAAATATAATATAAGTTTCCTATGAGAATCTTATATTATATTGGATTAGATCTAAAACTTACAATTTACTGTGTGAATCCTCTCTCTATATATTAAATTAGAATTTCCTAAACAATGAAGTCTACTGTCTCTAATTTTGCGATATGTGTTCAATAATTTTTTGTTCAAGTTCGTTCTTTATCTACATGAAAATATGGCCAGGTATGTGAACTTTCTTCTAAATTTGATAAAAACAATAATTTTCATTTGATAAATTATATTAATAAAAGAAAATGGTTAAACTAAAACATATTAATATTGTGATTTTGGTAAATGATGTTTCCATCGAATCTACCTGTCAACCTCCTGTAGCCGTGTGTCTCCTAAATCTGGTGATGAATATTTATTTTTGTTACTTCCTATGAGTATATCATATATTCTAAGCTCTATGTGATTAGACCATCGGGCTCTTTCTCTCCCTGCAACGTAGTCTTTCTTCCTCTGTCAATTTTCTCCTGCACTTAACAGTCTTCTCCTACGCGTCTTGTGGTCTTCTATTTATTTTTGTGATTGATCGCCTCCTCCTTCCTGTGCCTACGCAAGTACCATATGCAGAAAAATATGATCCCTATCCCCTAGTCTCCTATTGTTCTTTCCTACCCGCGCGCTTCACAATTCTCCTTTTCCTTTTGCTTCTTCACCCTTCCTCTGGTCTTCTTCTTTTTCCTTCCTTTGGTCCCTCCTCTCCCTATCGCGCATGAGGAATAAGCCAATTAATTTACCTAATATTCCTCTCCCTAACTCCTAGTTCACTACGGTTTTTATTCTCCTCCTACTCTTTTTTGTTGTGTCCTCTCTCCTTCCACTCACGCATGAGGGATGATCTTCTCCTAAATTCCCTCTTTTCTTCTCTTTATTTTCTTCATCTGAATGGTCAAGTCATTTTTTGAAAAGTCGATCCACTTTTCATGCCTTAATTCCCAGCAATGGCAGCCATAACTCAAAGTTTTCTCCTTGATTGCATGCGAAATTTGATTGAGAGGAGATCATTTACCCATTGTTTACTATTGTTTTCATTTCAATTCAGATTTAAAACGTATTGCATTTTTTTTTCTTATTTTCATTGAATAACTAAATTTAATATATATATATTTATTTAAACATATATTTCTACTTTCATTTAAATCAGTTTTTCCACATAATAACATAATATCCTCAAATTTAGAAACTCTACGTAAATAATCAATCTTTCCATTTCAAAAGAAACATATTCCTTTTCACATATATTTGAGCAATCATATAAACTTATTAAAAAAAATCAACCATAATCATCACAAAAACACATTATATATAAATAAACAATTTTCTCACAACAATAATCAAATTGCCATTTCAAAAAGCAAATTCCCTTTTTACAATTACGTTCAAACAAATGCATAGCCATAATAAAAATTAAAAATTTAAACCATTTAATCATACAAATTACGTTCTTATAAACTAAGTGGTGTGTGTAGATCCCATCATCCTTATTAACGTCTAATGGCTAAAATGACTCTACTTGATCAATGTTCTCGCCTTCATTCTCGTTCACCTATCCCTGCGTTCACTTGCACTCAAATTCTCATTAGCAATGACAATCCCCGAATTTCATAATAATGAATTTCAAATCATTTCTTTTGCATTTGCATTTGAATTTCAATGATCATCTAACATAAATATTGAAAATCTCATGATTTAATAATTGCAATTAAATAAATGATAAAATCAGTACGTGACATCCTTCCCCTCTTGGAAGAGACATTGTCTCGATGTCTTATTAATCAATCAATAAGCATAGTATCTCAATCAATAAAACATAGTATCTCAATCATAATGAAATAATAACTAACATCATAGTTCTTAAAACATAAGTATAAGCAATTCATAGTAGCATCCACGCTATCCAAGTTCACAACATGTGAATCAAAAACCAGAGTATCAAGTATCTCATGCATTAAGAAAATACTAATCTAAGAAAGCAAATGAGGAAAATGACGGTCAATCGTCTCAGAATCCTCCTGTGTAGCACTATCCTTAGTATACTGGTCCCACTGGACCTTGTACTGAGTACTATCCCTGTTTTGCAGCTTAATGCTACGTCTGTCTAGGATTCAGATGGGCTCCACTAGCAGCACCCCTGGATCCTTTACCTGTAATGAACGCCAATCAAGTATATGAGATGCATCAGGATGGTATGTTTTCAATAAAGAAGCATGGAATACATTATGGAGTCGACTTAGAGTAGGTGGAAATGCTAGTCTATAAGCAACTGGGTTAATGACTTCAAGTACATCAAAGGGTCCCACAAATATCGGAGCCAACTTTGATGACTTCCCAAATGAGATAGAGCTCTTATGAGGCTTAACCCTCAAAAAGACTTTATCTCTCGCAACAAACTGTTTGAAAGTCCTATTTCTATCAGCATAGCTCTTTTGTCTATCGGCCACCTCCTTCAACCTACTCTTGATCAACTTCATTTTATCATCCATTTCCTTGAGCATATTCGGACCAATGATGATTCTATCTTCCATCCTATCCCAACTAATGGGTGTGTGACACTTCCATCCATAAAGTGCCTCAAAAGGTGCCATACCCAACGATGCATGGAATGAGTTGTTGTAAGAAAACTCAACCAATGGCAAATATTCCTCCCACTTGTATTGTAGATCCATGCAGTACATCCTCAGTAGATCATCAACAACTTGGTTGACCCTTTATGTTTGGCCATCTGTTTGTGTGTGATATGCAGAACTAAAATTTAATTTAGTTCCTAAAGCTACATTCAGTGTTGTCCAAAACCTAGATTTCATTCTAGTATCCCTATCTAATATAATGGTCTCTGGTACACCATGCAATCAAAATATCTCTTGCACAAATTTCTTTGCAAGTGTCAATGATCCATCTTTCAGATTCCCAGGTATGAAATATGCAACCTTCGTTAGCTTATCAATGATTACTAAGATGGTATCATGCCTATTCCTACTCAAAGGTAATCCTTGGATAAAATCCATACTGATTACTTGCCACTTATACTCAGGTATATCGTGGGGATACAAAAGTCCTGCTGGATGCACATGCTCAGCCTTGACTCACTGGCATTCCAAACATCTTGCTACATACTCCATAACATCTTTCTTGAGCTTAGGCCAAAAATACAAAGTCTTCAACTCTGCTACCATCTTCGTAACTCTTGGATGCCCTGAGTAAGGTGCATCATGTACTTCCTCTAGAATCAACCTCCTCAAGTCCTAAATGATCTATCTTTAGTTCAAATGGTTTCCCTAGGAGGTAATGTCTCCACATTTGTATTGCATGAACAATAGCTACAAGCTCAAGATCATGTCGTGCATAATTCAATTCATATTGTTTCAGTTTTTTGGACTCATATGCAACCACTTTCCCTTCCTACATCAACACAACTCCTACACCTTCACCTGAAGCATCTGTAGTCACTATGAAGTGCCCATTAGGATCTGGTATAGTCAAAACTGGTGTCGCTGTCAACTTCTATTTTAGAAATTGAAATGCCTCCTCACACTTCTCAGTCCACTCAAATTTCCTTCCCTTCTTCTGAAGAGAAGTAATAGGTGTTGCTATCCTGGAGTCCACATATTTCTTGTAATACCCTGCAAGCCCCATGAAACTACGAACCTCAGTAACACTCTGCGACGTTGGCCATTCCACTATTGCTTCTATCTTCACAGGATCAACTGAGATTCCCTCAGCAGATATGACATGGCCCAAGTAGTGAACCTTCTTCTGAAAGAAAGTACACTTCGAAAACTTACCAAAAAACTTTCGATCTATTAGTCATTGCAAGACTATCCTCAAGTGCTTCTCATGCTCCTCTTCTGTCTTGGAGTAAATCAAAATATCATCTATGAATATAAGCACAAAATCATCTAAACAATCTCTAAAGATGTTGTTCATAAGATTCATGAATGTCGTTGGGGCATTCGTTAGACCAAAAGGTACCACTGTGAACTCATAATGTCCATACTGAGTTTGGAAAGTTGTCTTTGGAATATGCTCCTCCTTAATCCTTAGCTAGTGGTAACTTGATCAAAGATCAATCTTAGAAAACATTGTGGCCCCTTTCATCTGATCAAATAACTCATCTATCCTAGGTAAAGGATACCTATTCTTAATGGTAGCCTTGTTCAACATTCTGTAATCAATACACAATCTCAAGGTCCCATCCTTCTTCTTCACGAAGATTACCAGTGCACCCCATGGAGATACACTTGGTCAAATAAATCCCTACTTCAGTAACTCCTGCAATTGAGCCTTCAACTCATATAACTTTGTAGTAGTCATTCTGTATGGAGCCTTGGATTGAGACTCAGTTCCAAATAAAAGTTCAATTGAGAAATCAAATTATCTCTTCGGTGGTAACTCAGTAAGTTCTTCAGGAAAGATATCCAAGAACTCCTTGAGAACTGGATAGTCCTCTAGACTTTGTTGGACATTATCCAGGTCACTCACCAATATAGAAAATATGGAACATCCTTTCCGATGTGATTTCTTTAGCTGCATGGCTGAGATATGTCTCAACTCAAGAGGCTCTTGAGATCCAAAAATCTCAACTGGATGTCCAAAATCATCAAAACAACTCACAATCTTATCCTCACAGTTCACTATAGCTTTGTGCTCAGTTAACCAATTGATACCTAGGATCACATCATATGACCCCAATGGTGCTACATATAGGCTAACTTGGGTTTGGAAATCTGGTAGCTCTAAATTGCTGCAAAATAGACATGAATCTACCCTCTTCTCTACTCGGTTTCCATATTGAACCATCCATACATGTGACATATAACTAGGTCTAATAGGTAACTTAGCAACTAATTTAGGATCAATAAAGCATTCAGTAGCTCCTGTATCTATCCAAATGGAAACTGATTGACCAAAAAGCTTACCCATCATCTGAATAGGTGAAGCCTGAAAATCTGCTTGACGATTGTCAACCGTTGCATGAATCTGGTGTTGCAGTGCTCACTGATCATTTCCTCCTCGCTGACCTCCTGCACGTTGTGGGAAATTGGAGGCATAGTGATCTCCTCCACAATTGTAACATCCTCCTCATGGCCCTGGGTGACCACCTGCCCTGTTCCTGGTATTAGAGAAGTTGGTGTTATTATTATTCACTTTCTTGTTCCCACCATAGTTTCCTTCTCCTTTTTCCTAAGAGTTTGTTCCTCTCTTTAGGTTCCTAATCTACTAATTGTTGTTACCCTTCTAGTTATTATTATTTTGGAACTTCCTGTTTCCAAATCCTGATTTAGAATTCACATTATTTCTCTAGTTTTCTACCTGTTGCAACTTTTGTTCCTGTTTTATGGCCTTCTTAAAGACCTCATCCATAGTCAGTGGATTATGAATATCCACATTAGCTCCTATATGTGGCCTCAATCCTAGGATAAATTTCTGAATACATAACCCCTCATCCATCTGATACTGTGGTATGTACTTTAGGAGATTAGTGAATCTCTCCTAGTACTGAGTAACTGTCAAACCACCCTGTGTCAGATTCTGAAACTCTATCTTTTTTCTATCAAAGAACAGTTGTGGAAGCCATCTCTTCCTAAAAATTTGCAAAAATACTTCCCATGTAGTCCCACCTAGTAGCAGCTTCTTCTCAATTTTCTCATTATCCCACCAAGTAGCAACTTCTCCAGTAAGCTGATATGTAGCCCAAACTGCCTTGGTCTCATTAGACATATTCCTGAGCTCAAAATACTTTTCCATTTCAATTATCCAGGCTTCAGCTCCATCACTGATGGTCTTACCATCAAACTTGGGCGGGGCTACCCTTTTCAAGTCTTTTGCCAACCCCCCTTCAATCCTAGCTTGAGGATTTAGTGGTTCTTCAACCCTTAGATTTTCATTGGTGGGTTGCTCTTGATTTTGGGGAACTTCGTTCCAAGAGTTTTGTCCTTCTCTCACTCCTCAAACTTCTTGTTCGAGATTATTCATTCTGGTACCTTGCAGATTCAAAATATTGAGAATTTGATCCAACCTGTCATTCTCATTACTTGCAATAGCTCCTTTTCCTCTTAAACCCATTATGTATCAACTATTCCTACATCAAGGAATGTTTCTTTAGCGTAATGGAAAAAGGCCCTAGTGTTCAAACCTACGACTCTGATACCAAATGTAAAGAGCGAAACTCTTAAATCCAAACACAATATAATCCTTAAATAAATTCATTTCTTTTCCATAAAATATCATAACTCCATTCAATTAAATTTGTTTAATCCAAAGGATTCCAAATATCGACTTAAAGTCTACAATTAGATTCATAAAAATTCAAATTAATTTCATGAACGTGTCTTCTTACACGACATTTATAATACAAAAGCATTGTAAAAGAAATTTACAATTCAAGACTTAGGCATTATGTCGCCTTAAGTTATACAATGATCATACAAGAATGAAATATAATAGATATATAAAAAATATTCATTTGATCTTCAATCCAATTGCTTATCTTCAAACATGAAGACGAGAACAAGGTTCGGGCACTTTTTCCACCCCACCTCGAAGCTTACGCTTCCCCGAAATTCCTTAATCATTCAAAAAATACCCGACCTTGCACGGATCGCTTAGCAAAAAAAAGTCGACAAGCAAGATGGAATCTGATGCGTGCCTAGTATAACTAGTAAATCCACAAGCATTTTCATTTTTCTGATTCATTTAAGAAACAAGCAAGTTTGATACTAGGATATGGTAGAAAGTTATTTATATTCCATCTATTTCAATGGTCCTTAAGTTACTTGGCCAAGTAAAATGTCATGCACAACAAATAATAGTAGTTTTGGAAAAGCAAAACTACACTCTCTAAAAACCCATATTCAGCACCCGTCCCGAAAGGTAACTTTCCAAACACATGTCATGCACATTCAATTACCAAGCATGTATGGTTCCATTCAAAATTAAAATTATCTTTCCCAACCACATGAACTGCACTTTTATTTTTCAAGCAAACATGGTTCAAATACAATAATCTCACAGATTTAAATCGTAAATAACATTATGTTCATATTCAAATTAAATAAAAGAAGGTGTAACACATGTATGCAACTAAGTACATATAAAACAAGAATAAATGTGTACACATTCTTTCAGTTCATTTACTCATAAAATTGAACTACACTTCAATATAACCCTCTCCTAAATTCGTTTCATTTCGAAGTAATTTTATTTTACTTTCTTTTCTGTTTTGTTTATCATATTTCCCTAAAATATTATCTTTTCAAAAACGTAAACACCTCACATTTACTTCTATTTCGTAGGCAATTTAGTATTATTCCTAGAGAATTACCAATTCTCACTTTTACTTTTCGAACATATATAAATACACAAAATTATTTTTATCTTATCATTTAAAATTTTATTTAAACCAAAAACATTCAACCGTATAATTCTGTAAAAAAATCCCTATCTTTTCTTCGAAATTTTTCTCTTTCTAACAGGCATAGTTTAACACAGTTTATATTTTTCTGAAGCATTTTGAAATCTAAATATAATATAAGTTTTCTGTGAGAATCTTATATTATATTGGATTAGATCTAAAACTTACAATTTACTGTGTGAATCCTCTCTATATATATTAAATCAGAATTTCCTAAACAATGAAGTCTGATGTCTCTAATTCTGCGATATGTGTTCAATAATTTTATGTTCAAGTTCGTTCTTTATCTACATGAAAATATGGCCAGGTATATGAAATTTCTTCTAAATTCGATAAAAACGGTAATATGTTTTCATTTGATAAATTATATTAATAAAAGAAAATGGTTAAACTAAAACATATTAATATTGTGAGTTTGGTAAATGATGTTTCTATCGAATCTACCTTTTAACCTCCTGTAGTCGTGTGTCTCCTAAATCTGGTGATGAATATTTGTTTTTGTTACTTCTTATGAGTATGTCATATATACTAAGCTCTATGTGATTAGACCATCATGCTCTTTCTCTCCCTGCAACGCAATCTTTCTTTCTCTGTCAATTTTCTCTTGCGCCTAACAGTCTTCTCCTACGCATCCCATGGTCTTCTATTTATTTTTGTGCTTGAGCGCCCCCTCCTTCCTGTGCCTACGCAAGTATCATATGCAACATAATCTGATCCCTATCCCCTAGTCTCTTGTTGTTCTTTCCTGCCCGCGCACTTCACAATTCTCCTTTTCCTTTTGCTTCTTCACCCTTCCTCTAGTCTTCTTCTTTTTCCTTCCTTTGGTCCCTCCTCTCCCTATCGTGCATGAGGAATAAGCCAATTAATTTCCCTAAGATTCCTCTCCCTAACTCCTAGTTCACTGCTGTTTTTATTCTCCTCCTCTTTTCTGACGTGTCCTCTCTCCTTCCACTCATGCATGAGGGATGATCTCCTAAATTCCCTCTTTTCTTCTCTTTCTATTCTTCATGCGAATGGTCAAGTCATTTTTGAAAATTCGATCCACTTTTCATGCCTTAATTCCTAGTAGTGGCGGCCATAACTCAAAGTTTTCTCCTTGATTGCATGCAAAATTTGATTGAGAGGAGATCATTTACCCATTGTTTACTACTGTTTTCATTTCAATTCAGATTTAAAATGTATTGCATTTTTTTTTCTTATTTTCATTGAATAACTAAATTTAATAGATATATATTTATTTAAAGATATATTTCTACTTTCATTTAAATCAGTTTTTTTACATAATAACATAATATACTCAAATTTAGAAACTCTACGTAAATAATCAATCTTTCCATTTCAAAACAAACATATTCCTTTTCACATATATTTGAGCAATCATATAAACTTATTAACAAAATTCAACCATAATCATCACGAAAATACATTATATATAAATAAACAATTTTCTCACAACAATAATCAAATTGCCATTTCAAATAGAAAATTCCCTTTTTACAATTACGTTCAAACAAATGCATAGCCATAATAACAATTAAAAATTTAAACCATTTAATCATGCAAATTACATTCTAATAAACTAAGTGGTGTTTGTAGATCCCATCATCCTTATTAACGTTTAATGGCTAAAATGACTCTACTTGATCAATGTTCTCGCCTTCATTCTCGTTCACCTATTCTTGTATTCACTTGCACTCAAATTCTCATTAGCAATGACAATCCCCGAATTTCATAATAATGAATTTCAAATCATTTCTTTTGCATTTTAATTTCAATTTCAATGATCATCTAACATAAACATTGAAAATCTCATGATTTAATAATTGCAATTAAATAAATGATAAAATCAGTACGTGACAATTATGAAAATCAAATTATGCTACTCCCACGGCTTGTGTGGGACTTTGGTTTGTACAATATGAATAAAACAACAAACATTATGCAGTTTCATAATTCTTTTGTTATAATTAGTTGCATAATAATACTGAAAACTCAAGAGTAATCAGATTTGTTTCTGCAATGAATACTTAGTAGAAACTTTTGTAACCACTTGTGTACCTTTGAATACTGAATGCAAATCAGCTCTACTTGTTTTGAGTTGTAGCTAAAAATAGGTAACAACTGTATAAAAATTTGATTCCTCCACAAGTCAATACTGAATGCATTTATTTATTATTTGATCCCTTGGGTCTATCTCGATATCGCTTAACACCTTTACACATGTTGTTAAGGTCTAAGTACTTTCAATATCATTTAACAAATTCAATCATATCTCATTAACACAATGCCACTAAGTTTTTCTTTGCTAAATTAGCATGGATCTATCTTATATATTAAATTGAGTCACTTCATGGGTAAAGAACATATCCTTAGATATTTTTGCTTGGGGAATTACTAGGTTGCATATGTTAGTTATTCCATAGTTGCACATATTTCACACATGTTGGCCACAGATTGCTAAACTCTTTGTGATGGGTCGGGCTCCCTTAATGGGGTAGCACGGGGAAGCCTATGGCTCTGTGGCATGGTGCAAATCATCTCGATGATGCTCTCTCTCTCTCTCCCCCTACCCTCTTTTGCTCAGATTAAGGAGAACGGATGGAAGAGGTTTGGATTAATTGCTATATTTAATTTTAGAACCTATTTTTATTAGTTAAGAAGTAAGTGATTCTTATTTCAATTTATCAACTTTTATAATAGCATGCTCTTAATACTAAGACTGTGGTAGCTGCTATGATAGAATATTCAAATGAAAATCCAATAGTACGTGCTATCTCATTATGAAATTAAATTTTCATTCTTGTGGATGCAACCGTTAGAGTATTTCTTTAGTCATTATGATGATGAGTTGTGCAATGACATTCATTGTATGTGAATCAGTATACTAGTACTTGTTGCTTGTTTGTGACTTGTTACATTGAATATTCTAGAAAGGCTTCCCATGAGATGAACCTATTGAGATAGAAACATATGAAATATCTCTTTCATAAGAAATCTATCTAGAGGGAGTTTCAGGTAGGAGATCTTGTCCTTGTTTCAAACTACAAGTCAAAAGATAAAGGAAATCATGGAAAATTTGATGCCTTATGGGTTGGGATCTATCAAATTATTAAGGGATGTGGTTGAAAAACTTTCTAGATCAGAATTATTGATAGATAATTATTAGAGTTTCCAATTCATGGCTATCATCTTAAATATTTCTTCTCTTAAGGTATGGTTCTAGGAACATTTGTATATATGTTTTTTGTCTTTTTTCTTTCCTTTTGTTATGTTTTCAGGTATATATCATTGTATTTTGTGTAATCACGATCCTTATTTAATCATGGTGAAGTGTTTCATTGTCTTGTGATATTTTTTATTGGTCTACTCCTAGAGTTTTAGATCCTCACTATGCTAGCAAGTATCACATGTCCAAGCCAACTAGAGCCAATGTTGATGCCCATGTTTGAGAGACTCAAAATTTTAAAAAATGATCCATGCCCTATCTTACTTTGTGCCCTTGTCCTCTTATGGCCCATCAATTATTCTTGATTTGATTTATTTTAGCTAGGCTCCATATGTTCTGACTTTTCTCTATATTGTGTAAATCTTGTTATTTTTAGGGCTTGATGTTCATCAAGACAAGCTAAGGATCCATTTGCTTATCTTCAAGAAAGTCCCACTCTTACACATCTTAGCATGAAAAAAATTCATTAATAGGTACATAAGCTATAAGAAAGAAAAGGTAGAAAACCTATACTACTAGAGGACTATAACACACAATTTAGATTAGACCATAGTTCAACCTAGTCTAGTACTAGGCCACATATTACAACTCAAACCACTATAGTAATTTAGTTTCTATACAATATTGTCATATCTTGAGTCTATAATAGATTACATTATGATCCTAATTTTGGATCCCCTGACATACTAGATCATATTCAATCAACAATGAGATCAAACCTCTATCATTTTATATTAGATAGGCACCTAATCTCTTTCTAGTTGTACTCTAGATATTATAGTATTTTTCTAGTAGATCAAATCGTTCTTTTGATTATATTTGATCATTTTATTAGATATAAATTAAAGTGTAGGAAATTAGGAAGGTTAACACTCATTTTTCCCTTAATATAAAAGTGAAAATTTCCCTTAAGTTCTCATTAAGGTTTTTTTTATATAGTGTGACATAAAAATAACATTTATTATTTGATTGAATATTATTAATAAAAAATATTATTTAAATGTTTAATATAGCTAATACCATAAGCTATTCTAGTGACATAATTGCATGTAAATTGTATTAAAATAAGTTCTCTTGAGAACATATCTTATATGATGTGAGCATTATGTTATCCTCCTCTCTAATATTGAGACCACTTAGAGGTTCCTATGTACTTTGTAGGATGTCCTACATTGTTATTATCACTAATGTATGTGAGTGAAACAGCTAGAAGGAATGATTACTCATTTAGAAAACAAACTTTAAAGTGATGAGTCAAGAATAACTAAGCTAACCTAATGAATTTTGAAGGCATGTTAACTACATAATAACTTAGTCCTATGTTTGATTCTATAAGATGGGCTAAATAAAACTTGAAACAGTATAAGGTAAATTAAAAAATTATCTCTTTATACATAATAATTTCATAATATTTTTCATTCACCAAATTGGTGTCTCACTTGGAAAGAACTTAAAATAATACATGTATGTCTACCTTTAAAATTAAAGTAATCCATATAGTCAAATAATACTACATTAAGGAAGATCTAATTTTATGTGCTAAGCTAGTAAGGTCATGTGAATATTGTTGTTCCAAATTTCCTTCATGATCAAAATATTCAATCTAAAATTTAATATAGTAACAATAGTAGTGTGTAAGAGAACATCATTGAAAACATCATTCTTGGTAGATTGGTCCATTTGAGGATTCAAATGAGAGATTCTTCTTAGGGGAATAAGAGGATATGGATGAGAACTTGAAATATCAATAACTCACAAACACCTAAAGATCAAATGATATTGAATGTTGTTTAATTTTGATATGAAATTAATTTAAAAGTAATTAATCAAATCTAAAAATAAATTTAAGCAAATGAAACACTGGAGGTGAAAATAAGGAAGGTGGGGTGTAATAAAAATAGTGTCACACTATGAGACATAAATCCCTAAAGAGATGATGCATCAATGACTCACAAGTAGAGGGGATACAAACCCTAGTGATCTAAAATATAAAGTATACACTTAGAAAGTTATATCTAAAAAACCTAATGGAAAGTAAGGCCATAAACCTAAGGCAAAAACCCTATTTTTTCTAAGAAAGTTGAGTTCACATATAGATGCAAGGGTATAAATCACACCTCACAATAAATAACATAAGAGAATTAATTAAATCATAACGATAAATAAAATTTACTTCGGATGATGAGTTGGGATTGTAACATATGAATGTTGAATTAAATTTACAAAAATTAAATAAATTATATGTGATACTTAACTCAAAATGCAACGATAGAAATATTTTATGAAAGATGGTGCCATGAATTGATTAGCCAAGGTTTTATAATTCTATCAGATGAATATCTTAGAATTTGAAAATTTATTGTTCTCTACTTTGTTTTATATGTGTGTCTACAAATGTGAACTAGGATGTAAACTTGAACATATACCTACGGGAAGGAACTAATATAAATCTAATGCTTGGAATTTTCTTACCTTTATGTCTATGTTTTGAATCTTGGTAAGGAACTAGTAGAGTTTACAAACACCTTTTGTAATTCCCACTAGCATATATGCCTTAATTGTTATTCAATTTTAATAAATATTTTGTATTGATTGCCTGAAGTGTGTCATGGAACATGTATTTTATGATATTTTATACCAAACTTTGTGATGGGGCCTTGTATTTCCATTACAGTGTTTTGATTGTGTAACTTGGATACTTCTGCTATGATTTTATATGTTGATCACTATATGTGATGTTTTGGATTGCCACAAATGTAGGTTATTAATGAGGTTTTATATTGGCATCTATTGTTCAACTTTGCATAATGGTATACAAATTTTCTTGATCTTATATACTTGGACTCATTTTGTATTTTGACATTGCATCCTACTTACTAATGAGGTTCCTCTTGGATGACCATTGAGGTTTATGGACTAGTCATGTATTTTGGATTTGTATATATGGATTTATATATTTTTGAACTACATAGTCTGTTAGATTCACTATATTCATTATATCCATTATGTGTGATTAGATTGTGTTATCTAGTTCAATATCAACTTTGCTATGATTATTGATTTTGCATTGTATTTCTATACCATGTAGCTTTAGGATGAGTTTTTGTTAATGCAATATATAGATGTTGTTTCATTTATATTATATAACATTAGGTGTTTACATTATTTATTGGTTATCTTATATGGAGAATGTATGCCTATATGAAACTTTATTTAGTATGAAGGCATAGGTTTAACCCTAATGGTGGTTATAACAAGATAATTTGATTTGGGTAAATATGTTATGTATATTTCATAACTCAAATTTGTCTCGCTTGATTTGAGTCATGAGATGAGATGTATCTTGTGATCCTTGTGAAAATAAGATATAAATTAGTATCAATTATAGATCCATGTGTTATGGATAAACTCATAAAATTTATGTAATCTTTGAGTGTGTTTATTTTATCTCTTGGTTTTCATTTGTATTTTATCAATTTCTACAATGCTTGTGTGTGGATGTTTGTGAATAACCTTTACATTTAAAATATGAAATTAATTAATTTTATTATCATCGTGGAACGGTTTTATACATTTTAATATTATGAAATTTCAAAAATATATTGTAAATTAAAAGATTGTTGGGCTTTGCCAATAGTGGCAATGGTGTGATGGTTAGGTTGTGTTGTTATTCTCGCCATCAAGGTTCAAACCCCATTGGGGTGTAATTGTTGAGAATTTATATTGGGGATGAAGTTCCCTGTTTGTGACCTCACCGATTCATAGCTCCAGGTCAAAAGCGTTTAGCCCTCTTAATAAAAAAAAATGATTGTTGCACTTTATTCCTTAGTCATTTTGTTAAAATCTATTGTGTTATTCATTTGAGAAAGAAATGCCTTTTTGTATTTAATTGGAAATATTAGTAAGATTGTATTTTTGTAATTTTGGTTTCTAATTGCAAAATATCTTTTGAGTGAAATATCTACCTTGGGAACATATTTTGGAAATAATTAATTATGAGATATTTTGTTAGTGTGTAAATGAAAGAAAAGGTTTAAGTGGTTTAGAGATTTTTGAAAAGATAGAAAGAAAAGAAAAGAGTTGATTTTTAAAATATCAATCATTTTTGCTCTCACATTAGGTGGTTTGTATATGGTCATCTATTCTTAGGTTTCAATTGGGACTAAAATATATAATAGATTTAATTCATTTATTTTTGAATAATGTATCAAATTTGGAAAATTTCAAAATCATGTCTTTGTGTTGGAAAATTCTCTCTAATTTCTTATGTGATGTAAAAAGTGTGATTTTGTGCACATTAGGATCATAAGGGTGTAATTTATTTTGAGAAATTATGAGTATTTTATTTTTTGGAATTTTTTTAAGATTCATCAATGGTGAAATGTGTTTATGTCCTTGAATCTTGATTTTTGTCTTGTGTGAAACATGAATTTATGAAATTTGAAATTTAGGACATGTACCTTATTTATGTTTTTTGGGACAAAGAGTATCATGTTTCTTATGATTTTCTTGAACTTGGGATACTAGGATCATGAACTTTGAACTTGTTTTCTATGCATTAATTTTTGGGGTGAAATTTGACTTTTAGACCTAGGATTTGATACTAATGTTAGGAGTAGAGTGCAACCATGCCACACTTGTGGGATTGAGGATGTCAAAATAAAAATATTGTATGGGTAATCTCATGAGAATTTTTTTTTGAGATTTAAACATCTAAAATAAACTAAACTTCAAAACTTGAGACATTACTTGCACTGAATACCTTGAGGAAATCATGTGAAATAGTACTAGACATCCTTGTTTTGAAGGCCTTAAGGAATCACATAAGAAAGTAATATAAACAAAAATTGTATTGAGGGCCTTGATGGAATCATGCAAGACTAGTACTATGATCATACTTGTACCGAAGGCCCTGAGAGAATAAGTACGATAGTACCTATTGGTAGATGTTTTGACATAAATATTGGAGCATCTCACCTCTCCTAAAAGGAATTTAGGTTCCAAGATGGAAAATGATAAATCCAAGGTCCTTGATGTCCAGTTCTTGGCTTGTGAGATAGCTCAGTTGTTTGTTTTGTTTTTCTAGTAACACACAAAGGGACTTATGCAATTATTTTGCCAAAATCCTAAAAAGAGGGTTATATCCAAAATATGAACAAAGTCACAATATTCTTAACCTTGAGTATATTAGTTACTGACCTTATGTCAATCAGTTGGTGTGATACCTAACATCAAACAACCTTGGTGCTAATCTAGATATGCTTATATGCTACAAACAATCTTGTTCATTAGATATTCAATGGAAGTGATGTAAGTTCCTAAACTAATTAGAGGTCACAAAAAAAGTACCAAAGAAAGGGGTGAGAGAGAAAAGTGTTTAAAGCTCAATTCAAAGTTTGGATTTTCTAGTGGAATATATGGATGTGTAAGTAGACAAGTCTTAACATTTTCTATTTCTTACTCAACCAAATAAATTAGTGTATCATAAGAAAAGTGTTATCTTCAGAGGAAATCAATATCATGAAGATTTGTTAAAGAACCAATATCGGTGCAGTTTAGTAACAATATATAATAATGAAATGAAATGTTCAAACTAACCACACAAGAAAACTTACAATTATTAGATTATAAGATTCATCAAATACTTGTTACATTCTTATACACTATACAAATCTATCTAAATTCTTGGAAACTATGAAGTAAACATGAAAACAAAGAGTTTTCCATGCTCCACTACTAGCAACAATTTTTAGAACACTTTAGAATGAGATTTCAAGCCCTTGGTTTCAAGAAAAAACATTCAAAAATCCTTGGACCTCAAAGAAGTTTCCAAAGAGAAATGGTGTTTCCTTTATAGAGGAAGACAACATCCTCTACAAGCTCTAATGGTTCAAATCGATCTTCAGCATGAATGTTATAGATTTTGCAAATATCAATTATGGTGGATATTCTAGCAAGGTAGTGTGTGGGGCATGGAACAATCCCATTAAATCCATGCATTTGAGTGCTTGGAGCAACATGAAAATCCTTTTGCTAGATGAAACCCTATATCGCATTGATGGCAACATGGATTTCCTCTTCATTCATGCATGAGAAATCTAAAATCCACATTTTGAGATGTGGAAAATACCTTTTGTAGGTAGTAAAACCATTTTGGTAGTTGCAAGGATCAAATTTGCATTTTGGTGCTCCTTGAAATGATTCCCACACCTATTGCAATAATGACACATTTGTGCACTATAGAAAAGATCTTTTCCTGCTCAAAGTCTTACAATATTGAAAGAAATTCATTAGATCTAATTTACAATAGAAAATCAAGGGTGGTAATGTGCATCTAAAGCCATTTGTTAGGATTTGATGATGATCTAAACACTTTAAAACCTTTGTTAGTGTTTCAAAGGTTTGAGAAACTTGCTAACCTCTAACATTTTTCTCTACTTCACTTTGTCAATGATTTTGTGATTTGGCCAACTCTTGAACCTTGTCAATATTTTAGAGAGTTAGGGAACTTTGTAACTCACCAAAAACCTTTCTAATATGGCTTGTTGATTAGGGGGTTGTAAAATTTTTGAAGGTTCCGCAAACTTAAGAACCCCAACATGGTCTTGTCAAGGATTTAAAGGTTAGAAAAACTAGAGAACCTTTGATGTTCATTTCTTAGCCCACCAAGGAGTTAGAGAGCTTGTGAACTTGTTGACATAGCCTTTAGAAGGGTGACTAAACCTCTAATCCTAAAAAAAGTATAAGAACAAGGCATCAGGGATCAAGGATCGAGAGTATTCATAAACGTTCATTTCTCAGCCCAACAAGGAGTTAGAGAACTGGGAACTTGTTGGCATAGCCTTTAGAAGGATGACCAAACCTCTAATCCTAAAAAAAGTATAAGAACAAGGCATCAAGGATCAAGGATCGAGAGTATTTCATAACTCATGCACAACACATGCAAACAAGGGTATCTCTAAATCTTTTACTCTAAAAGGATATGTAAGGCAAAGCATTGGGAGTCAAGGACTGGAGATACTTCATAACTCTTATCTCAAGGTATGTGGACAAGGGTAAGTCCAAAATAATGAACCTGAAAGATAATACAATGTAGAATGTTAGGGTTTGGGTGTCAAAAATACTTTGCATCCTAAAAGTATCATGTTAAAGGTATTCCCGCATCTTTGATCCCAAAAATCATATTGATGAAAATGATTGGAGATGCTAAGGAAAACATACCATGGGATAAAAAATAAGGATAGGCCTAAAACTCAAACTTTGAAAGATTAATTAATGAGAATCAAGGGTTGAAAAAAGGTATGACAAGATGAGAAACTTAAAATCCCAAAACTTGGCATTACTTAGGATTTCTTCTTTGGAAAATGCCTATGGCAAAAAACCTAGAGGTTTGGAGTTCTAGATATGACAATGGATAACCTATCTCCACATCCTAATTAGAATCCCATAAGAAAAAAAATTCATGAATTCTACTAAATTAAAGTTTTTCAAATTACACTTTTTTATCAATTACATCATATTCCTTGTGTTGCAAGATAATGTGATAATGGAATTGTGGCTAATCTTCATTGAAGAGGAAGATTGATCCTCTCATATGGTCATTATGGTGACTTGCCCCTCAATGTGTGAATTCTTCAACTTGTGCCACTTTGCATGATGCAGTGGTGATGATGTCTTGTGTGTGATTCTGTTGTCACAACTTGTGCATGTGAAAATGTAAAATGCAACATGCGAATGTCATATTTTTGCAATGCAAACAAAAAAATTGTTTGGTTTGTTATACATTAATTCCTTGGGTGAAAGCTTAGAGCATTACACTCTGGAGTGTATTAAATTGTTAGTCATGTTCTCCTTAGTGAAGCCCTAGGTGCACCAATTCAAACTTTGGAACAATGATTGAAGACAACAATCAAACTTGGAATGTGTCTAGGATGATGTATGCTCTAGTAAAAATGTTCCTATGATGCTTTAAATGCAAATGCTATTTATATAAATCCTAAATGTCCTAGAATTCTATGATTATTTCTAGATTAATGAGTGAATATCTTTAATAGAACAACATAACACACAAATCGACACAAATATGAACTATGTCAACTCACAATAGCTAGTAGGAGGGAGTTGCAAGATTTAATTTGAATTTGAATTTTAACAGCTTGGAGTTCAAGTTACCAATTGCAAACATGTTCTAGGTCAATTCTACACATGGATTTGATTGAGGGTGGTGAATGGAATATATGAGAATCAAACCAAACTTTGAAGATAATAAATGTTAGGACCAAGATAAAATGATGTCATGAATCAAACTCATGAAAGAATATGCTACTTAGGTTTGTTACTATATAAATGACGTTCTAATAAAAATACTGAAAGCGTGGATATGCAGTTTTCACCATTACATTTAAATATAATCTTTAATTGATAAGTTTTGAAGAGATTTTCAAGAGTTCACTAAATTGCTTGTGAAGTTTTTGCTGAGTTCTGAGTCTCTACACTACCGCATACAGCTCTTGTACCTCCAACAAATTATCCAATTTGTCTACTTTATGTGTATGCTGCGAGATGGGAGAAAAATCACTAGCAGTCACACCTTGGTGTGCAATGGGGTACGCCGAAGAGTCTCCTTTGAAAAGAGCAAAGTAAATTGGCTGGAAAACTCGTCATTGGAGGAGAAAATAGTTTTATGCTGGTGTTGTTACATTCAAGTAATCTAAATCAAGCTATTACTTGTCTTGTTTGAACTGATGCTATCGCATAAACAATGTATTTTGGTTGTTTGAACTGATGCTATCGCATAAACAATGTATTTTGGTTGTTTGAACAAAAAATTCAGACGAAATGGAGCCGGAATGCATTTGATTCATTCTAAGATTCATGAAAAGCAATAATTCATTTACAAACAAACAACTGCTACACAACGATATTGGTATGAATTAGAATTACAGTCTTTTGAAATCATTGATGATCCAAAAAAAACCACCACACCTGTGGAAGATTAGAAGATTTACAGAGATCTTAGTTAAATACATGCTGATTTTTTTTATTTAAGTTCAAGTTAACCTTTTTATCATCACCCTTATCTCCCAGACTATTTTAATTTTACATTTTGGAAAGAAGACACTTTAAAATTTGAAAATCCACCCAACAGGTTTTGAAAAAGAAATATTGTATATAACATTACAATTTCATGAAAATTGAAGATTTACACAAGCAATCAACCTAAAAAAAGGAATGCATGTGCAACACGCACAGAACCGAATTCTAGCTGACCAATCCTTGCTTAAAAATAAGTAAGAAACGTGAAATGTCAAAGCTGTACATTCATATTTTCCTATGGAGTAGAAATTTGACGAGGATACAAGCAATCATCTTTCGAGAGCAGGGAATGCACTAAAAAGAAGATGAATAGTCACTGTTGAAAATGAGATATTCAGTGGGGATTATTATGATAACAACATTATTGTGAATGATACAACCTGCCGCAGATATTAGACCTTTTTTGTTATTGTGAATGGTAGAAACTGCCGCAGATATTATCATTGTACAAGGTATTAGAAATTATCTTGAAACAAGGTATTTGGGGATGGAATATGAACAGATAACGGGGACTAGCCATTAACTTAAATTGGTCTGCATTCTCTAGATACAAGGAAACTAAATTAAGCTAAACTGTGACAATAGTTGTTAGAATAGATACAGTATATGAAAATATGCTAACCTGCAGATCAATAGCATTGTTGGCACCAAAAGTAGGCCATGAAGACTTAATTGTTATGTATATAATAGAAGACCTAAATTTATGTATATGAAATGTTATTGTATTATACATAAGTTTCCATATTTATATGCTAATTCCTATTCACTTCGAATGGTGGGTTTTAGATAGAAGCTTTCTGAGGAGGTTTTTGAGAGAAGCTTTATGTAGAATCGTAGAGAGAGGTTGAGAGAGGGAAGCTCTGGTTTTGGGACCTGAAAGGCAAGAATAGAGGGTTTGAGCTAACCCCTTGACCAAGAGAGGCCATTGCATGTGTTCATTATGATGTTAATTGAAAGCTTCTATTTGTGCAAATCTGAGTTATTATTCAGCTTTTACTTTTGTGTTGCATATTTATTGTATGTGTGTTTGTTCAGATATGCAGGCTTAAATCTTCATGGCAGACCAAGTATTGAACAATAAAAGCCAGATAAATATGCATACAAAATTTGAAATTCAAGAACAGCCGTAGAGAGGGGAGTTCTTATAAAAGAGAAAGAGTGGAACATTCTTCCATTCGTGGACTTCAGCCCAAAGCTCTAGGTAATAACATTTATTTCATTAAAAAAAAGGCATCAAAGTGTTGGGTGTGTCAAAAGTCTTTGAAGAGATTATGAAACCTTCAACATGATTATCATTATTTTGGAAATGATAAATTAAGGGTAGACAATGTTTGGTATGAAATGGAGAGAAAGCACGAAGAGTAATAGGTACAAAGAAGAGGCCCAAATATTGTCTATGGTACAACCAAAATGAAAATGGCCAAAAAGACAAAGGCAACGAGGCTATGGTCCTCCAAAGTGTGAATGAAACTCAGACCCTGATGAAACATTTCTTGTTAGAGGATTGTCTCATAAGACTATACGGGACCATTTGTGGCTCTTCTTGTTAAATCCTTATTAATTTATTTTAGTCAATCCTGGGTGCATCTCAGGTGAGCATGCCCATCAGGATTGTTGCCTTTGGCAAGACATTACACAGTTAATTTTTAACCAGCAGGGTCATCATGCACAGAGAGGGAACTAGTCAACAAGCATTAAAATTGACTAATGTAGGCAGAGTTTTAAGGCCTAACCCATTGAGTAAATCCATTTTCGAATTAAAGCCATTTATACAACTACGGGTGAATTGTAAGCCTTTATCAGTTCTGACAATTTTTTGAGTTTATGTTTAAAAAAATATCTGATAAGAACTGCAACTTCTCACAACAACCAAATTCCAAAATCAATTTTAACATTTGGTTGATAATGTCTGTCAGAGTTCAAGGCCTTAACCATGAAATAAATCAATGTTTGAATTAAAATCATTCTATGCATGTGAGTAAAGTTCTAATGCATTTCTGTTACAATATTAAATAATGCTTTGACATGAGCATTGGGTGACTGAAACTTGTCACACAAACCAAATTCCAAACAACAAAAACAATTAACAATTATTTGTTAAAACAAGATGACATAAAAAACAATAATTCAATCAATGAAGGTAACTCTATAGAGTGTGATATAGCAGTGGTACACCAAAAATAATTGTAAATTATAAGAAGAATCCTTGAGTAAAATGAATTTTGATAACCATACAAAGTTATTGCTGTAATCAGGTGAATGTGTTATAGAATGCAGAAAACCCAAATTATGAAAACACAAATTCCCACTAAGGCAGCTAGATGCCACATGGATCATCATTTTATACAATCAACTTAAATATCAGACTACCACAAACTGATTGCAGGACATGTGTAAACACCATACAGATTCATTCAGAAAAAACACACAGCATTGAACCAATGATCATCATAAAATAAATTTTCCAAGCAAAACAGGTATTATTAATCCATCCAGCACAATCCATATAAGAGAATGTGGTAACTCAACTGTGAAGACTCGTCTAAAGGCATAGTTTTTACGTCAAAAAATAGATGATTTTCATTACAAACCATGGAAGGATGAAATTTACAAGGAAACCAGATAAAGTTTTTCCACTAATTTTTTTTGATATATTATGAATCAGAGGATACCTGTATTTACAGATAAATTCTTATAAAGTCTTGTAATGAATCAGAAATATTTCTGATCAGACCTTGTATATGGTCCTCAAAAAAATAGAAGACACAAAAGACGCAGAGGGCTCCTATTCATTTATCTTAAACAGAATATGTAGCAGACCCCCATCTTTAAAAAATATAGTCCTAAACCTAACACTGAAAGAAACAATCATCCTCACTTAAATACATTTGAAAGGAGGTACTCTAAAGCATCTAACCTAAATACTTTTGCGAGGAGGTATTCAAAAGCACTTGAACGCTTCTGGTACATGGTTTTCAATACAGATCCTCTCCTCTAGAAATTGAAAGAAAATGTTAAAGAGGGGGAGAAAACAGAAGCAGCCAACCTGATATATTGCTTGCCACTAGAGCTCTTAGGTCCAGGTCCCATGAAATTTGAGTGGTAGCCCTGGTCCAGTCCCTAAAGTGCAATATCATATAGTTACACAGTACACTGCCAAAGAAGGAAGGAAGCTTTAACAAAAGACTTTTCCTCAAGAACAGCATACACCTTATGAGACCATTTTCATTACACTGCAAACAGCTCACTGCCATCAAATTTCCTCCTCCTCTAGAAATCTTGCAGCTTCCATCGCAATCAGCGCATGGAACAAACCTCGCATCGCCACACTCATCACAGGGCTCAAAACAAGTATTGACATGATGAACTGTGCAAATAAAAAACCATGCCAAAAGGATAGAGAAGTATGAAGATGAGTACGCAGGTTAGGTGAAATAGATAAGTATGCAGGCAACAAGCAGTTAATACAATTCATCGTAGATGAGATGGATTGCTTGAATGATCGCTACCGCCATATTTATGATCAATTCTTTGATGAGTAACTAGTTGGTGGAAAGTACCTTTGCCGAGAAGTTCTGTCAAATTTGCATTGTGAATGGCGTGTTCATACTGTAAGGCATTGACGTGATTGCCACCACCGTATTTGCATGAAATATCAGTACGAGCTGTATGACGAGGAATATCGAGAGGCTTCTCATACAAACCAATTCACGTACACCTATCTACAAATAAAAACTCCATGGCTGGCAAAGAGGATCAATGGTTGGGAATCATTCAACCATCTTGCAAGGCCTGTGGTTGCTTTTCAACCATCCATGGACAAAATGAGCTTGTAAAGCTCAAATAAAGATACGCCTTCGGCGACTTCAGCGTAATTAAGAACTAGAAATATCTGGTAAATATTATTCGTCGGCATTTCAATATACATCAATCTAACTTTTCAATTAAACTGAAGTACATAAGTCTTACTGTAAAATTACAGTTCTTATTCACATTCAAGGCAGATTCTAAAGCAGCCCTTTCTCTTGGAAGCTTCTAATGCAGTCTTCAAACATCTGGTCAAGGCTTTTAAAGTTGCCAAATCCAAGGCTTCTGATCTTACCAGTGTTCATTGTATGAGGTATTGCATTGCCTTCCTCTGTTCCACATCTGCAGTATTCATAATGAAGAACATTACTCAAGTTGCCCAAACTTTAACTTAATTGATTACGATGAAGAACATTTTCCTGTTTGCTATTTGGATAAGTACAAACCATCATCACCTCCACTAAAACACTTGAAAGTAAACCTCCCCCTTGGGTCCTAACTAGACTATAAATATGGAT
The DNA here is from genome assembly GCA_007115665.2 of Sequoiadendron giganteum. Taxonomy (NCBI): domain Eukaryota; kingdom Viridiplantae; phylum Streptophyta; class Pinopsida; order Cupressales; family Cupressaceae; genus Sequoiadendron; species Sequoiadendron giganteum. The sequence continues at coordinate 66,767,509 of CM021103.1, forward strand.
CACTTACTGGTCTGCAATTGGGTACATGGGATATTTTTCCTTGAGTATCTTCACAATTTCTCCGAAGTGAGCAACAACACCAGAGCATATAATTCTCCCTGATGCTGATGGTAACTCCATAGCCATTATATGTGCTGCTATTACATCATCAATGTGAACAAACCCCAACCTCATATTTCGGTATGTTTTATTGTTCCCTCCTGCAAGCAACCCAGTATTAGAGGCATGTTCTTTCATAGTAAAGGAAAAAAATACCCATACCCAATGCAGTAGACATAAATATGTGTGTAAATAATTTCTCTGTTCCAAACATTCATTTTTTTTTAACATTCACAAGCTTTTTTTGCTACCCAAAACAGGGGCACAAGCCTGTGCTGATCTATGTTACTAGAAACGTGAAACGAAAACCGCAACAGCAATGGCAACGTGACGGGAAACAGAATAATTAGAGGTTACATATAAGAAACGGATTTTATATATAGATTGATTTATTATAAATTTGATTTCATGGGATGGGTGGGAGGAAATGGCCGTCTAGTGCAGTTCACTATAATGATATATTTGGAATACAATGCACATAATCTTTATGGGCTCACAGAGGTCATTGTAACCAACAAGGCTCTAAAATCGGTATTAAATAAGAGGCCATTCATCTTGACTCGCTGCACATTGGACAGGTCACAGGAGACAATACTGCAACATGGATGACCTCTTGTACTCCATACTTACAATGCTATGTTTTGGATTGTTTGGAGTCCCCATGGTTGGTGCTGATATTTGTGGTTTTGCACAAGACACAACAGAAGAGCTCTGTAATAGGTGGATTCAACTAGGTTCAGTTTATCCTTTTGCCCGAGATCATTGAGACAAGGATTCAATTCGGCAAGAGCTCTACTTATGTAAGTCCGTCACAGAGTCTGCAAGGAAGGCATTAGGTTTGAGACACCACCTTCTTCCATACATATACTGTCTTTTGAATCCTATACCAAAGGATCTCCAATTGCAAGGCCTCTAACTTTTACATTCCCTAACGATACTAACACATTTGGGATCAGCAGACAATATCTATTGGGTAAAGGAATTCCCTTCAACGGCACTACAGACTTAGAAATGGCACAGCAGACTTAGTAATGCCATGAGTGACTTAGAAACGGCCGTCTGAAATGGAAACGGCATTTTGCCCATCAGATGGCGAAACGGAGCCCTGCCATCGTGTTTTTGGTAACATAGGTGCTGACATCTCTTTGATTAAGAGTCAAGGATTGAAAGGTATCCATTCCATCGAAGTCACTCAAAACATGATTCCAACCTCATCCCTTATATCATATCATACCATCGCGCTCACAAATTGTACTCAATCAATTGAACTACAACCCTCTGATAAAATGTACAATTTTTAAAAACTGTATGACTTAGTAATTATTTAAATACTCAGAATTCTCAAGTTTTCATCCGTAATCCCAACCTTTCATTATGTTCAGGATTTTGTAAAGAGTGCTGGTAGGTGCAGGTGCAAGAAGTGGGCCAACAACAAATGATGGGTTTACCGCAACCAGATCAAGACCCTGCTCCTCTGCATACTTCCAGGCCTCTTTCTCAGCAAGAGTTTTTGCATATGCGTACCAAAGCTGCAGTAAACAAATACCCTAAATTTAGAATTATGCAGATGTGAATTGAACCTAAGAAGTACAAGCTTTCATGGATAATTTTGTGGATATCTTTTGGGACATTTTTCCGTCTATATCAAGATGATTAAGTTTACTCTTATACTCACAGTGTGCTGTGCCTATTAATTACTCTTGTAACTGCAACTCAATGCTTCCAACCGGTGAAATACAATCTTCAAAGGAGGGTATTTATACTTACATTATACTGTTTGCAGTATTCTGGATTGCTCCAACGGGACTCATCTAAAGGAGAAAGCTCTTGAGTATTGTAGTTATATCTGATAGCTGAGCAGGAGGATGTAAGCACCACCCTCTTTACAGAGGGTGATCTTGAACAAGACTTGAGGACATTGAGAGTGCCATTCACACTAGGATCAACCAAAGCCTCCTGCTTGACAATACATTTCACAGAGAATAAAACTAAACTAACTTATGTCATCAGAACACACAAAAATAAAATTAAAAAAAAAATCCAGTGGAGAACAACCTACCTTGATGTTGTGATCATTTGCAGGGCAAGCAGTATGAAACACCCCATCCACTCCATTTATTGCTTCATCAAACCTGCCTTCTTCTAACAGGTCTGCTTTCATTATTTTAAGCCTCTGCTTTGCACCAGGCAGATCCCATAGATACCCTATCTTCTCCGCATTATCTAATCACAGACAAATACATCATTTTTTATTTTTTCAAATTATAAGAAAATTTTCTAAGCCCTATATAGGAGACATCGATACTTCAAAAGCATTTGAAGAATTTTTTAATTATGCAAATGTATGTCAGTGGAATACCTGGATTACGAACAGTAGCGCGAACAGTGTAACCCTTGTTGAGCAGAGCGCGAATGAGATAAGCAGCAATGAATCCTGTGCCTCCTGTCACACACATCTCCTTACCATTCTCTGCCATTCTTTACTCAAAAGCTTGAACCCAATCTGTTTCAACTATAACAACTCCACAAGCTTATTTACAGCAATTACCGATTTTCAGGGGAATATAAGCATTGGCATTCTTTTTTAATGAAGTGTTAGGTATTGTCTACAAACTTACAGTAACAAACGGTCAAATGGCCGTCCTTGCGCTGGATGATTACTACTTCACCTCATCATCCTACGCCAACTATTAGCGTGCCCTATACAGACCCAGGCTCCTTAAAGGGTTGGTCCGCTGCCCAGTCGAAATAAATTCTTCCCTTTTAAGTGATTATCAAGTTGGAATAATATTGGGCTTATATTGGAATTGACTGTGTAATTTTGTAATGTCAATAATACACAGTCAAATCTAGAAGCGGAAATTTCATACTTTTAATTAATATTAAAGTTGTTTAAAATATTTTTTATTGAAAAATAGAATAAAGCAAGGATAATGGAATCTTTAATTTTTTTAAATTGAGAAGAGAAAGAACTTAATATAGATTTGATGCAATATTAAGAAAGATTTATTTCAAAGTAAATCTATGTTCATCTCAAAAGGTAAAATTGTATTTAAACTAGCAATCGTGTCTTGGTGTGCAATGGGTACGTCGAAGAAGTGTGGATGGTTAATTAGAGAATTTTTTGATTTATTGTTTACTTTTTGTAGATTATATATCTAACTTTAATGAGCTCTTTTGAATTGAAAATTATCTAAGATAACAAAAGTTTTTTAGATGCTATGAGTTTCTAATCAATCTTATCAAATTTTATCAAATCACATAGAATTACATGCTAAAGGTTTCTAAATCAAAGTAAAGGTGGACCATCTCAACTAAACATGCAAGAGAAAGTTAAATAAATTGAAATCTAGAGCCTATTTCAACCTAGGATAATTAAAAGTCAATAGTGACATGGTATGATGTTTAAGTTGGTGTGATGTTGTTCTTGCCATCAAGGTTCAAACCCCACTATGGTGTAATTGTTGAATATTTAAATTGGGGATGAGATCCCCCTTTGTGACCTCACCGATTCATAGCTCCGAGTCAAAAGCATTTACCCCTTTAAAATAGCCTAGGGGAATTAATGGTTTAAATTCATTAATACACTTATTTTATTCTATTTATACATGGACAAAAAATGATTTATGTAGATCCTATTTCATTTTGATTAGGTATGAACTTTCTAATAGGTATATATGTATATGCATCACTCAAATATTTACAAAATTGTGTACAACAATGCCAAAGGAAGATGTCATACTTAAATGTGGAAATTAGATGCGTAGACCTAGAAAATGAAATCAAGGGCTCCATATGTTCTATTTTAATAAAAAGTGAGGATATGTGAGTGGGTGAGGATCTATCAAGGATAAATAATTGAGAAAATACACCTAATATTTAGGGATTTGATTTGAACCACTTTGATAATGAGTGTGTATCTAACAAAATTTTAAAAGATATATGCATGATTAGCTCAATTTGGTAGTGAAAACATGAACAAACATTCATATAGGGAGAAAATGTTAATGCTGTTAGTAGTGGTGACCTTGAATCTAAAATTTTATCAAAGAAAAATAAAGCATGTTAATGGGACATTTAATGAAATGTTTAGCTTCAATGGATTTCTAAGTATATATGTGTAAAACTCATATACAATTAAGATGGAGTGTGTGTTAAAACCATGTTGTTGCAACATTTGCAATTAGAAGTACAAGAAAAGTCAAATGCTACAACTAAAATTAGACACAAATGAGAAGCATGAGGATAAAGTTTATGAAAAGGTAAATGTAAATGGAGAGTTGAAGTTCATTTTGCACTAAAAAAGGAAAGATGAATGTTCTTAAACTTGACTTTTTATCTCTTGTTTTAACAATGAAATTTTTTATACTTTTTGTGCTTTATATGTCAACGTGCATCATGAGTTATAATTCCTAAAGTCATGTTTGTTTTTCAAGTTGCAAGTGAACTTTTTTTGTCATCTCACTTGATCAAGTTGAAAATAGTAATGCCTACATTAATGATTCTTGGTTACAAATGTTCTTAATCATTTTAAGTGTTAAATTTCTTATCAAGTCAAAACTTACAACCATTAGTTGTAGTTGCAAGTGATTTACAATCAACTTTGATTGTTAAAAAGTGTGACAAGATTGATTAAATCAAGTCACAACTTCCCTATCAACATACTTTGTGAAGTTTATTAAAGTTTGAGTAAATCTATGTGGCAAAAATACAAGGTTTCAATGTAATTTAACATTGATATAATATCAACATACATTTTAGCATTTATGTTCTTCTATAGTTTGTAGTTTTATGAAGTTGCAAAATGGTTTAAAAAATTGAATATAGGTTTTAAGGGACTCTTTTAAAGTTTGAACATATTAAATTTATAATATGTTAAGTTTGTGTAGCTATAATCGATTTGCAACTGTGAATATACAATCATTTAAAGTTTCAACATATGGTTGCAATTTCTCACAGAATACACATGATCTCTAAAAGGCTTGACAATGGGGTTCATAGTAATATTTTAAATTATTACTGATTTTGAAATTCTCACAAAACGTGAATGAACTTGTGCTGGTCAATAATTAAGTGGAGTCACAAAGTTCTAATGTAGTTTGTAGTTTACCTTTCAAAAGTTAGTTTGACACTTCAAAATTATACATGGTTGCGGGTCAATTTCTTAATTTATTCACATTTAATTGATGGGATTTAAAAATTGAACAATTGATTAGATTTTCCAATCAACAAAAATCTAAAAAGATTTAATCCAAATTCATAATAATACTTAATTTTTCTAATAAAATTATCCCTATACACTCAAAAAAATAAAATATGTTTAGAAGATTAAATTTATCCATTTAATAATTCAAATTAGAAATTAGTAAATTTTTAATTTACGAATTTCCATGCAAAAAATGTGAGCAATCCTGTTAAGGCAATGGAAAAAGTGCAAATTGACTTTACAATCCTACACATTATGAAATTTTCCAAATGATTCACATTAAAAAGAACAAAAGGATTTAAAGTGACAATGGGGCGTAATGCTAACACACTCATGTCCAAACTAGGGTAAAACCGTGAAGCCTTTCACATGACCACACTTACTCTTGGAAGCTTCTACAGCAGTTTTGCCGTAAAATTACAGTTCTTATGGACACATAGACAAATTTTCTGCAGAATCTTGCGGTAAGTCGCTTGCCCTCCTTTCAATTTGTATAAAAAAAACTCTGCCTATGCTCTTTCAACGAAGTAAGACACACATTTGCTTCAAACCAGTCTGCGTTGTATGCAATTGAGAGAAAGGGGCTTTTAAAATGTATCCACGGAAGATCAATTAGGAAAGAAATTTGGTCTATATTTTGCAAACATTTTGCAGAACATGAGGTCAATTGGTAGGCCATTTAGCAAATGATGTTTGAGCAACAAAGGCCTAAACATGCTTGCATACCCGACGCTTGTCTCCAACTGATATTTATAGGGATTGTATTATGAATGTGATTATGGCCGAATATTTCCTCCTTTATAGGCAGAAAGGTATCAAAGAAATCTGAATGTTGGCATGTGCAGTGTATGCCATTTCCATTAGCATTTCATGCCTCTTGCTCCTTATCATCCTCATGGATGAGGAAGCTGCCCTCTCATTCTGGATTCTAAAATCAGAGACTTTTATCTTCTTCCAAACTACTAACCCTGTTAGGTTCTTTACAAGTAATGTCTGGTTGAAAATTGCTACTTTTGTTTTTTCTGTCATTCATGGTTTTCTGAACACAAGAACTTTCCAATGCTAGAGATTTTGAAGAAAAAACAAATGTCTGTAGAGTAGAATTTTCATATTTATTTATTTCTTTCTCACTCCCATAAACAGTTTGATCCATTAATTCATGGAGCTTCAATCTGAGAAATTCCGTTTGATCTGACCTGCCACTGGTGTCACCACGTACCCCATTTGTTCAAATAATCTTGTAATTTTATCCTCAAATTTTGGTCTGGCATATCACATAAGAAATTGTCGGTGATTTAATTGTAGGTCATAAAAGAAATACTATACTTCTTTACAGAACTGGTAAGCAAGGTTTTCATCTGAAGTGTAAAACCCCTCCTTCCAGGGTAAAGGATGTAAGTACAAAAGAAAAAAACTAATAATGCTACACAAACTTCGGAATGGGAAAATATATAGCTTCTATCAAATAAAAAGATGTAAAATAGAACAGATAATAGAAAGCATTTGTTCCAGTATTAGAAAACCCATAAAATAAACGAGATAAAAATATCCTGTGAAACTTTTTCAGTGTAAATATGTAACCGACTGTCCTGTTTGGAAAAAAAGATTCTGAGAGATAGGCTATGCCAAGGTGTTCAATCTTTTTAGATTTGCTTTTAAATAATTTATATAATCTGTGAATAAGTGGTTGGAAATCTTGGATGGAGCGCCATTAGGTACAAAGGATGACTATAGCAAGAGTATTTATCAGAGAACTGATAAACTACAACGCTACAAATTCTTTATAATCACAAAGTCCTCCCTTGAATCAACACCTATGGCAATTACTACATGTTTCATACATTGTCTCTCATATCTTAATTGTGATTTTTTTAACAAAGAAAGACAATTTAAAAAATCACCAAAGTTCTCCTCTTAAGCTGACTTCCAACTCTCATTTTCTTATATCACATTATTTTCTGGGGTGCTATTGGAATCTTTTGCTGATACTGATCATCAAGATTAGTAGTTTACTTCTCTTTGTTTTTTTTGGTCTCACTGTCATCCTTTTTATTCATTTTTTCTTTAAAACCTCAAACATCTTGTTCTTCCAAAGAAACTTGTACTTGTGTCTCTTCGATTACTTGTATTTGCAATTAAAACAGAGCACTTTGAGGCTTATGTTAGCCACTGTAGCAAGGTCTACTATTCTAGCCTTCAACAGTACAACAATATCAGTAAAAGAGGATTCAAGATTAGTAATACTGTTTGGTTTTATAATTGATGTTTGGAGAGCTCTTGAGGAACTTATGGCATCAAGCAACTTATTCAAACATAGGGCTAAGCTTTTGTGTATTGGATGGCTTCTTCAGGTTGATGAGATTCAAGGCTTCTACATACCCTAGAATTTGTTACTAAATGTCTTTTGAAGGAAAAAAAAAAAAAAGTTTCTTGAGCATAGATACCAAAGCTATATTAATACATTGTAACAAACTGATATGAAGTGGATATTTCCACTCAGCCACCTTCATCCCCCTTAAATTCTATCATTTACCATAAATCAATTACTGACCCTCTAAGGTGTAGGTAGCAAATTGAACTTGTGTGGTGATTTTTTCTCATCGCATGTGTTGTTGTCATTGTATGCAACCACAAATAAAACAAGCAATCAGTAAAGGAATGTGATGAACCATTATAGTGTACCTATTGCCTTTATTTAGCTTTGCATTGATTAGGCATTGGTAAGTTTATGAGAATGATTGAATAATTGCTGTCAAGTGTTCTGTCCATGATTGCACTTCTATTTATGCAAATTGGATTGTTTTATTTAATGTTATCCCTCCACAATTTGAGTCTGTCTGCAATACACTTGTGCTACAGAAGATATTGACAAAGATCAGCTATTATCTTCATAGTATTTTGTTTTCATTCATGTAGATGAGGATTGTATATAGTTTCTTAGGCAGTTTCTTTGTTGATATGTGGTGAATGTGTTGTTTATAGTCATGCATTCTCTTAAAAGATAGTTACAATTCTAGTGCTGTTGCTATTTCATTCTTTTGTCACTTGTATAAAGCCTGTATTGCATTGTTGGTACCCATTATAGTTGTCAAGACATTGCAGATATATGTAATCTCAAAAACAGAGAAGTTGAGAAAATAAAAAAATGAAGATATCAAATTCTTGATTCAAGGGCAGCATGATGACGTGGCTGAGTTGTCACAAAATCACCAAACTTGAATGAAAATCCTGCATCTTGACAGTACTGTGAGTTCTGTAACTGCATCTTTAGTTTCAGGTTCCATGTCCTATTAACATCTTCATTATGGTTATCCCCTTTTTTCATTTCCTTCAAATTGTCTTTGCACATTCAAGGAATCAAGACAAAATTGTAATTTCAAGTTGCTTTACTCTGCATTTTTCTTCCATTCAAAACATTTTCATACTTTGATTTGAAACAATTCTCACACTTCGCCCTCAAGACCATTTTTGTTTTCGAACATTTTTTTGCTTTTGCAAACAATTCCCCTTCTCAATCATCCAATCATGTAATGCAAGTGCTCATTTCCAGTCTCTTTTTGGTTCAGTACCAATACCATTATCCTCAAAGATAACTTCCCTTTTTGGTTTATGATGTTGGGACTTGGGGAGTATGTCGTATAGACTTGGACTTGGCAAGACCGATAGTCCAAGTTGATTTGAACTACAGGATCAGACTCAGCAAATTAAAAATATAATATAAAGGAAATTTAAAAAACTAATATGCTTTTTCATTCCACAACAATATTTAGGCATTCACATATTTAACAAACCATATTTGTGACCTGAGTCGAACATCAAAACTCACAAGCTATTTGGTAAGTCCAAGTTAAAAACTCATCTGTCTGATAACACAACAGGGCCATCTGTTAGAACTCCCAGAGATTCTACTTTACATAATTTATCATTTTTAATTTTTCTTCCATCAAATATTATAGCTGCATGAAGCAAATGTTAGGTGATTGGAAGGATTTATCAAATTTTGTGGTGCATTTTGATAAATATTTACTTGGTTTTTTGTTTTTCCTATTTCAAATCCTTCCCACTTTATTTTTCTGGATTTTCTTCTTAAATGTCTGGATCCTCTACAGTGTGCAAGGCATTAATCATAATAGAAAGGAACCCATTGAAAAATAGGATTTGTAGCTTACGGATCTCAATCACTTTTTTCAGGTTATAATAAACAAATTTAACACAAAAATTAACTAATATGTCTTCGGTGTACCCATTGCACACGAAGGTGCAATTGCTAGTGCTAACACACTCATGTCCAAACTAGGGAAAAACCGTGAAGCCTTTCACATGTCCACACTTACTCTTGGAAGCTTCTACAGCAGTTTTGCCGTAAAATTACAGTTCTTATTCGCATTCAAGGCAGATTCTACAGCAGCCCTTTCTCTTGGAAGCTTCTAATGCAGTCTTCAAACATCTGGTCAAGGCTTTTAAAGTTGCCAAATCCAAGGCTTCTGATCTTACCAGTGTTCATTGTATGAGGTATCGCATTGCCTTCCTCTGTTCCACATCTGCAGTAATCATAATGAAGAGCATTACTTAAGTTGCCCAAACTTTAACTTAATTAATCACGATGAAGGACGTTTTCCTGTTTGCACTTTGCTATTTAGGTAGTGCTTTTATGTTGGATAAGTAAAAACCATATCACCTCCACAAAATACTTGAAAGTAAAACCTCTCCCTAGGGTCCTCACTAGACTATAAATATGGATCACTTACTGGTCTGCAATTGGGTACATGGGATATTTTTCCTTGAGCATCTTCACAATTTCTTCGAAGTGAGCAACGACACCAGAACATATAATTCTCCCTGATGCTGATGGTGCCTCCATCGCCAATATATGTGCTGCTATTACATCATCAATGTGAACAAACCCCAACCTCATATTTTGGTATGTTTTGTTATTCCCTCCTGCAAGCAACCCATTATTAGAGGCATGTCTTTTCATAGTAAAGGAAAAAAATACCCATACCCAATGCAGTACACATAAATGTGTAAATAATTTCTCTGTTTCGTACATTCATTTTTAAAAAAAGAATTTTATATCATTCACAAGCTTGTTTTGCTATCCAGTATAGGGGCACAAGCCTGTGTTGACACTTCTTTGATTGAGAGTCAAGGATTGAGGGGTATCCATTCTGTCAAAGTCGCTCAGAGCATGATTCCAGGCTCATCCTTTATATCATACCATATCATCACGCTCACCAATTGTACTTAATCAATTGAACTACAACCCTTTCATAAAATGTGCAATTTTAAAAAATCTATGGCTTAGTAATTATTTAAATATTCAGAATTCTTAAGTTTTCACCCGTAACCCCAACCTTTCATTATGTTCAGGATTAAGTAAAGAGTGCTGGTAGGTTCAGGTGCAAGAAGTGGACCAACAACAAATGATGGGTTTACCACAACCAGATCGAGACCCTGCTCTTCTGCATACTTCCAGGCCTCTTTCTCAGCAAGTGTTTTTGCATATGGATACCAAAGCTGCAGTAAAAGCATACCCTAAATTAAGAATTATGCAGATGTGAATTGAGCCTAAGAAGTACAAGCTTTCATGGATAATTTTATGGAGATATTTTGGAGAATTTTGCCGTCTATATCAAGATGATTAAATTTACTCTTATACTCACAGCATGCTGTGCCTATTAATTACTCTTGTAACAGCAACTCAATTCTTCTAACCGGTGAAATACAATCTTCAAAGGAGGGTATTTATACTTACTTTATACTGTTTGCAGTATTCTGGATTGCTCCAATGGGACTCATCTAAAGGAGAAAGCTCTTGAGTATTGTAGTTATATCTGATAGCTGAGCAGGAGGATGTAAGCACCACCCTCTTTACAGAGGGTGATCTTGAACAAGACTTGAGGACATTGAGAGTGCCATTCACACTAGGGTCAACGAAGGCCTCCTGCTTGACAATACATTTCAGAGACAATAAAACTAAACCAATTTATGTCATCAAAACACACAAATATAAAAAGTGAAAAAAAATTCAGTGGAGAACAACCTACCTTGATGTTGTGATCATTTGGTACTATGACAGGGCAAGCAGTATGAAACACCCCATCCACTCCATTTACTGCTTCATCGAAGCTGCCTTCTTCTAACAGGTCTGCTTTCATTATTTTAAGCCTCTGTTTTGCACCAGGCAGATCCCATAGATACCCCATTTTCTCCACATTATCTAATCACAGGCAAATACATCATTTTATTTTATTTTTTAAATTAAAAGAAATCTTTCTAAACCCTATAGAGGATATATCGATACTTCAAAAGAATCTGAAGAAATTTGTAATTATGCAAATGTCTGTCAATGGCATACCTGGATTCCGAACAGTAGCACGAACAATGTAACCCTTGTTGAGCAGAGCACGAATGAGATAAGCAGCAATGAATCCTGTGCCTCCTGTCACACACATCTCCTTAACACTCTCTGCCATTCTTTACTCAAAAGCTTGAACCCAATCTGCTTCACCTAACTCCACAAGCTTTTATTACAGCAATTACAGATTTTCATAACACAAGCATGGCAATCTTTTTAAATGAAGTGCTATGTATTGTCTACCAGCTTACAGTAACAAACGGTCAAATGGGCATCCTGTGTGCTGGATAGTCCAGCTTCCATGGTAAAATATTAATAGAATCACTATAAGATTACTGCTTCACCTCATCATCCTACGCTCATAGTCCAACTATTAGAGTGCCCTATACAGACCCAGTCTCCTTAAAGGGTTGGTCGACTGCCCAGTCAGAAATAAATAATATTGGAGTTGATATGGGAATTTACTGTGTAATTTTGTAATGTCAATAATATACAGTGGAATCTAGAAATGTGACGTCTGTGGAAATTTTATACTTTTAATTAATATTAAAGTTATTGAGAATATTTTTTTATTGAAAAATAAAATAAAGTAAGGATAATGGAATCTTCAATTTTTTTTAAATTGAGAAGCTTCTTTAATATATAACATTTTTAATGGAAAAGAGAAGAAATTTAATATGGATTTGGTGTAATAATAGGAAAGATTTATTTCAAAGTAAATTTATGTTCATTTTAAAAGATAAATTTATGTTTAAATTTTTATTTTTTTTAGATTTCATATCTAATTTTAATGAGCTCTTTTGAATTGAAAATTATCTTAGGTAGCAAAAGTTTCTTAGTTGTTCGGGTTTCCAATCAATCTTTTAAATTTTATCAAATCGCATTGAATAAAATGTTAAGGGTTTCTAAATTAAAGCAAAGTTCAACCATCTCAACTAAGCATGTAAGAGAAAGTTAAATAAATTGAAATCTAGAGCCTATTTCAACCTTGGAGAATTAAAAACTAAAAAAAAATGTTTAAATTCATAAGAAAAATGATTTAAATTTATTAATACACTTATTTTATTCTATCTATACATGGACAAAAAATGAGTTATGTAGATCCCATTTCATTTTGATCAGGTATAAACTTTCGAAAAAGTATGTGTATATGCACCACTCAATATTTACAAAATTGTGCACAAACAATGTCAAACGAAGATGTCATACTTAAATGTGGAAAATAGGAGCATAGACCTAGAAAATGAAATCAAGGGCTCCATATGTCCTATTTTAATAAAAAGTGAGGATGTGTAGTGGGTGAGGATCTATAAGGATAAATAATTGGGAAAATACACCTAATATAGAGGGATTTGATTTGAACCACTTTGATAATGAGTGTGTGTCTAACAAAACATTAAAAGATATATGCACGATTGACTCAATTTGGTAGTGAAAAAAATGAACAAACATTCATATAGAGAGAAAAGGTTGATGCTACTAGTAATGGTGACCTTAATCTAGAATTTTGTCAAAGAAACATAAAGCATGTTAATGGGGCATTTAATGAAATGTTTAGTTTCAATAGATTTTTAAATATATATGTTTAAAACTCATACAATTAAGATGGGGTGTGTGTTAAAACTATGTCATTGTGACATTTACAATTAGAAGTACAAGAAAAGTCAAATGTTACAACTAAAATTAAACACAAATGAAATGCATGTGGATAAAGTTTGTGAAAAGGTAAATGTAAATGAAGAGGTGAAGTTAATTTTGCATTAAAAAATGAAAGATGAATGTTCTTACCCTTGGAATTTTTATCATTTAGTTTAACAATGATTTTTTTTTTAACTTTTTGTGCTTTATATGCCCACATGCATCATCAAGTTGTAATTCCTAAAGTCATGTTTTTTTTTCAAGTGTCAAGTGAAGTTTCTTTGTCATCCTCACTTGATCAAGTTGAAAAAAGTGATCCCTATATTAATGATTCTTGATTACAAATGTTCTTAATCAGTTTAAAGTGTTAAATTTCTTATCAAGTCAAAATTTACAACCATTAGTTGTAGTTGCAAGTGATTTACACTCAACTTTGATTGCTAAAAAGTGTGACAAGATTGATTAAATCATGTCAAAACTTCCCTACCAACATAATTTGTGAAGTTTATTAAAGTTTGATTAGATCTATGTGACAAAAATACAAGGTTTCAATGTAATTTAACATTAATATAATATCTAGGTACATTTTAGCATATTTGTTCTTCTATAGTTTGTAGTTTTATGAAGCTGCAAAATGGTTAAAAAAATTGATAATAGGTTTTAAGGGACTCTTTTAAACTTTGAACATATTAAATTTATAATATGTTAAGTTTGTGTAGCTACAATACACATGATCTCCAAAAAGCTTGAAAATGGGTTCATAGTAATATTTAAATTATTACTGATTTTGAAATTCTGAAAAAGTATGAATCAACATGTGCTGGTCAATAATCAAGTGGAGTCACAAAGTTCTAATGTAGTTTGTAGTTTGTCTTTCAAAATTTGGTTTTGCACTTCAAAATTATACATGGTCGCAGGTTAGTTTCGTAATTTATTCACATTAAATTGATGAAATTTATAAATTGAAAAATTGATTGGATTTTCTCATAAATAAAATATAAAAACATTTAATCTAAATCCATAATAATACTTAATTTTTTAAATAAAATTATCAATATAAACTCAAAAGTATAAAATGTGTTGAAAATTAAATTTATCCATGTAAAAATTCAAATTAGAAATTAGTAAATTTTTAATTTACGATCTGCCATGCAAAAAATGTGAGCAAACATTTGATTCCTGCATCCCTGTAAAGGCAATGGAAAAAGTATTTAACTTTATTTTTATAATCTAGAAAGTGGATCCAGAGTCACGATGCACTTTCGCCCAAACTTACAAATTGACTTTGCATTCCTACACATTATGAAATTTGACAAATAGTTCATATTAAAAAGAACAAAATGATCTAAAGTGACAATGGGGTGTAATGCTAACACACTCATATCCAAACTAAGGAAAAACCGTGAAGCCTTCACATGACCATACTTCCCAATATTCCACACTAAAAGGCATAGGGAAAAGGACTTTGCTTACTCATGGACCCATTTTCAAAAGAGAACATGTGAACTGCATTGAAAGTCCCACATTCCCTTGCATAGTAGAGTACCACAAGGGTTATATATTAAAGAGAATAATAAAAAAATTAAAAGGATATATTCAAAATTCCCCTCTACATGTGGACTTTTATAACTTAACTTCCACATAGAATTCTACTTCCTCTGGAAATAGGGCAAACGCCTCAATGAAATGTGGAAACCTTGGGACATCATGATTACAAGTTATGTTCAAGTTGGATTTGGTGAGAAGGCATTAGAAACTTTCAAACGAATGTAATTGCTAGATGTATAGTTAAATTTTATGTTCATTGTCAACATCCTCCATGCTTATGTTTGGAAATAGGAAATGGACTTTTGAGAGTACAAAGGAGGATAATGAAGTTTTTCCAAACATTAGTAGTTACAACTGTTTTGGTAGACATGTATGCAAAACATCAAAGGATAAACAAGGTGTTCCAAACTATTTTACAAAAGCATCTCAAAAATGTGATTTTCATATATACAATGATTACAAACATGCATTGAAATTGTGGAAGCAAAAATTAGGCACTGTGAACTATATGATAGAACATGTCAAAGGAACATTATCTCATAGAATGTAATGATTACAAGATATGGACAAAGTGGATTTTTTGAAAAGACTTTGGGAACCTTACACAATCATGCACACTATTTGTTGAATCTACCTTGCTTACACAAGGACACGATCCTTGGAACCTTTACATGCAATGTTTACACTAAATGAAATTATATTATTTTTATTAAATGAATGAAATAATTGAAAAGGGTTTTAGAAATATTCAAACAAATGCACTTGGAGAGCATAAAGTCAATGTTCACAATTTTTGCTTATTTTTTCTCTATTTATGGGAAATTGGTACTCTAGAATATGTAGTGCAATCCATTTTAAAGCATGATGTTCTTCACTTGTTTGAATATGGAAATGTACACAATAGGAGGACAACTTTGTGTGAATGAAGAGTTGACAAGAGTAGTACAATGAGTAAATATATCTAACCTTGGACATTTGTACTCGTATGATGGCTTGTGTTTACCAAAAAATTAGCTAACCATATTCTAAGGTGATAGTTGCAATGCCTTTTGTTATTAAAATACGATAAAAAATCTTAGATGTTGATATCTTATTGTCTTCCATTCTACCATTTAAGTAGTTATAAATATCAAAAATAGTATCCAAAGGGGCATTCGAGGGGAAGATATTTGAAGCATTTAAAGAAAATACTTTAGGCTAAAACTATCATCTATATCTTACAAATAAGACAAATTACTTAAATATTGAATCTCCATATTCCATGTATCTTGTAAAGAACCATTGTGATATTTTAGGGTTTGAAACACCATATACAAATTATAGAACCAGACTTTGATATGCCAATAATGATGTTTTCAATACATTTCCAATAATTATATTCAAGGGTACTTGGGTCTTTAAAATTTTGTTGATGTATTAAAATAATTTATACTAAAGTAACTATATTATTATAAAAAAATAAATCATAATTTGACATATTTGATGGAATACATACTAATCTTATTCAAGAAAAATGAGATCTAAGCATAGAATTCATGTTTTGATATCTCCTTGTTAATTCTATTTGTACAAGGATCGAAACATGGAGGTGGATTGCTTGTTGGATGGGAAGACCAAAGAGATTCTAGCTCAAGAAAATAGTACTTTCCTCTTTTAGCCTAAAATCCAAAATTAAAGGGTTATGATTTTCAAAAAACAAGATTAAAAATATTGAAAGAAAAGATAATAAATTGCCTAAACTATTCTCTTTTTTGATTCATGCACATTTCTATATACAAAAATAATGTAAAGGGTTTTCAAAATAAACACATGTAGATACTAAGAGTTCTATACATTGCTCTTGTTTGCATGTGTTAACCTCATTTGGACATCACCAAATTTAAACTTTTTTTTTTGAAACAACAAGCATTGCCATGTGTCAAATTCCTTTGCCTAGTTGCTTTAGTCACAAAATGGTAACATTGCTTGTTTCTCAAATAAGTTGTCATACTTATCCATCTTTGAAATTTCACATTTAACCTAGCTCACATCAATTCCTTGCATTAAACCTAGTACAAGTATGCAAGTTTGAGGATAAAAGTCCATCATTTCAATTGGAACCATTAGAGTAGGATAAAATATATTGATACCTCTAAGAGATGGTGAAAAAGAATTTTAGGGGATGTTCTTGATAGTATTTTTCCTAATGTGGTAAGTTTTTAGATCAAAATGACTTCTAGTTTGGGAGATATTAAAATTTCAATTTTTCGTCAAGTAGTTTACGAAAATGATTAAATCGAAAGTTCTATAAAATCTAGAGAAAAATGGTTTGTCAAGGAATTTTATAGTGTCATTATCAACAATGTGGAAAATTGTTGTGCTAAAATTCCACCTCATTTGGAAGATTTTAAAATTTCAAGTTGATGGTAGGATCAACGAACAACTTATAAGTTCAATGATTCATCAAAATCCTAAATCCAAAGTTACATTATTTGTAGGGGGTTATATAATTAAAAAAAGAGATTTTAAATCTAATTGAAACTCGTTAAAGATTTCCACAGTTCCAAGAACTTGTGGAACCCTTGATTATTCCTATTGCTTTCTCTATCCCCAAAATGTTGCCAAAACTCCCTTAAATTTTGGCAATTCCTAGTACCACCTTAAGCCCCAAAATATTCGTAAATCCCTCAAAACCCCCAAAAATTACTTTCAAATGAAAGTTTAAATCACATTTTTGAAATTTTGGGGTGGAATGGGAACTTGCCAAGGCTCTCATGGTACTTAGAACCTCCCCAACCCTAATGCTTCATGCAAATAAAATGTTAAATTGTAGGCAATCTGTGAAATGTTTGACAAAGTACCATAATAAAATGTGATCTCATGGATGTCATGGTTGCAGTATATGCACATAATAGATTTGTTGAAACAAATTTAGTAACTTTTAAGAGAATGCAATTGGTAGGTGTAAAACTAATTTCCATGACATTTTGCAAGTATCCTCGTGCTTGTGCCAAAATGGGAGCATTACAACAAGGTGTGAACACCCATTAAATTGTAAAGGAGAGATGAATGTATTTAGATGTTGTAGTTGCAATGTTTTGGTATATGTGTATGGAAAATATGGAGTATAGGCATGACACATAAATTGTTGGACATAAATGCCTCAAAGAAATGTGGCTTTAGAGTATGCCATGTTTACAAGAAATGTATGTAAAATGTGAAAACATATATACAAGGTGAGTGAATTGTTTGATAAATGACACAAATAATTGTAGTCTCATGGAACACAATGATTGCAAGAAGCACCAAAGGGGCACACAACTTCATCATTTTGTGAACATGATTGATGAGGGTTTAGATGCAACAACTAAGATGAAAGACATAATTTATACTAAAGTAGCTACCTTTTGTAGAAAATGTTTTATAGTTTGATATTTTTCATGGAAGACATACTAGTGTTATTCAAGAAAAACAAGATCTAAACATAAAATGTACGTTTCAATATCTTCTTGTTAATTTTATTTGTGCAAGGGTCAGAACATGGAGGTGGATTGCTTGTTAGAGAGATTTTAGCTCAAGAAAAATACTTCTTTACTATTTTAGGCTATAATCCACAATTAATGGGCTATGATTTTCAAAAATCAAACTTGAAAAATATTGAAAGAAAAGATGATGAATTGCCTAAAATATACTCTATTTTAATTCATGTCCATTTCTATATACAAAAAAAAATTAAAGGGTTCTTAATATAAACAAAGATAGATATTAAGAGTTATATACACTGCTCTTCTTTGCATATGTTAAACTCATTTTGACACCACCAAATTAAAAATTTCCATGTTGAAACAACAAGCATCATCATGTGTGAGACTCCTTTGTCTAGTTGATTTAAAGTCACAAATTGGTAGTGTGGCTTGTTTCTTGCACAAGTAGTCATACTTCTCTATCTTTTGAAATGTCACATTTAACCTAGTTCATGTCAATTACTTTCATTAAACCTACTATAGGTATGCAATTTTGAGGATAAAATTCTATTTCAATTGGAACCATCAAAGAAATTATCCAATTTGTCAAGATTTACAAAAAAAACTAATTATTAAAACCTGTGAGAGATGATGCAAAATAATTTTATGGGGATGTTCATGATAGTATTTTTCCTAATGTGGAAAGTTTTTTAGATAAAAAAATCCTTCTAGTTTGGGATATATTAAAAGTTCAATTTTTCACCAAGTGGTTTTTAAAAATGATTAAATAAGATTTTTTTGTAAAAAATGGAGCAAAATGGTTTGATAGGGAGTTTTACATTGTCATTATTAATAATATTAAAAATTATTATGCTAAAATTCCATCTCATTTGGGATATTTTAAAATTCCAAGTTTATGACAAGATTGACAAACACCTTACAAGTTCAATGGCTCATCAAAATCCTAAATTAAAAGTTACATTATTTGTAGGAGTTTTTAAAGGATGTATTAACATTATTTGGGTATTCTAAAGCTAAGCGAAACTCGTCGAAGGTTTCCATAGTTCTAGGAACCCCTAGAACCCTCGACGGTTTGTAGTTTTGGGATAAAGGTGCTATCAACCTTGTAAATATATTGTATTTAGTATTCTCCTATTATTGTTTGTAATTACCCATAAGGGATGTACAAGTGTCACCATAAGTAGTAAATTTTTTTTACTGGTATGGTAATTATTGGTTTACTAGCTGGGAGTTACTGAGTAAATTTTATTGGCTTGTGGTAACAGTAATAGTAAAATGGTTTCACATGAGAATCTTGGTGTCCATATTGGGAATAGTGGGTTATGACATGTTATGACTCTTGTCATATGTTGTAAGAGCATCTATGACAGTTATGAAACCTGTCATAAGATTCTATGACAACATCCATGACACTCGTAAGAGCTTATGACTCATGTAAGAGCACCTCCTATTTTATAGGGATTCTTATGAAATCTTGTAAGAAGGTGTAATTTCATGTAAGAGACCATGTTTAGCATGTAAGGGATTGTATGGATTTTTACCATGGTTTTTCCGAACCTTGTTTTGACCCATGGTAATGTTTTATGGTGGTATTTTGAGCCCCCATGAGTCTATATATTGAGGGGTTGAGTTGAAGTCACTATGAGATGTTTTACAGGTACAGAGGTGTTGTTGGACTGAAGAGTGAAGAGGAGATTGGAAATGGATGTATTGTAATCTTTTTTTGAATATAATACAACTTGAGCCTCTCTTCTTGGTGGAGTTTTTTCCTACAAGGGTTTCTCCATGTAAACAATGTGTTATGTGTTTATTCTTATGTTACATTACTACCTTATGTTGTGAGATCTTGCATTCTTATGTTGTTGATTTGTGCCTCTTTGTTGCTGCTATCTTATGGTGATGTCTTTGTTGTTATAAGTTCATCTAAGGTGGTTTTATCAAGCATGTTAGAGTGGCTGATTTTAACATCATAAAGAAGTTAAATCTCTTCATGGTATTTCAAGGATTAAGAAAAGTTATTTATAGATTTGCATACAATTTTTAGATTTTTATATTATAGTAGTCAAAGCCTTGTATCTCACCAATTGGTATCATATCTTGGTGATTTGGTAATTAACATTTGAATTAGAGATTGTTCATTTATTCCAACACTTTACCCCCAAAATATTCCCAATACCCCTTAAAGTCTTAGCGATTCTTAGTACCCTCTAAGCCCCAAAATTTTACTAAACCCATCAAAATTCCCAAAATTACTTTCAAATGATATTTTAAATCATTTTTTGGGTGCTTTGCTATGAAATGGGAACTTACCAGAGGTTCCCATGAAATCAAGAACTTCCCAAGCCTCGATGCTTCATGCAAATAAAATGTTGAAGTGTATACAATGTGTGAATTGTTTGACATAGTACCTCAAAGGAATGTGATATCATGGATGCCATGGTTGAAATATATTTGAAACAACTTTAAGAATTTTTAAGTGAATGCAACTAGCGAGTGTAATGTTACACCCTGTTGTGTTGTTACCTATTTACTATTACCTTGATGAGTTAAAATGCTTTAATATATTCAAGATTGTGTTTTGTATATGAATCTTAATGGAAATATGATGAATGAATGTTTAATTCAATTTGATATTTTATAACGTTCTAAAGATGAAACAATATGATACATGTGAATGCAATGTTATCAACTAAGTATTGTTGCGATGCACTAACCTATATGCAAGAATAGATTTGAACCTTTAGAAGAGAGGGGAGTATCACTCGGCAGAAGAACATGGTTTGGTAACCCTTGATGAGCCTAATTGAGCATACACACACTCACATTCTAGTTGAATTAAGATAGTTCGGGAAATGGTAAGTAACCTTATGTCAGGGTTTGAGTATGTTTGGCATTGGTATGTGGTTTTAGTCTTTGAATGTTCTTGACTAGGAATATGTGATTGAGTCTTTATGTTGAGTGAAATTTCTTCCTTGTATGTTCATATTTTAATCAATGAAGTATATTCATAGAATGTATATATGTATATATGTACATATCTATGATAACTCATAAATGTGAGTGTATGCATGCATGAGTATACGTAGGTAGACATATCTACACATGCTCATGAATGGATAACCCATATACATGAGAATATCAATTGGAAAAATGTGACATATATACACTTTGTGTATATACATCGATCGATGAATATGAGAATATATGTGTTTAAGTATGGATATTAAAATAATGTTATATATACATAATATATATTAATATGTATGCATATAATTATGTTAATGTAAATGTATATACATATATATTAATATATGTATACATGTATGTATATACATAATTATTTTAATGTATGTATATATATTTAATTAGTAAGTAATGCATTTAATAATCATGTCAATATAATTATATATATATATGTATATTATAGATATAATATTGTGACCAACGACTTAGCATAGGCTGACTACACTTGATCCATGAGGATTCGAAGTATAATTAGACCACTAAACATCAGTCCCAATAAGATCATTCAATGCAAAACCAAAATAAGAATCCACTAAAACTAACATATAAAAATATGAAAGCTTCATAAAAACCTATTTTAATCCATTGAAACTTATCCTATTGGAAGAGTGGTGTTGCATTGATGTGGAATGGTGACCCTTTCCCAATCCCATGGATAAATGAGCTTGTTACGAAGATTCTATTGAGGAGAATCGACGAAACCGATGATAGATGTGTACAAAAACATGATTTAAAGCTATTTTAACATGATGTAGGCTAAGATGACTGATATGGGTGTATGCAAAGCTAATCTAAATGGAATTTAAGCTTAATAGATTCAAATCCTAATTAAAATATGCTATATGTATGCACATGTGTTACCATGGAAGCCATTAATGGAAGCTAAGTTAATGATGCAAGTAAATTAAGCTAACAAGATGCTAAATAAGTGTTAAATATGAGTGCAAGTGAAAGTGATTTTAACAACATAAGTTTTCTCTTAAAAGATGGATCCCTATTCAATAGAGGCAAGATCTATTTATAGAATAGGAAAAATGAAATTGATGGTCAAGATTGAAAGAATCAATCAATGGTCAAAATGGAAGGAAGATGGAGGCATGGATCATGGATTCTCATCAAGGGTTGAGGATGCAAGATGATATTTAATCAAGGTCTTACATTTATCCAAACAAACACACTTTCAAAACTTGCACGAGAAGTCATGTTTGAAAGTTTGTTGCAAAAAAGGAAAATTCCTTTTTTCAAATGAGTGAAGAAAGAGAATATTCTCATGGGTGAGGGAAATTAGATATTTAGTTAATTAAAACCAAATTAAGTTGTGCAAAAGAATATTTCATGAGACTATTCCCTTTTTGGAGGAATGTGCAAAGGAGGAATATCCCCTTCCCTTGTAAGTGGGAGGATTAGATTTAATTAGTAATTTGATAATTAAATAAAGTTTCAATTATGCAAATTAGGGGAATTAGGATATTCATTGAATAAATGATGTAATGAAAAGGGGGAAAGTGTTATGATATTTAATTAAATAACCTAGGGTTATTTAATTAAATAAGAGGACTTTGGGGATTAAATTAAATATTTTGATTTATTCAATTTAATAGGATGAAATGTTAGCATGAAAGGGGATGAATTCACCTAATTAGGTTAATCAAGTTAATAGATGAAAATGATGCAATTAATTAAATAGCTAGGCTAATTCAATCAATTAAACGAAAAGAGGATGAGTTTTAGGATGAAACAATGTTAGTATATCTGATTTGAGTGCATGATATCATTCAAGACATTTTTAAGTGTCTACATTTTTCCCCTCTTTGAAGTGAGGTACCTGCTACATTGGTTCAAAGACTAACACTTTTTTTAGATTAAAATTGCTACTCAGATCAAAAAATTAAAAAATTCTAATTTTTGGATCCCCCACTATTGCCCCAGTAGAAGGAATAAGCTAGTTCCTTGCCCCCTCGAGAAATCAGGTGGAAATTTTGAATTTTGGGTTGATTTCTCGACAAAGATAAAATATAGGTTTAAGTGCTAAAACAGGCCCCAAGATGCCAAAAATAGCCTCAAAAATGCAAAACATGGCTCAAAATAGGTTGCATAGGTCAAAAATAGGTTAAAACCCTAGCTTGTGGCTCAAATTAGGGGAAAAAACCCTAATTTTTAGGCTTAAATAAGCGATGAAGGGTCACTTTCAATTCGTTTGTGCATTCACACTTGATAGATTTTCTACCTTTTGAGATCTGATCTTTTGACGAAATGGCGCAATGAGTGCTCCCATGGCACATTTTTGACCAGGTTCAAGAGTACCAGAGGCCTCTAGGCACAAGACCAGCAGTACGTAATCATAAACTTTCCTCGCATTTTTAACTTTTTAGTGCATTTATTACGCTTTAAAAATTGGATTAGGGCAGTGTCACTGTATTGTGACACCATTTTGAGAATCAATGATACTTTTTTCATTTTTAGCGACACCATTGTGATTGGCGATGCACTTCGTGATTTGAAATTAGGGTTTCCAAATTTCAAATTGCAATGCGGGTGTAATGAGTGATGCACCTGCTTAATTTGCAATTTAAATTTACGGTTTTAGATTTCAAATGGCAACACCAGTATGAATAATGACGCTAGTCATGATTTAGAATTTGAATGCATGTAGCATCATTATTTGGAATTTGGACTATGGCGAGGCCTTCATAAATAGCGACGCTTTAGTCATTTGGGGGATAAAATCTCCAAACTTAGCCAATTTTAGCGAAATTTGGCATCATGTGCTTCGTGGGTGCAAGAGGTTATCCAGCCTTTGATGTCCCGTGAGTGCCAACCTACTGTTCTATCCAGACTTGATGATTTATCTAAACTTTGATAGGAGCAACTTGGGGAGATGATTAGATTGTGGTACGTTGCCTATATGGCCGTCATGAGGACCCATCTAGCGATGATGACAACGCTGCACAAGTGATGGCATAGTGAGACCTCATTGTTCCACTTACCCACTGGTGAGGTGACAATCACACTGGAGGATGTATGGCAGATATTGCAACTGCCCATACATGGAGAGAGGGTGATCTATGAAAGTGACGTAGGATATGAAGCATGTCACGAGGTTCTTGACTAGGAGAGTATTGTCTTAGTCAACCCACAGATTGACCTTGAGATGTATAGAGGTCATGCGTCGAACTTTAGATTGATCGTTGTTGTAGTGATTTCGGGGTTGGTGGCCCTAGATTAATGAAGTAGAGGATTCATTCCTAGATGGGGGTTGGCTTGGCATCAAATTTTATTCAGGAGGACCTAGTATGCATGGGGGCTAGTGATGTTGGCCTCTCTTTATCATGATATGCATGACTTCATTTACTACGACGACAAATCTATTGGTATAAGGGTCACTCTTTTACATATATAAGTATGGGAGTACATTATCATGCTCCAACCAATTTTCCACATGGTTGATGTGGAGCCAGATGATCTGGTCGTGTGGAGGTACAGAGGATCCATCACTCTACAACACACAATGCAACTCGACATCCCATATTGGAGGAGAGTGATCGATGAGATGGCAGTGTTCCAATGGTGGTCGTGGCTATAGATGTCGACCTGGTATGATGATATACAACAACTATTCTTTGATCATCACACCTAGTATATGTAGGGTCGTGAGCACACCATGATTGAGAGGCACCTACCAGATAGAGTAGCCAGATAGTTTGGTGAGAGGCATGACATGCCTAACGATCAATAACTATAATATTTGTGAGATCAACGTGAGAGGTGCCTAGGACAAGGTGGCCAGGATGGCCAACAACATGATGGATAGGTCTCAGGTGCACCTCCACTAGTATTACATTAGTAGCTACCACAACAACCACCCATACAACAGTAGCCGATACAACCACCACTGTCGGGGCCATATCCCTAAGATATTCAGATATAACAGTTGCAACAATAGTTACATGTGGTGATAACTGAGTGAGACCAGGCTTGGCAATAGCTTTTGGCAGTTACAATTGAGAGGGACCATAAGCGCTAGCTGATGTAGACTTCAGACGTTTAGCTAGCTCAAGAGATCAATCAACGACAACAACTAGAGGCAGTGTCTCAACAATAGTCTCACGAGGCTCAGGGGCTGGTTGGATAGACATCGTTAGCACAACTGTATGGTACAACGAGGGAGGTGGCATACTAGCGGACATTGTACTATAGATATGTCCCTCCATGTCATAGGCAACCTAATTTTGAGCATCAGATCCAGGTGTAGTCGAGTGCTTCCACCTCAGTTAGACAACCAGATCATCCAAGTCATGGGGACAGAGCCAGTGAGTGATAAACCTCTTGTGACTTTGTAGACACTTTTTTGTATAGCCTGAATATTTATACAAGCATACACTCATAGGCTCATTTTCTATAGTCTCGTGTATATTGCACATTTTGATGGTATTCATACACATTGATTCAGATATTGTACCATGACAACCATTTTTTGATATATATATATATATATATATGAGATGATCCATATTTGATATGCGATGTTCTTTATTTCATTCTCTTATGAATGTATGGATGCACATGATATGATGTGATGTTATGTGTTTATTCATTGTGATTATGTATGGATGTAATGAATGTGTTACCTTTTTTTTAGTATCTTTCTATGATATGCTATGGATGGATTCTTATGTTTATGATATGCAGATGATATGATATGCTTAAATGAAGGATGTATGGGTGGATACATTTATTTTTGTGTACTTTTCTATGTGATTTATGATGTCATGATGCATGTATGGATATGGATGTATATATGAATGATACTTATAGTATGGATGTTATGAATGTTCATGATATGGATGTTTATGGATGATAATGTAATGTATTAAGATGCTTAGACTAACAAATCTATATTATTCACAACAACTTAAATGATAATGATGATGAAATTGATTATGTTTTCTTTTATTATGATATGCTATGATAATGCGAGATATATGTATGTTGATGATTTTGTGGATGCAGGATGGATGCATGATGATGTTTTTGTTGACTATCATGATACCAGGTTAGCGTGGAAAGAAGATAGAAGATGACTTGACCATTGATTTTGAAAATTTATTTAATAAGTCCAACAAGCCTATGATCCATCGAGACTTTATTAGAGATGGTGATGAGAGAGACAATGATGAATTGTTCATATCTTGGGATTGGGATTTTTCGTTATTCCTTATTTTTGATATAACACATAGACACAGTGCATCATGGTATTGATAACTAGGATGGCATTGTATCTAGAGTAATGGACTTTGACTTTGCAAATAGATATGATAGTTCTTGTTCACACCTTGACATATGGAAATATCGTTGGAATGTAGTTTAGTAGATCAAAACATATCAAACCAAAGCATATGCAATAGTCAATAATCTACTCCAAACAAATTCCCTACACACAACTAAGAAAGTATGTGCCAAGATTATTTTACAAGAATACCCACAAGCACAACAAGTGAAAAGATAATGATCGATGCCCCATTCCTTTCTCCCTAAATCGTTTTGATAGACATCATTGAGAGGTCCTCAGAATGGGTCATTAAGATAAATCATAAGAAAAGATCAAAGGCAAACAGTTAGTGTTATCTATATCCCATACTAGATTAATATAGCTAAGGTGATTTTTGATGTTGATGTCCATCGCAGGAAGGACTCATCCTAGGACATGTTGATCAAATGTTTTAATTAGGATGAGTTGTGTGATAAGTTGTTGATACACACTCCATTGACTCATTTACCTATGATCTAGACTTTGGATTTTGACACTTAGGTTCTCACTTTATGACTTGTGACACTTGTTGTCTATTTGTTTTACCAAAGGTTGAAGGTGATGATTGATTTATTATGGGTGAAGGTTTATTGTGGGTGAAAGCGAAATGGGATGGATGGTATATGGTTTTTCTGAATGTCATTATTTTTGATATTTTGAAAATGTTTTGAGGTTGTTTTTGTTTTTTTTGAATGTTTTGGTTTTCGGTTATTTGAGGTTGTTTAGGGTTTTTCAAAGGTTTCCAAATGTTTTTGTGTTTTCCATTTTCAAATGTTTTTGTGTTTTATGAGTTTTCAAATGTTTAAGGGTTTTTTGAAATTTTTCGAATGTTTAGGGTTATTTGAGATTTTATGAATGTTTAGGATTTTCTGAGATTTTCAACCAAGAACCTAACCTAAAAGACTATCCTACGAGCCTTGGGGGCTAATGAAAGATGAGCCTTGCCTATGTTATACATGCAAAGACCACGTAGTTCGATTGACTTGACTTATTGTTGATGAGAGATGAATAGTTGATGGGATGTTATTTTATTATGACATATTCCTAAAGGACTAACCTAGGGTGTCTTAAGGGCACATCAATGATGGCCTTGCCTATGTTTAAGCTTAGAGACTCGTAGTTCGACATGGTACTTTTTTTGGATTTTTGATGTTTGACCTGTTTAGGGATTTCGATGTGCTTTGGATGTTTTGGATTTTGAATTTACAATTTTCGAATGGTTTTTGGATTTTAGATGGTACAGGATTTTGGATGTTTTTGGATTTTGATGATTTTGTGAGTGTTCTTGGAACTTGTGTGTGGTATCAGATGTGTTGGTGGACAGTTGAAAGAATCAAAGATTGTTGCTAAAGTGCTTAGATCCTTTCCTGTGCATACAAAGTAAAAGCTACAGATATCGATGAGCTCCAAACTGTGACAAATGTAACCATAGATATGTTGATTGGTAAACTTACTAATTTTGAGTTGAGTGAATTTGATGATGCCCTTCCTAAGATATAATCTACATTCAAAGCTACTACCTCCGGAAGAGATAAGGAAAGATATGATCTAGGTGAAAGTTCTTCTAGAAAGGTATTCAAGTATTAGGAAGAAACGAGATAGATTAAAGAAGAAGAAAGAGAACTGAATGATCTTGAATCACTTATTGTCAAAAGAGAAGCTAGAGGAGAAGGTAAGTATAAAGGGAAATTTCCTATTAAATGTTTTTCCTACAATAAGATAGGTCATTTTGCATCAAGGTGTCTGGAAAGAGTCCCTAATCCAAGACATAACAAGCCTAGATTTCAAAATAAGTTTTATTATGCTATTGATGAAGGTGTGACAAATGATGAATCTAATAAAGGGAATGTAAGTGAAGATGAGTTTGTGTTTATTTCTATCAAGGAAAATAATCTTGTGTCTACTGAATCTCCTAGTTGTACAAATGTGGAGAAAGCCCTAAATGATCAAGTTGAAGAGAAGGATGAATGGGTAATTGACAGTGGATGTTCACATCACATGACAGTTGATAAAAGCAAATTTGTGAGCTTGAAAAAGTATGAAGGTGGTGTTGTAAGATTTGATGATAACAATGGTGGTATAATCTGTGGAAGAGGATGTATTTTTTTTATGGTAAGCATAATACTGATGATGTTCTTTATGTGGAAGGTTTGAGGCTTAATCTTTTAAGTGTTAGAAAGATGGTTGATAAGGGATACAATCCTCAATTCAAGGATGGAAAGTGTAGAATATTGGGAATTTCTAGAAATGTGATTGCTTCAAGTACAAAAAGAAAAGGTAACATCTTTCACCTGAATGTTGTTAGTAAAAGTTGTTTGATTGCTCAAGTTGATGAAATTTGGTTGTGGCATAGGAGAATGTGATGTAAACTTCGACAATATTATCAAGATAAGTTCTACTCAGGGAGTGATAAATCTTCCTAAGTTAGTAAAACCTTCTAATGCCATATGCAAGGAATGTCAATTAGGAAAGCAAACTAGAATTTCATTTCGGAGCAAACAACATTGTTTAAATGAATTGTTGGAGCTTGTGCATACTGACTTGTGTGGTCCTGCTAGAATTAGAATTTTACAAGGTTACAAGTACTTTGTGTTGCTTATTGATGATTATTCTATGATGATGTGGGTTACTTTCTTAAGGGAGAAATATGAATCTCTAGAAAAGATCAAAATCTTTAAAGCTATGGTTGAGAAAGAGACGGGTTTGAAGATTAAATGTCTAAGATCACATAGAGGTGGTGAATTCACTTCCGATGAGTTTAATTATTTTTGTGAAGTGCATGGGATAAAGAGACAATTATCTGCACCGCAGACCCCTCAACAAATTGGAGTTGTGGAAAGGAAGAACAAGACAGTTCAAGATCCTGCTAGGACTATGATGTTGGAAGGAAATGTTCCTCATATCTATTGGACATAAGTTGTGAGTACTGTTGTTTATAACCTCAACTAGGTACAAATCAAAGGTGATACTGGTAAGACTCCTTTTGAGCTATGGACTGGTCATAATCCTATTGTTAGATATTTCAAAATCTTTGGGAGCAAATGCTATATCAAAAGAGACGAAGATATAGGAAATTTTGATGCTAGGAGTGATGAAGGAATCTTTCTTGGTTATTCTACTAAGAGTAAGGCCTACTGGTTCTAAAACAAGAGATTGAGTAAAATGGTTGAAAGTGCAAATGTTAAGGTTGATGAAGACATTGCTAGACCATCCAAAACCTATGAATATGATTTCGATGATTAGAATAATAATACAAAAAAAGGTCTGACTTCAAATCAAGTTCAGATCATTCTGGTGAATCAAGAAGAACAAGAGGAAGGATAAACTAGTGAAAGTGCAGAAGAGAGATCACAAGAGCCAAAAGTTCATGAACATCCTAAGACTCCAAGGTATGTGAGATTATATCATTCAAAAAATCAAATTATAGGTGATAAGAATAAAGGTGTCCAGACTAGGAGAAGAATTGTAGAAGAATACTGTTTGATTTCAAATATTGAGTCTAACAGTGTTAATGAAGCATGCAAAGATGAACATTGGATTAAAGCAATGAAAGAAGAACTACAAAAAATTAAGAAGAATAATACATGGATTCTTGTTCCTAGACCTAAGGAAAAAAATGTAACTAGAACTAAATGGGTCTTTAGAAACAAGTTGAATGAACAAGGTGAAGTTATCTGAAACAAAGCAAGACTGAAATGTAAAGGATATTCTCAGATGGAAGGAATTGAATTTGAAGAGACTTTTTCCATTGTTACTAGAATAAAAGCTGTGAGATTGTTTCTTGCTTATGTTGCTTACAAAAACTACAAGCTTTATCAGATGGATGTCAAATAGTCAACATTTCTAAATGGTGAATTGGAAGAAGAGGTGTATGTTGAGCAACCTAATGGATTTCAATTGACTAATCAGGGAGATATGGTTTTTTAGTTGAAGAAAGCATTGTGTGGACTCAAACAAGCCCCTAGAGCTTGGTATGCCAAATTGGACAATTATTTGTTGAAGCTTGGATTTAACAAAGGTACTGTTGATAGTAATCTGTATTTCAAGATTGATGATGATAAAGATTTGATTGTGGAAGTCTTTGTTGATGATATCTTTTTTGGAGGAAATGATGGTTTGTGCATGAATTTTTCTAATGAGATGCAAAATGAGTTTGAGATGTCAATGATTGGAGAGATGAAATTCTTTTGGGGATTGAAAATTACTTAGTTAGATAAAGGAATCTTTATATCTTAGTCCAAGTATGTGAAAGAATTGCTAAAGAAGTTTGGTATGGAAGATTCAAATCCAATCTGTACACCCATGGTGATCGGATGTAAGTTGACAATAGATGATGATTCTCTGAAGGAAAATCAGACTAGATACAAATCAATGATTGGTGGATTGTTTATTTGAATCAAACTAGACCTGATATCATGAATGTTGTATGTATTATTGCAAGATTTCAAGCCAATCCTAAGGAATCTCATGTGACTATTGTGAATATAATTTTCATATACTTGAAGGGAACAATTGATTTTGGCCTGTGGTATCCTAAAGATGATGATCTTACTTTGAGTGTCTTTACTGATGCTAACTGGGCAAGAGATGTGAATGACAAGAAAAGTACTAGTGGTGGCACATTTTTCTTGGGAAAGAAGTTGATTTCATGATTAAGTAAGAAGCATAATGCCATTTCTTTGTCTACTTCAAAGACAAAATACATTGTTGTTGCTAACAATTATACTCAAGTATTGTGGATGAAGTAGATGTTGAAAGATATAAAATTTGTGTGTGATGAGCCTATTGTTATATTCTATGATAATTCAAGTGCAATTAACATTTCTAAGAATCTGGTGCTGCATTCAGAGACCAAGCATATATCTATCAAGTTTCACTTTTTGAGAGAGAAGGTGAGTGAAAAGGAAGTCAGATTGGACTATGTGCCTACTAAGGAACATATTGCAGACATCTTTACCAAGCTATTGCCTAAGGATACTTTTGAGTATCTCAGAGGGAAGCTAGGGGTGATTACCCCTCCTAATCAGAACTAAGATGCAAGACATTGCATCAGTCTGTGCATTTCACAGTCATATCTTGATTCATATTGATGTTGTGGTGGCTACTACTCAAGGGGAGTAGTCAGATGATTCAGATATGTGGTTCAGAGCTTGTGTGTACCTTTTCCATTGATGTCAAAGGGGGAGAAGAGAAATGTGAAAAACTAAGAATTATCTGAGGAGAAGAAGTCATGAGAAAAGAGTCGGAACCTAAGGGGGAGTAAGTGCTGAAGTTAGTCGTGTTGATGGTTTTTTTCACATCATGTGTTGCCATCAATGCCAAAGGGGGAGATTTTTGAATGTTGTGGTTGTGTTTCTAATATGTGGTTTTCATTGATGTTAACACTATTAGCATTAATGTCTTTAGGATTATATATGTCGAGGATATTGAGAAAATTGTAATAAAATAAGTTGCAGGTTGTCTATGAAGTAGTGAAGATCAGTATGATGAAAAGTTAAGTATGTTGATGGTGAGAAGTTTCAAATTAAAGGGTTTGTTGAAAATCCTATCTAGTTTATCCATCAAAATTTTTAGAGGTGCACATGAAGATTTGAGCAAGTTATGAGTTTATGTGTTTTGACAGATATTTTGTTGTTGTAGTTGATGCTCTTGGAAGAAGATAATGTGATTCTGGTAATTTGACTTGTTGTGAATTCTCATGTGGTGTTTGTGGACGTTTCTAGATCATTATCTATCTATGTTTCACATCTGCATTGATTGTTGTGCTCACGATCGGTGATTTTCTCTTGTGTGTTCATGTTTTTCAAGTTCATGGCCAATAGGGTGACTGTGGTGTGTTGTGGATCTTTGAGGAATAATCTTTGAAGGTGTTTTGTGTTCGAGGTTATTTTTTTGGGTCTCCACTATGTTGTGGCTAACCTTGGTAGATTCACATTAATAATCTTTATTGTTTTGGGCTGATAGATTTTATTCATATTATTATTTTGTTGAATCCGACATATAGCGATGTAATTCCTTGTTGCGGATATATAAAAGAGATTTTTTCTTCATTTGAAGGAGAGCGAGAGAGTGTGTGTGCATGAATAATGTATGAATATTTTGAAGGCATAGCATAGTGTGAAGAAGAGTGAAGAAGAGTGAAGAAGTGTTAATGTGCTTAACTAGAACTATAATAAGGCATTAGCATATGCTACTTTCTTAGTTCAAAATCTTCAAATGGATTTAATCTGAATGTTTTTGTAAGACAGTGAGTCTTCCTTTGTATTTGAGTAATGAGCTCTAGGAAGTGTGCCTAAATGCATGTGCATTCCCCACTTATTCTTCTTATACTTTTAATAGAGTATAAACTTGTGGATTAACCTCCACCGTGGTTTTTCCCCTAACAAGGTTTCCACGCAAAAATCTTTTTGTTATGTGTGTTTCTGATATGTTGATGGTTTAATGCTTTCATGTTTATTAATCATATATGAGAATAAGGGTTAATAAGTTTGAAATTTTATGATAACTGATTCACTCCCTCTCTTAGTTGTCTACCCTTGTGTTGCCAATAATTGGTTGGGACCCTTCATTATAACGACAAGTTACAAATCAAGAGATGTCAGTTGTCAACACCAGAAGGGGAGCCTCTGCATGAGCCCATCAATAGCTCTCACCTCAAAAAAAATTATGCCTAAGCTTGCAAGGTATAAATCTAAAAATTAAAAAAAATTAAAAATATATCAAAATCCACAAAAAATCAAAAAAATGGATTGAAAACAAAAGAAAAAAATCATCCTCTAGAAAAACCACTTCGGTGGTGCTTTGGGAAAGTACCTTTGTGAAAACTTGGAAATCAGGCGCCTTGTGTAAATAAGAAATTTCCATCCACCATGATCTCTTCAACTGGTATTGTATCACTTTCCATCACATTCCATACTTCTTTCCATCACCCATTCTCATCCGCATCATAGCTTGATCCTACGTCCATATCATGTTCCCTTTTAGTACTACTTGGCACATTCCTAAGGTCAGTTTGTCCTACCTATATCGAAGTAATCTATCACATCACATTGGGGGAATATCCTTATACCTGCATCAGATCAGATTCGTGTATATCCTTGAAATCCTCAAAACATCAGAAAATCCAAAAAACATTCATAAAATCAAGAAAAACCAAAAACGTCCAAATCATATAAAAAATCCATAAATAGGTCAAAAAGTTTAAAAAATTCAAAAAATAAAACCCAAAATCATTTGTCCCATTTCACTTTCCTCGCGATAAACATCCACTCACAATAAATCAATCATCATCTCCAACCTTTGACAAAACAATCAAAAACAAGGATAGGGAATTGAAAGTGAAAACTCAAACATCAAGGTCTTAAGTCTAGGTCAATAGGTAAGCAAGTTGGTCAACTCTTGGTATCAATAGCCTTCCATCCTGCTTGTCTCATAATCATTTGATAAAATCATTTCCTAGGATGCATCCTTCCTACAATGGACATCAACATCAAACATCACCATAGTTTAGTCATGGCTAAAGGTATGAAGAACATTAGCTTGTTTGTTTACTTGATATTTTCTTTTGATTTATCTTATTGTTCTCATTTCAAGGACCTCTCGATGATGTCTATCTAAAATATTTAGAGAGAAAGGAATGGGGCATTGATCATTATCTTTTGTTTGCTATGATTGTTGGATATTTTGGTAATATAACCTTGGTCTTACTAATTTTGTTCGGTGTGTAGGGAGGATGTCTCGGATATCTTGTTGACTAATATATTGGAAGGTTTTTCCTTTCTATGTTTTGGTTTGAGATGTTTGAAATGTCTGAAGTACACTCTAACAACATTTGTATGCCAGGTGTGAAAAAATATGTTCCTATTTATTTGTTGAGTCAAAGTCCATCACACTAGATACCACAACATCTTGGTTGTCTATACCTCGATGCATCGCATCTATGTGTGTTATCAAACATAAGGAAAGTAATGCTCTTTACGTCCTCAATCCATGATAAGTAGAAAATCATCATCACTCATCATCCCATATAATAAAGTCTCAATGCCTCGTATACTTATTGGACTTTTGCATCTTCTCAGAATCAAGGGTTGATCTCTCTCTTTCTTCTATCTTCCTCACATACTAACTTGGTATCATGAAATTCAAACAAAATCTATCTGCATCCATCCTCCATCCACAAACCATTAGCATCTTGCATACATATCATTATAATCAGAAACATTCATCCATACATCGCATTATCATCTAGGATATCAACATAATATAGATTTTGTATTCTAAAGCATCTCATAACAAGAAATTTGTGTTATCATCCATCAAACAACCATATAATCATCTTAAAATAATTTCATTTTGCATCATCATATACCACATGGAAATATACTGAAAAAGAAATAAACATCATCATCATATTGCATCCATCTCACATGCATTATCAACATAATATAGATTTTTTATTCTAAGCATCAGAATCATCCATCGAATAAAAGTACATCCATACAAATCCATCATACATTTCATATGCATTCATATCATACATCGATAAAATCACATGTATCACATCATAAAAGAATAAAACATCATATCATGATCATTAAATGCATCCATTTGTATCATGTACATCCATACATCCATAACACATCAGATAAAATAAATAACATCACATCATATAAATCGCATCGAGCCATCTCATATATATATCAAAAAAGTTGAATGTCATGATATAATGGGAATCAGATCTATAATGTCATCATACAAAATATACAAGAGGCTAATCAAAACTTAGCCAAGGAATGTGTATACATCATAAATCAGGCTATGTACATCAAAAAAGTGTTTGAACACTATCAATGCCTTGAGCTCCCCTCGCCCTATCGGTCGCTATGATGGCTGCCCCGACTTTGATGGTGAGACCCTAATGGTCTACCTGATGGCCCCCCATGAGACCTATTAGGCACAATTTGACTGATATGGGAGAAATCTGGCTCCCTGTGCTCCTGTGGGCAAGCTCTATAATATAATATCTTGTAATATGAGGCCTCCTACATGGCTTATTTGCACATCTATGTGGGGACTGTGGTATGTCCATATGTCTACTGAGTTGTTGCCTCTAGTTATTGTCTTTGTCTTGTCTCAAGAGCCAACATAAAATCTACATCCTACCTCTGCTACTACTCCTACACCACCTCCTATCTTACCTGATCTCTCTCTTGGATCAAGGTCTAAATCTATGCCTATTCATGTGCCTACTACAACTACCATGTAACGGTCTGAACCTGTGCTTGTAGCCCTGCTATCTGTCCATCCCTAGGATCGGGACCTAGTGGCGGTTGTTGGGATGGCTATTGGGCCCCCCTCTATCTCACTGGCAATACTAGGGGTGGCACTTGTCCATCATCCCCATCATGAACATCCTAACCATCATGTGGCTGTTATGGCACCTATCCTATCCAGGGTCCTCTGACCTATCCCCTGCC
This sequence comes from Sequoiadendron giganteum, assembly GCA_007115665.2. NCBI lineage: Eukaryota > Viridiplantae > Streptophyta > Pinopsida > Cupressales > Cupressaceae > Sequoiadendron > Sequoiadendron giganteum. The sequence goes on from CM021103.1 coordinate 66,803,630, forward strand.
TACTGTTGGCACAATCGACAAAGTCAATCTAATAGGAGCATGGGTCGGCCAGTATGCATCATATTCATGTGTAGTGCTTGTATCTGTAGGACCATCAAAGTATACCCATGACTGCATAACTAACTATCTAAAGTCATCAATAGCTACCTGGGGATGGACCTGCTGCCCCCAAGTTGTTTCTTGAGCTCTCCTTGAAAATAAGCTTTGTATGCCAAATTAGGTGCATCCTGCACCTCCCCAAACTATCAAGCAACCTTGTCAAGAAGATAACACTCGATCATATGATGCTCACGTCCATGCATGTATCTAGTCTAGCGGAAATAGAATAACTGCTCATCATCATCGTGCCACATGTGAAAATGAATCCAAGGCCTCCATCGAAAGACTGCCATCTCATCGATAACTCACCTCCAGTGTGGAATACCTGTAATGCCTGTATAGTGTAGTTTGTTCATGTCTCCACATTTGTAGACCGTTGGGTCATCGCGATTGTTTTGCACATCTATAATGGTCATTCTCAATATGGCTATATGCTCATAGGCCCATACATGAAGTAGTATCACATGTGCTCCAATACTATGGGGCCCACAATATACTATCTGGTGCATAGCATGATACAATGAGGTTAGGACAATTGGCCCCCAGGTGTATACGGTCTTCTCCTCCATCATCCTCGACTAAACTATCCCCCATCCAATGTTGCAACCTCTGACCCATCTATCGAGAACAAGGACTCTCGAGATTAGTGCACTGACAAATAGTGTCAAGTCTGGGGCAATCCCCACATACCGATCCAGCTCAAGCTTCCCACTGTCAAGCTCATACTGGTCAACCCCAAACAACTGAAAGATAGCATCATCATCGACCTCAACGTCATAAATGATCTGCTCGTCGTGTATGGGAATCTACAGGATCTGCCAAACGTCCTCCAAGGTCACTGTGGCCTTTCTAGTCAGTAGATGGAATGATGATGTCTTGCTCTGCCATCTCTCAACCAGTGCAATCATCATAGCTAGGTGTGTCCTCACTACAAGCATTTATGCCACATGGTTGAATCCGATCGAACCCAATAAAAATAATGCATCATCTAATAGGTGCCTCGCCTGGTGCAGTATTCGTCCTATGTACTCCTTCGAGTGGAGCACAGAAAGAACTTCCTGCATTCAAGCGCACACAACATCAAATTTAATCAACCTAGAATGTTTTCAAAAATTAAAAAATCTCTTAAAGCAAAGGCAACCTTCGACTTTTACAAAGGTGACACTCTGTGTTTTCACAAAGGCAATGCTCTAGACAAAGGTGACACTATTCTACAAAGGCAAGTCAACATTTCCCTGCAACACCAAACTCTCCTACAATTGTGCGACACTGTCACGTAAAGGCGAGTCAACATGCTCTGTGCGACCCTAAGACCTTCCAGCACCGCACGACGCTATGCCACAAAGGCAGGTCGACATTGACAAAAGCGACATCGACTCTAGCATTTGCGACACCCTAGAGAGTCGCTTTTGGCCAACCTAATGGGACCCTAATAAATGCACCAAAAATGCAAAAAACGAGAAATATTTCGAAAGGCATACCGAAGATCCTATGTCTTAAGGCCACTAGAACTCTCAAACCCACTCCATTTTATGTCTAGGAAGCACATAAGCCACCATTCCATCAAAAGCTCAAAGAAAATTTGCAAGAGTTCTAGAAGGTCAAGTGTACAAACATTTTGAAAATGACCCCTTCATCCCTATTTATGCTAAACTTTTAGGTTTTTTTGGGGTATTTTTAGGGTTTTTGAGCTAATTAATCTGTTTTTTGCCTAACAAAGCCCATTTTGACCCATTTTTATCATCGTAAGCCTATTTTCGCATCCTTTGGGCTATTTTTTTGCACCTAAATCCTTACTGAACCTTTTTCCTGAGCTCAACCTAAATTTTGCAATTTTCGCCTGATCTCTCGAGGGGGCAGTGTAGTAATGTAATTATTTATGCTAAGGCAACAGTAGGGCATCCAAAAAATTAGAAAAAATGAATTTTGATATCGATAGTGTTATTCTTTGAACCAATGTAGCAGGTACCTCGCTTCAAAGAGGGGAAAAATGTAAACACTTAAATAATCTTGATTGATATTATGCATCTGATTATGATTAAATAACACCATTTTCTCCTAAATCACTTCGAACTAGAACCAATTAATTAATAATCTATATTATTTAATTAAATTCATCAACTTCTTCTATTAATAAAATAATTAACTTAATTAGATTAATTCACCTTTCTATTGACTAATGTTCATCAAATTTAATTAAATAAATCAAATTATTTAATTAAGTCCCCTAAAGTCCTCTCATCTGATTTAATAAATCAAATGACATAAATTCCTAATCCCTTCAAGTTGATTAATTTTGAATTAATTAACTCCTAATCATCATTACCCATCCTCTAGATTTTGACTCAACCTTGATCAAACTCAACCCATGGTCAACTAACCAGATTGCACATGAAATTCATTTATCCTAATTATCTAATTCCTCTATTTATCCTCACAATGGCATATTCCAAGGAATATTCCTCTCAACCACCCTTTATTCAATTTCCCTCCAAAAAAGACTTTAAATACCTCTCACAAAGACATTTAATTTCTCTTACATGCCATCTTGTCTCTTACAAGGGCATTCACTCCTCTTACATCCTCACCTACATTCTCTTACATTCCAACCACATTCATTTACTTTTTCTTACATCCTTTCAAATCCTTAACCATTTTCATTAACTCCTCTTACATCTCCTTTACTCAACACATTCCCCAAAATGTGTTCCACTCTCATCCAATGGAATTACAGTGACAAGTGTCACATTCCTATTGGATCCCCTTTTATCCCACATTCATCAAATTCTCCCATTCTTCAACCCTTGAGCCCTATAAGTGGAGGCTTTCTCTTCACAATATGGATCCACAAGTTGAAGCATTCTTACTATAGGAATTTCTACTCCATAACATTTCACCACTTTCATCATTTTAGCTAGTTTATGTTATCATTTTGCATCGAATCTCACACTTTGGATCATCAACATCATCAAATCTTATCAAAGGGATTGGGAAAGGGCTTCTTTCTGCATTAAAGGAGTACCAATCCCCCTATGGGATGAAGGTTTAGCTATTTCAATTTGATTGCATGTTGTTTTTGGTTTATTTATGCTCTCAATTTCATGTTTTCTTCTTGATTTAGCTAAGAATTTCATAGGAAACTCTTCATTTATGTTTCTAACATGATTAACCAATGTTTGTTGGTCTTATGTTAGCTTATTGCAGGTTTGTGTTCACAATTATTATAGTCGAATTAAAATCATTTTTAAAGCATCATGCACATGTTTGTGCATGCATGTCCACCAAGTCAGCTTGTAATTAGTGTTTAACCTCCATCTCACACTTGTAGAGGCTGGAAAATAATTACCTATGTTCATGTAAAAAGACTTGCCACCCTCGCAATTTGGATATTGTATAATTTGTTCTCAAAACCGTGAAGGGAAACATTTATTTGGTTAGATGATGAATATTGCTTTGTCCAAATAATGATGCCACCCAAAGTAGCCCATGTCGCCGATTGATGAGTTGGCACATCGGGTGTGACTATCCATGTCTATGTAAATATCCACATTGGCAAGCACAACTCATGTCATTCCCGCCAATGTGAATATGAATTATCTACCGCCCACGGCTATTCAAAGAAGTTTAAAACACAAAACACCATCCAATTTGATCTCGACGATCATTGATTTCCACAACGTTGTTTGTGGAAAGCATGTTTATATTTGAATTGCACTCCACAGAATATTGACTCTATGCTAGATGAACTGCCATGATAACATGCAACTTCCACTAAGGATATTTTCTTTCTCTTAGACTTTCCACAATTAAAAGTGTGGAAAGTTGCCTACCCAACCACCCCCCACTTTCATTATATTGTTACTATTTGTGATTCATATTTTCATCATCCATGCCCATTGTTGAACTTTCTAGAGATTAGTGTATTGCAAGATAAATTGTATGTTGAAACTTTCAATAATTGTATATTCACACTCACAAATCAATTACAACTATACATACTAGAAATATATTCTAAATTTAATATATTCAAACATTAAAAGAGTCCCTTAAAACATGTTATCACAGTTTTTAACCATTTTGCAACTTCATAAAATGATAAACCGTGGAAAAAAAATGCTTAAATATACGTAGATATCATATCGATGTCAAATTACATCGAAACCTTGCATTTTTTCCACATAAATTTAATCAAACTTTAATAAAATTCACAAATTATGTTGATAGGGAATTTGTGACTTGATTTAAACAATATTGTCACACTTTTTAGCAATAAAAGTTATTGTAAATCACTTGCAACTACAACTAATGATTACAAATTTTGACTTGATAAGAAATTTAACAGGTTAAAAATAAGAACATTTATAACCAAGAATCATTAACATAGGCATTACTATTTTCAGCTTGATCAAGCCAAGGTGACAAAGAAACTTCACCTGCAACTTGAAAAACTAACATGAATTTAGGAATAACAACTTTCAATGATGCATTTCGACATATAAAGCACAAAAAGTAAAAATTTCCATTGTTAAAATAAGGGATAAAATTCCAAGTAAGAATGTCCATCTTTCATTTTTTAGTGCAACATTAACTTCAACTCTCCATTTACATTTACCTTTTCATAAACTTTATCCACATGCTTCTCATTTGTGTCTAATTTTAGTTGTAACATTTGAATTTCCTTATATTTCTAATTGCAAATATTGCAACAACATAGTCTTAGCACACACACCTCATCTTTATTTTATGAGTTCTACGAATGTATACTTAGAAATACATTGAAATTAAAAATTTCATGTTACATGTTCCATTAACATGCTTTATGTTTGTTTGAATTTTTTTTTTATTCAAGGTCACCACTACTAGCAACATCAACATTTTCTTCCTATATGAATGTTTGTTCATATTTTCACTACTAAATTGAGTCAATCATGCATGCATATTTTAATATTTTGTTAGAGATCTAAATCAAATCCATAAATTTTAGGTGTATTTTCCTTGTTATTTATTCTTGATAGACCCCTCACCCATTACATCATATCCTCACTCTTTATTAAAATAGGACATATGGGGCCCTTGATTTTATTTTCCAACTCTACTCTTTTATTTTTCACATTTAAGTATGGCATCTTCCTTTAATATTGGTGTACAAAATTTTATAAATATTCAAGTGATGTATATATATATTATTATTATGTGAAATTAAGAAAACTAAACTAGTTATAATAATGAGAAGAAGGTACAACATGCATGAGACAAGATATATATCAAGGTTTTTGTATTCTTTTAGTATTAAAGAGAGATTGCATTATTGAAAGTACTTATACACTTGTATCATCATGTAGATGAATTGTAGTAGCTATAGGTAGATCTATGGTCCAAAGGAAACTTATAATATTCTTATATACAAATATTGAATGTATACATGCAATTCTTTTATTAGATATTTTTTATTCATATTAAATAATATATCTTCGATCATAATGTCACTGTCCATCCCATTCCTTATTATAATATACTACAATTAAGATGAATATTTTTATAATTACTACTCAAATAAAATAATAACTATTTTTCAACAAAAAACACATCAAATATACATGCCTAGAGATTTCTCGAATCCCTTGATACTAATTTATTGTAAATGAGATTACAACTTTATTTAATAATAACATAATTTAGAAGACAACTATATTCAAGCTCAAAAAGTTCTCCTAATTGTAATCTTGCACATGTGCTTACCAAAATTTGCTTTGACTGATTGTATTGATTGTATTATATCTAAGCAAATAACCTCTACATATAGTGAACAAACAATGTTCATCACACAGGGATGATGGACACTTGTCTCTTTAATTTATAATCTTAAAAAATGGTTATTATTCATCTAAAGAAGATAATTGAATCCTATCAAAATAATTACTCTCATTTTATAGCTTAGAATGTATTAGTTCAAATGTTGCTTTGTGTAGATAACTCGATCTACTATTGCATGTGACCCTATAAGTGATTTCCATGTATGATCACCTCATTTTTATGTACATATTTTATACTAGATCTATTTTGAAAAATATCATGGTACTTGCAAAATGTAATCAAAATGAAATAAGATTTACATAAACCATTTTTTGATGTAAGATTTGAAATTTAAATAGGTTTAGGATATAGGCTTTAGGTTATATTGTGTTTAGGATGTTTAAAGTGTACTCTTTAGGATTGAAGTTTGCTAGGGGTTTGACATTTAAGTTTTATGAACAGGGGTTTGGGGTTTTAGTTAAGTTCAGAGAATTAGGGGTTTCTACAATGTAAGGTGTGAGGAACATTAGGTGAAATAGAGTTTGTATAAATCACATATTGTAATGTAGGTTGTAGAGTTTAATTAGGTTTGGGATGTAGGGTTTTGGTTCTCTCCCCCTCTCTCTTGAGCATGCAAGTGCACATATCTTGGATGACATGTAAAATAAAGGCTTTCATGTCACACCATAACAATGACAACCAAAATTATCAAATTAGTCCATATCCCATGTATAGGTAGAAAAAAAATGTATTAATTAATTTAAACCATTTTTCTTATGAATTTAAACATTCTTTTTCTAGTTTTGAATTCGTCAAGGTTGAAATAGACTCTAGATTTCAATTTATTTAACTTTCTCTTGCATGGTTAGTTGAGATGGTCCACATTTGCTTTGATTTAGAAACCCTTAGCATGTAATTCAATGTGATTTGATAAAATTTGATAAGATTGATTTCAAAATCTTTAGCATCTAAATTTTTTTTGTTACCTTAGATAATTTTCAATTCAAAAAAACTCATTAAAATTAGAAATGAAATCTATAATATTTTTAATTATTTTAATATTTTAAAAACAAATTTATCTTTTGAGATGAATATAGATTTAGTTTGAAATAAATATTCCTTATTATGACACAGAACATGTATATTAAATTTCTTATCTCTTTTTTATTAGAAGCTTTATATATTAAAGAAGCTTCTCTATTTGAAAAATTAACAACTTGATAATCACTTAAAAGGAAATAAGGAGCCCGGGTCTGTATAGGGCACTCTAATAGTTGGCGTAGGATGATGAGGTGAAGCAGTGCTCTTATAATTATTCTATTATTATTTTATTGTAAAAGGCGGACTACCCGACACACAGGATGCCCATTTGGCCGTCTGTTACTGTAAGCTGGATAGACAAAGAATGCCCATTTCACTCAAAATGAATGCCATGCTTATGTTCTCCTGGACATCTGTAATTGCTATAAATAAGCTTGTGGAGTTGTTATAGTTTTTTTTAAGTAAAGAATGGCAGAGAATGGTAAGGAGATGTGTGTGACAGGAGGTACAGGATTCATTGCTGCTTATCTTATTCGTGCTCTGCTTAATAAGGGTTACATTGTTCGGGCTACTGTTCGTGATCTAGGTATTTCATTGACATATATTTGCATAATTTTAAGTTTCTTCAGATGCTTTTGAAGTATCAATGTATCCTATATAAGGTTTAGAAAAAATTATTTTAATTTAAAAAATAAAAATTAAATGATGTATTTGCTTGTGATTAGATAATGTGGAGAAGATAGGTTATCTATGGAATCTGCCCGGTGCAAAGCAGAGGCTTAAAATAATGAAAGCAGACCTGTTAGAAGAAGGCACCTTTGATGAAGCAGTAAATGGTGTGGATGGGGTGTTTCATACTGCTTGCCCTGTCGCAGTACCAAATGATCACAACATCATGGTAGGTTGTTCTCCATTGAATTTTTTTTATTTTTTATTTTTGGTTTGTTTGTTCTGATGATATAAATTATTTTAGTTTTATTCTCTCTGAAATTTATTGCCAAGCAGGAGGCCTTTGTTGATCCTAGTGTGAATGGCACTCTCAATGTCCTCAAGTCTTGTTCAAGATCACCCTCTGTAAAGAGGGTGGTGCTTACATCCTCTTGCTCAGCTATCAGATATAACTACAATACTCAAGACCTTTCTCCTTTAGATGAGTCCCATTGGAGCAATCCAGAATACTGCAAACAGTATAATGTAAGTATAAATACCCTCCTTTGAAGATTATGTTTCACCGGTTAGAAGCATTGAATTGCTTGTACAAGAGTAATTAATAGGCACTGCTTGCTGTGAGTATAAGAGTAAACTTGATCATCTTGGTATAGACGGCAAAATGCCCCAAAAGATCTCCATAAAATTATCCATGAAAGCTTGTACTTAAGTTCAATTCACATCTGCATAATTCTAAATTTAGTGTATGTTTTTCCTGCAGCTTTGGTATGCATATGCAAAAACTCTTGCTGAGAAAGAGGCCTGGAAGTATGCAGAGGAGCAGGGCCTCGATCTGGTTGTGGTAAATCCATCATTTGTTGTTGGGCCACTTCTTGCACCTGAACCTACCAGCACTCTTGGTTCGGTCCTGAACATAATGAAAGGTTGGGGCTACGGTTGAAAACTTGAGAATTCTGAGTATTTAAATGATTATTAAGCCATGGATTTTTTTAAATGTACATTTTATCAAAGGGTTGTAGTTCAATTCGTTGAGCATAATTGGGAAGGGTTATGGTATGCTACTTGATTACACCATCCATCAAGGTTCAAATTATTGGAGGTATGATATAAGGGACGAGGCTGGAATTATGTCTTGGGTTCGGTGGAATGGATATTCCTCAGTCCTTGACTCCGAACCAAAGAGATATCAATACAGATTTGTGCCTCTGTACTGAGTAGCAAAATGAGCTTATGGATGATATAAAATCTTTAAAAAATAGCAAAATAAGCTCATGAATGATATATAATCCTTAAACAGGAAAATTATTTACACATATTTCTGTGTACTTCATTGAGTATGGATGTTGCTTTTCCCTTTACTATGAAAGAGCATGCCTCTAATAATGGGTTGCTTGCAGGAGGGAACAACAAAACATACCCAAATATGAGGTTGGGGTTTGTTCACATTGACGATGTGATAGCAGCTCATATAATGGCTATGGAGGTACCATCAGCATCAGGGAGAATTATATGCTCTGGTGCTGTTGCTCACTGCGAAGAAATTGTGAAGATGCTCAAGGAAAAATATCCCATGTACCCAATTGCAGACCAGTAAGTGATCCATATTTTTAGCCTAGTTAGCACCCAAGGGAGAGGTTTAATTTAAAGTGTTTTAGTGGAGGTGATGATGGTTTTTACTTACTTATCCAACATAAAAGCACTATCTGAATAGCAAACAGGAAAACGTTCTTCATCGTGATTAATTAAGTTTAAGTTTGGGCAACTTGAGTAATGTTCTTCATTATGATTACTGCAGATGTGGAACAGAGGAAGGCAATGCGATACCTCATACAATGAACACTGGTAAGATCAGAAGCCTTGGATTTGGCAACTTTAAAAGCCTCGACCAGATGTTTGAAGACTGCATTAGAAGCTTCCAAGAGAAAGGGCTGCTGTAGAATCTGCCTTGAATGCGAATAAGAACTGTAATTTTACAGTAAAACTTCTGTGCTTCAATTTTATTGAAAAGTTAGATTAATGTTTATTGAAGCGTTGGCGAATAAGATGTGCAAGATATTTCCAGTTCTTAATGAGTTTTCTCCCATCTTGCAGTGTACACATAAAGTACACAAATTGGATAATCTGTTGGAGGTACAAGAGTTGTATGGGGGTAGTGTAGAGACTCCAATTAAGGAAAAATTTCACTAAATTAGCATATATATAAAGTACACAAATTGGATAATCTGTTGGAGTTCACAAGAGTTGTATGGGGTAGTGTAGAGATTCGAATTTGTTGATGTTAATGCAGCGTCGGTCTTCACTAGTACATGGGCCGACCTTATATTTAAGATATATAATGTACTTATTCTGGCCGACTTTATTTGTTATTTAAATATCTATCAAAAAGGCCGACCTATATGAAGAGGCGCCAAGAAGGTATATATACAAGGTTACCTTTTGATGGTAACACACATTCGAATACACTCAATAGAAGTTCGCTATTTTGGCAGAGTAGAATTCGCAGTTATAGAAGAAGTTCATACTTGAACAGCAGATCATCATTTTGTAGCAGCAGACCGATCTCAAGGAGAAACATATTCATTTGTATCGAAGTTCATACTTGAACAGCAGATCATCATTTTGTAGCAGCAGACCGATCTCAAGGAGAAACATATTCATTTGTATCTTTGCATCTAGGAGAGATACTATTATTCATTGTATCAAATTCGGCATTGTGTTGGGCCTGAGTTCAAGCAGATTTCTGCTCTTATTCCTTAAATATATAAGAGATATATTTGCTGGGTTTTTCTCCCTCAAGAGGAGGGTTTTCCCAGGGTATCTTGTTGTGTTCATTGTCTTATGTGTTGCATTTCTATTATTCAATTGATTAAATAATCTGATCTAAGAAACACTAACATGGTATCAGAGCGGGTGTGAAAAAGATCGTGATCAGATTTAGTTCGCAACACTTATTCTTTTTCAGTCTATCTTCCAAATTTCTCAAGATGGTGAACGGTCTGAAAATCGAGGATAGACTCGAAGGAATCTCGAACTACATATCATGGAGATTCAGGTTCATGCTAACCTTGGAAGAGAATGATTTGGCTGAGTTTGTGAAAACAAAAGTTCCCGAACCTGAGGGGGAAGAAGAGAAGCTGCAATGGAGGAAGAAAGACACTAGGGCAAAGAAAGCATTGGTTGATTCCATCAAAGATCATATTGTACCAATTATCTTCAAGTTGGATACAGCAAGAGAGATGTTTACAACCTTGGAAGAGATGTACGAAATCAACAACACCAGTCGTGCCCTTGCTCTGAAGCAACAACTTCATCATGTGAAAATGGAGAAAGGAGAATCTGTTATTACATACTTCATGAGGATTTCAGAGATAAAAGATCAGCTCTCCACTATTGGTCACATGATTGATGATAAAGAACTGACTATGCTTGCTCTCAATGGTCTTCCGCTTTCATGGGAGGCATTCATCCAAGGAATCAGTGCAAGATCCGAACTTCCTAAGTTTGATCGATTGAGGATTGATTGCATTCAAGAAGAGTCAAGACTAACAGCAAGGGGGATTGGTCAAAGCTCAAAGAATGAAGAATTACAAGTTCTTACCTCTCATTCATCAAACAAAGGAAAAGGCTTTAAGAAAGGATTCTTCAAAAGGAATCGAGAAAATGGAAATGATGATGCTCCTACCTTCAAAAGAAAATGAGACATGTCCAAGATTCAATGTTTTCGTTGTGATAAGTATGGTCACTTTGCGAGGGTGTGCCCTCAACGACCTAAACTTCAAGTTGCCACTGCAGATGTTGAAGAAGTCACTCCACAAAAGGACTTCAGTAATTATCTATTTTATTCAGCCTTGTCTAGCAATGTTTCTACGGACTCTTACACTTGGTTGATTGACAGTGGTGCTTCTAGACACATCACCGGATTCAGAAGTCACCTTTCAAACTTAACGGAAAGCAACTCTAGTGATCAAGTTGTTATTGGAGATGATGCTAGATATTCTGTAAAAGGGTTTGGAAATTCCACTCTTCACTTGGATTCTGGAATTTCTTTGGAATTGAATGATGTACTGTTCGTACCAAGGATAAAGAGAAACCTTGTTTCAATCTCAGCATTAGAAGACAAAGGTTATCAAGTTGCCTTCTCTAAAGGGAAAGTTCTTAAATGGGCAAAGAACTCCAGCTTCAAATCTGCTCAAGTGATTGGAGTTAGACATGAATGTCTCTACATGCTGTGCACTCGTCCTCTTCAAGCACTTGTGCATAACAGTACCAGCATGTGTGAACTTTGGCATCGAAGATTGGCTCACATTCACTTTCGTGCTCTACCTATCATGGAGAAGATGGTCATCGGTCTTCCGAAATTCGATCAAGAACATGAAGGTACATGCAAGGGATGTGCCCTAGGCAAGAACACAAAAGGTATGTTCCATTCCAGTGAAAGTAGATCCAAATGTATTCTTGATCTCATTCATTCTGATTTGTGTGGTCCAATGTCTATTGCATCATCTAGTGGTTTCTTGTATTATATTATTTTCATTGATGATTACTCTAGAAAGACTTGGATTTATTTCTTGAGATCGAAAGAATCAGAAGAAGTATTAGTAAGATTCAGAGAATTCAAAGCGCAGATTGAAAATCTGTCTGGGAAGAAGATCAAAGTATTAAGATCTGATAATGGTGGAGAATACACTTCTGGCACTTTTCGAGACTTTTGTATTGAAGCAGGGATTAAGAGGGAGTTCAGTGTTCCCTATAATCCACAACAAAATGGTATTGCTGAAAGGAAGAATAGGTCTATTGTGGAAGCAGTGAAAGCTATGATCCATGATCAAGACTTACAAATCTCCTTTTGGGCTGAAGCATCAAGAACAGCCGTCTATGTTCAAAACAGGAGTCCCCACAGGATCTTAGAGAATAAAACTCCTGAAGAAGCATTCTCAGGCGTGAAGCCTGAAGTTAGTCATTTGAGGATCTTTGGCTGTCCAGTCTATGTTCATATTCCAAAGGAAAAGAGAACAAAGCTAGAACCTTCTGGGAAGAAAGGAATTCTTGTAGGCTACAGTGAGACATCAAAAGCTTACAGGATCTACATTCCAGGACAGAAGTCTATTGAGATTAGTAGAGACATCACATTTGAGGAAGATGTTGCTTATAGGAAGTCCAAAGGCACTCCGATGGAGGTCGATGAAGAAGAACCTCCTCAAGATATGGAAGTTGACCATATCCCAGAGAATCTGAAGGAGGATACAGAACCTAAAGAAGATATTGATCCAGCTGAGCCTTTGGATCCTACTGATGGGCCTCTAGACATTGTGATTGGAAAGAAAAGACCTCTTTGGGCTCGCAGGACAATGCAGGAAGCAGAAAGGTTTGTAGCTCCAAGAGGAACCTTCAGAGAAAGCAAGAGACCTCACAAGTTCTCTAGCTATGTTGCCTTGATGAGTCAGATTATTGAGTCAGAGCCTTCAAATGTTGAAGAAGCTTCTAGTCAACAAGTATGGAAAGATGCCATGATTGAGGAGTATCAGTCTATACTTAAGAACGATGTTTGGGATATAGTTCCTAGACCCAAAGACAAATCTGTGGTGTCTTCTAAGTGGCTCTTCAAGATCAAGCATGCAGCTGATGGGAGCATTGAGAAACACAAGGCTAGATTTGTGGCTAGAGGGTTCTCACAAAAAGAGGGAGTTGACTATGAAGAAACTTTTGCTCCTGTGGCTCGTTACACGTCTGTTAGAACCATCATTGCTATTGCCGCATCTAGAGGATGGAAGATTCACCAAATGGATGTAAAGACAGCTTTTCTGAATGGCATAATAGAAGAAGAGGTTTACATTGAGCAACCAGAAGGATTTGAGGTACATGAGAAAGAATCTCATGTCTGCAAGTTGAAGAAGGCCTTGTATGGTCTTAAACAAGCTCCTCGTGCTTGGTATGAAAGAATTGATCAGTACCTTTCAAGTTTGGGTTTCTCAAAGAATGATGCAGATTCTAACCTCTACTTCAAGGTAGTAAATGGTGAAGCATTGATTTTAGTTTTATATGTTGATGACTTGATCATTACTGGTGAAGAACATCTAATACTAAAATGCAAGAAGGAATTAGCTTCAGAGTTTGAGATGAAGAATCTAGGTCTTATGCATTACTTTCTTGGCTTAGAAGTTTGGCAAAAGCCAAATGAGATGATTCTAAGTCAAGGCAAGTATACTGTTGACATTCTCAAAAGGTTTGGTATGCTTGACTGCAAACCTATGTCTACACCCATGGAGTCTAATTTAGATAAGTTGAAAGAAGCTGCAGCTAGTTCAGAACCAGTGGATTCTACGATGTATAGACAGTTGATTGGTTCATTGATGTATCTAGTTAACACTAGACCTGATATCTGCTATGCAGTGAGTGCACTTAGCCAGTTCATGTGTGAACCAAAGCAAATACATCTTGTAGCAGCTAAACATATCCTGAGATATTTATGTGGCACAATTGGATATGGGTTGAGATATTCTTCAAATGTGGATTTGGAGCTGCATGGTTTTACTGATTCTGATTGGGCAGGATGTGTCTCAGATCGGAAGAGTACTTCTGGTTGTTGCTTCAGTTTGGGGACTGCTATGATCTCCTGGTGTAGCAGGAAACAGTCTTCAGTGGCCTTGAGTACAACTGAAGCAGAGTATATTGCAGCTTGTGTGGCAGCTCGTGAGGCAGTGTGGCTTCGTAAGCTCCTTGCAGGATTGTTTGGTCAATCAATGGAGCCTACTATCATACACTGTGATAATCAAAGCTGTGTGAAGCTTTCTGTCAATCCTGTGTTTCATGACAGAACAAAACATGTTGAGATCAAGTACCACTATATTAGAGATATGGTGCAAAGGAAAGCTATACAGTTGAGGTATATCAGCACTGAAGAGCAAACGGCAGACATTCTCACCAAGCCTCTCGCCAGGATGAAGTTTGTATACTTCCGAGAGAAACTTGGTATGGTGGAGAATGCAGCCTTGACTGAGAAAGAGTCTCAGTAATCAGTGATCCTTGTTGAGAATGCAACTCTCTGCTGAGTGAGAGTTGAGGTGCAAGCCCTTGTTAATACAATTCTCTGCTGAGAGAGAGTTGAGGTGTAAGTCCTTGATAATGCAATTCTCTGATGAGAGAGAGTTGAGGTGAAAGCCCTTGTTTCCACCCTCTGGGAGAAGCTATGGTGGATGTCATGTGTGTGACTCCATGACAACATCACGTGAGAGAATCCGTGATGAGTTTTTACCATCTATGGGAGTAGCCATAATGGTTAATATCACGTTGAGGTGATATTTTATTTTGTTTTCATTCTAACATAATGTGTCTTGTGCAGATGGAAGTTCATCCCTAGCTGAGAGGGAGTGTTGATGTTAATGCAGCGTCGGTCTTCACTAGTACATGGGCCGACCTTATATTTAAGATATATAATGTACTTATTCTGGCCGACTTTATTTGTTATTTAAATATCTATCAAAAAGGCCGACCCATATGAAGAGGCGCCAAGAAGGTATATATACAAGGTTACCTTTTGATGGTAACACACATTCGAATACACACAATAGAAGTTCGCTATTTTGGCAGAGCAGAATTCGCAGTTATAGAAGAAGTTCATACTTGAACAGCAGATCATCATTTTGTAGCAGCAGACCGATCTCAAGGAGAAACATATTCATTTGTATCGAAGTTCATACTTGAACAGCAGATCATCATTTTGTAGCAGCAGACCGATCTCAAGGAGAAACATATTCATTTGTATCTTTGCATCTAGGAGAGATACTATTATTCATTGTATCAAATTCGGCATTGTGTTGGGCCTGAGTTCAAGCAGATTTCTGCTCTTATTCCTTAAATATATAAGAGATATATTTGCTGGGTTTTTCTCCCTCAAGAGGAGGGTTTTCCCAAGGTATCTTGTTGTGTTCATTGTCTTATGTGTTGCATTTCTATTATTCAATTGATTAAATAATCTGATCTAAGAAACACTAACAGAATTAAGGAAAAACATCACAAGCAATTTAGTGAAATTTTCTGAAAATCTTTTTAAATCTTATCAATTAAGAATTATATAAATGTAATGGTGAAAACTGCATATCTATACCTTTTCTCTATGTTTTCAGCTCATTTTGATTAAAGGTCATTTATATATTAACAACCCTACAACTAGCATATTCTTTTATGAGTTCGATTCATGACATCATTTTATCTTGGTCCTAGTATTAATTATCCCTAAAGATTGCTTTGATTCTCATATATTCCATTCACCACCCTCAATTAGATCCATGTGTAGAATTGGCCTAGATCATGTTTGCAACTAGTAACTTGAACTTTAATATTTTAAAATTCAAATTCAAATTAAATCTTGCAACTCCCTCCCACTAGCTATTGTGAGTTGACCTAGTGCATATTTGTGCGATATGTTGTTCTTTTAAACAAATTCAATGATTAACTTTGAAATAATCATAGAATGCTAGGACTTTAGGAGTTATCAAAATAGCATTTGCATTTAAAGCATCATAGGAACATTTTACTAGAGCATGCGTCATCCTAGACAAATTGTAAGTTTGATTGTTGTCTTCAATCATTGTTCCAAAGTTTGAATTGGTGCACCTAGGGCTTGACTAATGAGAACATTACTCTAACAATTTAAGAGATTCCTCAGAGTGTAATGCCCCAAGCTTTCACCCAAGGATTATTGTATAACAAACCAAATAAACAATTTTTTTTTGCATTGCAAATACGATATTCACATGCTGTGTTGCACACTTTCACATGCACAAGTTGTAGTGACAACACAATGACACACAAGACATCATCACCACTACATCATGCAAGGTGGCACACATGGAAGAATTCACACATTGAGGGGAAAGTCACCACAATGACTATATGAGAGGATCGATCTCCCTCCTCAATGAAGATTAGACACAAGCCTATGATCTCATTCTCTTGCAAAGTGAGAAATATTATAATTGGATAAACTTTAATTTAGTAGAATTCATGATTTGTTTTCTTCTTATGGGATTCTAATTAGGATGTGGAGGTAGGTTATCCATTGTCATCTCTAGACCTCCAGACCTCTAGATTTTTTACATAGGCATTGTTCAAAGAAGAATTCCCAAGTAATGTCAAGTTTTGGGGTTTTAAAGTTTCTCATCTTGACATACATTTTTTTCAACCCTTGAATCTCGTTACTTGCCCATTTTATATCTTTCAAAGTTAGTTTTTTAGGCCTATGCTTATTTTCTTGCCCCATGGTATGATTTTCTTAGTATCCAATCATTTTTATCAATATTTTTTTTGGGATCAAAGATGCATGAATAACTTTAACATGATACTTTTGGGATGGATTATAAAGTATTCTTGATACCCAATCATTGACATTCTACATTGTATTATCTTTCAGGTTCACAGGTTTTGAATTATCCTTATTTTCTTACCTTGAGGTAAGAGTTATGAAGTATCTCCAATCCTTGACTCATGATGTTTTTACCTTAAATATCCTTTTAAAGTCAAATATTTAGAGATGCCTCTCTTTGCATGCATTAGACATGAGTTATAAAATACTCTCAATCCTTGACCCCTAATGCCTTGTTCTTATACTTTTTTTAGGATTAGAGGTTTTGTCATCCTTCTAAAGGATATGTTAGCAAGTTCTCTAACTCCTTGGTGGGTTGAGAAATGAATGTTTATGAGATAATCTCGATCCTTGGTCCCTAATGTCTTGTTCTTATTCTTTTTTTAGGATTAGAGGTTTGGTCATCCTTCTAAAAGCTATGTCAATAAGTTCCCAAGTTCTCTAACTCCTTGGTGGGTTGATAAATGAACGCCAAAGGTCCTCTCGTTTTTCTAACCTTTAAATCCTTGACAAGACCACATTTGTAGAACCTCCAAAATATTGACAACCCCCTAAGAAAGAATACATATTAGAAAGGTTGTTGGTGGGTTACAAAGTTCCTTAACTCTCTAA
Source organism: Sequoiadendron giganteum (assembly GCA_007115665.2). NCBI lineage: Eukaryota > Viridiplantae > Streptophyta > Pinopsida > Cupressales > Cupressaceae > Sequoiadendron > Sequoiadendron giganteum. The sequence continues at coordinate 66,821,205 of CM021103.1, forward strand.
AATATCGACAAGGTTCAAGAGTTGGCCAAATTGCAAAATCATTGACCAAAGGGATGAGGCAAGACTGCAAAAGGGAGAACTACTAGAAGGGAACCCTAATATGCAAAAGGGAGAATTGCTAGAAGGGCACCCTATTATGCAAAAGGGATAACTACGAGTAGGGAACCCTATTATGCAAAAGGGAGAACTATGAGAAGGGCACCCTATTATGCAAAAGGCCGAATTGTGAGCATCTTGGATTATGATTGCTTGACAAACAATTTTGGGAAGGGTGCACTGTCATGTCCCCGAAATTGCAAACACTAAAGTATAAAAATAACCAACGTTGAAATACAAATAAATAAAATAAAAATATATATATTAAAATTATAAATATAAATATTAACAACTTAATATTATTATAACTATAATTATTATAATATAATATTTTAAATATTTTAAATATAAATATATAAATAAAATTAATATAAAATAATAAATATATTAAAATAGGAAAACATATGATATAAGCTGCATTGAATATGAAAAGGAATAAAGACAGTGATTAGTGAAGTGACTAAGGGCAGCAATAAAGACAAAGATGAGTCAAAGATTAAATGATTAGAAGGAAAATATAAACAACAAGGAGGCAACAATCATGTTCCAGGGAGCAACAAAAAATAGATACAAGGCAACGATAAAGGTAATAACAACATGCAATGATTATATAAAGAGTAACAATCAATATATTTAAAGGTGGCAGTTATTAAAGGTTGTGGATTAGTTAAATAATAAAGGTGGTTGTGGTTAATAAAGAAATGATAATTGATGTATGAATAGTCATAACTCTTTCCAAAGAGTGTGTCTATTATTAATGAATGAATGCGACTCTTCCCACCATGGAAGATATAAAAGGGGAGATAGATGAGTGGGAAAGGGAACCAAAAAAGGAAAAAAAATATATACATCAGTAGATCTAAAATGAGAAATATACAGATCTCAAGGAAGATATTAGGATATATACTAGAATAATTAAGATAAAGTATGATATATGGAAGCAATTAGAAATAAATAATAATTTTTACTTAGATTGGCACTAGTCATTAAATATGATAAGGGATTGAGAGATCAAGGACATCAAGAATAGAAATCAATTAGTAGAGATAGAATATCATTTAGAGTAGATATCAAGAAGTATGTAGAAGATCATTCAATGAGGTATATATGAAGACAAATTATAAATCAATAATAAGGAAAGTGAGTTTAATACAATTACACACACACACATATATAAGTTCATATCAATTAGGAATAAATATATATATTATATACGATTGTTCGATAATGATGCTTGCAACAATTATTGAGCCTTATAAGTAATTATGATTCTTTAATATAAGTATGGATAATATATTTTTATCTTGATTTACACTAACAATATCTTTTGAATGTTAAGAAAATATCAGATCTAGATATTGATAGTATTTAAGGCATACAACAAAAGTAATTGATCAACAACATAGCCTCTTGTATATATGAAAAAAATTCAACTAGGGTAACAACATAATCAGATTATGTGGTATAATGTTTATTCAATCAAATAAATATAGATATTAAACACTGATATGATAGCATATTTTGTAGCATGTATTTTCTGATATTATTAACAGTGATATGATTTTGGTTTAGCAAAAATTGGTCATGAAGGGATGATGTAGGATTGCAAAAGAGAGAATTGTGAGTAGGGCACCCTATTATGCAAAAAGGGAGAACTACTAGAAGGGCACCCTATTATGCAAAAAGGGAAAACTACTAGAAGGGCACCCTATTATGCAAAAGGGATAACTCCTAGAAGGACACCCTATTATTCAAAAGGGAGAACTATGAGTGGGGTACCCTATTATGCAAAAGGGAGAACTGTGATTAAGGCACCCTATTATACAAAAGGGAGAACTGTGAGAAGGGCACCCTATTATGCAAAAGGGAGAACTATGAGAAGGACACCCTATTGCAGCCTCCCAACTATCCTTGAGTGAATCAATTGTTGAATTAAATGAAGAAAGGTCTTCAATCATAAGAGGAGAGGTTGGGATGATGGAGGAAAACTATGTAAAGCCATCACTAGGTACACCACCTCATGATGATGGTTAAGGACTATTGGTTAAGCACCACATGAGGCCACATAGAATAAGGTCCTACTATTGGGCCTAGGATAGGATACTTTGGGGCACCTCATAATGTTGAGCCCATGTAGTCCTTAGGACTTTTATTGATATATAACCTTTTTTAGACTTAGAACTAAATGTATTTCATGGATTATGTCTACCATATTCATCTAACACGGTTGTAGGTTTCCATAAATAGACTTACATCATCTCAATTTTAAGTAGGAACTATACCTTTAACTACAATATGCTATTGGTTTCATTTTAAATTATGATTTCAAGGAAAAATATAAGGTGATCCCAAAAGGGGAAATTATAGTCTAGTACTATTTTATGTGATTTCCTCAGGGTCTTCAATGTAAGCAATGTCTCAAGTTTTTTAGTTTAGTTCATTTTAAATGTCTAAATCTCTAATTATTTTTTATCTCATGAAAACACCCATACAATAATTTTTATTGCAACATCCTCAATTCCACAAGTATGGCATGGTTGCGCTCTAATCCTAACATTAGTTTCAAAGTTCACGATCCTAGTATCCCAAGTTCAAGAAAATCGTAAGAAACATGATACTCTTTGTCCCACAAAATAGGAACAAGGTACATGCCCAAAATTTTAAATTTCATAAATTTATGTTTCACACACAACACATAAATCAAGATTCAAGGGAATAAACACATCCCACCATTGATGAACCTTAAAAAAATTCCAAAAATAAAATACTCATAATGTCTCAAAATAAATTATACACTTATGATCCTAATGTGCACAAAACCATAATTTTTGCATCACATAAGAAATTAGAGAGAATTTTCCAACACAAAGACATGATAATGTGATTTTCCAAAATTGAAATACAAAATTCAAAAATAAATATTTAATTAAATATATTCTAGATTATAACCCCAATTTAAACCTGATAATAGATTACCATATGCAAACCACCTAATATAGGAGCAAAAATAAATCATATTTCAAACTCTTTTCTTTCTAGCTTTTCAAAAATCTCTAAACCCCTTAAACCTATTTTTTCATTTACACAATAACAAGATATTTCACAATTGATTATTTTCAAAAGATGTTCCCAAGGTAGATATTTCACTCAAAAGATATTTTGAAATTCGAAACCAAACTTACAAAAATACAATCATTAGTAATTGTGAGAGAGGGGGACCACCCACTGCAAGGCTCCAGGTCACAATAGGCCAAGAGCAGAAAGGCTGCCCTAACCCACCTTAGTTTAAAGGGAAGTTAGGATAACGAGGATGAGAATGATGAGGATTATGAACCCTTCAATCACTCTGCAATCCAAATGTAGGAAGGGGACTAGATGGGTCGAACTTTAGAGTTGGATTCGTGTCTCAAGCAACTCTTTGTCTGAGGAAGAAAGCGCAGTTCCAGGACGATAGCGCAGCGCACTAGCATCTCACAGGCACACTAGTGTCCATACGACCAGAGAACTGAGGATACAAGATTCTTACTCAAAAAGGAAGACCACTAGCCTAGTCTAGAAATGCTTAAAGTAGTAGAATGAGATTAAGAGGAAAGAAAAGAAAATGCAAATATGATAAAAGAAATGTATTACCACCAAGGTGATGAAGACAATCTCATAGAATGCTCTCCTCGCCAACTTGCTCCACACACTCTCCACCTGCACACAAGGAAGGGGGAAATTGTTGGGGATGTATAGGGGCCTGCCTTAGTCAAACCCTTGTCTTGGTGTTTCCACCTCCATAGGCAACCAAGTATGGAATGATATAAATAAATGATAAAGGAAGAACTACAAGCTACGTATGCAAGAAACACCACAAAAAAACAAGTGCTTACCCAATCAAAAGAAAAAGGAGAGAAGAGAGGAGCTTTACCGCCTCCGTCCAAAGTGCTCAAGGCTTGTGGAGGAGTGAACGAGAGGGACTCAAGCCTCTATTTCCATGATGTATGTCCTGTACTCGCCCTGTTGGAGTGACAAAGTGTTGAGTTGCTGCAATGGAGTGAAGGATGCTACTACAAAGCTTGGAAGTGAATGCTCAAACGGTCTAGCAAGACTTGCAAAAATTTGAGAATGGATGGAATGATCAAGAATACAAAGGAGAAGATGAAATAATGTACATATTCAGGTTGGACAGTTGAAGAGGGGTGTTACTCTTCGACTTCCAATCGAAAGTGTAACGCATCTACAGTCTTAGCCACAGGAATTCGCCAGGGACGTAAGTGCACCGCGAGGACGTTTGTGCGCCGCGCGGGTGTCTACACACCGCGTGGGTGTCCTTGACAGAAACACCCCCACTAACACACAAACTAGGCACCAAGTGGAATTAAACCTCCTCTTTTGATTCTCTAAGGTGTTAAAGGGCAAAAAGGGGACTTGCACTAGGGGTGCAAATTCATGTTAATACATTTTGCCCCACTTTAGCGAGCATGAGTACTGATGAGTGCTTCGGTAAATTAGAGTAGTAAGGAAGTAGTAGAGTAAGAAATGTATACCTGAACCGACGAGGAATTAGAGCATGGTCTGGCGAACCCGAAAGTGCAACAAAGGACTCCATAGTTCCGTGGAACTACAAAATTGAAGTACGAAAGTACCTTACAGGCTCACGGTCTTGCAAGGGGGGTTACCCTTCAAGAACTCTCACATGAAGGAAACTAGGAAAAGTGCCTTACAGACCCACAGGCCTGCAAGGAAGGTATCCCCCAAGAAATCTCACATGAGGGAGACCAAGGAAAAGTGACTCCGTAGAGTCAGAGGTGGTGACATGTTTTCCCACAGATAGAACACATTAGGAAGTGCCTGTGTAGGCCAGCAAATGGACAGTCATGCAGACCATCGCTAAGTTGTAAGAATTTAAAAGGGGTCCCTCGGGGAACCCTTCAAAAGGAAGGAGGGTCCACTCAAGGGATGCATTGTTTTAAAGATGAAGTCCAGTCGGGCTACTGCCAAGCTAGACACAAAGATGTAAAGTGAAGTCCAATCAGGCTGCCCCCAGATTAAACACAAAAAAATTGGTCCAGTCAGGCTTCCCCCGATCTGGACACCAAGAAATCATTTGAAACTTTGTGAAGGGATCTCTTGGGAACCCAACATGAAGAGGAGGGGTCCACTCAAGGGACGCATTGTTCCAAAGTTAACGTCTTCCTTGTCGAATCAATTCGTCACCAAGGAATCCTTTTGAAAGATGTTCACTTCATCAAGGAATTCGAAAGGAGGGAGATGTGCTCATGCGAGGGGAAGACTAAGACCATTCCCACTTCAGAGGAGGATTTCCAAGTCCTTTCTTTATGAACCCATGATGAAGGAAACATGTTTTGTTAGGGTCCTAAGTTGAGAATACAATTCTAATAAGGAAGTGTGTGAAGGGTCTTCAAGAAAAGATTCATTTGGCCATGAATGCATTTTCTAAAGACCATGTAATGTAGAGGATGCGTTGTCACACTTGAATGGGACAACTCAAGCAAAGAAGAGAGAAAGATAAGGAAAAAGTAAAGAGAACAGATCACACACAAAGAGAACAAGGGGATTTGGTTTCACAGGGTTAGATCTGCCTTTATTTATATATATATGTAGGTAACCGTGGTAAGAGGCGAAAGATCATCAATCCCCAACCAGATCAGGAAGAATGTATGAAAGAAAAATTCAAATAAAAAATTGGCTCAACATGGAAGAAGGCCTAAATGCTCCCGATGCTTTGCATCATCCCCAATTTACCAAAAGTCAATCACAAACATGGAGGAATGATGATACATATAGAGGAAGTTTCACAACACATACACCACGCCTGTATCCAAGCACCAACAGGGGTGACGTGGGTCATCCAGGCACATAGAGCACGATCACGGGGAACACATGTCATGACACACACCCATGTCTAATCTAAAGATTAAGAAGAGGGTCTCCCCCTAACATTGGTCGACCAAGAGGTCATCAGCCTCCCACTCTAGATCATCATAGGAAGGAAGATGAGACTACAATGATGTAACATTAAGGGGAGGAGCTTCCAATCCTCCTACAACAAGGGCTAAGGTAGAGGGACCTGTAAGGTCTCCATCGCTCAGCTCTTGTGGGTGTAGGGTCAACGACCTTGAAAATATCATTGACAGGGCTAGAACTTCATCCAGTGAGTTAAACATGCACTTGACAAGAGTGCCATTCTTTGACTCAGTAGATGAAGGAGTCTGAACCTGAGGTTCACTGCTAAGATCACCAAGGAACACAAGAGCAGTGACGAACTCGAGGGAGGCTAGAGTTGGTTCCATCACTAGGACAAAACAAGTCAGTGTGGGGCAACCTTTTGAGGAAGGTGGGCTCTTCTTTCATCCTCCATCGCTAGAGGGACCACACTCTACCTTCTTCATCGGAGGAGGTGAAATCCCCACAGACAAAGAAAGGATCGAGGGACAAGAGGGAAGAAACGCAGTGGATATGACCAAAGTGTTCACCATATCCATGGGTTTTGGGAAAGGCAAGACATCCATAACGAAAGTCAACAAGGATGGCTCCACAGAAGGAGCGATGAACACTTGCACCCTTCTAGGTGCAAGTGTGCTCACAACGGGAGTCGAAAGAGGTACAAAACTAGGTTGAATAGGGAAAAAAGGGGGGGGGAGAGGAATACACAATAGGAGATGAAATCTTCTCCTCCTCCTTCTATAAGGAGGCTTGCTCGGCCGAGAGAGCCTTTCAGCGGCGCTTACGCTCGCACACAAGGCGGTTTCTATGGCTCTTCAAACAAGAGGCCGAGATCTGTGAAGGGACGTAGGGATTATGTTCAGCCATGGGAGTGTCTTCCATGGATGTCTCCAATGGAAGGGAATTCTCCTGAATGGGAGCAGAAGAGGTAGGTTCAAAAATGATGGGAGGAGTTACCTCTACCACCTTAGGGGTGGCCCCTTTTTTGTTCGGGGGAACAAGAATAGGTCGAGGGGCGAACTCTCTCCATGAGCCTTTCTTTCTGTCGTATAGATAATACTAGGGCCTTGGAGACCCATTAGAGAGATCTAATATCTTGATCTTGGGCCTTCACCAAGGAGGCATCATCGGACTCAATGAATAGAGTCCAGGCTTGTTTACCCAGTACGCTTCCCAAGAGAGAGGAGTGAATGAGTCAGCTTGGGAGGGAGCAAGCTTCTCCTTTCCCTTTCGGGAGGAGGAGGTAGCTAGTGGCATGGCAATAGGAAGAGTCAACTTCGGCTATCCCTTGCTTCCAGTCTTTTACTTCACATAGTTCTTGTAAATCAGGTTCGTTCTTTAAGGGAGCGAGCCAACTGGAGTAGGCCAAAAGTGATCTAATGAATATCCTCCATAGGATACCACAGGTTGATATGCGGTGTCATGCACCACATGCACAACACCTTTGTGGGAAAAATTAAGACACTTATGAACCATAGAGGTGATCCCATTCATGGAAGCTAGCCAAGGTATGCCTAGCTTCACTCTAAACAGGTCCGATTCAGGAATGACATCGAAAATCGTGTCTACAATCCTAGGTCCAACTAGGACGGACAACGTTATCAATCCATAAGGTTTAAGAGAAATTCCATCTTGTGTATAGATGATGGATTTGGTTTTTTCATATTATTCCCTTTGCAAGGAATTCAAGAGTAACGTCTCTTCTATTACAACATTCACTCTACTCGTGGGGTCGTCTAGGACCCCCGTCACAATGTTGCCATTGAGGCGAGCGAGAATATATAACAGAGAAGGTTTTCTATTATTTGAAACGTCTTGTGAGGTAAATGTAACATTCGGCGAGCCGATCACAAGATGAGGAGAGGGAGTAACAGTAACTATGTTAATATACGCCTCTGGGTGAGAAGTAGAATCGGTGGGATCAATAATCATGTTGGCAGAATGTGATAGAAACAGATATGTGTATATCTATAAATCATTGTTAGCTTTCACCACTGATTTGTTCGTATTGTGTTTAATCCCATCAAGATGGATAGTACCATCTTTGATGCGGTTGTTTACTCCCATCAAGACAAATAGTACCATCCTCGATGTGATCCTGTATGTCATGATGTAGGGGCATGCAGCGTTCGGTATCGTGTCCATTAACTTGATCAAAGTTGCAATACGTGTTCTCTTCATACCAGCTAGGGTATGGTTCTCTAATCAGTTTAGGAGTAGGAAAGGTAAGGATCTTATCCTTCACCAACTTCTACAAGATGGAAGAATAATATTCTAATACCTTCATAAACTTCCAGTCACGTCTGAGGTCGTTGTTGTCCAGAACGGCTACTACATTTTTTGACGTATTTTCATCTTCCCGAGATCGACATGATAGATCTTCCCTCAGAAAAAGAGCACGAGGAGGAACCCCCAAACTGAACCACCATCTGTTGGTATTCTCGTAGAGCCGCACACATATGTGCGAAAGAGGGATACTTCATGAGGGTGAACTTCTCTTGCCAATGTCTTTGTAAATTCCATATGAAGACATTTTGCACATCTAAGTTGGGTAACAGATACGAGATCTATGAGAAGAGCGCTTGATATCATGTTATAAAGTCTGTAACCTTTTCATTGTCCCCTTGTTTGCATCAAAAAAGGTTTGAGAAGGTCATCTTAGATCCAATATTGGCTTGGAATTGTTGTAAGAACTAGTTCACAAGTTGATCGAATGTGAAGATGGAATTATCGGGCAAAGAACAATACCAATCTAGTGTTGTATCTTTGAGGGATTAGGGAAACAATTTAGCCATCAATGCATCATGATGGAAGAAATTTGTGCACCAGGCATTAAAGGCGGACACATGTGTTTGTGGGTCCCCTTTACCACTGTATTTCTCAAATTTGGGAATCCCCATCCCCAACGGGAATGGAGTGTTTAAAATTGCAATCAACAACGAGCTGTGTCGGGAGAAAGGTTGAAAGATAGGTTGGGATGAGGCCTGGGAAAGGTTCGCCAGCTGATTCTGCATCTTCCCCATATTTTGAAGAAGAGTATTCAAGATAGGGTCATTAGAAGACAGAGGACCACCGAAATCGCTGCCAGAGCCACCACCGGAACTGCCACAAATGCCACCACCACCGGTGTGGCCTCCGTCGGCACCACTACCGTGACCATCGCCAGAGCTGCTACCGATGCCTCCACCACTAGTGTGACTTCCATCGGAGCCACCACCATGACTTCCACCAGCACCACCTCCACTAATTCCACCTTCACTTCTGAAGTTTCCACCGCCAAAGCCTCCACCCATCAGTTTGTCGAATCCTTAACCACCGGAGGTGGCAGAAGGGGTGAAGTGGAAACCCAAAGGGTTTTTGTTTACTTTGACAGTGTTTAAGCTTTCAGAAGTAGAGTGCATATTGATTGAGGGGACCGTGTCAGCCATGTACATGGATGTAGGAGGCATCGACATCTCTAGCTGCCTCTCACATTCATCAAAGATGCCACCTCGTATCATGCAACCAAGACTCAAGGGGGAACATGCTTCAGCCAAACTAATGAAACTAGCTAAGAGTTCTACACCTGTCCGATCCTCTTCCACCATGTACCTTATTTCACTGATCAGCTTAGCAGCCCTAGCCAACTTTGGGTTGCCTTCCAGGTGATTTTCTAATGCACCTAACCCCTTACCAATATTAACGAAGTATTCGAAAGGCATACATATGGCCTCATGCTCATCTACGGATGAAGAGGTCAATGACATAGGAGGAGTAGGGACACAATCAATTTCGTCAAGAAACCTAAGTTCGCCTTGCGATACTTGCTCCTGTGCGGACAAACCAACCGCAGGACCAGAGAAAAGGTCGTTAGTGAAGCTAGAGGAGACCTTCGTCTTATCCATCAAAAGGTGTCATAGACTTCTTCTAACAATATTTCTAGAGGTTGTGGACTGGGTCGTGAAGCTCATAAAATTTCATGACTCACAAGGGTACGACGACCAAGGGAAATAAGAGAAAATTTTCATAACACCGACAAAGGGATAGACGTTGGTTCACGTTGGGTTCACCAAAAATTTGAGAGAGGGGGACCACCCACTGCAAGACACTAGGTCACAAAAGGCCAAGAGCAGAAAGGCTGCCCTAACTCACCTTAGTTTAAAGGGAAGTTAGGATGACGAGGATGAGAATGATGAGGATTATGAACCCTTCGATCACTCTGCAATCCAAATGTAGGAAGGGGACTAGATGGGTCGACCTTTAGAGTCAGATTTGTGTCTCAGGCAGCTCTTTGTTTGAGGATGGAAGCACAATTCCAGGATGATAGTGCGATGCTCTGGCGTCCATACGACCAGAGAACTAAGGAGACAAGATTCTTACTTAAAAAGGAAGACCACTAGCCTAGTCTAGAAATTCTTAAAGTAGTAGAACGAGATTAAGAGGAAAGAAAAGCAAATGCGAATATGATAAAATAAATGTATTACCACCAAGGTGATGAAGATAATCTCATAGAATTCTCTCCTCGCCAGCTTGCTCCACGTACTCTCCACCTGCACACAAGGAAGGGGGAAATTTTTGGGGTTGTATAGGGGCCTACCTTAGTCAAATCCTCGTCTTGGTTTTTCCACCTCCACAGACAACCAAGTATGGAATGATATAAATAAATGATAAAGGAAGAACTACAAGCTACATATGCAAGAAACACCACAAAACAACAAGTGCTTACCCAATCAAAGAAAAAGGAGAGAAGGGAGGAGCTTTACCGCCTCTGTCCAAAGCGCTCAAGGCTTGTGGAGGAGTGAATGAGAGGGACTCAAGCCTTTGTTTCCATGGTGTATGTCCTGTACTCGCCTTGTTGGAGTGAAGGATGTTGCTACAAAGCTTGGAAGTGAATGCTCAAAGAGTGCTCAAACGGTCTAGCAAGACTTGCAAAAAATTGAGAATGGATGGAATGATCAAGAATATGAAGGAGAAGATGAAAAACGACCATATTTGGGTTGCCCAGCCGAGGAGGGGTGTTACTCTTCAACTTCCAATCGAAAGTGTAACGCCTCTGTAGTCTCAGCTACAGGAATCTGCCAAGGACATAAGCGCACCACGTGGACGTCTGTGCGCTGTGCGGGCGTCCCCGACAGAAACACCCCCACCGACACACAAACTAGGCACCAAGTGGAATGCAAGCAGCAAGCTTAAGTGGAATTAAACCTCCGCTTTTGATTCTTTAAGGTGTTAAAGGGCTAAAAGGGGACTTGCACTAGGGGTGCAAATTCATGTTAATACAATAATATTTCTAATTAAATACAAATAGGCATTTATTTCTCAAATGAATAACACATTAAATTTTAGCAAAATGACTGAGGAATAAAGGCCAACAATATTTTAATTCACAATATATTTTTCAAATTTCACAATATTAAAATGTATAGGATCATTCCACAATGATAATAAAGACTATTATCATATTTTAAATGTAAAGGTTATTCACAAACATCCAGACACAATCATTGCAAAAAATTGATAAAATATAAATGAAAGCCAAGAGATTAAATAAACACACAAAGATTATATAAATTTTACGAGTTTATCCACAACACATGGATCTATAATTGATACTAATTTAAATCTTATTTTCACAAGGATTGTAAGATACACCTCATGCCACAAATATAGTAAGACAAGGTGATATACGATTTATCATGAGATATACATAACATATTTTCCCAAATAAAATTATCTTGATTAAACCACCATTAGGGTTAAACCTATGCCTAGAAACTGAATAAAAAGTCATATAGGCATACATTCTACATACAAGATAACCAAACAATAATGTAAACACCCAATTTTATTTAATATAAATGAAGTATCATCAATATATTGCATTAACAAAAAATCATCCTAAAGCTACATGGTCTAGAAATACAATGCAAAATCAATAATCATAACAAAGTTGATATTGAACTAGAAAACATAATCTAATCACATATAATAGATATAATAAAAATAGTGAAGATGACACACTACATAGTTCAAGAATATACAAATTCATATATGCAAATCCAAAATACATGATCCATAAACCTCAATGGTCATCTAAGAGGAAAATCATCAATAAGCATGATGCAATATCAGAGCACAAAATGAGTCCAAGCATATAGGATCATGAAGTTTGTATACCATTATAAAAAGGTGAACAATAGATGCCAATATGAAACCTCATTAATAACCTACCTTTATGGCAATCCAAAACAACGCATATAGTGATCAAACATATAAAATCATAGCAAAAGTATCCAAGTTACACAATCAAAACACCGCACTGGAAATACAAGGCCCCATCACAAAGTTTGGTACAAAATATCATAACATACATGTTCCATGACACACAATCCAAGAAATCAATAAAAAATATATTATTAAAATTGAATAATAATTAAGGCATATATGCTAGTGGGTATTACAAAATGTGTTTGTAAACTCGACTAGTTCCTTACCAAGATTCAAAACATAGACATAAAAGTGTAAAAAATCTAAGAATTAGATTTATATTAGGTCCTTCCCATAGGTATAGGATCAAGTTTGCATGTTAGTTCACCTTTGTAGGCACATATCTAAACCGAAGTAGAGAACAATCAATTTTCAAATTATAAGATATTCATCTAATAAATTTTTAGCACCTTGGCTAATCAATTCATGGCACCATCTTCCACACCATCATCACATTTTGAGTTCAGGATCACGTATACTATCCAACCATGCAACCAAACATCAAAACAAACACACACATAACATAGAGATATCATAGAAACAACATTATCATTGATTTAAAATTTTCATGATTATACCATGACTAAAAATTCTCACTTTATTGTAATGGGCCCTCCTACATGATAGGCCATATTTTTTTATTTTCACCTACATAACATCTAAATTATAGAATCACCACTTCCAGAACTAAGTTCATAGGCTAGACATGTTCATACTATGGTAATAAAAGTATACTTATATTACAATATAGATTCAAAAATTGCATACTACTCTAATGACTTCCACTATGTTGTACTATTATCTCCCTTAGGAGTATAGTACACATCATACTCCTTGTTATCTACTCATAATATCCATCTTGAACCTTATAGTCTCACTTCCATCCCTCCTTACCTCTTCAGTTACCTTAAAAAAATCATCAGTCATGTATAAATAACATCATCAATCCTCTTCTATGATATTCATTGGCTACAAGGTGGTGCAAGCCCACTACCACAGGATATATGGTATCAACTAAAAATAATTACTGTTTAAATATAAATGGTAAAATATTGGATAACCTCCACATGGTACACAACATACATCCTCAGTAGTTAATTAAATCCTTACAAGTATTTCTCTATTTGTGCAAACCCCAACTAGTCTATCACAAATTTAACCAATCACAATTGTACATAATTTTCAACTTCTAGATGCTCTAAAAATAATTAAAATATTTTATTCATTCATATATCCTCAAAAATAAATATGGTATCCATCAATAATAATTCAAACTAAGGAAAGGGAAATGAAAAGGTTTGGAAAGAAGACCATGAGAAGAAGGATGATACTACACTTGTCCATTCTACACAAAATTCTAAGATAAATTGAGATAGAGCATCATCTCGGCATGAGATTTCTCTTGCAGAACCTTTTTGCCCCCTAAAAAGAAAAAGGTAATAAAGACTTTAACATGAAAGAAGATTTGAATCAAATTAGTCAGTATGTAGATTAGTTGTGCATAAATGGACTTTATTAAAGATCTCGGTGGAGGTAGATGGTGTGTGAAGGTTGGTACACCTGTTTTGATTAATGCCATTCTATTTTGGTGTATCGCACATAAAGATAAAATCTCAAAAAAGTAAGACATTCATAGTACACTCTCTTCAAAAGAGTCAAGTTATTTTGGTTCGCTCCTCTTCGCAAAAAAGGGTTTTTTCTTGCGGTCTAGAAGCTAAGTTAATTAGGGTGTGAAGGTATCATATACAAGCTTTTAAGTCCTTATACCTTTTGAAGTAGAAAGTGTTAGTGACAGGGTTCCAGTCTGGCATAGTGAAGTATTGTTGAAGGCTTGTTGGAATGTTCTGAAAAATTTCCATACAAATTTGTGGACATGTCCAATGCATGCTATCTTATTGTATGAGAATATTTGGTGAGCTACAAAGTTCTATTTTTCAAATAAACGTGTGCTAAAATATCTATATGTTCTATAGAACATATGTTTGGGTACTTACACCAATTGGTGCTTGAACAAATCAATTACATGAGTTGGTGTAGTTGTCAGGTTTTCTCTGCAAGTGGTATGTTTGGTTGAGAAAGCTATGAAAATAATCTTCAGATACTTGAAGGGTACCCTAGATTATGGCCTATGGTACAAAAAGGATCAAAATTCCAAAATTTCTCTCTAAGTGCCTATACTAATACTAATTGGGGAGGTTATGTTGATGACCAGATAAGTACAAGTGGAAGTGCATTATTTTTGGGAGACAAATTAGTCTCATGGTTTAGTAAAAAGTAGGATTCATTGTCTTTGTCCATAGTAGAAGCATAATATATTGCTGCAACATCTTTTTGTACTCAGGTTCTTTGGATGAAGAAAAATTTGAAGGATGTGAAGGTGGTTTATGATGAACATATTCCTATACTATGTGGCAATACAAGTCCAATTAACATTTCTAAGAATCCAATAATGCACTCAAGAACTAAACACATCTCAATATGGTATCACTTTTTGAGAGAGAAGGTTGCACGACATGAATTTAGAATGGAGTATGTGCCTACAAAGGACTAGATTGCAGAAATTTTCACTAAGGCACTTTTAAAGGATACTTTTGAGTATCTACGATAGAAGTTAGGGGTTATTTCCCCTCATTGTTATAACTAGATGCATCAATGGTGCATCTATCCATGGGGATAAATTCATGCCATATCCTTTACTCTTGGATTGATGAGTGCTACCTCTTAGTGGGAGTTGGTAGAAAGGGGAGTCCTGAAGATGTTGTGTTTTTGTTATGTATGTCAAAGGTGGAATATGTGTTGCTACTTCAATTGAAGATATTTTCCCCTTTGTTCCTAAATTCAAAGAATGTCCTACTACTTTATGTAGGAGCGTATGGCCCTTTGTCCTTGATGTCAAAGGGGGAGAGTAAGAAGTGTATGTTTCCATCAATGCCAAAGGGGGAGATTGTTGGCAGTTGTTTTCATTGATATTAACACCGAGGATATTGTTGGCAATTGTTTCCATTGATGTCAACACTTAAGTAGTAAGTTGTTAGTCCTTGGTATTAGTTACCATTGTTATATTCAATTTGGGCTAACATTGGTGATGAAATTCATGGTTTGATGTCACATCTTATCAAAGAAGAATTATTAAAGTTCATGGTTGGATGCCATGCCTTATCCAAAGAAGAATTGTTGAAGTTCATTGTTAGATGTCATGCCTTATCCAAAGAAGAATTTTTGAAGTTCATGGTTAGATGTCATGCCTCATCCAAAGAAGAATTGCTAAATTTTATGGTTGGATGTCATGCCTTATCCAAAGAAGAGTTGTCAAAGTTCATCTAAGAAGAGTTGTTGAAGTTCATGTCAAAGAAAGTTGCATTATGTATTATTGTTGTCAACAAAGTTGATTTCATAATGATATATTCAGATAAGGATTAGAAGCATGACTGATAGTGGAGATATGTTCTTGAAGGTATAAATTATTTCTTATGCTATCTCCTGATGTTCCTGATGAAGTATGCATTGTTGAAAGGAAGTTTTGGCCTCCGTAAGTTGTTTAAGTGTTTCTAGTTCAGGAAGCTACATTGAAGTCTGTCTAGAAGAATGTTTTGCATTCCTCCATTATTGATGCTTTGGTCTTGCAGTTTGGTATTCAATGTCAGTGTTTTTTGGATGTACACTCCTATAATTTTAGGTTACATGTGTTGTTGAGGATATCTTTGTGAATTATAGAAGGTTGGCAGTGTTTTTGGTTGTCCGTACTGATCCAAGAAATGCTTTGCATTTCTCTGCATTAATGTCTCTTCTCTTACAACTTGGTGAATGTTCTCTCGATTTCTATTCAATTTATCAGTTCCAATATCATTTGTTGACGTGATCCACAAGTTCTACTAATGCTACATCATCTAGCTATGTATTTTTGTGCTTCCTGAATGAAGTATTTTGTACCTATTTGATCTACGGTGGTTGTTGATGGCATGCTAGTATGAAAGAAGTGTATGGAAGTGTTGTTGGATGTTCAAGGAAATCCCCATATAATCTACACATTGCTAATTGGATGATTTGGTGTCGTATTATGTCTTGAGTTGACTTTCTAGGATATTTTGGATATCTGGTCTTGTTCCTTTGCTTGCGTCGTGTGCTTGGGGGGCTATGCTAGCAATGAAATATGTGTTATGATAGAATTGGGTCTTGACCTATCCTTCTTGGGACCACATCAAGTTAATTCAATAAGAAGTATGTTTATGGGTCGATTGGTTATGTGCTTCAACATTTCATCCACACATTTCCTTGATGCCAACTTAGGTTGATGTGTGCCTACGTGTAAATTGTTTTGGATCACATTGTAAAAAGTGTTATGAGTTTTCTTGGTCCTTTCTATCTTTTGGATAGGACTGTTGGGAAATTTGCCTCAACTTTCTAGCTTGAAATCTCTTGAAGACTTGGCATTTTCTCTTTAGTCCTGGCCTTTACCGCTTTACCGCTGGGAATAGTTAATAGAGGCGTGGTTGCGTGGTTTACCACTTTACCATGAGTCTCTGTTGTTCAGTTCATGGTTGGGCAGTGTTACCACCTTACCACGACAGTCTCCTCACTGTTTGATGGTTGCACGGTGAAGGCTCGATGGTTTGGTGAAGCGGTTACCTCGTTACCGCGGGGGTCACTTGGAGAAGACGCAATGGTGCGGTGAAACCATGGCAGTCGGCGCAGTCAGTTACCTCCCTACCGCGAGAGTCCTTTGGTCTTGGAGTAGTGCCACAGTGTTACCTCCTTACCATGGCAGGCTTCACGTCGACTAGCGGTTATGCAGTGGCTTACCACTACACCGCGAAGGTCTTTCAGCTTGAGCATGGTTGCACGATGGACATGGCGGGCAATGATAGAAGCTTACCGCTATACTGCAGAGGCTTGTTCTTTAAGATGTGGTGGTGCGGTTGACGGTGATGGTTTGGCAAGCAGGTTGTCATCGTTGTACCATAGGTGTCTTCTTGCTAGGGTGTGGTAGTGTGATGTATACCGCCTTACCGCGAGCGTATGATGGATGGCAAGCGGTGGCGTGGTAGAAGGAGCTCAAGTTCTATTGACTGTTTGGGTGATGGTCAAAATAGTGGATGAATAATGTGACAACATGTGGCATGATGATATTTGTTGATTTTACATCGTTGTTGTAAATCAACGATGATTGGCCAAAAGCTTTATTCTTTGAAAGTGATATATTTGCGTTAAATGAATGATTTGATTCGGGAGGTTGATGAAGTGTAGATATGTCTCTATATCCTGATTTAATGTTGGGTGGCTCGATGTGTGCTGCATTGCGGTGCACGTTATCAGAGAATTATGGAAGGCTTGTCGGTAGGGTAATAAATATGCCCTGATGGTTGTTGATTGAAGAATGACTTAGAGGTCGAACGATGAAGTGTCAAGATGATCAGATCATGCAGAGAGAGTGTTCGAGTAGTATGCTAAGGAATTGTAACCGTGAACACTGAGTGACACAGAACCGAGAAGATGTGAACCTGAGTAGCCGTGAGGCTGTGCTGTCCAAAAGGTTGGCTAAACGAGTGGGCTGGTGAAATGAAATGAATCTGCACTGTATGTCATGTGAGGATTATGTATATTGGTATTGCCTATATTCTCCAGATGGACAAAATGTAAAATTCTAAAGAGAATAGATTTGAGATTGTATTGTAACTATTTTGTTGTTGATTAATACAATTGAGTTGAGTGTTTTGGAGGGTGGGGTTTTTTACCCAAAAGGGTTTTCTCCATGTAAATATTTGTGTCCATAAGTTTTATCTTTCATGTCATTTGATTTTGTAGTCTGAATCTATGCTTGTGTTGAATTTTTTATTTGTATGCATGTACTTTTCTTAGAAGGATTAATGGGGTATTCCACTGTGCCTGTTTTCACTTTATGGCATAGTAGTTTGTGTCTTTGAGGTGATTTGAAAATTAAAGTCACTAAGGCACTGTTGTTCTTAGATGTTTCATTCTAAGTTGACACGTCTCATCCCCAACAAGTGGTATCAGATTTGGTTAATGGAGGTCAAGATTTGTTCATGATACCAACACGTGGTATCAAAGACTTCTTCTGGATGTTGGTTCTAGGCATTTCTCCCCTGAAGATTTCTTAGCCTGGAAAGCTTGAGGAAATCTGGAGGAATCGGTTGATGATTGATCCTTTGATGAGTGAAAGTCCTTTCTCTTTTGAGACAACATGCAACATGAAAGACATTGGAGAATATTGGAGTTGATCATATTGTGACGATGTGGTTTGAGGCTCCTAGTTGGCAACAAATGATCCTGATGCAAGGGGTGTGAGTTTATGTTCATGGTTGTGTTGCAGCAAAGCGTGGTTCATACTGGGTGTCTATGTGAGAGGCTCCCTGGTGGTATGGATTTGCTTGGGTTGTTTCTTAGCCATGGAGTATTGTGCTTGTGTTGGGTGTTTCGACTTAGCACTAAAGGCGGTTTCTTTGTTGCCATGATTGCATGAAGCCTATGAAGTTGATCTAGGTGGTTTGAAACTTTTGAATAGCCTGGCTCTCTCATATGCTTGTGCATGGTTTTGGTTTTGGATTTGGTCCAGAATGGGCTTGCTGTTCCTATTTACTTGTACCTTGTACTTGCATGTTTCAGATTCATGTCTTTGGCTCTAAAGGGTTTTCTATAGATTTTCCTAAAAAGTCTATGATGCATATTCATGGTAGTTCACTGTTGTAGTTAACCATGATGGTTGTGTATAGACTTCTGAGTCATCCAGATGTGCAGTGAATATGAAGGTGCATGGGTGTTTTGGAAACATGGTGGTTTTGTAGGTTTTGCATGGTCAAGTAAAACTTGTGGCTTGTGGAGCTGTTGTTAAGCTATTTTCTAGACCCTGGCCATTTGGGGTGTGACTAGATGAGATGGTCGCAGTTCGACGTGGTTTTGAGGAGGTGTGATGTATTCTCTACATGGGAGTTTTGGTATGTGATTTTTCACCCAACATTCTTGTGGTCTTTTCTTGCTAGTTCTCTAGACTATGTGCTTGAGTTGTGGACATTATTGGTGAATCATATCTGAGCTTGATTTGGTGTTTGAGTCATGTTTGTCTACGTGGTTGTTCTCTTTGAGATCTCAGTTTTGCAGTTTCTAGTGTGATGATAGATTTGCAGGATTTGTTGACTGGATCTACAAGTTGTGCAAAGTTGTGGGCTATCTTTACCTGCATGTTTGTTGTGGGACAACTCGGAAGTCGATTGTCAATATCCACGATGTTGCTTCTATGGTGGTGTAGATCTGTTAGCTGACCTTGTCTATGGTCACTTGTGCGCTGGTGTAGCTACTTTGAGATGAGAGGATGGATGGCATTGAGTACTTGAATAGTTGGTTATGGGGACCTGTAGCATGTGTATCACGATGTCATGAAAGGCTTGGGTACACTGTTTAGTGTAAGCTTTTGATAGTGATGGAGTGGTCTGCATTGTTTGGAGATCTTGGTGTTGGTTGGCATTGTTGTTAGATGGACATGTTGTCGATTGTACCTTGAGGCTTTTCAGATCAGAAGATGTTTGGTCATGATGCTTGGAAAGCTCGGTGTCATGGTTCAGTGGGAGCTTTAACAGTGACTATGGTTTCATCTCTTAGTGGTGAATAATCTTCTTTTGTGTTGCAGATGTTTCTAGGAGGGACTCTTAGATCCTGTTGTTGCAGAAGAGTTCTTTCGCATTTGCAGGGACACTATTTGAAGATGTACAAAATCTTGAAACCATGGAGGACATTTGTAGTCTTTGGCTGAGATGTTGGTTTAGAGCTTGTTTATTTTATGTCATAGTATACTCTTGTTTGCACATTGGATTTTTGGCATGATGCATTGCTCTTGAGACCATAGCTTGTTCACTTGAAGCATGGTATCTCCTAAGGGGGATGTGTATCATGATGTCATGATAAGTTCTTGTTTTAGATATTTGGAGCTTTGATAGTGGTTTGGTATTTCTCTATGTTTTGAGTACTTTGTTCCATATGCTTGAGAACTTCATGTTAAGTGCAGTAATACAGTTTGAAGTTTAGCATGAGATGATAAGTTGTCGGTGCTCATGGATACATGGAGAATAAGGTGAGGCTGTGATTCTCATGAGATGAGAAAGGTGCTATTTTCAGCTGAAATTCTGAGTTGCCTACACCTTGGTTGGACACGAGTTCAACAGAGACCAATGAGGAGATTCTTTTGGATGATTTATGGTGGCTTGTATATCTTAGAGGAGCTTTATTCTTTTTCCTCCCTTTGGTCTACTTAGCGGTGAAGTTTATTTGAGAGGTATTTACCCATTATATCTTTCAGATATGTGATATGCTTTATCTTTCATAGATATGAATCTTGAGTTGGTGTTTTAAGATTTTGGAGGATTCATAGTGAAAGGTGGACATCATAGTTTATCTCCTTGTTCTTTTGACAACTGGTAGGAGATAGGTATATGGGTTAGTTTGATCTTCTTTGAGAGGCTTACATCCATGATTTGTTAAGTTGAACGGTTGGGTGTTGTTATGGATTTTGCTTTGGGATGTGAAGAAGATCATTCTTGACACAGCTGGCATTTAGAAGTGTGTGTAGGAGGATGCTACATGTTATGATTTACGGTTTCTCTCTAGTCTGGTTTTTTCTTCCTGTATCTTCGATCTCATATGACTTTATATGTGAGATGTCTATGTGGAGCCGTGATGGTCACTATTTTGTGGTCATGTGTTGTCACTTGGGTGATGACATGGAGGTTCCTGTGCCTTTTTCTTTTGTTAGAGGTGGAGAACTTGGAAGAACTCTGGAAGATTGTTGAGAGAAATGATTCTTGTAGCAGGTGGTTGCAGGTTATGTATATTAGTGTGGAAGTTCCTTGGTACTACATGGTTACATTTTTCTATGTGCTATGATTGGTAAACTAGTTATGCCATTGTTTTTTTAGTTTTCGCATTACCCATGCAATGGGAGTACCTGTATGTGTTTGGTCTTCTTGACTAGTTGGTACATGATGCTTGTATCTACGGTTGATGGGTTGAATGTGCTGTTGGCATGCGTTTACTAATGTGGATACCTTGAAGGTATGGGTGATTGGATGGAATAACATGAGTTGTGGGTGCTATTCTTAATCACGTGGGTTTGATCAGTTGGATGGTTGCAGTCATTTTTCTAGCTAATGGGCTAGTTGATGTTATGCATTATCTCTGGAGAAATTATTCATGATTGTGTTCGCGTTTGAGAGCTTTGAAGCTGTTGGTGTGGTGCCTTTGTCGTTTGTAGAATCTGATGCTTTTGTTCTTGAGACTGGTGCATATACTCCTTGGCTCGTTCCTTTTTCCTATGGTGGATGGTTGGAGTTGTTTCTTGAGTTGGTGGACATATTGGATGTCATTGTAGGTGTCTTGGTTGGAGCATGAAAGCATTGTCTTAGGTTCTTGTGTTCGTGTTTGGAGGAAGCCAACAAGAATTCATCAAGTGGGAGATTTTTGGGAAATCTGCCTCAACTTTTTGGCTTGAAATCTCTTGAAGACTTGGCATTTTCTCTTCAGTCCTAGCCTTTACCGCTTTACCACTGGGAACAGTTAATAGAGGCGTGGTTGCGTAGTTTACCGCTTTACCATGAGCATTTGTTGTTTGGTACATGGTTGGGCGGTGTTACTGCCTTATCGCGACGGTCTCCTCACTATTCGGCGGTTGTGCGATGAAGGCTCGATGGTCTAGCGAAGCAGTTACCTCCTTACCACGGGGGTCGCTCGGAGGCGTGGTGAAACTGTAGCAACCGGTTACCTCCCTATCGCGGGATTCCTTTGATCTTAGAGTGGTGTTGTGGTGTTACCTCCTTACCATGGTGGGCTTCACGTCGATTGGCAGTTATGTGGTGGCTTACTGCTACACCGCGAAGGTCTTTCAACTTGAGCACGGTTGCATGGTGGACATGGTGGGCAACGATAGAAGCTTACTGCTATACCACAGAGGCTTGTTCTTTAAGCCACAATGGTGTGGTTGACGGTGATGGTTTGGCAAGCGGGTTGTCATCGTTGTACCGCGGGTGTCTTCTTGCTAGGGCATAGTAGTGCCATGTATACCGCCTTATCGCGAGCATATGATGGATGGCGAGCGGTAGTGTGATAGAAGGAGCTTGAGTTCTGTTGACTGTTTGGGTGATGGTCAAAGCGGTGGATGAATAATGCAATAACATGTGGCATGATGATATTCATTGATTTTACATTGCTATTGTAAATCAACGATGATTGGTTGAAAGCTTTATTCTTTGGAAGCGATATATTTGCATTAAATGAATGATCTGATTCAAGAGGTTGATGGAGTGTAGATATGTCTTTGTATCCCAATTTAATGTTGGGAATCTCGATGTGTGTTGCATTGTGGTGCACATTATCAGAGAATGATGGAAGGCTTGTCGGTAGGGTAATAAATACACCCTAATAGTTGTTGATTGAAGAATGACTTAGAGGTCGATTGGTGAAGTGTGAAGACGATCAGATCATGCAGAGAGAGTGTTTGAGAAGTATGCTAAGGCATTGTAACCATGAACACTGAGTGACACAGAACCGAGAAGATGTGAACCTAAGTGGTTGTGAGGCTATGTTGGCCGAAAGGCTAGCTGAACGAGTGGGCTGGTGAAATGAAATGAATCTGCACTGTATGTCATGTGAGGACATTGTAACAGTGCGAGGATTTTGTATAATGGTATTTCATGTATTCTCCAAATGGGCAAGATGTAAACTTCTGAAGAGCATAGCTCTGAGATTGTATTGTAACTATTTTGTTGCTGATTAATACAATTGAGCTAAGTGTTTTGGAGGGTGGGGTTTTTTAATCGAAAGGGTTTTCCCCACATAAATTTGTGTGTCTATAAGTTTCTCTTTCATGTCATTTGATTTTGGAGTCTGAATCTATGCTTATGTTGAATCTGTTATTTGTATGCATGTACTTTTCTTAGAAGGATTAATGGGGGATTCCATTGTGCCTATTTTTGCTTTATGGCATAGTAGTTTGTGTCTTTGAGGTGATTTGAAAATTAAAGTCACTAAGGCACTGTTTTTATTATATGTTTCGTTCTAAGTTGACACGTCTCATCCCCAACAATGATTGCATTATGTTTTAATGGCTAACCAATTGAATTCATTGTTTTATCCTCTTCTTGGCTGACCTAATTGAAGTTTTGAAGTGTTGTGGTGGATATAAATGTAAGATCATTTCAGATGCAACATGATGGAGTAGTGTACAAGTGCAAATAAATGTGTGTGCAAATTGTATTGAATATCCAACGGTGATAGTACTAAAGTGAGTAAATAGAAAGATCAATTGTGCTATAATGCCTCAGTTAGCAGAGTGTTATGTTGACAAGCATTGTAATCTTTATTTAAATATTTGTGGGTAAGTGCAAAAAGATGGGAGGCCAAAAAGGGGGCTTAAGTGGCCACTTTTTTTCTTCTGAAATCATAAAATAATGACCTTGGATGTGAAAGTGAGGATAGTTACACTCAAAATTTTGAGATGCAACAAAAACAAGGATTGTAGTGCTCTGAGTCTACTTTCTAAACTAATATATATTTTTTAAAATGGTTGAGATTAAGGGGTTCAAAAGAGGGAACCACAAAAATTGGTGTTGTTTTTTTCAAAAAGCATACATAGTAACTTTTGTGGCTCCCTCAAACGGTTAATTTTTTTTTAGTTTTTTAAAAATCGCTTCAATGAGAAATTAGCTAGCAGTATGTAGTTTATGCTTTATTTTTCTTATAACTTTTTAAAGAATATTTGATTTTTTACTAATTTTCAAAGTGGACACTTCCTGAAAAACAAAATGTTGGCCGTGCTACCCCTATAAATTTTGGAAACTAATTGAAAATCATTTTTTTAATATGCATAGAATGGAGTCTAGTTTCTAAAAATGTAATTTATTTGAAATTTTGATGAACAGTTAATTTATAACGAAAAAAACACCAAACACTAGTTTTTACTAAAAACAAACACACAAACAAAATAAATTATAGATCAAAGGCTTAACATTATCAAAATGTGAAAAAAATACATCGTTAGATAGATAAGAGAGAGCCTAACAATACCCAGGTGTTTGATTTGTTTGACATTGGAACACGTGCAAACTTGATGCTTAACACAAACACAATTATGTGAAATATTTTAGAATTTGCAAAAACACATCTTTGGACGTTGGGAAGACACTCCAAGCCTTTGGGTTGGCATTCCAAGGCAAACACCAAGCCTAAGGCTTGGGGATTCCTAGCTCGCGTTATTTGTTAGTTTTGACATGGTTTTTGCATTTGTGCCCAAGACATGTCTAGCAAGACATAATGCGAGCACATTATAACACGCTCGTGTTATGTATTTATTTGTGTTAAATGCTACTCTATTGAATGTAGTATATATATTTGTATGTTTGTATGTATGTGTGCTTGTATGACATGTATGTATGTATGTATGTGTGCATTCTTGTATGTATGTATGTATCAGTGTATGTATGTATGTATGTAAGATTGTATGTACATATGTACATGTATGCTTGTATGTATGCATGCTTGTATGTATTTCTTCTTATATGTATATATGTGTCTATGTCTTTCGAGAGAGGGAGAATTTTAAGAGAGAGAGAGAGAGAGAGAGAGAGAGTTTCTAGGTAGGGTGGGAGAGAGAGAGGGAGGGAGAGACTTGAGAGAGAGAGGCCCGGGAGAGGGAGAGGGCATGGAACGAAGAAACCTAAGAGAGAGGGAGTGGGAGAGAAGGGGTTGGAGTGAGAGGGACTTAGCTAGGTAGGGTGGGAGGGATAGAGGGATAGAGAGAGAGGGGGATTGGGAGAGAGATACATGAGAGAGAGGGAGAGGGAGAGAAAGAGAGATTCATGTAGGTAGGGTGCTAGATGGAGAGACTTGAGAGTGTGAGAGGGGTGAGAGGGAGAGACTTGAGAGATAGGTAGATAAAGGGAGTGGGAGAGAGAGGGGGGGAGAGAGAGAGGGAGAGGGAGAGAAAGAGAGATTTATGTAGGTAGGGTGCTAGAGGGAGAGACTTGAGAGTGTGAGAGGGGTGAGAGGGAGAGACTTGAGAGATAGGTAGATAAAGGGAGTGGGAGAGAGAGGGAGTGTGAGAGAGAGATACCTGAGAGAGGGAGAGGGTGTGGGAGGGAGTGACCTAAGAGAGAGGGAGAGAGAGAGGGAGTGTGAGAGGGGGGCTGGAGTAAGAGGGACTTATCAAGGTAGGATGGGAGGGATAGATAGAGAGAAGGGGGAGAGAGAGAGATTTACCTAGGTACGGTGCCAGAGGGAGAGATCTAAGAGAGAGGGGGGTGGGAGGGAGATACTTGAGAGATAGGGAGAGAGATGGAGTAGGAGAGAGAGGGGTTTATGGAGAGGGGATGGGAGAGAGAGAGAGAGAGAGATAGAGGGAGTGAGAGAGAGAGAGAGAGAGTGGTAGGGATTGATTGAGCGAGAGGTACGTAGAAAGAGGGAGAGGGTAGATAGAGACAATTAGAGAGGGTAGGAGAGGGAGGGAGAGAGAGGTGAGATGGATAGATAGAGAGAGAGGGATAAGGCTTGAGGGCATAGGGTTGAGGGATTAGGGTTGAGGTTCTAATGTATAGGGTAGTGGGTATAATGTATAAGGTAGAGGGTAGAGGGTTTAAGCATTTAAGGATTGAGGGGTTAAGGGTTTGAGGGTTTAAGAGTTGAGGGATGTTGTTTAGGGTTGAGGGTATATGGTTGAGTATATAGGTTTTAGGGTATATGCTTGAGGCATTATGGTTGAGAATCCAATGTATAGGGTAGATGGTTGAGAATTGATGGTTCAAGGTTTAATGTATATTGTAGAGGGTAGAGGGTTGAGGGTTTTAGGGTTGAGGGATTAGGGTTTAAGGGTTGAGGGTTGAGGGATTATGGTTTAAGGGTTGAGGATTGAGGGATTAGGGTTGAGGGATCAAGGGTTGATAGTTAAGGGTTTAGGGATTGAGGGTTGAGGGTGTAGGGTTGAGGATTGAGGGATTAGGGTTGAGGGATTAAGGGTTGATAGTTAAGGGTTTAGGGATTGAGGGTTGAGGGTGTAGGGTTTAAGGGTTGACGGATTAAGGTTGAGGGTTGAGGGATTAATGGTTGAGGGTTGAGGGTATAGGGTTGAGGGATTAGGGTTGAGGGTTTAGGGTATTGGGTTGAGGGTAGAGGGTAGAGGGTTTAAGGGTTGACGATTTATGGTTTAGGGTTGATGGATTAGGATAGAGAGGGAAGGATGGATGGAGGGAGAGATAGAGGGAGAAGTGAGATAGAGAGAAGGAGATAAAAGGAGGGAGGGACATAGATAGATGAGGGTTGAGGATCCAATGTATAGGTTAGAGGGTTGGGAATTGAGGGTATAGGGTTGAGGACCTATAGGGTTGATGGTTTAGGGTATTGGTTTGAGGGTAAAGGGTTGAGGGATTAAGGTTGAGGGATTAGGGTTGAGGGTAGAGGGTAGAAGGTTTAAGGGTTTAGGGTTGAGGGTAGAGGGTTTAGGGTATAGGTTTGAGGGTATATGGTTGAACTATTAGGGTTGAGGCTCCAATGTATAGGGGTTGAGGGTTGAGGGATTAGGGTAGAGAGTTTACTTGAGTTTAAGGGTTTAAGGGTTGAGGGTATAGGGTTGATGGATTAGAGTTGTGAGGGTAGAGGGTAGAGGTTTTAAGGGTTGAGGGTTTAAGGTTTAAGGTTGAGGGTAGAGGGTTGAGGGTATAGGGTTGAGGGATTAGGGTTGAGGGTCCAATGTATAGGGTAGAGGGTATAGAGGTTGAGGGTAGAGAGAAGAGTGTTGAGGTTTTAAGGGTTGAGGGATTAAGGGTGAATGGTTGAGGGATTAGGGTAGAGATTTTACTTGGGTTTAAGGGTTGAGGGTATAGGGTTAAGGGATTAGGGTTGAGGGTAGAGGTTATTGGGTTGAGGGTAGAGGGTAGAGGGTTTAAGGGTTTAGGATTTAAGGGTTGAAGGTTTAAGGTTGAGGGTAGAAGGTATAGGGTTTAGGAATTAGGGTTGAGGGTCCAATGTATAAGGTAGAGGGTATAGGGGTTGAGGGTTTAGGGTCTTAGGGTAGAGGGTAGAGGGTTGAGTGTTGAGGGTTTAAGGGTCGAGGGATTAAGGGTTGAGGGTTGAGGGATTAGGGTAGAGAGTTTACTTGGGTTTAAGGGTTTAAGGGTTGAGGGTAGATGGTATTGAGTTGAGGGTAGAGGGTAGAGGATTTAAGGTTTTATGATTTTAAGGGTTGAGGATCCAATGTATAGGGTAGAGGGTATAGGGTTTGAGGGTTTAGGGATTAGGGTTGAGGGATTAAGGGTTGAGGGTTTAGGGATTAGGGTTGAGGGAGTAAGGGTTTATGGATTATGGGTTGAGGGTTTAGGGTATAGGGTTTAACATTTTAAGGGTTAAGTGCTTACGTTTGAGGGATTAGGGTTTAGGGTTGAGGGTTGAGGGTTGAGGGTTTAAGGGTTGAGGGATTAGGGTATTGGGTAGAGGGTAGATGGTTGAGGGTTAAGGGTTAAGGGTTGAGAATATAAGGGTTTAAGAGTTGAGGGTATAGGGTTGAGGGATTAGGGTAGAGAGTTTAAAGGTTTAGGGAGGGAGAGAGAGGTGAGATAGATAGATAGATAAAGAGAGATATATAGGGGTTCATGACCTATAGGGTTTATTTTCCAATGTATAGGGTAGAGGGTTTAATGTACAAAGAGAGATGAGAGTTTTGGATCCAATGTATAGGGTAGAGGGTTGAGAATTGAGGGTTTAAGGGTTCAGAGTAGATGATATTGGGTTCAGGGTAGAGGATAGAGGGTTTAAGGGTTGAGGTTTTGAGGGTTGAGGGTTGAGGGTTGAGGGTTGAGGGTTGAGGGTTGAGGGTTGAGGGTTGAGGGTTGAGCATAAAGAGTTTAAGGGTTTAAGGGTAGAGGGTATAGGGTTGAGGGTATAGGGTAGACGATAGAGGGTTTAAGGGTTTACGGTTGACCTAGTTCAAGGTAGAGGGTAGAGGGTTGTGGATATAGGGTTGAGGTATTAGGGTCGAGGGTCTAGTGTATAGGGTAGAGGGTATAGGGGTTGAGGGATTAGGGTAGAGAGGCAGGGAAAGATGGAGGGAGAAGTGAGATAGAGAGATAGAGAGAAGGAATTAGGGTAGAGAGAGAGTTGTTTAGTTGTGTAGGTAAAGAGAGGGAGTGGGAGAGAGATAGAGGGAGTGAGAGAGAGAGAGGGAGTGGAAGAGAGATAGAGGGAGTGAGTGAGAGAGAGATAACTGAGAGAGGGAGAGGGAGTAGGAGGGAGAGACTTGAGAGAGAGAGAGAGGGGTTTAGAGTAGAGGGTAGAGGGAAGAGGGTTAAGGGTAGAGGGGAGAGAGAGAGATAGAGAGAGAGAGGTAGGAGGGAGAGAGAGAATTAGGGTTTAGGGTTTAAGGAATAGTGTCTAGGGTTGAGGGTTTCAGGATAAGTGAGAGACCTAGATGGCTAAGGGGGATGGATGGCTAAGGATAGAGAGAGAGAGAGAGAAAATAAACTTATAAAAAAGAAATTTCTCAAAACGTGAGTGCATTTTGAAGAATTTGAGATGTAGTCGTTTGTTTAGCAAGACATAACACAAGAACATTTTATCTTGCTCTAAAAATGGTAAAAAACTCAATATACCTGTGATCTCTAGGCCCACATTCTGCATATTCTCCTGGTTATGCGCGTGTTCCAACAAAAATAAGCTTTTTGATTCTTTTGTGAAGTGTGCATGCAATTTTTTCATAGTATACTATCTTTTTTATGATCTTTCCACCACCTTTGCATGAAATAGTAGAGTTTTCACATCGAAAGGCATATAACATCAATTCAAGTCTCAATTCCATTCAAGAGTGACATACAATTGAACATTGAAAAGGAAACAAGCTTTTGAAAAACTCAAATTGTTGAGGAGTTTGATGCAAGAAGAAGAAAAGGCTACATAATTGGGTAGAACTCCTCCATTTGAATCTCCATTTTTTAGGTATATGAAGTATTTACACATTTTCTTTCATTCTATTTTGGCTTGCTTTTATTTTTTCATATTCCATGTTCATAATTGTTTGTTTGTCATTATAACCTTAGCTTTTCAATGCACATTTTAAATTACACAATTCTTTACACTTGCCAATTACATTTTTAAACCACATCTCTTTGAGGTATTTTGTTAAATAATTGACCCACCTTATGTATGCTTCAACATTTTGCATACACATATAAATGAGAGAAGTTATAAGTATGTAAAATAATACATCATTTCCAAATCCTTTTATATGGATGTGCATACCCCTTTCCAAAGCTTTCATTTTGGTATAGGCACGGGGGATGTTGGAAAATGTAGTGGAATTTGGTTTTACACCTAGAAATTACATATGCTTGAAATTTTCTAAATCCTTTTCAAAATATCTATTTTGTGCAATCCTGCAATCATTCTAGTCCATGAGGACATATCTCATTGAGGTATTTTATCAAATAGTTCTACCAAGCAACTTATTGCCTTGTCTATGCTACCAAATTTTCCATACATGTCTACCAAAGCATTTTATCAAATAGAATAGACAAGGAAATCAACTGTTTGAAGATATGGGGTCTCATGGTAGTGTGCATTTTTTCAAACAGCTGATTGCATTATCTATGCTACCAAATTTTCCATACATGTCTCTACAAAATTGGAATATACTCCTCCCACATTGATAGATCTTTGAATCTATTTTGGTTTTCATCTCTATTTCTAAACTTACCTCATCACTAATGTTATGATATATTTTTAATGTTTCCTTGATTAGTCTACCTACGAGGGATTGTAACCCTTCTCTCCACTCTTTCAAGACTCTTTATTCAAGGCTAAGTTTGCAACATGGGGAAAGGTGCAGCCTATCTTGCAATCATGGCATGCCAGAAGACCACATTTATTTAAGGCATTGGATCCAAAAATTCATGTGATCATTGACAAGCTAGTGAGCTCACTAGATTGTCAATGTAGTAGGTTTTACAAGGTAGGGGGTTGTTTCAAAAAATGCCTAATAGAAATGTGGTCTCACAGTGATGTACATCACTGTGAGACCACATTTATATGAGGAATTTTTTCAAACAACCCCTACCTTGTCAACCCTACTGCATTGACAAGATCAATCACCATGAGACCACATTTCTATGAGGCATTTTAAAACAACCCCCTACCTTGTCAACCATACCGCATTGACAAGCTAGTGAGCTTGTCAAAGGTACCACATTTTGCATACATGTCTACCAAAACATTAATGTCGAAAAATTCACATGCCTTTTCCATGCTTCCATTTTGAGCCTATCTTGCAATCATGGCATGCCACAAGACCACATGTATTTAAGGCATTCCATCCAAAAATTCATGTCAGCGTTGACAAGCTAGTGAGCTCACTAACTTGTCAAAGGTACCACATTTTTCATATATGTCTACCAAAACATTAATGTCAAATAATTCACATGCCTTGTCCATGCTTCTATTTTGAGCCTATCTTGCAATCATGGCATGCCACAAGACCACCTTTCTTTAAGGAATTGGATCCAAAATTCATGTGAGCATTGACAAGGTAGGGGGTTGTTTGAAAAATTGCCTCATATAAATGTGGTCTCACGGTGATGTACATCACCAACATCACCAACATCACCATGAGACCACATTTCTATGAAGTATTTTTTCAAACATCCCCCTACCTTGTCAATCCTACCACATTGACAAGCTAGTGAGCTCACTAGCTTGTTAAAGGTACCACATTTTGCATACATGTCTACCAAAATATTATTGTCAAACAATTCACATGCCTTGTCCATGCTTCCATTTTGAGCCTATCTTGCAATCATGGCATGCCACAAGACCACATTTCTTTAAGGAATTCCATCCAAAAATTTCCTCATAGAAATATGGTCTCACGGTGATGTACATCACCATGAGACCACATTTCTATGAGCCATGAGACCACATTTATATAAGGCATTTTTTCAAACATCCCCCTACGTTGTCAACCCTACCGCATTGACAAGCTAGTGAGCTCACTAGCTTGTTAAAGGTACCACATTTTGCATATATGTCTACTGCTAATGTTTTTTTTATGTACTTCTCAACACAGTTAATGAATAGGTGCATCACCTCTCTTGAAAGATAATCTTCCACAATCAAATTGCAGAATGCTATCCCAAGGTCTCTAATGTCAAGTTTTGACAGTGCTTGGAATATCTCAGTTGATTTATGTGATTTGCTGGAATCACAAGGCAATCTTACGGATGAGTCACAAAGTGGGGATGTTGGATATGCAAGTGGAGTTCTTAAGATGGGAGAGTTGTTGTGTGTTTACTATAGGTTCAAACAACAGTCTTGAACTCCATTTTAGAGAGTAACTTCCTGGACCTGAAACTACGAATGAACAGTGATCATGGAGGCTGCTACAGTAGACAATCTCCCTAAACTGGGTTTTTCTTGGCCAAGAGGAACCTACAGTTACACAAAAACAGTGCAATCTTCTAAGGATTGTAGATTTTCAGATTACACGCACACATCATGCACATGCAATCAAACTAAGTTGCAACAATAAATTAAAGAAGCTCAGACTAGCTTTACAAAGTGATTCATCATCAACAAACCACAAAAAGCATGAGTTGGAAATTCATGAAATACTGTAACAACAAACACCATCATCACTTCCCTTTAAAAAACTAACTGCTAAACTAATAGGGAAGTAGAACCATGCACACATAATGAGAAAACTCAAAAGGAAACACCCATAAATCATGTAATGTTTCTTTTTATTGTTGTAGAATGCTTTTACACCAACTCTCCAACCCTTTACAAATGAGGGGGAGACCCCTATTTATAGTTTTCCAAAGGCCAAATGAATTGCTAGGATTGAATTACATTGTGTGGCCCAGATTCAATTACATTAGGGCTTCACCTACCCCACAATATTCAGCAATTTAAAATACATCTTTTGTCTTTTCCCTATTTTGTCTTTTAGTGCCCAGGTACTATAGCAGTTTTGTCCTCTTGCTGATTTCCCTTTTACTATAGCTGAAACTGCCTGAAAGCTGCCCTTTACTTGATGGACTTGCAACATTCTTCATTGGATCAAACTGGCCCATCAACGACTGGCATCAATGGATTGGTTGCCTCTGATTCAGACAAACAACTCCTTAAAGATCATCATCATCTTCTAACAAGTAAGACAAATCCCCTATGCATCTTCAAGGCCACCCCCTTGCATTTTGTCATTGAATTCCTTGGCACATGCCTTCTTCTAATGCTAGTTCTATTGATGGGTGCTACGAGGAAAGGTGGATATAAATTGAATGGTGACAAGAGCTATGTGCTTTTCCTTGTTCAACTTTCTCAATGGGTCTCCCCGACGGACCCGCGGTAGGCTTCTTGAATCCTATATAAATGAAGTGTTGTAAGTGCTTTCATACACAAATCAAGGCAAACTTTAGTCAAATCTTGCAAACTCTTTGTTAGATTCACCCATGCATCATCAAAACATCATAATATTCAATGTAAATTTCCATTAGCAGTTTACTGGAGGGAGTTTGGACGGTTCGGGCCCAAGAGGCCGAAATTCTATTTTGAAAGGGTGATGGACAGTCTGAGCCCCAGAGGCCAGAATGCTTTTTTGAAAGGGTGATGGACAATCCGAGCCCCGGAGGCCGGATTTCCCTGGCCAGAATGTTGTTTTGAAATGGCGAACAAGGCAGGGTGACCCAGATGGTTTCTCTCGGCTTCAAATTTGGAATTTGAAAAGTTCATGGAGGAGAGGGTCCAATTTGAGCATGTGGGGCAAAGTTCATTTCCAAATTGGGAGGGCGTTTGGACATTCCATGCCCCAGAGGCCAGAATGCTATTTTGAAAGGGCGATGGACAGTCTTGGCCCTAGAGGCCAAAATGTTGTTTTGAAAGGGCGATGGACAGTCCGAGCCTCGAAGGCCAGAATGTTGTTTTGAAAGGGCGATGGACAATCCGAGTCCCAGAAGCCAAAATGCTATTTTGAAAGGGCGATGGATGGTTCGGTCCCCAGAGCGACGAAGTTCTAGAATGAAATTTTCGCAACTTCTTGTAACTTAACGAAACCTTGGCAGTTCACTTAGGTACCACAAAAAAATCCAAAATCATAGGAAACCCATCCCCAACGTCAAAAATGAATCAAGCGAGCATGGATGAGGCCTAGAGGACGTCGGAGCAACGGGCAAAGGGAAACCTGTAGGGGCACTTCCGCGAAAGAAAAAGACTTAGAAAAACTCAGGTAAGTGAATTTGGTTAGGGTAATTTGATCGGTTGATGACACATGACCAATTTAGGCTCTAGGAAAGGGGCACACAAAATGAGATGGGAGCAAAGCAGCCTGTTGGGAGTGAAAAGAGGGATTCCTTTCCCATGACGGGACGTGTGTGCAAAACATGCACAACAAATGGCAACTCACTAGGGAAATGCTCTAGAGAATTTTGATGACAAACTATAATCATGAACCCAAAATCTCTGGTTCTGATCTTCACGCTAGGGAAAACAAGTTAGATGCTCAACCAAAGGATCAAAACCACTAGCTAATCCAATCTTCAGTATGCTGAAAATCCAAGTGTGTGCAGTTGCATCAATTCCCATCTTTCAGATGTTACAGGAACCCAAGCTCTGTCAAGTTAAGCTACGTAGTTTATTCTAACTCCAAAAGCATCCGGGACATTGCCTCGTTGCCAATCAGGCATCCATAGCCCTGACGAGGTTGTCACTGTGATTCTCTTGAACATTGCTCCACTGCTAGCCAGGCGTCCATAGCCCCGATAGAGTTGCTCGGATACCCCTGAAAGGCTGAATTTCTTTTCTTTTGATTTTCAATATTTTGCTTTCTTTATTTTGTTTCTTTTCTTTTGATTTTCAATATTTCAATTCTTTTTATTTCAACCCGCAAGCATTGAAGTTCGTGCTTAGGGTTGAGAATCACAGTGGTGCTAAAGATTTTTTGAAGATTTTTCACTTAACTAGACTTCACAAAGGACCTATAACGACATCCAGATTCTTAAAATATGTGAGAGATATAAGATTTCAGAATACTTCAGAATTAGACCAATCAACGACTTATCCTCTTTAAATCAAACACCCTGATCACTTGACCCTAACATAAGATCCTCACCATCCACTTTGAAAACTTGATTAGAGTTTGATGAATAAATACATAGAACAACCCCAAGTGATAAGTATTGTTTTTGTGCATATAGATGTGCCCAACCAAAAGCAGAGGGATCCCGAGAAAAGCAGCAGTAAAGCAACAACAAACGAAAGCAAAGCGAACGGGAAGCGAACACCAAAACTAACCAAAGCGGGATAGCGAAAGAAAACAATGAAGAAACCACCCCAAAAGAAATCAACCTTCAACAGACCAACTAACCTAAGGAAAATAGGAAAGAAGAGTATTTACAGGAAACCTACACTACTAAAAAAATGAGCTATGTACAAAGAGATATTTACAAAGCAATATGTTCAAGAAATTCGAACTGATGTCAATGCTCATTGGGTTTCGTAGTGCATGCACAAGAAAATGGGCAATCATTATCATTCTTAACCATGCAAATTTATCTTTATATTTTGAAAAAAGAAATTCAACGTTACAACACTCAAGTTCAATCACCCGGTCAGGGAAAATCAGCAATTGAGGAGGCTCGCTAAACCCATGGTTAATCCATAAACACATTTGTCTCCCCTCATTCCCATAATCAAAATGATAAGTGCAACTATGAAAATTAATAGGAGAAAGGAAGGATAGAACCTAGATTTTTTTATGAAATTGTGGCAGTGTTTGACATTCAAGAGAGAGCACTGCATCATCAATCTTTGCATCAACAACCTCGGGCGAGCATGGTGGAGGATGCAGAATTTTAGGCATCAAACCTACATAAGGTAGGGAGAATGAGGCAACAAACACTTCATCCATGTCTTGCATGGGATCGACAATCCCTATCAGCTATTCTTCGAGAAGATATACTTCATCTCATTGATATTTTGTAAACCAAGTGTCCACTTGATTGTTGTCCTCAAAAGGAAACACGTTTTCCCACTTCCTTTCCCAAGTATTGTCCTTATTTATGTGGTGTTCAATGTCATGGGACAATGACATGCACGAATCTATCGTATTGCAACCATCTAAATATGAAGGAGGATCAACAACGATCATGGTGGAAGGAATCCAAGTTACATCTTGTAGTCAACAAGGTGCTTTATTTTTGTTGGCATCTATCTCAGCACCCCACCTTTGTATTCTTCTCTTTGTTGTTCATGCATCTCATCACGACGTACACTCATTTCCCCTTGTTCACTATCGCTATAGATGGAGAAGGAACCCCTCCCCAAGTATTGTCCTTATTTATGTGGTGTTCAATGTCATGGGACAATGACATGCACGAATCTATCGTATTGCAACCATCTAAATATGAAGGAGGATCAACAACGATCATGGTGGAAGGAATCCAAGTTACATCTTGTAGTCAACAAGGTGCTTTATTTTTGTTGGCATCTATCTCAGCACCCCACCTTTGTATTCTTCTCTTTGTTGTTCATGCATCTCATCACGACGTACACTCATTTCCCCTTGTTCACTATCGCTATAGATGGAGAAGGAACCCCTCTCCCAATCCGGAAACTCTAGTGCATCACCATTTGAAGGCTCAAGGATTATGTCTTCATCGCTACCATATTCTAGGATGTTCTCTTCCTCAGCATGAGCATACCTCTGCAATATAGCTCCCAATGGAAAAAAGTCATCAATTGATGGCACCTCATCAAGGGGGCTGAAATTTACTATGTTATTTTCTTCCAAAGACTTGCCATAAATCCTATCATCCATGGTCCACAAATGCTCCTCAAGATGAAGAAATTATCGATAACTGGTGGACAACCTTCTTGTTTGATATAATTCATCGCTCGAAAGCTCAAGATTTTATTGTTGTCCTTCTTCTATTTTTGTCCCAACATCCTCTTGAGGACTGCCTTCAGCTGAGTCATTACTTGGTTCAAGCTCTTGGTCCTCACGTTCTGTCCTTGAAGCAACTATAGGAAGTGGTGTGCTTGGCTGCCTTGCTTGTTCTTTGACTTGTTTGATGGCTTCTTGGCACAATCCACATGTGAACTCTGAGTGTGATGAATCATGAAGTTTGCACCAATTTGGAAGTAGTAGCACTTCCAAGTCCACTTGGTATTTTAGCTCAGACCAATCCTTTGCTAGCCTGGAGACGAGTTGGTCATATCTTTCCACTACTGGGTCCTCATCATCACTTGAAAAAGAAGCTTGATGGTAGACAGCCGTGGCGAGTGGTTGTTCCCACTCCTCCAAACTTTCATTTCTAGATTCTCGATTGTTGTCATTGATGAAAGAGAGGTCTTCTAATCTAATTTCACTTATACTCTCATCATCATTTTTTGTTGTTATGAATTTGTCAACCTTTTCCTCTTTTTTATTTTCAACATCCTCATGAGCTGCTGCAAAATTTATTAATTCATCTTCAACTACCAATTGTTCCTCTTCTTGAGTGGAGGACTGCCTTTCATTGATGGAGGGACAACCTTCTGATTTCTTTCTAGCTGAATTTTCATCCAGACTACTTGCTTCCCTAAGGCACTCTACTCCTTCTTCTTGGTTTTCATTTTCTATGTCTATTGTCCCAGCAACAACTTGTGTTAAATTTCTCGGTTCATCTTTACTTTATTGTCCTCCAAATGTTGACAACTCTCCTACGTCATGGGATGACTCACCTTCATTGAGAGCTGGTTGCTCCAACTTGTTCAAACTACCCTTGACATGAGTGATGATGTCTTCACATGATGGACAAGTTAATTCTGAATGTGGTGCATTGTGAAATCTGCACCAACTTGACATTAGTACTTCCTTCAATCTTTGTTCATCCTTGCTGCCCAAACATTCTTGGATCAACTCTTCAAATGTCTTGGCTACCATATTAGCCATTTCCTCTTCCAGATCTTCGAGATCCAAGGGTTGGTATATTTCCCAAAAGGGAATTTCTCATTTCAAGACTCTTTCAACTCTTTCCAAGAATGTTAGACACTCCAATTCATTATGCCTACAAGTGCAATGGATCCTACATTTATCTACCAATGCAAATTTCTACAATGGTCTCTTCAATCTCCTATTCAAATCTACATGTAGGTGAGTGATGTTGATTTGTAAATGCTGCTCCATCTCAGCTCAACTTTGTTTGCCTTCAAATTTTTTTGATTTTAAGCTTCAACATTAAAAGAGATCTCCTTATCTCAGATTTCTTCTTTGAAAGTGTTCATTTCAACTTTCAACTTTCAGCTTTGTAGCCTCAACATGTCATGCCCTCCTTCTAGTGCCAGTTATGTTGATGTGTTTTTTATGCACTTCTCAACATAGGTAATGCATAGGTTCATCACTCTCTTGAAAGACAATCTTCCACAATCAAATTGCAGAACACTATTCCAAGGTCTCTAATGTCAGGTCTTGACAGTTCTTGGAATATCTCAGTTGATTTATGTGATTTGTTGGAATCACAAGGAGGTCTTACGGATGAGTCACAAAGTGGGGAAGTTGGATTTGCAAATGGATTTCTTAAGATGGTAGAGTTGTTGTGCGTTTGTTGTAGGTTCAAACAACAGTCTTGAACTCCATTGGATTTAGCTTTACAATGTGCAATGAACCTTAGCATAGGTTACTTATTAAAAAAAAGGAAAAAGAGCAGGGAAGAGAGTAAGTTCCTAGACCTGAAACTACGAATGAATAGTGATGATGGAGGCTGCTACAATAGACAAACTCCCTAAACTAGGTTTTTCTTGGCCAAGAGGAACCTACAGTTACACAAAACCAATGCAATCTTCTAAGGACTGCAGATTTTTTAGATTACACACACATCATGCACATGCAATTGAACTAAGTTGCAACAATAAAGTAAAAAAGCTTAGACTAGCTTTACAAAGTGATTCATCATCAACAAACCACAAAAAGCATGAGTTGGAAATTCATCAAATACTGTAACAACAAACACCATCATCACTTCGCTTCAAAAAAATAACTACTAAACTAATAGGGAAGTAGAACCATACACACATAATGAGAAAACTCAAAGGGAAACACCCATAAATCATGCAATGTTGCTTTCTATTGCTTCATAATACTTTTACACCAGCTCTCCAATGCTTTATAAATGAGGGGGAGACCCTTATTTATAGTTTTCCAAAGCCCAAATGAGGATTGAATTACATTGTGTGGCCCAGATTCAATTACATTAGGGCTTCACCTATCCCACAATATTCAGCAATTTAAAATACATATTTTGTCTTTTAGTGCCCAAGTGTTGTAGCAGTTTTGTCCTCTTGCTGATTTTCCTTTTACTATAGCTGAAACTGCCTGAAAGTTGTCATTTTCTTGATGGACTTGCAACATTCTTCATTAGATCAAACTAGTTTGTCGACGACTGGCATCAATGCATTGTTGCCTCTAATTTGGGTGGAAAACTCCTTAAAGATCATCATCATCTGCTAAAAAGTAGGAAAACTCCCCTATGCATCTTCAAGGCCACCCCCTTGCATTTTTGTCATTGAATTCCTTGGCACGTGCCTTCTTCTAATGCTAGATTTGTTGATGGGTGCTACAAGGAGAGGTGGATATAAAATGAATGGTGACAGGAGCTATGTGCTTTTCCTTGTTCAACTTTCTCAATGGGTCTCCCCAACAGACCTACGGTAGGATTCTTCAATCCTTCATACATGAAGTGTTGTAAGTGATTTCATACACAAATCAAGGCAAACGTTAGTCAAATCTTGCAAACTCCTTTTTAGATTCACCCATGCATCATCAAAAGATCATAATATTCAGTGTAAATTTCCATTAGCATTTTACTGGAGGGAGTTTGGACGGTCCGGGCCCAAGAGGCCAGAATGTTGTTTTGAAAGGGCGATGGACAGTTTGGGCCCCGGAGGCCGGATTTCCCTGGCTAGAATGTTGTTTTGAAAGGGCGAACAAGGCAGGGTGACCCAAATGGTTTCTCCTAGCTTCAAATTTGGAATTTGAAAGGTTCATGTAGGTGAGGGTCCAATTTGAGCATGTGAGTCAAAGTCCGTTTCCAAATTGGGAGGGCGTTTGGACGTTCCGGGCCCCAGAGGCCGAAATGCTGGTTTGAAAGAGCGATGGACAATCTGGGCCCTAGAGGCCAGAATGCTATTTTGAAAGGGCGATGGATAGTCCAAGCCCCGAAGGCTAGAATGTTGATTTGAAAGGGTGATGGATAGTCTGGGCCCCAGAAGGCAGAATGTTGTTTTGAAAGGGCGATGAACGGTCTGGTCCCCAGAGTGACAGAGTTTCAAAATGAAATTTTTGCAACTTCCCGAAACTTAACAAAACCTTGGTAGTTCACTTATGCACCACAAAAAAATCCCAAAACCATAGGAAAATCATCCCCAAAGTCAAAAATGAAGGAAAAAGCGAATTGAGCGAGCAGGGATGAGGCCTAGAGGACGTCGAGGCAACGAGCGAAGGGAAACCTGCAGGGTAATTTGATCGTTTGATGACATATGACCAATTTAGGCTCCAAGAAAGGGGCACACAAAATGAGATGGGAGCAAAGCAACCCGTTGAGAGCGAAAAGAGGGGGTCCTTGCCCACGGCGGGGCATGTGTGCAAAATATGCACAACATCTACCAAAACATTATTGTCAAACAGTTCACATGCCTTGTCCATGCTTCCATTTTGATCCTATCTTGCAATCATGGCATGCCACAAGACCACATTTCTTTAAGGCATTCCATCCAAAAATTCATGTGACCTTTATCTATGCTAGAAATACTCTTCTGCAAGATGATTGTAAGTATTTTCTATGAAGCCTTGAATGACATATATTTCATTTATTTGTATGGATTCATTTTTAAGAAACTAATATTTGTCTCTTTATCATGCTATAGGTAAAATTATCCGCCATTCCGAGGAAACAAACAAGGAATAAACCAACATAGGAAGAGTAGAAAACTAATAAAGCAAAGAAACAAGAATGGATGAGGGAACATCGTTAGAAGAAGAAATTGGATACGATTGATTAAGAAATGCCAATTGAAGAGGAAACTTTAACCATCAAAAAGATAAAATGCATTCGTGGCACAAAGGGAACAAATTTGAATACTGTAGTTGGAGACACACCCTTTATTGCAAGTGAATATGGAGGGACACCATCTACCACAAGTGAATATAGAGGGACACCATCTACCACAAGTGAATATGGAGGGACACCATCCACTGCATCTCAAGTTGAGAGCACATCATCACTCACATTTGAGGAAGGAGGTACGCCATCATCCCCATGCCAACCTCAAGGTATGTCATCTATTCCATCCTCAATCTAAGGTATGCAATTTAACGCATCTCATTTAAATATTGATAAAATTTCTAATGTTGCGATGTATGTACCTAGGAGAACACCACCTATAATTTTGCATAGAAAGCCAAAGTTTTTAATTAATATTGATGAGAATATTCTACAGCCAATGGAAGGTAAGATTCCACAATGCACTTGTAGAAGATATGTTGATAAGATTTGGAGATTGTTCTTTGAAAAGTTAAATGAGACCACAAGATGTCAACTATTTTTTGAAATGATGCGAGGTATAAAGTATAGAAACATCATGTAGATTCTTGGGTTGAGAACATCGAATGTTTCAAGTGAAAATACTATTGTGAAGAATCTAATGGATGCTTATGAGAGTGTTGCTAAGACCTCACGCTCAAAAGATAGTAATGTCACCCGAAGTGTCATTACATCAACTTTGGTAAGTAATAAAACAAGGAGATCTCATCTCATTAGAAAGATGAGTCAATAATTGAGAATTAATAGAGATTTTTTATCAAGATCCATTCAAAGGCGCCAAAGAATTGAGGACACCGATTCAACTGAATTATGGGCATTCTCGGGGAGACTCCCATGAAAAGATAAACCATTTGTTGAAGCATTGAAATCACTAATTAAATACTATTGGAAGAATAACATAAGTCCATGTCTGAATCAAATAGATGTGGTAAGAAGGATAATCGGTAGTCAAAACCGTGAGCCACATCCAAAGCATTTTTTGGATACAACTCAAACACAATTTTTTCATAAATTTTAAGAAGATTATCCTCAAATTAAAAATTTCAAAGATATTTTGAAATGCTTAAACCTTTTTACGTCAAGATAAATCATACATGCACTATTTATTTTTGTAGATTACATATTAAATTTTCTAACCATTATGATGCTTATCATTCTATATGTTTAGATTTGCATACTAACAATGTTTTGTAGGATTGTGGCATACATGCCCCACCAACATCTTCAAGAGATTTCTTATCAAAAAAATTATGTGAAAGAGAGTATGGCCATATATTCTATAAGAAACTATGCTTGGATGGTTCATGTCAGCATTGTGGTGGCTTACAACATATGCCAATATGTCAACATATGGAAAGAAAACATGCAGTTGGAAAACAACTAGTAGAGTTTGGGAAGTATAAAAAAATGGCATACATTACAAAAAATGGTAATCAAGCAAAAGGGTGTGATTTGGTTATTAAGAAGATACCGGTGTATCATTTTATGTCTACATTTTGTGACAGTATAGTGTATGAGTATGCAAGGCATACCAATAGAGCTCAATGGTTAGACTTGAAATTCAAGTTATGGAAGGACACCTTTCTAATTGGTAGCATATTTTAAATGGTCGACTTTACAGAGAACTACACTCTACAACCACAACATGAGGTGCAGTCACAATATTACAACTCCACATAGGTTTATATATTTGTGCACATAGAATTCATTCATGTAGCTAATAGTACAAAGGACCAAAGGAAGGTATTGAGGTACCCACTTTTATATTAGTGATGATCACACACATTCTCTAGAGTTTATGAAATGTCCCTTCCAGTTGTTCTACAATGATTTGGATCAAAGGGGCATATCATATAGTAAGCATATAATATGGTTGGATAACTCTGTAACACAATTCAAGAACTCGCGGATGTTCTATTGGTTGAGCAGGATGCATGCCATTACAGGTGTTCAGTATATGTGGAACTTTTGTGAGGACAAGCATGGAAAGGCGAAGCATGATGGTGCAAGAGCATATGTCAAAAGAGAATTAGAACGAGAAGAGTTAAAGTATAAAGACAATGCAAAGTTGACAAATGTTAAATCAATCGGTGAGTGGTGTAATGCTTCGATGGGTCCAGGTAATGAAGGTAAGTCTTCAGTTCATCAATTTATTTGTTTGATAGATGATACTAACATTGCACCATATGAGGATTGTTGTACACTGACAGGATCGAGTGAACTACACTCTTTCCTTAGATCAAATGCATATTCATGGAGTATCCATACGCAGAAGATGGAATTTTTTCTTCATGTATAATGCAAGTCTGGGATGAGTGCGAGTCAAAGGAGTGGGTTGACAAATGGTGGTTAAGTTATCTTAGCCCACTTCACTTGTATCACCCTCCAACGACATTCGAACTGACACAGATGGAATCATTAGTTAACTTTGACCACATATCGAATCTAGTTCAACCAGGTAATATATCTACTTGCATAGTTTTTGAAATTCCTATTGTTATCTTACTTTATAGTGTATTTGTAATGTTGACTAATTTCATCTAATTTTTTGCATATATCAATGTAGGGAATGCTTATGCAGTTATTATAGATGAAGACAACGAAGAGGGAATAAATTATTACTTGTGCTGTTGTGTTGAGGCCAAAAAGAAATTTGAGGCCCTAGTTGTAGATGGAGAAAAAATTGAATACCTTGCAGGCTCAGAGGTTGTTACTAGAACATGGCTTAGAAGGTACCCACATAAGAGTGTTAATGTTTGACTGTTTCAGGAATTTAACAAACATCGGAAGATTCTTCATTACTCAAACCTTGTCATGGAATCCAATGTTTATTTGATCAAATATGGGGGTAGACCTTTGAACAAGACCTTGTGGAAGGTGTGTGAGTTTGACCATGAGGAAATACTTGACACAATAAAGAGTAAAGCAGGCCCAGATGATTCGTTGGATTAATTTGTAAGTGTGCACATAGGTTCTTATTAATTTGTAACTATGTACATTAATTTGTATGATGACAATGCTATCATCTAATGTTTATATCATGCATGTAGGTGATTGATGAAGTTATCAAACTTTCAAAT
The DNA here is from genome assembly GCA_007115665.2 of Sequoiadendron giganteum. Lineage (NCBI taxonomy): Eukaryota > Viridiplantae > Streptophyta > Pinopsida > Cupressales > Cupressaceae > Sequoiadendron > Sequoiadendron giganteum. The sequence goes on from CM021103.1 coordinate 66,864,679, forward strand.
GTAGAACACTTTATGTTTAGAACTATGGAAAAGGATAAAGAGTTCAATGGTATTTCATTTTTTCTCAAAAATATGCAAAATAAATTGATGTAGGATATTCTCAATAGATTAGTAAACTAAGTGGAAGATTAAATTGTGTTATTTTCATAACAAATTACAAGTTTCCAAAAGGTTGGAAAGTAATAGTTTGGTTATGTTCTATTAATGTTGATCCTCATTACTTCGAGGACCCTCTAAAGATTAATCCTGATAGATGCGAGGTATGCTTGATATTCATATAAAAATTACTTTTTAAGATATTCAATTGACTAGATTGACTAGTCATAAGTTATAAGATATTGCATAATTTAGCCCAACTTTTTTAGATTATTGACATATCACATGTTTATTTGAATTGATTATGTGATTATTAATATTTACATTCTCTTTTCTTTGTTTAGGTGGGAGCTAGTAAACCCAAATTAAATTATAAAGTATATGCCAAATCTAAGACTGGTAGATGGTACTAAATTATTCATTTGAAGTTAACCTTATCATGACCACCTATGATGTAGACATTATAAAAGTGTGTCAAACTTAGCAAGGGAAATTCAAATTATTCATTTGAAGTTAACCTCATCATGAGCACCTATGATGTAGACATTATAGGAGCATCTAGAATGTATGAGTGACATTATAAAAGATCTATGAGAATGGAGTACCTAAGGCGTATTTGAATCCTATTTTTACTTATTGTAAGAGAATCTTATAAGATGAGTTTGTTTGCATGAAAATGGGGCACATCGATTGAATATTTGGCTTAAGTGGGGTGTTGGAATTCACATAGTTTAATTTTTTTCTCATGATTTTGTATTACCACGATAATTTTGAGAAAGAATTATGCCTACAAGTACAATCACTTGGGTGTCATATTTGTGTATATAGCATATTAGACAATTGTAGCACACACATAAGAATTAGGACTGCCAAATAAATCTCATTTGATTGTAAACATCATATTATTAATATAGTGAGTGTAATAACCATTGATGGTTACCCATCATTATTTTTCTTCTTTTATTCTCTCCTTATTATAACTAGAACCACTTGAATAACTTATTGTAAAAAAATCATTTATTAAAACAAATCAACCTAATGATTATATATGAATATCAATATAACATGCCATCTATTCACATAAACATTTAAGAAGTTCAATTTGTAAATATTTTATGTGCATAATGTCATAAAATAATGTCAACATGTCATAAATTTAATCACATTTACAAGTAATAGAAGCATGTATGACTTGTTAGATGTTGTTCAAGTAACAGTAATTAACTCAAGTACCCCATAAGTTCTTCACATATGTTTTCCAACTAAAAATTCATGGCTGCCCTCAAACATTTGTAATTGAGTTTGGGATCTAGTTCCCCACTGCCTATTTATTTATGCCCTCAAACATTTGTAATGATATTTACTAAAGTTTTAAAATTTATTGCTGCCCTCAAACATTTGTAATTCATGCAACGTAATCCCTTAAGAGTCCAAATTACAAAAGGGAATCAATCTTTGACGACCTGTTACCCATAGACCATTTCAGTTACTAAAATCTCATATGAGGCATTAGGATTACATAGGGCCCCTCTACAATAGCCTCTCTCGGTTTTTTTTATTTTGGAGTCATTTTCCCATGGTGTCCAGTTTTCATATGATGGAAAAAGTGTCAAATGCAAGTAGTGTAAAGTTGCAAAATGGTGCAACTTTCATTCTGCAATTCGTAAGACCAAACAAACTGTTACAACACATCCAGATGGGTACATTTACACTAGACATGGTTCTCTTTTGTACCCAAACACGCTAAATCACTCGGAGCTATGTTCAACTGGCTTGATCCCTTAAGAGTCCAAAGTGCAAAATTGATGCAATATTCAACATGATATTACTCGAAAACCATGACACTTTAAAAATCTTCGTCTGAGGCCATGAGATCATGTTGGGCCCCTCCACAATAACCTCTCTCAATTTTTGTTATTTCAAAGTCATTTTCTCATGGTGTCTAGTTTTCATTTGATGAAAAAAGTGTCAAATGCAAGTAGTGTAAAGTTGCAAAGTGGTGCAACTTTCATTCTGCAACTCGTGTGAAAAAATGGACTGTTCCAACACGTCTAGATGGGTACATTTACACTATGCATGGTCCCCTTTCGCACCCAAACACACTAAATCACTTTGAGCTACATTCAACTGACTTGATCCCTTAAGAGTCCAAAGTGTAGAATGGCTACAATCTTTGACGGGCTATTACTCGGAAACCATGATACTTACAAACTCTTTGTCTGAGCCTACGAGGTCATGTTGGGCCCTACTACAATAATCTCTCAGTTTTTTTCTATCCTGAGGCATTTTCTCGTGGTGATGACTTTTTAGTTGAGGAAAAAGTTGTCAAATGCAAGCAATGTAAAGTTGCAAAGTGGTGTAACTTTTGTTCAACAACTCGTGTGACCAAACATAATATTCCAACGCGTTTGGATGGGTAATTTTATGCTACGCATGGTCATCTTTTGCACCCAAACACGTCAAATCACTCTGAGCTACATTCAACCGACTCGATCCCTTAAGAGTCCAAAGTACAAAATGGTTGCAATCTTTGATGGGCTATTACTCAGAAACCGTGATGCTTACAAACTCTTCATTTGAGGCTATGAGATCACGCTAGGCCCCTCTACAATAATCTCTCTCAGTTTTTTCTATCTCAAAGGCATTTTCCAATGGTGATGACTTTTCATTTGAGGAAAAAGTTGTCAAATGCAAGCAGCGTAAAGTTGCAAAGTGGTGCAACTTTCATTTTACAGCTCGTGTAAACAAACAAACTATTTCAATGCATCTGGATGGGTATGTTTACGCTAGACATGGTTCTCTTTCACACCCAAACATTCCAAATCACTCTGAGCTACGTTCAATTGGCTTGATCCCTTAAGAGTCTAAAGTGCAAAATGGTTGTGATCTTTGATGGGCTATTACTCAAAAATTGTGACGCTTGCAAACTCTTTGTTTGAGGCTACTAGATTGCGCTAAGCCCCTCTATAACCTCTCTCAATTTTTACTATCTCAGAGGCTTTTTCCTATGGTGATGACTTTTTAGTTTAGAAAAAAATCATCAAATGCAAGCAGTGTAAAGTTAAAAAGTGGTGCAACTTTCGTTCTGCAACTCGTATGACCAAATAGACTATTCCAATGTGTCCAAATGGGTACGTTTATGCTAGGAATGGTCCTCTTTCACACCCAAACATGTCAAATCACTTTGAGCTACGTTCAACCAGATCAATCCCTTATGATGGCATGCAAAACAAAGGAAAAGAGAAAGATTCACACGACAATTGACAAGTCTAAGTTTTCCACACCAAAAGCATATGATTTCATGAAAGAGGTAAAACATCTAGGTGCCAAAATAGTTGAGGAAAGCCTAAACCTTTTTGTTCTCGAATGGGTTATGATCCAATTACTATGTTGATATCATACTTACATTGAATTGATTATTATTAATATTAGTATTTAGGTAACTTTCGTATTCCTATTATGGATCTAATCACAAATGAGAAGGCTACATGACTCTTAAAATCTTGTATGATCATCCTCAAGTCTAGCAAGGGCAAGAATTTTTTTAATTATCCTCCTTTCCCTTACAACAATATGGTTGTTGTAAAGAGGAAACTTTTTAAGAATCTAGATTTTTTTTGAAAGATTTATAGCTAAACCTAATCATAGGTCAATAGAAATATGAGTCTACATGGTGGCTTATGACCTATCTAAAGAGAATCATGAACATGAGGTATAAATATATGTTGATACTAGAGACTCAACCATAAGTAGAAGCTGAAAATAGCCTAAAGAAGAGGTATAAATATATGTTGATACATGAGATATTACAACCCCTATTCCTATTTCACAATCATATTAAATGTCCTAGAAGAAATTAAATCTTAGTGGGTGCCCACCACAAACTAATGACTCATTTGAATCTTAGTGGGTGCCCACCACAATACCACAAGCGGAGGTGAGGACCTAGAATAGATGGAAAAAAATTGAGAGAAGTGATGATCCACCTATGAAAATGGGATATGAAAAGTAGAAAACAGAATATCAAAGCATAAAAAATCCATTAGAGGTTTGTATAGAGAAGGTACAATAGGTTACAATATAAATATCCATCTTCCCTCTCCTCCTAGCTTTATCCCTTTTCAATTCTTCCTTGGATTCCATATTGAATTAGCACATAATTAAATGACACGTCGTTGGTGAATCATTTTTGGAAATATTGAAGTTGTTTAGCATCAATCAATAAATATTCAAGACAAACCATGAAGGACAACAATGAGCAATGCTAGGGCTAACCAATTAATAAGTATACACGTGAATAAGTCTAGCATACATGTGAATAAGTGAAGCACAAGTACTCAAATACACGTAAGCCTTGAAGTATACACATTAATACAAAGTATATGCATGAATACAAGGTATACGCATGAAAACACGTAAGTCACAAAGTATACATCGGAATACACATAAGTCACAAAGTATACACGTAATTTGTAAAGTATACACTTGAATACACGTAATTTATATCTATTGAACCGTGGATTTATAATGCAAATATGGACACCATCGATAAAAAAAGATTTGTATTAACCAAATAACCATATAGGTATACATCAATAAATGTCGATATAAGTATAAAATATATACAAAATAGCCATATAGGCTTACAAGAATCCCATACAGGTATATAATGTCAAATATATGCAATATAAAATATGTCCAAAAATTCTATATAGGCATACAACAAAGGTCCCCAGAATCAAAAGTCATTGCCCTCCAAGCCCTTGAAATAAACTCTTTCCCTTGGTTGGTCGGTCGGATGACAATAAGTCTTTCACTCATTTACTATGAGGTTGAGGAGTTCTCTTGCTACTCCTCTTAAGGTTTAGTTCTCGATCAAGCCTTATCTGTTACAATGACAAGTAAAAACATTAATATATAGAAATTACATTATAAAAAATGATATATTTAACAAAATAATCACTTACCGCCTCTAGATGATCACTCTCCTCGAGGGAAATATTCACATGCCCATGTTGTGGCATGCTGAAGCCTTATAGAAACCATTCAAAGATAAATTAAACTATGAATCAATAATGGTTTGATTTTTCACTAATTAACATCTATAACAACGAATGTAAATTGAAATTTAGTAATTTTCCTCATATCCCCATGAGAGGCATCAAGGATTTTATAGCAGAACAAACACAAAGCTCCATTTCCCTATGAACATCTGGAGGTGTTTCCGCTTGCAACATCTGAAAATAAAACAACAAATTATTCAATCACAAAAACTACAATAGTGATGCACGTCATGGCTTATAATGTATCAGCTAATGAACAAAATTTTGAGTACTTATAGAACTGTATATTTCTTACAATCATGATTACTATTTGCTCCATGACTTTTTGGAAAACACCTTGTTTAGGATTTTATCCATACCAGCAAGGAAGTGAACTGTTTGATAAAATACTTTCGTAGACATATATGGAAAATGTGGTAGCATAGAAAAGGTAGTGAGATTTTTGAAAAAAATCCTCAAAGAAATGTGGTCTCATGGTGATAGAATGTCATTCCATCACCATGAGACCACATTTCTTTAAGGCATTTTTTCAAACTACTCACTACCTTGTCTATGCTATTGCTTGCTATTATGCTTTGATATATTTTTTCCAAGCATCCATAGTTTGTTGGAAAACACCTTTTTTAGGCTTTTAGCCATAGCAACAAGGAAATGAGTAGTTTGATAAAATTATTTGGTAGAAATTTATGGAAAATGTGGTAGCACAGAAAAGGCAGTGAGTTGTTTGAAAAATGCATCGAAGAAATGTGGTCTCATGGTGATGGAATGGAATTCCATCACCATGAGACCACATTTATTTGAGGAATGTTTTCAAACTACTCACTACCTTGTCTATGCTATTGCATACTATTATGCTTTGATAGATTTTTTTAAAGCATCCATAATTTGTTAGAAAGCACCTTTTTTAGGCTTTTAGCCATAGCAGCAAGGAAGTTGTTGATGGTTAAAATGACACAAACAACACTAAAACAAAATATTTCTATTCTATTTCTCCTGAAAAAGAAAGACTACATGTAGTGGCCTAACTCCCAAGGTCCTGGTGGTTGGTTCTCAACTGTCTGGTGTCAATCAATTGGTTCATACAACTATAATGTTCAAGGGGCCTGTGCTAGTAATAAAAAGACTTTTAAGTTGTGACTCTCTAAGTGGGTTTTAAACAAAAGAAAAAGATAGGACAAAGGGGTAACCAGTAAATTTGAATCAATCTTATCTAATGTCCGGACATATATCTTCAATAATGAATGTTTTCAATCAGATCTAGAGAACCATAAGATGACACAACCTATAAAATGAACTATACCATTGCATACATTTTAGGTGCTTAATTAATTCCACACTTACAATATCACAAATACTCCAAGGATTTCAAAACACATTCATTCATCATTAAGATCATAGATCAACAAACTTCAAATAAACTTAATGCAATGACAATTTAACAAGATAATCTTTAAATCCAGTTTCTTCTAATGATTTTCAGCACATAAGAAACTATCATGCTACAACACAATCACTGGCATTCAGATGGATTAAAACTTATTAACCTTATCAATTAAAACAACTCAATGCAAGCTACCATATTTCGAGAAAACCTGCAATTCTATTAACTGTAACAACTATCAGGTAACAATGTATCTTCAAAACAATGATCACTACAAAAACTCTATCTCCTAGCCTTCAGGTAAGCTAATCCAATTCTCAATTAGCCGACCTTTACAATATGATCCCCATCAGGTATTTATAGATATACAAAAGAAGTTCAAACTTCACTTCTATTTTTGGGTATTCTACCTTTTTAGGAACAATCAACTTTCTTGGAAACTCAGATCAACTTTGATCTTGAGTTCTTACATTATACATTCAGTTTGATCTAAAAATAGAAAATAGAATAGAAGAAAATAATTCATGCGTCCTCAAGACTATCAGTGTTGCATGCATGCAACATGCAAGGAAGAAGAACATCATGCATGCAAAATTTTTATGCATGTGAAGCTGGATCCGCAATGAACTCATCATAACTAGTGAAGACTTGTTGTAGCATATCCATATCTGGCCCATCAATCCAGTTATCTTCAAATTTGATCTGATCCAACTCAACTGCAGCAAACTCTTTCATACTTTTAACCTTTATCAATTCTCTCCCTGCAGCCTTTATTTCTTCTTTGACTTCTACAAGCCGATCTATTACCAAATCTCCTCCATCATCCTTCTCCTGCACGAGTCTTTGAAATATTTCGTTCCATTTCTCTCTAACCTGACTCAAAGACATGCCATATTTAGTCATTACATCACATCCACAATTATGGCCATGACTGCTTCCAATTCTTCCAACTGCTCAGTTAAATTATTAACTGCTTCCTGAATCTCATCCTTATGCTTGCTCAAAAAGCCAGTCCTAAACTTAAGTATGTGAGAAGTCTTTTCTACAAAATCTTTGTTATCATCTTCAAGTATAGATTCTTCTAGAAGAGTAGTTAGAGGCAATGCATTTACCTTTTCTAACTTTTCACTATACTCCTTATACTCTTCTCCTAATTTTTCTGATGCCTCAATATATTGATGCATCTCTTTTATTACTCCCTCCGCCTCTTTGTAGGCTTCAAATCCTTTTGCTAAAACCTCACCCACCTCTCGGTTCACTTTGTCTATCCATTTTTCAACCATCTCCGCTTTACCTCTAACTTGCACCAAATCATCTACCTCCTTTTTGCTTAACAAAACAGGAGTATCAATGGTTGCAACTTGCTGTGACCTTGGAGAGGAAACACTCTTCAAGAATGAATGTAACTGAACCAGTTGAGCTTTAAGCTCAACTTTCTTTTGTTTGTCCTTCATCATCCTTGATTTAGTTGTTGATGCCACTACATCAATTAAATCCATTTGTTGATTCCTAGTGGGTCTTCCCAAATTAATCGTACTCAACTAATAGTCGGTTAGCTGCATGTCCCCTACCTCCTTTTCTGTCATAGGCATGGCACATTCAACAACTATCTCCCCGTTATCTATGAGCTTAGTAGAATGTAAAATTTTAGCCTTCTTCTTAGGCTTTTCCTGTTCAATTCCTTTCATCATATCTTCCCAATTAAGAGATTGAGGAGGTGTTCTAGCTCTCTTCTACAAGTCTAACTTCAACCATATAGGAGCACTGGGAACAGTCATCATGATGGAAGAGGAAGCAGTAATTATAGAGGGTGGCTGAATATTTACCTCAGGTTGAGAATCAACCTTTGCTTTCTCTTGTTGCTCTTGCAGCACATGCATCTGCACCAACTTCTTAGCCTCTTCTCTATCCTTTAGTTCTTTTCTCTTCCTTCCTTCCTCTTCTTCTCTTTCTTGAACTTCTTTTTCTAAGGCCTTGAGCTTCTCTGCCTTTTCCCTTTCTTCTTCAGCTTGTTGTTTCTTTATTAACTCTTCACCATCTCTTTTCTTCTTTAGGGCTTTGGCTTCTTCTTCTTTCTATTGAGTTTCTTCTGCAAGTTTCAATTTGGCAACCAGGATTTCCTTTTCCCTTCGGTTTCTTGCTTTCTCCTCCTCAAGATCATGGATCTTTTGTATCAGCTCTAACTTGTCATTTTTTGCCTTGACCTTGATCTCATGCTCTCGTTGCCTCATTTGCTTCTCTACTTCATCAGTTACTGCCCTTGATTCAACTTGTTTTGCTTGTAATTGTTGCTGGTGAAGTAGAGCATCAACTTGCAGCTTAGCATCCATTTCCTTTTGCTTCTCCGCCGCAGCCCCTGCATTAGAATCTCTTGTGGCATCCTCAAATTGTTTCCATTGCTCTTCTTGTGTAAGAATCCACTCAATAGTATGATCTAAAGGCATGTTTTCTTGCAAATCCTTCTCTGACAAAGTTTCATCTAAGTCTGTCTCAACCTCAAGAACTTCTTCCTCCACTTCTTTTCCCTTAACAGTTTCAGCCATGCTATGAAGGGTTCCTTCTTGAATTTCCTTACTCCTCTACCTTGTGAGTGGGACTTGTGTGGATGACTCACCCAATGTGGGCGTAGAAACAACAGATCCTCCAATGGGAACATCTCCTTCTTGTGTTTCTTCTTCATCATCTACCACCTCAAGTTCTATTTCTTCAATGTCCGGAGGAAAGAATTCCAATGGTTCCTTGGGAGGTGTCTTTCTCTTAATTCTCTTATATCCTTTACCCTTCTTAGGAGTTGATTCTTGAGGAGCTTGAGCTCTCATCATCAACCACTACACACTTCTATCCAACACTGTTCTTCCAATCCTCTTAATATCAATTGTTTCTTCCTCATTCCAGTCTATTGGATCTAAGCTTTTGGTGCCAATGTTCAAGGCTTCATATGAGGGATCCAATACAATTCCATCATCCACCAAAGTGTCAGGAATATTTTCTTTAACACCCAACTCGGCCATAAGTGCAACCGTTAATCTCGCATAGTTCTTCTTCCTCAAATCATATTCATCCTGTCGATCACACCAAAAGTCCTTAACAGATTAAAGTGTCTAGTGAACACTGAAGGTAATAAGGCATACATTTTCTTCCTTGGATCAAAATACTTACGAGCTGTATACAATCCCAATTTCAATTGTATCAACTCATTAAAAACTACCTTTGCTCCCTTCAAGTGTTGGCAACCATATTCCCCCAACTTCATGGGAAATTTGTGGCATCCAGTCTTGTGCTTAATCCCGAGCCGAGCATTAACTCCAATGGCTTGATATACAAATTCCATAAGCACCATTTTGTTACTATAGCATCTTGGAAGCAAGTGTGGGTGGCCTTCAAAACCAAATAACCTGAAGTATGTAAATCTAGGGTATTGGATGTACCAACTTTCCCATTCAGCAATAAAAGCCATAGCTTCCGGACTCAACCTGTATAGTACATCTCCACTCAACTGGTTGATAACCACATATAAAAATGCATCATTGAATCTTCTGAAGTGAATCTCAGCCACCTGAAGGGATAATTGATTGTAATGTTCCCATACCTTCTTTTGTCCATCCAAGACTCCCATTATACCTACCCTGTTTAATCCTGGGAAAATCCCCAATCTTGCTACAGCATAGACAACATAAGAAGTCATGAAAAAGGATTTAGTTTGGCTAACCCTTGTGAGTTGATCATGTATGGCATCAGAAACAATCATCGACCAATCAAACTGGTAATCACCCTGAAAGATTACTTGAATGAAATGAAACATCCATTCCTTGAAATGGAAGGCATCCCTCTTCCCAAACACTCTGGACAACATTAATATCAAGTCAGATACCTCCTTCTTGAAATCTGCCCTCTTCGGCTGGTCTGCAAGCTTGCTTAAGGATTTCTTCTCTGTGGTCAGCCACCTCTTGTTTAAGTGAGACTTATTGGAGTCTTTATGTTTTCCATACTTCTCCAATGCCTCTGCTTCAATCAACTGCACTAAGTTCTTGGGATCAGGAGCATTGAATATACTTTGGAACATTTGCAGAGTAAGATCTATAATCACATTGTTTTGTGAATCCATGCAGAGTCTTGTAGCAGGATTGTAAGTACTGGCTACTATCAATATCAACTCCAGACACTGAATTGATAAAGGAAACACAATGATATGTGCAAGACCGGAGTCAACAATCCTTTGTGTTCTCCCTATCAAGTTTCCTCATTCTGCAAAGGTCTCTTCATGCAATTCTTCAAAGTTGTACTGGCCCAGATTAGTATCTGTGATATCTGACCAGTGTGATACCACCTTGCTCACTTTCACCACTGGATTCCTATGATCATACCTCAATGTATAAGGCAGTTGCTCTGGCTTTAATTTCTTTGGTTTTGCTACTGCCTTTGATGTTCCAGCTGGTCGATTCCTTCGAGCAGCCTCTCCTGATGTTCCTGACATCTTTCAATTCTCCTGCAAGCAAAACCTCTAATTAGATCCTTAAATATCATCATAAAAACATGCTTTTAAGACATACCTGTTACATATACATCGGAGTCAGAACCAGATAGAAGCTCAAAACAATCCCTTTTAGAACACAAGCAGACTCAGAGCAAAAGCCGATAAAGATACTTCACTAACAATGAACGGGCTCGGAGTCGGAATCGAGGAGGTTATCGGAACCAGGATCGGGATAAAAAATGGATTTAGTTTTTCTTCTAATTTTCATTTCTTTCACATTTTATTTTCATTCCGGCTCCGCCTCCGTCTAGGTTATCATTGTTACTTTGAAGAAATACTTTCCCATTATACGCGGAGCCGGAAACGGGATAGAAATGGAAACAAAAACTTTCATATAACAAAATTCTTCAGTTCATAATCATTTCTGATCCCGCCCCCGCATATGTTAATCATGACGTCATCAAATATTTTATTCATTTCAACACAACTTCATAATTAAAATCTAGGTCACTATAAAAATGGAAAAGGAGCTTTAAAACTCCACACTCATATGACCGTGGGGAACGATTGTATATCTTTTAGGGCATCATATTCTAACTAATCGACAGACATGAAACCCTAATTTAATAGAACCGATAACAAAACTAGGGCACGGGTTCAAACCCTGCCATCTACATAAACGACGAAACCCTAATTAAACAATAAATCTAATCTACCCTAACTCACCATAAAAATCTCTAACTTTAATCGACATTACTTAATCCCCTAAATTTAATCTAATCTACTACAAACCAAAAAAAAACAAACACCACACCATCACGATTAAGACGTGAAAGCGACCGTGCCCTAAAATAGAAAGAAACGACATGATAAAACAAGAAAACAAAGATTAAAGTAAAACAAATCAGACAAAACAAGAACCTGCTCATTCCATCATATCGATGATCATAGATTTGCTTTAAAACACAATGATTGAACACGCGGACAGATACAAAGCAAAACACAACAAACACGATTGCAAATAAACAACGAACAACAAAGATAAGAGACCTACCTCAAATGCAAACAAACCCAAGCTAACTTTCTGAGTCGATTCGCACACAATATCCCTTCTCTATCTCGATCAATTTGCTTCAAACGAACTGTGCTATTGCTCTTCGTGCTCTTAAACTTGTAATAATAACAATAATGATCGGCTTTAACCCTTAATAGAGGTAAATATGTGAATTTCTACCTACACTTGCAACCACCATTAATGCATTAAAACATCGTAAAGGCGGAGTCGAAACTATAAGAGAATGAACACTCGTTTGCAGTGCAAATCTAGTCAAAAAGTCAACGACCAAAGTGGCGGGGGTGAAACTAAAAATGGAAACGGAATCTCAAATTCATAAAATTCCCAAACTCAATTCCCATTCTGGTTCCGACTCCGACAACTCAAAACAAAACTAAAGAAAAAACAAAAAGTAAACTAAAAAGACCTACTTAATAACATAAACAAAAAGACAAGACTAAAATCAAAAGTCAAAATAGTGGAGGCGGGGTCGGAATTGATTATAATTTTACACTCTTTAGTAAGGACTAAGTTGATACCCATTCCAGCTCCGATTCCGCTGAAGACAAAAACAAAGAAAAAGAAAAACACTGTCGGGATGGAACCAGAAACAAGCCTCAAAGAACTTTTAGAACCCAATTCAGTCCCAGTTCCGACTCTGACAGACTCAAAACAAAACTAAAGATAAAGAAAAACAAGGGGGACCCATTTTGACCAAGGCAAAATATGGGGTGGTTATGCAAGGCATAACAAATTGGCGCTAGAAGGAGGGCCTTAAAGGATAAGCTGGCTCGTGGAAGACCTTTTTCACCGGAGGCATACGAGAGGGTTCTCAGATCCTCTACTAATCATGAACTATTTGAAGAACTTCAAACCCTGGTTAGACCAAGACCTCATGCTCGTAGCGTAGAAATACCTACCTTACCACCACCGCTTACTCCACCTAGATTTCCACCAAAAACACAAACACTGCCACCCATTCCACCTACATCATTACCACCAAATAGGCCTTTCTCACCACTAATTCAGCCTGCATCACCACCACCTGCCCAACCCATCCCTCCAATGGCTTACTTTGTGAATAATCCCTCCCCATTAGGGACTATTCCTGGTGGATTCCATGATCTGCCGAAGAACCCAGAGAGGTTCTGTACTAAATATATGCATGGAGAGTCAAGAAGTGCTGAAGAACATATACAAGTGTTCAAGGATGCTTGCACAAGAGCTCAAATTGCCCACCAAGATGTGGTATGTAGACTATTTCCTTACTGTTTGGGAGATATGGAATATAATTGGTATCTAAATCTGCCTCAGGGATCTATCCTAGGCTGGACTGATTTAGAGAATGCTTTCATTAATCAATTCGGGGTTTATGTTGATCCTGCAATATTATATCACCAATTTTCCACCATAAGGAAAGAACATCATGAACCATTTCCTTTGTTTAACACTAGGTTACAAAGGATGTATCGTAGGCTACAAGAGCCTTACTTAGTACCAGATGGCATGGCCATACAGGCATATTTGAGAGTTGTAGATCCTTTGATTGGCCTGTTCTTGCAAAGAACTTATCAACCTGACGAAATTGACTCATTGTCTAAGATCTATCATTTGGCTATCACACTACAATAGCAAATAAGTTTGCAATCTAGAGGGTTAGGAGCAGTTCTTCCTCCAATGAATTATCCGATGCCTAACCCACTGTTATACAACAATGTCCCAGGGATGTCTTATTCCCAATACGGACCTATGTCGGAGTTACAAGCTCCACCCACGGTGCCCTTCTTTAGCAATGGTGTACAAGATGCCTCACACCAACCACAACAATAACAATCTCAGAAGCAACCACAACAAGGGGGGGGGACCAACCCATGTCCATTCCCCTGCCATAGTTCAAAATGTGCAAAATGATCAAACTGTACAACTTACAAGTGAAGTAGAGAATCTTAAAAAGAATCTCTCTCAGATGTCAAATGACATGGCACAATTGAGGCAAAACCCTCCCAATAATCAAAACTAGAACTATAACAATTAGGGAGGTTATAACTATCAAGGGAATTACCAGAATCAGAACACCAATAGGAATTTCCAGAATCAGAACTCCTTGAACCAGAATTATCAAAATCAGAATAGAGGATATAATCAAAGATTCAACAACAACAACAATAATAGGCAGTGGAACAATGGACCTAACAATGGAGGAGTTCCTCATAATTATCAAGCAAGTGAAGAAAGAACAAACACTGCTAATGTTGCTAATTTGAATTTTATGACAAATTGGTGTAGGTTGCATGATACATCATCCCATTATGAGGTCAATTGCCCAGAAATGGAGAAGATTGTGAAGATAGCATAGGCTGATGCCCATCCTCAAGCAGGAAATTCCAATCAAGGCAATGGGTCAGTCAGCATTGCTATGACTTATGAAACTGTTGAAGAAAAGTATCAATTCCCTATGCAAGGAGATAATCAACCAGAGGAGGATGTTTGTGATGCTCAAGCCTTCCAATCTAAGGGTGGCCATTTCTTAAGAAATCAAAATAAGGGGCCATTCACAACATCTGCACCCCCAAATAACATGGTTCCACCAAACCAGAATGCGGACAATAATCCACCTCCCCCAAAGGGACCTTCTGATTCTCAGAATAGAGGTAATCAACCTTCTTTTCCTAAGCACCAATTGAGGAATGATTCAGAATTTGACTTTGTTGCAGAATTACAAAGGTAGAAGACATCATTGTCTTTCTTTGATATCATGAAGTGGTCCCCAGCTCAACGAGAAGTGGTATTAAAAGCTTTGGAAGATGCAGATCGCTTAAAAGGGAAAGGTAAAGTGACTCCCATAAAGGAGACCAATCTAGCAATGTATAAAGGTAAGACCAGTACCCCACCTTTCTTGTTAAGTTTGAGAAACTTTGGGAAGAATTTACATAATTGTTTATTAGATTTTGGGGCATCAGGGAATGTTATGCCTTTTTTGATTTGTAAGAAGTTAGGATTGAGTCCTATCCCAACCAAAAAAAAGGTCATTCAATTGGATAAAACTGAAGTCAATGTTGTAGGTGAATTGAAGAACATGCATGTCCAGGTTGGATCAGACCCAAGGATCCAGACTTATATAGATATTCAAATAGCAGATATCCCAGAAACATATGGTATGCTCTTAAGTAGAGAGCTAATGAAAAGCATAGGAGGATATTTATCTTTGGATTTCTCACATATGTGGTTACCATGGAAAGGAGTTGCCACTCAGATAAGAATTGAAAGTGAACCTAGGCTCAAACACATGATCACAAAGTATGATACTCCAAATGAAGTAGCATTCTTTGAGACTGAGATATGTGTTTACAAACAAGAGGAAATTCTTACTTTCTCTGTAGTTAGTCCTAAGGTTGCACTATCCTTAGACCACAGTGACTCCACGATTCACATCAACCAGCAAGTTCTAATAAGGAAATTGCAACAAGATAGGCTGGTTTTAGGAACAAAAATTGATCTAAGT
This sequence comes from Sequoiadendron giganteum, assembly GCA_007115665.2. Taxonomy (NCBI): domain Eukaryota; kingdom Viridiplantae; phylum Streptophyta; class Pinopsida; order Cupressales; family Cupressaceae; genus Sequoiadendron; species Sequoiadendron giganteum. Next base: position 66,880,249 of record CM021103.1, read on the forward strand.
ACTTTATTACTTCCTAATTGGTGTAGAATACACTATCATAACCATTCGGAGTTAACATGTCAGTCATGCATAGATATTCTAAGGCATGTAGATAGGCCCAAACAAGAATCTCAAGAGGTAACTGAGACTCCCATCAATGAGTTCTGTTTCCAAGCTAAGGATGCAACAATTCTTACATGGGTTAGTCTTCCTCAGCAGGAAGTGTCTTTACCAGTAGAGCAAACTCAGGTCTTAGGGTTTTCAGATCAAGAAGAAGTGGAAATATCCCAGTTCCATTTCAATACCCCTACTCCAGATGATTTACCAATGCCAAAGATGTTAATGAAAGATGAGTTAGATGATAAAATAACTCAAGAGGTTACACAAGAGTCAATTGTTGAACAAATTGAGAACATAGGAGAATCTTCAACTGAGCCTAGCCTCAAGATTATTGCTGATGATCAGCAAAATTCTGAGCCGCCACATGTCACAACTGATAAAACCCTTGTTGCTTCTAAAAAGAAAGAGCTCCCAACCAAAGACCAGCTGTGGAATCTTAAATTTGATGGTTCTAAATCTAAAGCAGGAAGTGGAGTTGGAATTGAACTAACTAATCCGAAAGGGAAAACTTATTTTGCTTCTTATAGATTGCAGTTTGGATGTACTAATAATGTTGCAGAATATGAAGCACTTGCAAGAGGGCTCATGTTTTCTCATAAGAAGAAGGTAACTGCTCTTGCAGTAATGGGAGATTCTGAAGTAATTGTGAAACAGGTACGCAGCCAATACACGTGCCATAACAAAAGATTGGCTGCTTATAGAAACAGGATCTGGAATTTAATAGAAGATTTTGATGCCTTTGGGATAACTCTTATTCCAAGAGAAGCAAATCAAATAGCAGATGCTCTTGCTGTTGCAGCAAGTACACTTGAACCTATGCAGGATTCAAATTTGAAGAGGTTTTCTGTGGAGTTGGTTTCGGTTCCAGACATACCTGACAATGTCAAAAAAATTTAGGTGTTTAATGACGATCAACATATTTTGGCCTTCTTGGAAAGTTCTGATGTGTTTCAAGGACAAATAATTGATGACTCTGATAGAGATCAAGGAGATTGGGATCCAGAAAGTGACAATCCAGAAGGAATAATGGATTTGAAGAGCAATAACATCCCAAAAGGGATGATAGCATTGGAAAGGATATTTGACTCAGATCTATGAGCTTATCAGAGAATGCCCACAAATAGTGAAGGAGGCAAGTATGAATCTGTTAATTTGGCTCACTCAGGGGCAGAAAGGAATATTCTTATAGGGAAAACTTGTCCTCAGGAGATCAAGAAGGAGATAATCAGAGTTTTGAAATAGAATATTGAAGCAATTGCTTGGAGTTACGATGACTTGAATACTTTTGATACATCTGTTATCACACATACAATTCCTCTTAAACCAGAAGCCAAGCCATTTCGCCAAAAGCAATGCTCAGTCAATGCATTAATCGAACCTCTGATTCAAAAGGAGGTACAGAAGCTTTTGGCTACAAGGATAATCTTTCCAGTTAGACACTCTACTTGGGTGGCTAATCTAGTTCTTGTGAGGAAGAAAAATGGTGAGACTAGATTGTGTGTGGATTTCAGAAATTTAAATAAGGCTTCTGAAAAGGACAACTATCCATTACCTTCTCTTGATGAAGTATTACAAAAGGTCAATGGATCACAGATGATGTCTTTCTTGGATGGGTATTCAAGATATAATTAGGTCCTGGTAAGTCATGAAGATAGGATGAAGATAGCTTTTACCACAAAATGGGGCACATTTGCCTACAGAAGGATGCCATTTGGTCTAATTAATGCTGGTGCTACTTTTCAAAGAGCGATGGATGTAGCTTTTAAAGACTTGATAGGAAAGTGTATAATCATCTGTGTTGATGATCTAACCATCTTCTCTAAGAGTAGAGAAGATCATACTGCTGATTTGGAGAAAGTACTAAAGAAATGCATAAGTTATGGTGTTTCTCTCAACCCAAAGAAATGTGTATTTGGAGTTTTCGAAGGGAAAATTTTAGGTCACATTATATCAGAGGAGGGAATTTCCATAGATCCTGATCGAGTAGAGGCCATTTTGAAGTTAACAAGGCTAGGAAGTAAGAAGGAGATGAGATCTTTCTTTGGAAGGATTAATTTTGTCAGAAAGTTTATAACAGGGTTTGCAAAGATTGTCAAACCACTTAACGAAATGATGAAGAAGGATGCAAAAATTGAATGGAGTGAAGAGGCCAAGTATGCTTTCATGCAGATTAAACAAGCTATATCTGAGGCACCTATTTTAACAAGCCCAAATTATTTAAAGCCTTTTTATCTTTATTCTTTTGCTTCTGAACATTCATGTGTAGCAGTCTTGACACAGAGAAGGGAAGAAAATGAGGAGAGACCAATTGCTTTTATGAGCTCTCCCTTTAAAAATGCGGAAGTGAGATATTCATCATTGGAAAAGCAAGCTTTTGCATTGGTTCGAGCAGTGAAGAAATTCAGGCATTACATAATCAGAAGTCAGGTTATGGCTATAGTTCCAGATGTCGCTGTGAAATCTCTCCTAATGCAGAGTGAATTAGGGGAAAGGAGAGGGAAATGGATGACAATCTTACAAGAGTTTGACTTGGAGATACATCCAATGAAACTTGTAAGAGGTCAAGGTTTGTCAAAGGCAATGGTTGAAGTGGACAGAAGGATAACTTGCCAACAGTACACTATGCAATCATTCATAAAAGATCCGTGTATAAAGATTTAGTTTTTTTCCTCCTCAATAACAAGTGTCCAGAAGGGATGAGTGCTACTCAAAGGAGAGCACTGAGAATGAAAAACTCTCATTACATGCTAAAAGGGGGATCAATCTATAGAAAAAAATTCCAAGGAATCTATTTGTGTTGTCTGGATCAGTAAGAAGCAAAGCATGCTATAAACGAATTTCATGGCGAGCATGGAACAGGACATGGATCAGTTGATGCTTTGGCACATCAAATTTTAAGATCAGGCTATTATTGGCCATATATGTTTAGAGATGCACACCAACATTTCCGAACTTGTCATGTATGTCAAACTTCTGCACCTAGAGAAAGAAATCTTGCAATGCCCCTACAACCAATATATGAGGTAAGGTCGTTTGCCCAATGGGCACTTGATTTTGTAGGTGTGATTAATCCAAATTCTTTTGTAGGTCATAAATTCATCTTGACTGCAATGGATTATTATACACATTGGATGGAGGCACAACCTTTCAAGAATAGTACCATGGAGGTGGTCATTAAGTTTCTGACAAAAAACATCACAACCAGGTTTGGGGTTCCATTCACTCTGGTATGTGATAACGGCCCTGCTTTTTCTTCTGCTGAGTTTATTTCATGGGCATATGAGCATAAGATCATTTTAAAATATTCTTCCAATTATTACCCTCAGGGGAATGGAGTGGCTGAGTCCACAAACAAAAATTTATTGGAAGTAATAAGAAAGTTGTTAGAAAATAACCCTAGGGACTGGCATACCCAGTTGAGATTTGCCTTATGGGCAGATCGAACCAGAATCAAAGCAGCCCTAGGGAATTCACCTTTCAAGTTAGTTTATGGCCAAGATCCAATCTTTCCCATTCATTTACAGATACCTGTTTTGAAATTCATGCAGGAGTTTTATAATAAGGATGATAGGATTGAGGTTAGATTGCTTAACTTGTTAAATATGGAAGAACAAAGAGATGCTGCTTTGCAGCAATTCTCTAAACATCAGGTTGTTGTCAAGTGATGGTTTGACAAGAGAGCCAAAGTAAAAGCTTTTAGAATATCAAATCTGGTGTTATTATGGGATAAGGCTAAATAAAAGAAGGGAGATCATCAAAATTTTGATAGACTTTGGTTAGGTCCCTATCAAATAGCTGAAATCTTAGGAGAGAATGCCTTTCGTTTGAGTACCTTAATAGGAGAGTTTGTTCCATTACCTATTAATGGTCAGTTTCTCAAGCACTATTTTGGTGCATAGAAGGTTTGATATTTTGAGGGGAAAATATATTATATTGTATCATATGTAATTAAGCTTTTGGTTTTGGTGTTTGTTTGTTTGTATTTTTTTTTTTGCTTTTGGCTAAGTTAGTTTTTTTTGGTATGTTTTTTTTGTTTTTGTTTGTTTGTTTTCTTTTTGTGTTTAGTTTTTGTTTCGTTGGGGATCTCTATTTTTGTTCATCTCAAAACTTGGGGTTGTTATTCAAAGCATGCTATGAAGGCTAGGAGATAGATTTTTTGTAGTGATCATTGTTTTGAAGATACATTGTTACTTGATAGTTGTTACAGTTAATAGAATTGCAGGTTTTCTCAAAATATGGTAGCTTGCATTGAGTTTTTTGTTTGATAAGGTTAATAAGTTATAATCCATCTGAATGTCAGTGATTGTGCTGTAGCATGATAGTTTCTTATGTGGTGAAAATCATTAGAAGAAACCAGATTTAAAGATTATCTTGTTAAATTGTCATTGTATTAAGTTTATTTGAAGTTTGTTGATCTATGATATTAATAATGAATGAATGTGTTTTGAAATCCTTGGAGTATTTGTGATATTGTAAGTGTGGAATTAACTAAGCACCTAAAATGTATGCAACGGTATAGTTCATTTTATAGGTTGTGTCATCTTATGGTTCTCTAGATCTGATTGAAAACATTCATTATTGAAGATATATGTCTGGACATTAGATAAGATTGATTCAAATTTACTGGTTACCCCTTTGTCCTATATTTTTCTTTTGTTTAAAACCCATTTAGAGAGTCACAGCTTAAAGTCTTTTTATTACCAGCACAGGCCCCTTGAACATTACAGTTGTATGAACCAATTGAGTGACACTAGACAGTTGAGAACCAACTACCAGGACCTTGGGAGTTAGGCCACTACATGTAGTCTTTCTTTTTCAGGAGAAATAGTATAGAAATATTCTGTTTTAATGTTGTTTGTGTCATTTTAACCATCAATAGAAGTGAGTAGGTTGATAAAATTCTTTGGTAGACATGTATGGAAAATGTGGTAGCATAGAAAAGATGGTGAGTTCTTTGAAAAAATGCCTCAAAGAAATGTGGTCTCATGGTGATGGAATGACATTCCATTGCCATGAGACCACATTTCTTCAAGGCATTTTTTCAAACTACTCACTGCCTTGTCTATGCTATTGCTTACTATTAAGCTTTGATATAGTTTTTCCAAGCATCCATAGTTTGTTGGAAAGCACCTATTCTAGGATTTTAGCCATAGCAGCAAAGAAGTGAACTGTTTGATAGAATGCTTTGGTAAACATGTATGGAAAATGTGGTAGCATAGAAAAGGCGATGAGATGTTTGAAAAAATGCCTCAAAGAAATGCGGTCTATGGTGATGGAATGGCAATCCATCACCATGAGATCTCATTTCTTCAAGGAATTTTTTCAATCTACTCACTGCCTTGTGTATTCTATTGATTACTATTATGCTTTGATAGATTTTTTCCAAGAATCCATAGTTTGTTTGAAAGCACCTTTTTTAGGATTTTAACCATAGCAGTAAGGAAGTGAGTAGTTTGATAAAATGTATTGGTAGACATGTATGGAAAATGTGGTAGCATAGAAAAGGTGATGAGTTTTTTGAAAAATTCCTCAAAGAAATTGGGTCTCATGGTGATGGAATGACATTCCATCACCATGAGACCATATTTCTTTGAGGCATTTTTTCAAACTATTCACTGCCTTTTCTATCCTATTGCTTGCTATTATGCTTTGATAGATTTTTTCCAAGCATCCATATTTTGTTGGAAAGCACCTTTTTTAGGCTTTTAGCCATAGCAACAAGGAAGTGAATAGTTTGATAAAATTCTTTGGTAGACATGTATGGAAAATGTGGTAGCACAGAAAAGGTGATGAGTTGTTTGAAAAAATGCCTCAAAGAAATGTGGCCTCATGGTGATGGAATGGCATTCCATCACCATGAGACCACATTTCTTCAAGGCATTTTTTAAAACTACTCACTACCTTGTCTATGCAATTGTTTACTATTATGCTTTGATAGAGTTTTTCCAAGCATCCATAGTTTGTTGTAAAGCACCTATTTTAGGCTTTTAGCCATAGCAGCAAGGGAGTGAGTAGTTTGATAAAATTCTTGGGTAGACATGTATGGAAAATGTGGTAGCATAGAAAAGGCAGTGAGCTATTTGAAAAAATGCCTCAAAGAAATGCGGTCTCATGGTGATGGAATGGTATTCCATCACCATGAGACCACATTTCTTTGAGGCATTTTCAAACTATTCACTACCTTGTCTATGTTATTGCTTACTATTATGATAGATTTTTTCCAAGCATCCATAGTTTGTTGGAAAGCACCTATTTTAAGCTTTTGGCCATAGCAGCAAGGAAGTGAGTAGTTTGATAAGATGTTTTAGTAGACATGTATGGAAAATGTGGTAGCATATAAAAGGCAGTGAACTGTTTGAAAAAATGCCTCAAATAATTAAAGGTCTCATGGTGATGGAAATGACCATGAGACCACATTTATTTGAGGCATTTTTTCAAACAACTCATTGCGTTGTTTATGCTATTGTTTACTATTATTCTTTCATAGATTTGTTTCAAGCATCCATAGCATAGATAAGGCAGTGAATTGTTTTAAAAAATGCCTCAATAAAAAGTGGTATCATGGAATTCCATGACAAGAAAATGAAGTTGGGAACTTCTCCTAGTTATTACTTATGCTATGTGAATTAATTGCATCACTGCTTATGTTGACTTTCTAAACAACTATATTGTAATTGAAATTTTGTCATCTATCAACATCTAGTTATTAGTTATGCAATGTGAAGTAATGCCTTGAGTTTGAAAGATGTGCAATGCAATGTAATCAATGATATGAATATAAACTACACAAATCTATTAAGTACAATTCATTAGTTAAACTCTTTATTCTATTACTTGTGTGAAGGTTTGTACAACTCCATTGGAACTGGGAGGTGTTCCCATGAAACCTCCAATATTAGCCTATTCAACATCCAAAATCAGATATTAGTATACCATTCATATAACAATGCTATTCACAAGTAATAATTATAATTTTTTACTAGTTACATACCTCAACGGTAGATGCAGTGGAGTAATAAATAGGTGGAGGGCCGACGTATCCAGTATCAACACTGTGGCCCTAAAATTTTATTACAATCATTAAACTAAATTAGTTAATCTTGCATTTCAAAAATGAAATTTAAAAAAAAATTCAATGAACATGCTAACATTTACCTGATTATCGATGCCCAAAGCCTCATTCAAAATGTCATCTACCATTTCCATCTTTGTAGTTGTAGACGTATCATGCACACCAACCTATTGAATGTCTGTGAGGTCATGTGTACAAGCTAGACCACAAACTTGAAAAAAATGGGGTGGAAGCCTACCCCTCAAAGTCTCCCCTACATGGTGTTGTACTACAGGCTTGGCATGTTGGATGATACTCTGGGTCAAAGAGTTGATAGACTACAAAGTGTCCACCTCATCACTCTCCTTCGTGACAGAAGGGATAACAATGTGCTCACAAGCTGACTTAGCAAGAGCTCATCTCCCTTGCTATTGAGGATCCTGTTGTGCACTTGGTCTATCTTATGCCGACCCTCTACCTCTCCCCTGAAATTCCCTTCTATCTGTGAACCCCTAAACCTGCAAATGCACAAAAACAACAAACATAGTTAATTGTTAGATCAAAATGCATACAAGAGTGAGAGATTCCCCACAAAATCCATCTATTCAAACTAAAATTAGGAAAATGAAGAGCAAAACTTAAACAATATAAAAGTATGAAAGTAAATCCTAATTTAGCCAATAGATTGATGATCCCATGGGGGAATTGGTGCCAATGGAGTGTTGCAATTGGCCCTTTCCCAATTCCTAGGTTGCAATGAAGATGATCTAGAAATGGTCAAATCTCCAAAAAGATTTGAGCATAATCTTGGTATAAATGTGAAAAATGGTGAATGCTTGGATGAAATGAGCAAAATTAGTTCTCAATTGGAGAGAGTAACTTTGCATGAAGATTATGGATGATGATGGATTTGAGTATAATAAGTTTACTCAAATTGTTGATGTTTGAATGAGAGGAAGAGTCTCTCATTTATAGATTTCAATCTTGGAAGAATGAGTGAAAATAAGAAATGTGGGATCATTCAACATCCAATGGCCAAGTGCCACTTGTCAAGATGTGAATGGTTGAGGAATGAGCACATTTTGGTCAATGTGCATGATAAATGCCATTGGATTCAAATTTGAATTTTGAATGTGACATGTGAGAGGGAAAGAGAAATGGAGTTAATGTCACTTGGCTCAATGCACGAGGACATGTAAGAGGCATTGAATGCCTTGTTGGAAGGACCAAGTCCACTTGGACTTTTTAAATTCAAATGAGGGAATATTCTCTTTTGATGCTTTGTGAGGGAAAATAGAGAATTAATAAATCAAAGTAATTGATTTATTGTGCAAGTTGCATTCTCTAGATAATTTTAGTGAAAGAGGTTAACTTAATCATGGTTTTGATTAATTTAATGAGGGATTTAGGAGATGTGACAATTTAGACTTAAATTTATGAATTGATTTAAATCTAATTGAGAGGAAGGGTTTAATTAAATAAATGATTTTGATTTATTTAACTAAATGGGATAAAGTTATATTAAATCAAATAATGTTTAATTTATTCAATTTAATAAGAAGACTTTAGGGATTTAATCAAATAAAATGAATTATTTAATTAAAAGGAGTTTTACATAATTAATTAAATAAAACTGATTTATTTAATTAATAGGAGATGATGACTTAATTAGATAAAGTTGCTTTATTTAATTAAGAGATGAAGAGTGAAGAATTCAATCAAGTATAAATTATTCGATTAAATGACTAGCAAAGGAGAGGAGATGATTCAAGATGAAAAAGTGTTAGTAAATCAGGATCCAGTGTGTCAGACTAAAAATGTACATTTTCCATGTCTACATTTTGCCCCTCTTTGAAGCAATGTACTTGTTGCATTGATTCAAAGAATAAACTGCTATGATCAAAGTTCAAAATTTTTCAATTTTTTCAGATGCCCCCACTATTACCCCAGTGAAAGGATTACGCTGATATACTGCCCCCTCGAGAGATTGAGCGGAAATATACAATTTTCTGGTTGAGATCACGATAAAATGCGAGAGGAGTGGTTCTATTGATCAGAGGATTAAAGATAATTCTTTGATGTAGACAATTCTGATGATGTATAGAGTCATCGGCCATGAATAGCCTCATGTATATTTTGATAATACACACCAATTTTAGATAGAAATGTTAGTAATGATAGAAGAATAAGAAGAATAAGATGGATGAAAGGAGGATCCACAAGCCTACATTATGATGATGATGATTTGCATTGCTAGGAGTTGGGATTTTCAAAGGGCTAATTGCTTTATGTTTGATAACACACATAGGTATGATGCATCAAGGTATAAAGGACCAGGATGGCGTTGTACCTAGTGTGATGGAATTTGACTCGTCAAACAGATAGGAGTATTCTTGTTCACACATGACATACGAAAACCTTGCTAAGATGGACCTAACAAAGCAAGTATTCACTAAGTTATTTTACAAGAATATCCAACAAGCACAACAGATAAAAAGATAGTGATCGTTGCCCCATTCCTTTCTCTCTAAACCTATTTTGTTTAGGCATCATCAAGAGGTCCTTGGAATGAGCGCAAAATAAGCTAAGTCTAAAAAAGACCAAGAGAAAGTAAACAAACAAGCTAATGTTCTTCATACCGCTAGCCAAGAATAAACTACTATGGGGTACTTGATGCTTATGTCCATCGCAGGAAAGCTTCATCCTAGGACATGTAGTGATCAGGGTTTTGGTAGGACTGATTGGATGATAAGCTATTGATACTCCGAGTTGACCAACTTGCTTGCCTACTAACTTAGGCTTAAGACTCTGACAATTAGGTGTTCACTTTAGAACCTGCTAAACTTTCTTCTAACTGAATCACCAAAGGGTGAAAGCAATGATTGACTTTATTATGAGTGATAAAAATTCGTGAGTGAAAGCGAGATGAGATGGATGCACCATTTTGGATTTTTCAGATATTTTGAGGCTGTTTTTGATATTTTCACATTTTTCAATGTTTTTGGTATTTTGTGTCTCAGAGGCCGATCAAGGATGGCCTTGCCTATGTTTAAGCTCAGAGACGATGTAGTTCAGACTAAATTTTGACTTGACTCGATGATACGATGGACAAATGGGTTGCCATTTTATTGCTTAAAGGATTGACCTAAGATGCAGACTAGATGGGCAAATGGATTGCCAATGTGACGGACGCCTAAAGGACTGACCTTAGATGCAAACTAGATGGGCAAACGGATTGCCAATGCAACGGATGCCTAAAGGACTGACCCTAACTATCTTGAGGGATGATCAAAGATCAACCTTGCCTACGTTCAAGCTCAAAGATGACGTAGTTCGACAAGGTGGAAGACTTACAAGACTCAATGATGAATTTTTTGAAGATTTTCCGATATTTCGACATGTTTTTGGATTTTTGATGAATTTGGATGTTTTTGAAAGTTTTGATGTTTTTTTTCTTTTTGATGTTTTTGAATTTTTTTCACGATTTTTTGAATGTTTTTGGATTTTTCATGAATTTTTGAATGTTTTTGAATTTTTCGCACGATTTTGACAATTTGGAGGTGGACACATGATGATATCAGTGCTTTATTTTGGGATTTTGCTGAAAACCAAGCTTAATGTTGATCGATCGGGTTGATGGATTGATAGTTTGACTAAGTGTGTTAAGTCAAACAAAATTGATAATGCACTTGTAAAATCTAGGAAGTTGTGTTATCCTAGAGTACACTTGTACAAAAGAGGATGGTTTGACTAAGTGTGTTAAGTCAAACAAGGTGGTTTTGGATTTGATAATTTGGCTAAGTGTGTTAAGCCAAACAAAGCGATGATAATGAACTTGTAAACCCAAGGAAGTTGTGTTATCCTAGAGTAAACTCGTTCACAAGATGATAATTTGACTAAGTGTGTTAAGTCAAACAAGGTGATAATTGATTGGATTCGATGGATCAAGATTGATGAAGCTTGATTTGGAACAAAGTAGCTTTGATGATTTTGATGTGACGTTGAAGTACACATTAGATGCAACTGATATGGATTGCTCAAATTGATGTTCGATGAAAGATAAAGCATGATAAGGAACGTCTTTCTGTCAAGATATGCTATGGACTAGTGATTTTGATCTTTTTGGCTCACAAATGCTTTGACCAAGTTGATTTCACGTTTGCCAATGCTCGGATCACCACATAAGTTGGATGATATAGATCAAGATTTATTCTCAAAGCAAGATGCAAATATCTGCCCCCAATGTCTAGCAATGTTTGAACGACCAAGGGTGGATTCTTGGATGAATGGATATGGATACAGTAAGCATGCAGAGGATGCCAAGGATTATCTTGTGACAAGATAAGGTGTTCGAGTAGATGAATGCTCATTCAGATAATGCTTCAAGGCTCAGATAACATTTGGATTGGATAGGATCAGTGAAAATGACCCATGTCAAGATGTCTACCATAAGCAAGTATAAAGTGTGCACCAAAATTTGCCAAGATCAAGATAACTTGGAGCATGGATGCATATGGATAAAAATGGATTGGATAAATGGTTCATGGATGAACAAATTTATTATGGATGAGATGGAGGGAATGTTGGCTTTATTATGGATGTGATAAGATGCTTTCTTCTGAAATGGCGCACGTGGATGCTCGATTCTACACATGACGCTTGTTTGCCAGGTTTTCATCATAATACTTGTCCAAAGTGCCACCGAAGTGGTTTTCACTAGAGGATGATTTTTTTCTTTATTGTTTTAAATCATTTTTCTGATTTTTTTGGATTTTTATATTTTTTTGATTTTTTTGTATTTTCTGAAATATTTTAAGCCGATGTTGAACCACCTAGTGGTGCTAATGTTGATGCTTTTGTTATAACATGTCATCGGTATCCTGCTTGAAGAAGTTGCTTTGCCAAGATACGTGCACTTGTATGCAACTTTTGAGATACCTGATTTGCTTTGCCGATACCGGAGTTAACTCCATCTTTGTGCGCACATCGCAATAGAGTGCCTTCTAAATCCTTATGGTGAAGGGTCACTACCAATACATGGTTAATTTGAAAATTGGATATCATGCATGGAGGAGTGGATGGAGTGTGTTTAGGGATAAAATATGGATTGGTTGACAATTTGGAGCCTTTGACTCTCCAAACTTGGGAAGATGAGCAATAATGGATGGATATGGAAGTGTGCATGGAATTAGGACCAACTGCTTGATACACTTTTTATGTTGCTTGAGAAGCTTGTTTTTTCCTTTGTGGACATCTTGGATGGATACTTTTCCCTTTTTTATTTTTCCCCATAGTTTCTTTGACTAATGGAGTTTGATAGGGATAATCTTTCTTTGTATTCTTTGGTATCCATATGTATTTGATTTGTCCTTCGTGCTTCTTAGCTTCTTTTTCTTTGATAATGTTCTTTATGCTTCAATTCAAGTCTTTCTTTTGACGTTGGTCCCAATTTGTGGATGGGGTGATAGGTGGATGAAGATTTGTAACATGACAAGTTGTATTATTGGCATTGGTTCCATCATAAGGATTCATCATGCTCCCTATGTTGACGTTTACTCGAGACGAAGTTGCCCCCAGTTTTGTGGAAGTATTACTAATATGTTGAGATCCCTTGATTGTCAAATAACCAAAGCCTTGATGCCTAGGATTGCCAAAAATCTGTATTGGTTCCAAGATACCCTATTCCTGTAGGCCTAATCCTTTGCCTTGATAATTCATCTGTTGAAACATTTTATTTGCAAAAGGATATGATTTTCCTTGGAAACAAGGTGCTACTCCTTCTCTCCTCTGTGGCAGCTCTTCAAAAGTGACAACCTCTTTATTGATGAGATAGCTTGGTCTAAGAAAGGTAAGTGATCCAAGTTTATAAGTGATAGGATCCTTCATATGTGGGATGAATGCCTGATTGATACCTTTTGCTTGATCTTGTGAGATATCAAATTGTAGTCCTTCTTCAAGAAGTGTTGATGATTCACTGTCCACATAAAAGTATTCCTCATGACTCATTCTTGATATGCTTTCATAGGATGTTTCTGATCCACAACTTTTGTACAAGCCTTCTTTATGACCTATTTCTGACATGTCTTTGGATTTCTCTATATCTTGACCATGTGTACAAATGTTAAGAGTATTAGACTCTTGTTCCTTGGTAATGATATCAAGAGTATGAGACTCTTGTTTTGAATGAAAATCATCTACGTGTCCATCCAAAGAAAGCATCTCATGGGTAGATGCAGGAATATGTGCTATATGGATATGATCATCATTTGTGATATCTTGTAGGAGAGTGGCCATCACCTTATTGTAGTATCTTGCATATAAAAATTCTTGATCTTGATTAATGTCAAAATTGCTTTCAACATGCTTTGGATCAAGTTCTTGACATGGGTCAATTTCAAAGGATGGATTTCTTTCAAAGGGTTCTTAGACATCGTCATAAGGTATTGGAAGTGGCTCAATATCCTCTTGATCTTTGAGTGGACTTGGATCAAATGGTGAGTTGATAATTTCTTCAATATATGTAACCATGAGGTCAAAGGATGTCAATATTTCTTGGAAAGGTCCATTGCTAGGCTTTGGTGAAAGATGTTGATCATGGTTTGGAATAAATTCTTGAGATATGTCCTCTAACTCATTAGGTGATGTAGAGACATTTTCAACATGATCATTGGTCGAAGGATCTTGATCATCATTTTTAATGATTGTGATGGGAATTTTTTGCAAACTCTGCTGTGGGAGTAAGGCGTGCGTTTTCTGTTGATCCAACAATGCTTGTTGTTGTTCCAACAAAGCTTGTTGTTGGTCTTGTTGCTTCTGTTGTTCCAACAAAGCTTGTTGTTGATCTTGCTGTTGCTATGCCAACAAATCTTGTTGTTGGGCTTGTTGATGGATTGCTTGCAATAGTGCTTGAAATTGTGCTTGTTGGGCTAATTGAGCCACTTGCACAACTTGTGCGGCTTGTTGGGCTTGGAGTGCCTTTTGGCGGGCAGCTTGTTGTGCGGCTTGCAACATGATGGAGAATGAATTTATCATGTTGTGTTTTGGTGGTGGTGGCGGTGGTGGTGGAACGGGAATGGTGTTGATTGTTGGGGTTGCTTGGATGGTTGTCATCTGTTGTTGCGATATCGATGGCAAAATGGGATGATTTGGCATGATAGATTTTTTTTGGTTGGGAATCATATTGCCTTGATTTAGGTAACTTTGATTTTGCATGGCGTTACCTTGACTTGAATCAACATATGGAGTTGCCAATATACTGCCTGGATTTTGAACAACATTGGTTTCATTTGCAAGCATATCTATCCCAAAATTTACCAAGTATGGATTTGGTGGGATAATGTTGTTTGGAAAACTCATGCATTGAGTGTTTGGTTGATAGATTTTCCAATTTGGACTTGGATTTAAATCTACCATTGGGAAAGGTGTTCCAAACTTTGGATTGGGCATACTCACATTTGTTGTACTTTTGAGGTTTGGAGGAGATAATGATGCCATGTATAAATGTGAGTTTTGATAATCAATCAACATTGTGAGACTTGGATAGTTTGGTTGACTTGGACTACTCATGATGGATTAATTGAGTTTAAATTCCATGTCCCTCTTGTGTTTTGACCTTGTTGCGAGAGTGAACCTCTAAGGTGTTTAGGACCAATGATGAGATGAAGGATGAAAGGGGTTAATGATATGGGTGTTTTGAACTTTTAGGAGCTTTGGATCAATGCTATACTTTTAGGAGTTCATTCGATTTGATTTTGATGATAGTTTGACTAGGTGTATTAAGCCAAACAAGATGATGGTGAAATTGTAAGCCCTAGGAAGTTGTGTTATCCTAGGGAAACTTTCTCAAGAGAATAAATTGGCTAAGTGTGTTAAGCCAATCAAAGTGATAATGCACTTGTAAACTCTAGGAAGTTGTGTTATCCTAGAGAAAACGTGTACACCAGATGATAATTTGGCTAGGTGTGTTAAGCCAAACAAGGTGATGTTGATTTTTCCTAAAAGTCTAGAATAAGTGATGTTGCAAAGTTCCAAAAGTTGTTGGTGAAATGGAATTTGATTGATGTTTGAGAGATGAGTGAAGTGATTGATTTTGATCCTAGATGACCCTATGAGGAATTACTTACAAGACCAAGGTAATGAAGAACATGCTTTTCCCTAGGAGTAATTCAAACCAAAAGACCAATGTTTGCATGAAAACCATAAGACTCAAAAGGGACCAAGCACATGTGTGGTTCAATTGTCTTTTTATCTTGGCTTAATGAATTCCTTTTACCAAAGACACTTGCTTACTTATGTTTCAAAATATATGTCTAATGTCCCACTTTCGTTTCTCATCCCACAAGGTCCATTGTGTGGAAATCGAGGAAAATAGGGCAACCGTTTCTTATGTTTAACCTTGTTGAAAACAAATCATGATAGAATCCATGCACTTAGAAACCTCTAAGGATATGATCCCTAGGGAAATCAAGAGTGCTCAAATTCGCCAAACGTATTTGTCTCCTCAAAGGGGTTTGAAATTTGAAGGTCTTGTGCATGTTTGTTTTCAAGTGTTTTTTAGGAGCAAGCAATGTATTCTTTTCTTCCAAGCACTTTTACAATCCTAGGATGATGAGGCAATATCTTGTTGGGTTCCCACTTGGATAAATCCAGTTGCGCATATCTTGTGTGAATGGCTAAATGTTTGACCACACTGGCTCCCCCCCACGGCACACACTTCTCAGGTCAACCAAGCATTAGTACCCATGAATCTCCCATGGCATACCTTCCATTTCTACAACAAGACTGCATGTATAACGTGGGGTGGCTTCAAAGGACATGACCTTTTGCACCAACAAGATAGACAAGGTTTTGGCCTTTTTCTAAACAAAGGGTTCTAATGCGGGCATTCCGTTCGTGGGGGACTATCCAACATCGGCGAGATTCCATTTTTGTCCATCTCATCGAAATAATCCTCATGATTCTTGAACTTTCCTCAAAAATCCACACTTATATACCGGTTGGAAGTCGCTTGGCTTTAGCGTGTTCCCGATTGGGTCGTTCCCTTGGGTGAGTACTTTTTCCCACAAGGCAGGCCCTCTAAGATAAACAAAAGTGAGCTAACATATCCCGTCGTTCACACAACCTTTGTTGAAAAACAAAGGGGAGAACCTCCGCAATATATCATGTTCACACTCGTATGTTTTGTTCAATTTTAAAATTCCCAAATTGAAATGTGGAGGCAATATTTTATGCAACTTAGGGTCACCAAAAGGACTTTTGATTCTCAAGATCACCGTGAAGTGCGAGAGAAACGCATATGCCCTTTTAAATGACACTACTTTGCAAAAAGGATTACAAAGCACGAAAAACACATGTTCAATTTTAAATTCCTCAAAGCAATGATGAGTTCTTTTTAAACACCAAATGAAATGTGAGATTGCCTTGTTCAATTTGTTAACCTTTAAACAAAATCTATATGTTTGTCTAAGGTTCTTTTTAGCCCCTTGGAAACTTTTGAAAAGAAATTTGATTTTGTTTATTTTAGAACCCAATGGAAATTTAGTGTCCTAAGATCAAATGAACTTATCAAATTCCTTAAAGAGTGTTGAAGAACACTTTAGTGTTTAAAAACACTTTGTAAAAAATGAGCATGGTGTCATAAAAAAAATTGCTTGTTCTTTTTAAACCCAAAGTAAATTTAGTGTTCCTAAGGCCAAAGATTTCTTAACAAATTTCTTAAAGAGTGTTGAAAAACACTTTAGTGTTTAAAAACACTTTGGGTTGGTGAACATGGTATCATGATAAATTTCTTCCTTTGCTCCAACCTGCAAAATGATAGAAAACCAAAGAGCAATAAAGACAGAAAACGAGATTAAAGCCTAAAAAAAAAACTAAATTTAAAAGACACATGTCAATTTAAACTTCACTATTTTCCCACGGCGGAGTTTGCAAAACCAATGGAGTTTGGAAAAGCGGTGCTATATAGCGTCGTGCGGTTGACTTTGCGAGGTGCTCTGCGAAAACAGGGAGTGCAAAAGCTGCATGACAGAGGCAAGCGGCGAAGTTTAGAAGCGGCCTGGTTTGGAATTTTGAATTTTCTAGGCGAGACAGACAAAGCGACGGAGTTTGGAGGACATGCGGTGCGATATAGTGTCATGGAATTGAAAGCGGCTCAATCTGGACCCGCGTGGTGGAGTTAGGGAAATTCAAAAAAAGACAGGTGGCAGAAATCTGCAGCAAGGTTTGGAGATTCAGGCGTGGGTCTGTATGTCACCGCGACTCTCAGAGCGATGAAGTATAGCGCTGCGGTGCTAGAAGTGGCAAAGTATGGCGCCGCACAGCGAAGTTTTTTTTGTCTGCAAAAAAAAATCAGAAACCGTGAAATTTTTGAAAAACGTGATTTTATTTTCGATGCTACCCTCCTTCTAGTGCCAAAATGTGAACCCCTAAATCTGCAAATGCACAAAGACAACAAACATAGTTAATTGTTAGATCAAAATGCATACAAGAGTGAGAGATTCCCCACAAAATCCATCTATTCAAACTAAAATTAGGAAAATGAAGAGCAAAACTTAAACAATATAAAAGTATGAAAGTAAATCCTAATTTAGCCAATAGATTGATGATCCCATGGGGGAATTGGTGTCAATGGAGTGTTGCAATTGGCCCTTTCTCAATTCCTAGGTTGCAATGAAGATGATCTAGAAATGGTAAAATCTCCAAAAAGATTTGAGCATAACCTTGGTATAAATGTGAAAAATGGTGAATGCTTGGATGAAATGAGCAAAATTAGTTCTCAATTGGAAAGAGTAACTTTGCATGAAGATTATGGATGATGATGGATTTGAGTATAATAAGTTTACTTAAATTGTTGATGTTTGAATGAGAGGAAGAGTCTCTCATTTATAGATTTCAATTTTGGAAGAATGAGTGAAAATAAGAAATGTGGGATCATTCAACATCCAATGGCCAAATGCCACTTGTCAAGATGTGAATGGTTGAGGAATGAGCACATTTTGGTCAATGTGCATGATAAATGCCATTGGATTCAAATTTGAATTTTGAATGTGACATGTGAGAGGGAAAGAGAAATGGAGTTAATGTCACTTGGCCCAATGCACAAGGACATGTAAGAGGCATTGAATGCCTTGTTGGAAGGACCAAGTCCACTTGGACTTTTTGAATTCAAATGAGAGAATATTCTCTTTTAATGCTTTGTGAGGGAAAATAGAGAATTAATAAATCAAAGTAATTGATTTATTGTGCAAGTTGCATTCTCTAGATAATTTTAGTGAAAGAGGTTAACTTAATCATGGTTTTGATTAATTTAATGAGGGATTTAGGAGATGTGACAATTTAGACTTAAATTTATGAATTGATTTAAATCTAATTGAGAGGAAGGGTTTAATTAAATAAATGATTTTGATTTATTTAACTAAAGGGGATAATGTTATATTAAATCAAATAATGTTTAATTTATTCAATTTAATAAGAAGACTTTAGGGATTTAATCAAATAAAATGAATTATTTAATTAAAAGGAGTTTTACAAAATTAATTAAATAAAATTGATTTATTTAATTAATAGGAGATGATGACTTAATTAGATAAAGTTGTTTTATTTAATTAAGAGATGAAGAGTGATGAATTCAATCACATATAGATTATTCGATTAAATGACTAGCAAAGGAGATGATTCAGGATGAAAAAGTGTTAGTAAATCAGGATCCAGTGTGTCGGACTAAAAATGTACATTTTCCATGTCTACACTATCAAAATAGTTGGGGATTTTTATTGAGGATGAACTCACAGTAGAGTTTCCTCAAGAAATATTGGGGGACTTCACAATTGTTGCATGGTGGATAGTCAAAAACCATGTACCACCTATCCAAAAAATTGTTCCTAATCCCTTGGTGGTGGCACCAATGGATAGGAAACATCTTGGCATTAAGGTCAAGATTTTTATTTGTGCGTGGGTCAATGAATAGTGAGCACAAATCATATTTTGTAATTTTTTCATCTTTAACTTCTTTATATGATAATTTATTTGAATAAAAATTGCTCCACACCTACCTCCTATCTACCCAACCACTTAATTGTTTGTTGATTGCATCTACATGTGTTAGTATTTCTTTAAGTGAAATCACAAGTGTTCTTTCCATGATTGAACTTACAGGATTGTTCAACCTCGTGATTAACTCCTCAATCTATTTTTGTTGTTTTGAATTACACCCATTAAATTTTGTTGACTACCAAGAGGATGTTGAGGAATTGGAGGAGTTTGTTGTTGAGGATTTTGTTCGTCTACTTGTTGATGTGGTTGTTAAGGATTTTTACGATTTTGAGGAGGATTTTGAGGTTGACTAACATCTACAAATTAAAGAAATGAATATAAAAAATAACCTAAAATAACCTATTTAACAACAAATTCACAAAAAGAAAACAAACAATGCTTACTTGTTTGACCTCCCCATCGATGTCATGGAATCTTGGTGATGAAATATCAATGATTCGATGAAGAAATTGCAACTTTAGATCCTTAAAAAATGTGAGCGTGCAAATGCAAGGTTTCTTGGTTGCGAAAAACAAAAAATGGTGAAAATGAAATGATGTCGTTTTCTTTTTTTTTGTTTCAGTAAGCTATAATGAGCTCACGTTATAACACGAGCGCATTATAGGCTCAATGTGATCGAAACTTTGGCTCGGCCACACCAAGCCATAACATGAGTGTGTTATAATGCGCTCGTGTTATAGCCTTTCAAATTTTTTTTAAAATTTCTGACACAATTTGGCCCCCCATCTTTTTGCACTTTCCCTTGCATCTTGCACTGAGATAGTGAATCTCATTAAGTCCTCTATATATTTATTTTAAATTTGTTTTGGCTTCATTCATGCAATTCCATCTGTATCTCGCTCTATGGTAGTGATCCTTCTTGCAACTTTTTAGTAGTGAGCCTTTATATTATGAGTTAACTCTCACCATGGTTTTTCACTCATTGGGTTTTCCACATAAATTTGGTGTTCTCCTTGTGCATGTGTGTGTCCTCTATTTATTTCTCACTGATGTTGATCTAGTTAGAAGTAGAATTGTTATATCTTACATTGCTTAAATATTGTTGACGTTGCTAAGGATTCAAACTGCTATATCATTCTTTGTTTTTATTATGTTTTAAGGTTTCGATTTGATAAAGAAGGTTGGATTATGATGAAAGTTTCAAGGTTTAGAAGGGGTTAAGTTTCTGTGTAGAATGAATCACCTCCCTCTTAGTCTTCAGGTGTGTTCAATAGTTTTTAATTTGAAAGATTTCCACATTAGGAAACCCACTATCAAGAACATCCCCATAAAATTATTTTTCACCATCTCTCATGGGTTTCAATATTTATTTATTTTCCTAAACCTTGAAAAATTAGAAAACTACTTTGATGCTTATAGTTGAAATGATGGACTTTTATAATCAAACTTGCATACCTCTACTAGGTTTAATGCAAGGAATTGATGTTGTAGACACCTAAATTTGACCACTTCCATATGGTCATAATCCTATCATTTATTTGTCTAATCCATCTATATTAATTAAATGACACATTTAATTAATATTATCCTCTTTCCCTAAGGTTCTCAAAAGTATTTAATTAAATAATTTATCCTTTACCATTTCCCCTTTAAATTAAATAAATCAATCAATTTATTTAATTTAGTCAATTATTATTTTCAATTTTTAATTCATTATTTCTCTCTCCTTGTCCCATCCTCCATAACCTTTCCACTAATCTAGGTTAATTTAATTAATCCTTCATTAGTATGTGGATATCCTTAATTAGGATTAATGTCACATCCTCCATATTTAGCCACTTGACTCTAATTATCATTAACCACCTAATCCTCTTCTAATCTTCAATCTTTATCTTAATCACTTACCTTTTCTAGCATGTCCTTAAGTCAACCTTCATGGTACTTGCCTCTTTTGGTTTGAACTTTTCCCCATGTGAATTAAAAATTGACACGTATTCCCCCCATGAATTTGTCTTCCCCATGACCTTTCAAAGGTCACATCATACACATTGGACAAAGATCCCTTTTAGGGGAATCTTGTCTTACCCTTTGAAATTCACTTTTATTTTTCCAATGACCTCTCCAATCCCCATGGTGACAAGAGTGGACTTTCTAAAAGTCCTCACTTGTCACTTTCAACCCCACTTGGGGACAAGGATTCTTTTTTTTGGAAAATCCTCTTCAATTCCAAGGTACTTGCAAGTACCTTGGGACCACATGGTCTTTTCCACATTATTTGTACCCTTTTCATCTCACCATGCCTTTTGGACACTTCATCCTCCACATGGAAATATGTGAGGGCTTGTGAGTCCTTAACTCACCATAGCCCCCCATCTTGGCCATGGTGGCTCAATCTTGACTGTTGAATTCTCTAGAGAATTCAATTTCTTCTATAAATAGCCCTCTTTTTCATTCATTAAGGGATCTAGTGACTTCATGATCTTATGAACTTTCATGCATTCATTATCATACTTATGCTCTCAATCCATTCAAATATTTTAGCCATTTATTGCAGCATCTTAGGACTTGCATTTGCATTCTTGTAGCCATTATTGCACTCATCCACCACCATTATTCCTTCAACCACCATTATCATTGCAAGTTTTCCATCCAAGGAGCACACATTATCAACCATCAAAGGGCCAACCAAAGATCGACACAAATAGAAGGTATATATTCTTATTGTTTATCTCTCTTTTATTTTTGTTCAACGTAGTCTAATTTTGAGGTGTTGTGTCTCTTTGCTCATTGCATTTACTTAATTTTTTTGCATTTTTAGAGTAAAGATTTTTACTGCACACATTTATGGCATGCCCGGTGGGACCCACGTCACGAGTCTCTTTCTTTCACATTTTTTGTTGTTTGAAATTTTGCAAGTTCAGGAACATAGAGGCAACTCCACCCTCAAGGGGCGACTCCACCCACAAATAGGCGACCTTGCCTAGAATAGGCAACCTTGCCCACTAACTTCTGTTTTGCCTGTTTTTGTTTTTTGGTTTCTAACTTTCTGTAGGTTCAACTTCACAAACATACAACCTTGCCCAAAAGCCATATGCTTTTCCTATTTTTGTTTTTTGGTTTCTAACATTCTATAGGTTCAACTTCACAGACAAGCGACCTCGCCCAGAACATGCAACCTTGCCCAAAATAGGTGACCTTGCCCAAAAGCCAAATGTTTTTCTTGTTTTTGTTTTCAGGTTTCTGACTTTCTGCAGGTTCAGCTTCACAAACAGGTGACCTTGCCCAAAACAAGCGACCTTGCCCAAAACACAAAGGTGGCCACACCCGAAATAGAGGTAAAGATAGGTAAATAGTCACTCAGAATTTCTCATTTCAGTATTCAGTTTCTGATAGGAATTTCCATTTCTGACCTACTAACTTATGTTTTGAGTGTGTTTTATACTAACGTTTGTGCAGCTCGCTCATCAAAGACAAAAAAACAAAACTACTAACGAATTTCTTGCAGGTGGAGAAAATATTTTTTTGACTTCTTGTTTTCATTTCTTACATAGGAACCTAGTTTAATTAGAGGATCAATATACAACTGTTTCATGTGCTTGTGAGTGGGTTGTTGATGTATCTAGTCCCCTTACACCTCTTTGGCGATCTTGGGTGACAATAAATTGCAACTCACTCTTGTCTAGTTGAGTCCACCTAGAAGATCCTAATGTGTTAAAGCTCTCCCCTTATGCTTCGCGCGAGCCTGGGGACCAACTGAGACGCCCAGTGTCTTCTTCATTTAGCGAGACATGCTTGGGGATTTCATCACCCCAAGGGATGATCCCAACCATGTGTTACCAATGGGTATATAAAGGGGGGAGGCGAAAGCTATACCTCAATCTAGTCACGTCATGTCTAGCAGAGCGTCAAAGCTAGGGTGATACCTAGACAAGATGTGAAGAGTTTGTCTGAGCTCTCAATGTCTCATTGGCTGCTCCCGACTCACGCATGTAGATGGGCTGGTGTTTATGGTTGTGTCCTACGTATTATGCGCATATCGGGGACGCCCTTAGCAACCTTGTTAAGCCTAGATAGAAGACTGTGTTGACCATACCCTTAACACTAAAACTAAGCTTGTGTTGTTTGAGGTGTTTTCTTGTGAAAAACTAGTACTTGTCAGTTAGTTTTGGCCTTTTACTTGTCATTTTTATCCTTTTCCATCATTGTTTTTGACTAAGTTAGGTTTAGACCAAAACACAGAGGCAACCCCACCCTGAAACGAGAGACCTTTCCCTCAAAGGGGCAACCCCGCCCTTCCTGTTCCAGTCATTTTCACCCAGACCAAGTCAAAAATCACCAAATTTCCTAAAACAAGAAGCCTTTCCCTCAAAGGGGTGACCTTTCCCTCAAACAGGCTACCTTTCCCTCAAAGGAGCGACCTTGCCCCCCTGTTTTAATTGTTGTTTACCCTGACCAAGTCAAACTTTTGGCAGTTTTTCTTGTTTGGGTGACCTTGCCCCCTATTTGGGCAACCCCACCCATTGTTTAGGCGACCCTACCCTAGTTTGGGTGACCCTACCCTAAAAGGGGTGACCTTTCCCTTCGAACAACCCTTTTCAAGCTTCGTTCGCTAGTCTTTACCCTGTTTCGGGAACCCATTTTCTGGTCTGAGTGTATTTCCCTCGTCTGGAGTATCCATTTACCCATTTCGACCATCCGTCCATCCATTGTGAATATTTGTTTTCCTATTTCAAACATCGTTCCCTCATTTCGACAATCTATTCACCTGTTCCAAGAAGCCATTCACCCATTTCGGGAACCCGTTTTCCTATTCTAAGTGTCATTCCCCCATTTTGAGCATTCATTTTCCTATTTCGAGTGTCTGTTCACCCATTCTGAACATCATTTCCTCAGTCCATTTGTCCATTCAATCAACATCGTTTGGCTGTTTAGACAATTCTGAAGGTTGTTTAGGCATCACTTCCCTTGGATAGGCGACCCTACCCCAAGACAAGCATCCTTGCCCTTGACAGGTGACCCTGCCCCAGGACAGGCGTCCCTGCCTCAAGAATAGGCGACCTTGCCTTTTCTTCTTCATCTGGGGCCCCGTTCAGGTCCGTTTCAATGTCCGTTCAACTGCTTTCTGCCTTGATCATCGCATCCAAAGAGTCAATATTTCATACCATAATTAGCCTACATCTTCCTCAGTCCAAAATCATCATCCAAGCATTCCTCCTCGTCCTATTCATCCCCAAACCATCCATTTTTTAAAAAACTAGGAATTTATTTACCCCAACTTGTTGGGGTCTTAACTTTCTACTCGGTGCTCATAATTCAAAATCGTTTACACCGTTGGAAAGGTCTCCTAGAGTACTAATTTAGTCCTTAAAATAGAATTCCTTTGATAATGCAATTTTAACCAACCGATGCAAGTTTCAACCCCAAATCTCGCTTCAAAGACCTTCGAAAACGCGATTTACTACGACATAGAAAAAACTGACCAAAAAAAAATAAAATTGGTTTTTCTCAATCCTGTCACCCCTGGACTATTATGGATCATAATCTGAGCTTTAATCTAGTCCTAATATAAGCTCCAATCCAATTCTAATATGAGCTTTAATCCCATCATCCTAATCTGAGCTTTTACTCAATCCCAATCTGAGCTTAACCTGAATCTCGATTTGAGCCTTTGGTCCATCCATATCCAAGATCTTCTAATATCAAACCAAATCTTAAGATCTCTTCCCCCATCTTCTTCCAATCTAGCCTCTATCCCTTCTCTAGTTTGTCGTCTTCCATCATCTATTGTTTCCTTCTAATTTGTATCTATCATGAATCCTTATCCCCCCTTCACACGACCAATAATAGTAGTCAAGGGGAATCCTAACTACATTGATGACAATAATGAAAGTCTTCTTGATCAAGAAGAGTGTAATATAGATCCCCTTGATGCTATCATTGCTAGCAAGATTTTTCCAATCGCCTCCCAAAATCCAACTACTCCTTCAAATTACCCCCCCATGTCTTCATTTGCATCTCTTAACAGTCCTTATGCTACCCTTGACAAGGGATATCCAGTATCCTCACCATAAAAATATACATCATGTAATCCTTCTCAACCTCTATCCTATCCAACATCCATGTCCTCTTATAGTAATCCACCCTCCCCATACTCCTATCCTTATCATCATCATCAACAATCCCAATACCTCTACCTTAATTCCACATCCCAATCTTCCCATCCTAATCCAACACTCACGTCTTCCTATTATAATCCACCATCACAATATTCCTCTTATCCTAATCCACCACCTCAATCCTCCCCTTCTAATCCAACATCCATACCTTCCTTCATAATCCACCATCCCAATATCCCTACCTTAATTCCACATCTACGTACTCCCATCTTAATCCAGCCTCCACATATTGCTATCATGATCCTCCATCCAAACCTTCCTATCATAATCCACCATCTCAATCTTCCTACTATAATCAACCATCCCAATCTCCCCAACCTAATCCAGCATCCACATCCTCCCATGTCACCCCCCTCCATTGCATTATATCTTAATCCTCCATCCCATCCAATCACATCCACTCATCTAATCCTAATCCACCAATCTTTAATCCTAGTCCTCCATCCAATCCCATCCACCCATCTAATCCTAATCCACCAATCCCTAACTGTAGTCCTCCACCCACCCCTAATCCTCCATCCATTCCCATCACCCCACCTAATCCTACATCCCTTCCAAATGTTGTCCAAGGACTCATGACAAAAGAGACATCCTTGACTCCACATCTTGATGTTGGGAAACAATTCCCTCCCGCTCTATCATGTATAGTCACTAGTGATGAGGCCCTCCTCCATCCTACACCTATCATTCCCATTACCATTCCTAACACCATCCAAATGGTTGAGCCCGTCAAACCCATTGAATCCATTAAATCCCCGTCTTCTACTACTAGATCCACCCAATCCATCAAAGACATCCAGTCCACTCCTCCTAGTCCTAATATTACAAAACTTCAATCCAATGACCTTCATGAATCCTCCATCCTCCTATCTCCCCCACCTGAGGAGTCCCTCCAACACTCCTCTATCACCATACCTCCCACACACGATGAGCCATGCCAAGCGCTTGATCCAAAGAATACAAGCATATCCCCTCCTCCAAATACAGATCCTACCATCCCATCCACTCCATTTCAAGATGATAGTCCCCCATCCATTCCATCTCATAGTCCCTCTCCTCATCTGAATCCTGATCCTACCATCTCTTTTACCCCATCTTAAGATCACACTAGCTTGTCTGCTCCATCCCATGATCCCCTTCGGACCCAAGATCGAATCACCCCATCTCATGAGCCCTTATCATCCCCTACCATAAATCCAGAGCTTTCCATACCACCTAATCCCTCTCCCAATCCCTTATCACTCATTCCTCCTAATTAGGATGCTGCCATCCCCTCATCTCCATCGCATGATCCTCCATCTTTGCCTAGCCTTGTCATCTCAACACCACTTTTATGTCACCTCGGTAACATTACACTCATCCATGGTGGTCTCCTTGTAGAAGAAAAACAAATTATATGCACCACCCATCCTCCTTCACCTACTAATGCACTCGCATAATGCTTCCAAAAGAATAAGCATCCTACCATAGATCACATGCTCAAGAGCATGAACTTTCAAGGAAAATGTTTAGGCCTTCACGAGCAAGGTATTTTAGAGCTCACCCAAGTCAAAGAATATCCAGGTACACAAGGTCTGGATATATCTCCTAATAATCACAATCCAAAAATGTTGGTACAACCTCCATACATCCTAAGCAAGCCTCTTCCAAAGGAATGAAAAGCACTTCCCATCGTTCTACCAAACCATTTTCCACCATCCCCCCTCCTCCATCATATTACCTCAAAACAACCGTCCATCTTCCTCCTTCGTCTTTTAAATCCATTTTGGGTCCTTATAATCTTCCACCAAACTTCACACATCCTCCATTTACACAGTCTATTTTGGGTCCTTATATCCCAAAATCACCTCCTCCATCTCAACCTATTCATCCTTTCCTCCATCCGTCACCTATCCCTAGTGCACAACATAAAAATTCTAACTTCATAACTCCTAATCAGGATCAACAAAGACACCCCTCCATGCATGTTATCTCGCATCCTCCATCCACACATTCTCGTCAAAAGCCTACCTCTATCATTTCATCCACATCTTCTCCACATCATCCATCACCTCCTACCCATCCCATTGCTACTAAAAGCACTTTGGATGCCAAAGTAAAAATGTATAAATCCAAATGTCCACATGAATCTAAATATCCTCATGTCCCCTTCAAAAGACATGTTGATGAAAAGAAAAGTCAAATCCAAAAGCCCAATCAATCCCAAAGTCCCACCAAAGAAAAATAAAAACCATGTGGATTCCCAAGAAAAAAGAGGCCATGCCTTCAAATGAGAAATCCCTAAAGACATCCAAAGTTTCTAATCCCAAAGCTAATCTTTTGCATCCTCCATCTCCTAAATCTGTTTTGGGTCCTTATGTCCCAAAATTCATTATCCCAACGCCTCCATTTTTTCCACATTCTCCATCCATCAACCCTCCTATCATTTCACATCCACCACACATGCCAATGTTGGCCTTGAACAGCTTCCCCCATCACACATCCACTCCATCATTCCATCCATATACTTTTCAACACCCCATCCACTATACCCCATATCTCCCCCATCAAATCCCTTTAATCCATCCTCTTGCATAATCCATCCATTCTAATAAGGTTGTACCAACATCCAATGGTATATTTACACACATGATCTTATTATCTCATATAGAACTTGATGCTTGAGTCCTCCATCCATCCCCTTTATCACATATCTTCCAAACCCGCATCCACATCCTCGTCAAAACGGTCAGAAAATTCAAAAAAATAAAAATAGTAAAGAGAAATCATTCGTCCAATGGTGAAAACTTGGCAAACAAGCACCTTCGATAAGTACCATGATGAAAACCTAGCAAACATGCATCATGCATAAATCCCCCATCCAGTCTACTTCCACAATTGGGGATAACTTCCACCTATGCATTCCCTTCCTCCATCTCCTACATCCACCTATCTTCTACATCCTACCCATCATATCCCATTTGTATCCATTCCCTCCATCTTCCTTGTGATTTTGACCTAGATAGGGGCTCACATATATACATGATTTGGACACCTCTTGGCATATATTTCCCTCATCCATACTATCATATTCCTTATCCTTCCCATCTACTTTCCTGATCCATGCATCTACCTTCATCATCCATCCATCATGCCAACACCCATCTATGTCCATCTCACTCCCATTGTCCACCCATCCTACTACAATCCATCTCCCTTCCTTATATATATCTCCTATCCACGTCCATCTACTATATCTACCTTCATCATCCATCCAATCATGCCACCATCCATCTCCCTTCCTTATCTATATCTTCTATACATGTCCATCTCACTCCCTTATCCACCCATCCTACTATCCCTCTTGCCTCGTCACACATAACACATCTAGAGTGGGGGAATCTCCTTATTTGCAATAGAGTCCTTGGAGAGATCATCCATCCAAGTAATCCTTTCCATCTCCCCATCCTACCCATCCTTATCTCCCCATCCATTTATCCATCCATCCTACAATCTCTTCCCTCTTTCCAAATCCGATTCCCCCTATCCGCCTATCCTCGCATCTTTCTATCTCCCCATGTTTATCCATCCATCCATTTACCTCTATTTTCCTTACATCTCATAATCCATTGTCATTGGTATCTAGCTATAGACTACCCCCATGCAATCCAATGCCATGCTATCTCACTATCATCACTCCTATCTATTTCCTACATCTTCCTAATATCTTATCATTTTTCGTCTCACATCTATCCATCGTCTCATCCTCCCACTTCATCTTTCGATGATTTGGATAACTATACCATCCTTGAGCTTCATCATATGCATATCGACCATCCCATCCGCACAGCCTATCCTGGTTCATCATATCAGCTCCATCAATGTATCTCCTTATCATGGTCATCTCATCATCCCTTATTTATTGTCTGCCATTGGTCTTGTGTCGAACTATGTTTCCCCTGTGCTTTCATGTAGGCAAGGTCAATCATTTGATCTGCCCTTGGGGTTCTTTGCTTTTTGTTTGTCTTGTCATCTTTCATCATCTGTCTTTGGCCTTTTGTTGAACTACATTGCCCCTACGCTTTCCAGTAGGCAAGGTCGATTGTTTGATCTGCCCCCAGGGCATTTTTCCATCCAATCTACATCATCCATCAATGTATCCATTGTCCTCTTTCCACTTTTATCCATGGAATTTTGTCAAACTATGAGGGCTCTGCGCTTTCATGTAGGCAAGGCTAATCTTTGATCAACCCTCGAGCCCATAGGTCTTTAGGGTGTGTCGTTCTTGGATCCCCTCGGTCTTTAGGGTATGTATTTTTTTTCGCCTTGTCATCTTGTCGCCGTATGTCTCATCGTCTTGTCATGTCATCAAGTATGTCATAATCTAGTTGGTTCTTCACAAATGGAATCCACTAGTATCCCAAGATCTAATCAGTTTCGAGTATCCCGAGTCATATCAATCTTTTAGTTTAGTATCCATATTTGGTCTCAACAGGATGTATCCTTCCTAACAGACCTCATCAACCCCATCCATCCTCTTGATCCTATGGCAAAGGACATTTTGAAATTGATTGCGATCTTTTGACACTTTTGGCTTTTATTTATCAATTGAGCTCCCTATCATCACTTGTCAAGGCCACCATGATCTATCATATTATGGTGTGTTTTGATTGGTTAACATAGGGGCGTATCTTGATCCTTTTTTGTTGTTGTCTTCTTGGTTGTCCCACATAGTACCCACCAAGACCCCTGAGGTTTTGTATTATGCTGGGGCATCTTTTGTGCTTGTGGTTATCCTAATACATGGTCTGACCAAAGTCCTTGCAACTTTGGGGTTTTGGGATAGCCTTCTTGTATGTTGTGTTTATTTTATGCATTAGACACTAATTCATCTTGGTTTCACATATGCCGGTACCTAGTGTCTTATTCTATAGAAAAAATCAGTGATTCGAAAATGGAAAATTGCATTCAATTGCATTTCATTTTCTCCTCCATTACATTGCATCTTTCCCTTCATCATCTTCTTTCATTTTAACCATCTCACATCTCCATCCAAACCTAATCCATTCAGTCTAGCACAAATCATCTAATCACATCTTTGGTCTTGTTCCCAACCTTGCTACAAGCCTTGACCCAATCATCCACATCATCATCGAGATTTATCCTTCCCTATCCTTTTGTGTTGTTTTGGGATGTATCCTTCCTTCATCAACAACACTCCATCAATCATCAGTCCATCTTGGCTTGTAGCTTGACTGGGGAAACATCATATTTATCCTTGAATCCATTTGTGCTTGATTTTATCTCTTCATATTATTATCTTGCATCATCTCATCCATTTCGAGAGCACGCCTGTGTTTTCTTAAACCCGCATGTCCTCTCGAGGGGGCATCTTCAATCTATAATCTTGATCTTCACTCCCATCATTTTTCCCCCTAGTTACTCCTCGAATGACTGGGGCATCTTCCTTAATCTAACCATCTTCTTTTAAGTGCTATATTTTTAATTTTCTTTTAAATGATCCTACTTCGTAACACCATTTCAAAGAGAGGCAAAATGTGGACACCTAAATTTGACCACTTCCATATGGTCATAATCCTATAATTTATTCATCTAATCCATCTATATTAATTAAATGACACATTTAATTAATATTATCCCCTTTCCATAAGGTTCCCAAAAGTATTTAATTAAATACTTTATCCTTTACCATTTCCCCTCTAAATTAAATAAATAAATCAATTTATTTAATTTAGTCAATTATCCTTTTCAATTTTTTATTCATTCTTTCTTTCTCCTTGTCGCATCCACCATAACCTTTTGACTAATCTGGGTTAATTTAATTAATCCTTTATTAGGATGTGCATATCCTTAATTAGGATTAATGTCACATCCTCCATATTTAGCCACTTGCCTCTAATCATCATTAACCACTTAATCCTCTTCTAATCCTTCAATCCTAATCCTAATCACTTACCTTTTCTAGCATGTCCTTAAGTCAACCTTCATGGTACTTACCTTTTTGGGTTTGACCTCTTCCCCATATGAATTAAAAATTCACACTTATTCCCCCCTTGCATTTGTCTTCCTCATGACCTCTCAAAGGTCACATCATACACATTGGATAAAGACCCCTTTTAGAGGAATCTTGTGTTACCCTTTGGTTTCTTCCAAGAAAGTGAATTAAAAATTCACTTTTATTCTTCCAATGACCTCTCCAATCCCCATGGTGACAAGAGTGGACTTTCTAAAAGTCCTCACTTGTCACTTTCAACCCCACTTGGGGACAAGGAATCCATTTTTTGGGAAATCCTCTTCAATTCCAAGGTACTTGCAAGTACCTTAGGACCACATGGTCTTTTCCACATCATTTGTACCCTTTCCATCTCACCATGTCCTTTGGACACTTCATCTTCTACATGGAAAGATGTGAGGGCTTGTGAGTCCTCAACTCACCATAGCCCTCCATCTTGGCCATGGTGGCTCAATCTTGACCGTTTAATCCTCTAGAGAATTCAATTTCTTCTATAAATAGCCCTCTTTCTCATTCATTAAGGGATTTAGTGACTTCATGATCTTATGAACTTTCATGCATTCATTATCATACTTATTCTCTCAAACCATTCAAACATTTTCGCCATTTATTGCAGCATCTTAGGACTTGCATTTGCATTCTTGTAGCCATTATTGCACTCATCCACCACCATTAATCCTTCAACCACCATTATCATTGCAAGTTTACCATCAAAGGGCCAACCAAGGATCAACACAAATAGAAGGTATATCTTCTTGTCGTTTTATCTTTCTTTTATTTGTGTTCAACGTAGCCTAATCTTGAGGTGTTGTTGTGTCTCTTTGCTCATTGCATTTACTTAGTTTTTTTGCATTTTTAGAGTAAAGATTTTCACTGCACACAGATGTGAACTAGGTTAAATATGACATTTCAAAGATGGACAAGCATGGAAACTTGTGTGAGAAACAAGTAACACAACAAATTTTTGAGTAAAGCAATTGGACAAAGGATCATCTAACACATGACGATTCTTGTTGTTTCAGCATGACAAGTTTAAATTTGGTGGTGTCAAAATGAGGTTAACACATGCAAAGAAGAGCAATGTATAAAATTCTTAGTATCTACCTTTGTTTTTTGATGTAGACAGACACAAAATTCACTCTCTATACTAATTTTCTAATCACAAAAGTTGCAAATTCACAGCTGACACAACTTACTTTGACAATTTCATTTGTCAAATTAATCAAAACTAAAAGTTTCACAAGAGAAATGGAATTGAATCCAATCATATCACATAATCAAACTACATAGTGCATTGGTGGTAAGTTCAATTTTATTTATCAAAAACAAAAACTAAAAGACAATATTCCTTATACATATCACATATCCCCCTGTTCAATCTTCTAATTCAAACTTCTTCAATCCCTACTCATCAACATTGATTTTCTAACTATTTCCTCCATTAGTCACCCTAACTTCATTTGAGTTATGTTTGCGCCTCTATTCAAAACTCATATTCCTTCTCACGGGCTTGCAAACATTGTATCCTTGGTCTTATATCTTTGTTTCCCTATGCACTTTAATTTTCTTTCAATCAACTATGTCCCTTTGCCTGGTGTTCCCTCTTTTCACTACCTAATCTACTTTCATTCATTTTCCAGTGTGGTCCACTCTAGATCTCATCTGCAATTTTTGTTTTGTCTTCAAATGGCGCTAGCCCCTATCCTCTTCATGGTGCCTCTTCCCTTAGTCTCTACACAACCTTTACACATCACTCTCTATTGTTTCAATTCTAGATTTTATTGAGATAAGTGCAGTCTTCCACTATCACCATGCCTCTATCTACCCTCTCAAATTCTGCACTAACCTCTCCATCCATCTCTATGCAACCCTTCACTATCTTCGGCTTTATGAAATCTACATTTATATTAATATTCAAGGCATACGTTATTTTCCTTCATACATTGTTGTAGCCCCCTTCAAATTTTCCTACGTGGGAACTATTCCTTCCCTCCCACCCTCTTCCCTACATGATCTTTCCTCTCCGTTTCTAAAAAAACACTTAGATATGTATGGTGCCCCTTCATTATCTTTCCCCACTAGCCTTTTTATTTTCTCGACACCCCTACATTTTATTTGTGTGCCTTCACATTTTTTCTCTAATATGTTTTGTATTTTTTAACATTTAATGTTTAAAAATCCATTTAAAAGTGGCTTGACTTGCACTTTAATCTCCTCTACATTTGTTTGGTGTCACCCCGTTTTCATATGAGCTAGAAATTTTTAATTCAAACATTTTAATACATTGCCAAAACTCTAAGCCAACATTGAATGGTTTCCCTTCTTACATGATTCAACTTCCTTCATCTTATCCCAGTTCGACCCTTTCCTTATGTATGAATTTTTAAACAAATTGAATAATTATCCCAATGTCAATGTCAATCTCCATAAACTAGATTAAAGTATATAAATTGGTCTAAATTTAAAATTCATATCAAAACATACATCATTACATGACATTTTCCAAACTAGTGACAACAAATTCATTCAATCTTCACCAAAAATTGACCACCAAACCAAATTTAAACTTAATTCTGAAAAGTGACCAGATACTCTTGCATCAAACATGTCAGGTAGGAAATTTGTGAGTATAGGCTCACAAAGGTGGAGTTGAGTAGTTGAACTATTCTTCTAGTTTACAACCAATCTACAACAGACTCCATCATTGTCCCAAGTGCTCAAGATTAATTTGTCTTCCTCTTTTTCCAACATCATGCCAGAACATGCACCATCTTCCTCCAAATAGATTGCATTATCTTCCTTCTCTCCCTTGTGGACTCATGTCCAAAAAATCTCAACCTCCTCCTCCAAATACCCTCTACTCTCCTCTTCTCATTCATGGTATTTAATCACTACAGACTGACCATCTCCACCAAAACTTTGTATCATCCTCCATAATCTCTACAAGCAAACATGCGACATCTACGTACAAATCTGAAACTACAACTATATGCTCTATCTTTCCCTCAATAACATGTGAATTTATAACCAATTTCTCATTACAAAACATAATACTATTTACCTCATCCTTCTCCTCAGCTGCAACATCACCCTTCACTACGACATATCTCATATTATCATCAACATCAACATTTTCATCCATTGCTACTACACTTGCATCCTCTTTCCCATTCTTTTCTTCTTTCTCCATGCCTTCCTCATGGCATGTCTTCACTACAATTTCTTCAGTATGGGCTGCTCTCTCATCTTTCTCCATCCATCTCGAGTTGCAATACTCGTTTATGCTATCCTCTTTCTTCTTCTCGCTCCTCTTCACTAATGTTCTCTTATTTTTTCCAATGTTATTTTCCAATTTCTCTATCCTCAATTGGATCTTTCCCAATTCATCTCAGATTATATGCCCCATCTTCTCAAACTTCTCATTTTCTACCTTCTCCCAATATTTTTCCTAGAACAATATTCTCATAGGTCTCCTAATGACCCACCCCATCTTGTATGTTGCAATCTTACCTCAACTCACATGCTCTGCATTTCAATGGCTTATCTCTCTCGGCTCTCAATTTCTCATGACTCCTCACACACCTGCAACAATTCTCTCAAGCTCCTCAGACAACTCTATTGCTTCACACACTCTTCATTACCTACAGATCTTGGCATAAGTTGTCTCACGTTCGATGATTTGCTTATGCACTCAAAACCCCTAGCTTTGATACCAATTGACGCAGAAAAAAACAAACTTCACTCCATTTTCCATCAATTTAACCTTAATTCATAATCAAACCAAGCAATACTCTACCCATAGATTGCAATAAACAATTACTCTTTATACTAATTCGATGATCACAAAATTTCTAAATTCACAACTGACACAACTTACTCTAAAAAATTTATTTGTTAAATTAATCAAAATTAGAAGTTTCACAAGAGCAATGAAAATAAATCCAATCATATCACAAAATAAAACTACAGAGTGCATTTGTGGCAAGTTCAATTCTATTTATCAAAAAAAAAACTGAAAGACAATGTTCCTTATACATCTTACACATCCCCTTTTTCAATATTCCAATTCAAACTTCTTCAAAACCCTACTCATCAACATTCATTTTCTAACTACTGCCTACATTAGTCACCCTAACTTCATTTGAGTTGTGTTTGCGCCTCTACTCAAACCTCTTATTCCCTCTCATGGACTTGCAAACAGTGTATCCATGGTCTTATATTTTTGTTTCCCTATGAATTTTAATTCATTTTCAATCATCTATGTCCCTTTGCTTGGTCTTCCCTCTTTTCACTACCCAATCTGCTTTCATTCCTTTCCCAATGTGGTCCACACTAGATCTCATCTGCAATTTTTTTTGTCTTCAAATGGCGCTATTCCTTATCCTCTTCATGGCACCTGTCTTTTCCCATTGGCCTTTTCATTTCTCCACATCTCTACATTTTATTTGTGCCCCTTCACATTTTTGTGCTAATATGTTTTGGATTTCTCAGCTTTTAAAGTTTAAAAAGCCACTTAAAAATGACTCAAACTACACTTTAATCTCCTCTACATTTTTTTGGTGTCACCCCCTTTTCATATGAGTTGTAAATTTTTAATTCAAACATTTTAATATGCCAAAACTCTATGCCAACATTGAATGGTTGTCCTTCTTACATGAGTCAACTTCCTTCATCTTTTCCCAATTCAACCCTTTCCTTATGTATGCAATTTTTAACAAAGTGAATAATGATCCCAATGCCAATGTCAATCTCCATAAACTAGATTAAAGTATATCAATCGATTTGAATTCAAAATGCATATCGAAACATACATTGTTACATGACATTTTCCAAACCAGTGATAGCAAATTCGTTCAATCTTCATCAAAAATTGACCACCAAATCGGATTTGAACTTAACTCTGAAAATCGGTTGGATGCTCCTGCATCATTTTTTAGAACCCTTTAAATTGTTTTGGTATAGAGATGGGAATGAATCAAAATAGAGTATATTTTAAGAAATTTGTAATATTTTCTTTCAATATTTTCTAATCTTATTTTTTGAAAATGATAACCCTTTAATTTTGGACTTCAACCTAAAATAGAAAAACATTATTTTTCTTGAGCTAGAATCTCCTTGATCTTTCCATCCAACAAGCAATCCACCTCTATGTTTTGACCCTTGTACAAAGAGAATTAACAAGCATATATTGAAACATGACTTTTATGCTTAGATCTCGTTTTTCTTGAATAATATTAGTACATATTCCATTAAATATGTCAAATTGTGAAACATTTTTCTAAACTACTTTAGTATAAATTATTTCAACACATAAAAAAATTAATTAAAAACCCAAGTACCCTTGAATATAATTATTTATCTTATATGGTTGAAAACATCATTATTGGCATATCAAATTTTGGTTCTAGAATTTGTATATGGTGTTGCAAACCCTAAAATATCACATTGCTTCTTTACAAGATACATGGAATATAAATATTCAATATTTAATTGAGTTGTCTTATTTGTATTATATAGATGATAGTTGTCAACCTAAAGTATTTTCTTTAAATGCTTCCAATATATTTCCATAGAATGCCTTTATCAATATTTTTTTATATTTATGGTTACTTAAATGGTAGAATGAAAGGCAATAAGATAGCGACATCTAGGACTTTTTCCCCTAGTTTAATAGCAAAAGACATTGCAACCATCACCTTAGACTTGGGTTAACTACTTTTTTGGTAATATGATCCATAATATGAGTACACATGTCCAAGGTTAGATACATTTACTCGTTGTACTCCTCTTAACAACTCTTAATTCACACAAGGTTGTCCTCCTATTGTGCACATTTCCATATTCCAACAAGTGAAGAACTTCATACTTTAAAATGGGTTGCACTACATATTCTAGAGCAACATTTTGACATTAGCAAAGAAAAAATAAGAAAAGATTATGAAGATTGACTTTATGCTCTCCAAGTGCATTTATTTGAATTTTTCTAAAATATTTTTCAATAGTTTTATTAAATAAAAAAATATATATATTAATTTCATTTAGTTTAAACCTTATATTTAATGGTTCCAAGGATCATGTCCTTCTGTAAATAAGCCATATTTGGCAAAAAGTGTACATGATTAAGGTTCTCAAAGTCCTTTCAGCAAATCCATTTTGTGTATATCTCGCAATCATTGCATTCCATGAAATAATATTCCTTTTACATGTTCTATCAAATAGTTCATAGTGTCTTGTTTCCACTTCCACAATCTCAATGCATGTTTGTAATCGTAATATATAAGAAAATCATATTTTTCAGATGCTTTTGTAAAACAAGTTGTAGCACCTTATTTATGCTTTGATGTTTTATATACATATCCACCAAAACAATTGTAACTACAACATTTGAGAAAACTCGATTATCCTCCTTTGAACTTTCACAAAAGTCCATTTCCTATTCCAAAACATAAACAAACATAAAATTTGACTTACGTTTGTTTGGAAGTGTCTAATGCCTCAACAAATCCAATATGAACATAGCTTGTAATCATGATGTCCCAAGCTTTCCACATTTCATTGAGGCGTTTGCCCTATTCCAGAGGAAGTAGAATTCTATATGTGGAAGTTAAGTTTTAAAAGTCCAGATGTAGAGGGGAATTTTGTACATATCCTTTTAATTTTTTTATTATCTCTTTAATATATAATCCTTGTGGTACTATATTAAGCAAGGAAACGTGGGGCTTTCAATGCAGTTCACATGTTAACTTTTGAAAATAGGTCCATGAGTAAGTAAAGACCATGCATATCCTTTCCCCTATGCCTTTTAATGTGGAATATTGGGAAGTGTGGTCATGTGAAGGCTTCATAGTTTTTCGCTACTTTAAATCCTTTTGTTCTTTTTAATATGAAAACTTCGTGGAATTTCATAATGTGTAGGAATGCAAAGTCAATTTGCAAGTTTGGGTGAATGTACTTTCTGGATTATAAAAATATAGTTAATACTTTTTCCATTGCCTATGCAGGGAATCAAATGTACCTATCGTCACAATTTTTGTATGTAAAAATTTACTAATTTCCAATTTGAATTATTAAATGGATAAATTTAATCTTATGAACATATTTTATACTTTCAAGTTTATATTTATAATTTTATTATAAAAAAATTTAGTGTTATTATGAATTTAAATTGAATAATGATTTTATATTTTTGTTGATAAAAAAAATTTAATCAATCGTTCAATTTATAGATCCTACCAATTTAATGTGAATAAATTAAAAAATTGATTTGCTATCATGTATAAATTTGAAGTGCAAAACCAACTTTCTAAAGGAAAAGTGTTAGTAATAATTTAAAATATTACTATGAACCTATTATCAAGTTTTTTGGAAATCATGTATATTCACAAGAAATTGCAACCATGAGTTGAAAATTTAAATGGTTGTATATTCAAACTCGTAAGTCAATTATAGATATAGACTTAACATATTATAAATTTAATATGTTTAAACTTTAAAAGAGTCCCTTAAAACCTATTATCAATTTTTTTAACATTTTTGTAGTTTCATTAAACTACAAAGTGCAGAAGAACAAAAATGCTAAAATGTACCTAGACATTATGCCAATGTTAAATTACATTGAAACCTAGTACTTTTGTCACATAGATTTAATCAAACTTCAATAAACTTCACAAATTATGTTGATCAGGGAAGTTGTGACTTGATTTAATCAATCCTATCACACTTTTTAGCAATCAAAATCGATTAAGCCGAGAGGCTTCCTACAATCATAGATATGGCTCAACACATTTATGTACATAAAAACGCCATCATACATATCACTATGAAATTAAAATGGCAACTTCCAATTACATTGTTTAAATAAATTAAAATCGTGAAATTTTATTATGTAGAGTTTAATTAAGCCAAGAGGCTCCCTACAATCATAGATAGGGCTCAACACATCCATGTACAAAAAAAAACTATTGTACATATCGCTATGAAATTAAAAATGACAACGTTCCAACTAAAACATAGTTCATTCCTTAAATATTTGGTGGAACCATTTCTTGTGTATCTATTATAATATAATAGTTAACTCTAATATTATATTATAATTATTACAATATATAATAATAATATAATTATAATTTATACATAATATAATAATATAGTTAATCTGAATATAATTATAATATATAGTATATAATGTGCCTACAGCTAGTCAGGTATGGTCAACCAGAGGGGCCCAGGGAGGTAGAAGACATTGGCTTTCAATGGGGGGTTAAAGGCGTTGGCAATGAATTCATAACTATAATTTTTGGTCTTCACTTCCCAAGAAAAGGTTTATTCAAGACAAGGTGAATGGATTTTGGTGTAAAAACCCTAAAGAGCCTTCAAACAAGAATGCAAATATATCTTCCTTCAAAGGTTTCCAGTCAACAAAGGGTGTTTTGTTAACATTTCTAAACACCATTTAGGTTGCTTTCTCATATCCAAAAAGAAAGTCAATGTTAGAGTAATCATGCATTAGCTAATAATTAATTAATCTTTAATTGATTATTAGTCTAATTTATTCTCATGCACTTAAGCTAAACTTAGGAGTTCTTTATTAAGTTAACTAAGTGTTTTTTATGTTAACTAAAGTGAGAAATTATTAGGGTTGCTCCTATATAGCACTCAACTCTCATTGTATTATAACTCTGGATATTTACTCTCAAACTCTCAACCTTTGAGGACTTTTGTTTTCCTTGAAGATTCTTGAGGTTCATTTTGTAGCTTTTTCTTGTTGAGGAATATTGCACATATTGTTTGTAGATCTCTTGTGTGGAAGGTGTCTTTATTTGTTGTTTGATCATGTGGCTCATTTTTTCACAATTCTAACATAGTATCAGAGCTCTTTAAATTCTATCCATATTTTTTTTTCAGATTTCTCTCCAAGTACATTTTATTCAATTTTTTGTGTTTTTTCACTCTAGTGAATTACTTGGATGTCTTAGCTCCTGAAAAAAATTTGTTTGTGTGAAATGACTCATTTTTTGTTGTTCTATATGTAATTCCAATATTTTTTCCTATTTGGGAGTTGTATACATCTTTTTATACATATTCTCTTTTGTAGATGCACTAAGATAAAGTACCATTTTGGTGTATACATCTTGGGGAATTCGCACATCTTGTTGTGCCTTTTGTATTCACACTGTGATATAAAGTGCCATGGGGGGGTTGATTTTTTCCTTTGGTTTTCCATCCCACCTTTTTCAAGTGAGTGTCCCTTCCAGACAATAGTGAATCCCAGTGATTCTCACCTCATGCATGTGTGTGCCTTAGTTTGCACACCCTTTTGCCTCATGGTAATATAGCAATCTTTGTTTGTAGATCTCTTGCATGTAAGGTATTTTGTTTGTTGTTTGATACCATGGATCATGTTTTTCACAATTATAACATGGTATTAAACAACGAACAAAACACCTTCCACATAAGAGATCTACAAACAATATATGCAATATTCCTCAACAAGAAAAAGCTATAGTAGAACCTCAAGAATCTTCAAGTAAAACAAGAGTAAAGGGTTTGCAAACTAAGAAACACACACATGAGGCAAGAATCACTGGGATTCACTGATGTAGTGGAAGGTACACTCGCTTGACAAAGGTGGGATGGAAAACCAAAGGAAACCATCAACCCCCCCATGGCACTTTATATCATAGTGTGAATACAAAAGGCACAATAAGATGCACAAAATCCCCAAAAAGTATACACTAGAATGGTACTTTATCTCAGTGCATCTACAAAAGAGAATGCGCATAAAAATATGTCTACAATACCCAAATAAGACAAAATACTAGAAATATATATATATATATATATAGCAACAAAAAATGAGTCATCCCACATAAACAAAAATTTTCCAAGAGCTAAGATGTCTAAGTAATTCACCAAAGTGCGGAAACAAAAATATGAATAAAATGTAGAGAGAAATCTGGAAAACTTGTGTGGATGGAACTAAATATCTCTGAAAGATGGTTCCAATGCCACTAGAATTACAAAAAATAGAGAAATTGGTCCAAATTTATGAGCTCAGGACTAGAAATAACACCCCTGACTTCAACGAGCTATAGAATACACTAGCATAAAAAAATAGGTGATGATACCCACACCACTAGAAAGTTGGTGAAACTAGCTTTCTGACAATATCTTGTTCACCAAAATCTAACATCATATGCCCAAGATATGGCCAACAGAAAAAAATTGCCCCTTTAGGACACAAAGGGGTCTTGGGGGCCTTGCCTAGGTGTGCGTACTACTGACATCATGCCGACATCAACAATTCATATGGATGATGTCATGTTGACATCAACAAGAATATTCGGTGAATATTCCCATTTGATTGGAAAAAATTTGAGCCCCTAGGAAAAAACAATTAACGAAATATTCTTCTGCATGAACGAAATATTCGTAGGGTTGGTGGGTGGTTGGTCTCAGAATATTCACTTCTTGGTTTCACATAGTCTCAATGTACTTGTCTTGTCTCTCCCTTTTTTCAACATTATGGGGGGGTTTCTACTTTTGGTGCTAATGCTTCTTTGGTTTTATGATTTGGAGTGATCTACATATCTAGTTCTTGTTCCTATGTACTTTCAAATGCAACACACATCAATGGTTGGTTACATGCATTTCAATGAGTTGGAGCATTTACCATATGGACATTCTTCCATTCTTATTTTCAAGAGGTGACCTTCCATTTTCATTTGATCAAAGACTACTGGTACTTGTATTTTCAACTTGCATGTTGAGTAGTGTCATTTTTGGTCACTCATACAGTTTCACACAGTTTCAGTGTACCTGTCTTGGCTCTCACTTTTTTCTGCATTATAGGGGGATTTCTACTTTTTGTGCTAATGCTTCTTTGGTTTCATGATTTGGATTGATCTACGTATCTAGTTTTTGTTCCTATGTACTTTCAAATAGAGCATACATCAAAGGTTGGTTATATTCATTTCAATGAGTTGGAGCATTTACTATATGGACATTCTTACATTCTTGTTTTCAAGAGGTGACCTTCCATTTTCATTTGATCAGAGACTACTAGTACCTGTATTTTCAACTTGCATCTTGCACGTTGAGTAGTGTCATTTTTGGTCACTCATACAATTTCATGTGCAGTTTATATCTTTGAGTTCCAAATGTTTACCTTTATTTGCCATCTAATTTGAGTAGTGTCATTGGGGACACTCATGTAGATTATTGTCTCTCTCATGATCAGTGTTCTTAAGACTATTAATACCTATATTTTTGAATTGCATCTTGCATGTTAAGTAGTTTCATTGGGATCACTCATGCAGATTCATCTACCACCTGTATCTTTGACTTCCAGATGTTTGCCATTGTTTTCCATCTAGTTCGAGTAGTGTCAATGGGGGCACTCATACAAATTATAGTCTCTTGAATTTGACATTTGTATCTTCGATTTCTAGATGGCTTGCCTTTGTTTTCCATCTCATTTAAGTAGTGTCATTGAGGGCACTCATACAAATTCTTGTTATCTTGATCTTGATCATCATTTTTTTCAGAGGAGGTTCTTCATTTCAACACCATATCAATCATCATTTGATAGCATTCTACAAATTCTTCGTGCTTTTATGATGTTCTACATGTTCCTCTTTTTTGTGACATTATTTTTGGTTGGAGGCTTCTTAGTCCTTCACACCTTGATTTGGAGGCTTCTTCTGTCCTTCATTCACCTTTCTCTCTTTTGGAGAGGAGTTTTCTCCCACTATGGTTTTCTCCTTTTCTCCAATTTTGAGAATCCTTTTGTTTGTACATGGGTACCTCACCAGGACTTGCTTGTCGGGACCTATCATGCATTCTTTCTTTTTAAGGTTTTTAGCTACTCCCTACTTGTTCATCTTAAGGGGGATGTTAGAGTAATCATGCATTCTAGCTAATAATTAAAATTAATCTTTAATTTATTACCTGTCTAATTTATTCTCATGCACTTAAGCTAAACTTAGGAGTTCTTTATTAAGTTAACTAAGTTCTTTTCTATGTTAACTGAAGTGAGCAATTATTAGGGTTGGTCCTATATAGCACTCAACCCTCGTTGTATTATAACTTTGGAGATTTATTCTTGAAATCTCAACTTTTGAGGACTTTTGTCTTCCTTCAAGATTCTTGAGGTTCATTCTATAGCTTTTTCTTGTTGA
This sequence comes from Sequoiadendron giganteum, assembly GCA_007115665.2. Classification (NCBI taxonomy): domain Eukaryota; kingdom Viridiplantae; phylum Streptophyta; class Pinopsida; order Cupressales; family Cupressaceae; genus Sequoiadendron; species Sequoiadendron giganteum. The sequence continues at coordinate 66,923,758 of CM021103.1, forward strand.
GGAATATTGCACATATTTTTTACAGATCTCTTGCATGGAAGGTGTCTTTGTTCGTTGTTTGATCATGCGGCTCATGTTTTTCACAATTCTAACAGTCAATACAACACGGTTCCCCCTTCGATCTAAATGCTATGAAAATTGATCGTCTCTAGGATTCAAAACAGGGTTCTAGCAAAGTTTGGAGGTGCAAACATTTTACTTAAAACCCAGCTGTTTGAAATTCTCCAAAAAAGCCTCTTGCTCCTGTTGTTCATAGACCTAAGGAGGATAAAAATCAGCAAAAGGGTATACTCAATATCACCTTTCCTAAGGAGCTCCTGGCAAATCACATGGAAGATTTGAGGGGTAAAGCGTTAATTGGTAAGTTTTGGAATTTTACTCCTTTATATATTTTAAAAGAATGGATATTTAAAGAATGGGAGGGAGCAAACCAAGTTTTGTATACAGATCAGGGAAATGGTCTTTTTGTAGTTACCTTTTGTGCAAAAAAATTAGAGGAAGTATATAGAGTGAAATCTTGGGTTTTGGAAGGTGTTGGTTTATATATTCAACCGTGGATGCCTAATTTTAACCCTTGAGCTTCTGCTATCAAGTTTATTCCCTTCTAGTCCAACTTAAATCTCTCCCTCTAGAATATAGGGAGCTAGAAGTAGTTGAATTCTTAGCAAACTAGATATGGGAAATTTTTTTTAAAATGACTTCTCCTTTTTCAATAACCTTAATAAGCTAGTATGATTTTGTATCTCGTTAGATGTTATGAAATAATTTCCCACAATGATACAAATTAAATCAAAGTATGACTTGTGGGTTCAAAGTATCTTTGTTGAAACCCCAAACAGTACATATGCTCAACCTATCACCTTACAGGCCACTTTAGCAGAGAATGCTCGCATGAGGATGTTTTCAATCAAAATAAGGCTCAAGAAATTAAAGCTCAAATAGATAAATGTTAAAATATATGACAATCAGATGTTTCTCACTAGGAAAACATTCAAATTTCTTCAGTCTATTAGGGTAATGAGGTGCAAAAATAGAGTCTGATTTCAAAAGGGTTCGAGCTTTTTGAAAGTGCATGCAAAACCCTGGCTATCAAAAAGTATCCTCAAAGAAGAGATAAAAGAGTAATAATCACAATACCAAAGCCATGGTTGGAGAAAATCTCTCACATCCCCAAGATGGTTACTAACTCTTCTATGTTAACCATACCTACAATGCCAACTCTGTCTCTAGATCAATTGGGGAGATTATTAAAGCCCTTAGATGGGGTGATGGGAAGTCTAACCATTATATAATACTATAATATTAATATATATTATATAATACATAATATTATAAGAATTTAAAAATAATCATATTTAATTATATATAATATATAATATTATATGATTAATATTTATGTAATATATTATTATAATAGTTTAATTATGTTATATCAAGACTAATTAAATTAAGTTATTAAAAATAAGAGAAGGATATCTCTTGGTATTTATATGGATTAATTAATTAATTAATTAAGATAAACAAGTTAGTTGTAAATCACTTGCAACTACAACATTTGTAAATTTTGACTTGATAAGAAATGTAACACTTTAAAATGATTAAAGAACATTTGTAACCAAGAATCATTAATATAGGCACTAATATTTTCAACTTCATCAAGCCAAGATGACAAAGAAACTTCACTTGTGACTTGAAAAGAAAACACGAATTTAGGAATTACAACTTGATGATGCATGTCCACATATAAAGCACAAAAAGTATAAAAAAATTCATTGCTAAAACAAGAGATAAAAATTACAAGCATAAGAACATTCATCTTTTATTTTTTAGTGCAACATTAACTTCAACTCTCCATTCACATTTACCTTTTCATAAATTTTATCCACATGCTTCTCATTTGTGTCTAATTTTAGTTGTAACATTTGATTTTTCTTGTACTTCTAATTGTAAATATTGTAACAACATAGTTTTAACACACACCTCATCTTAATTGTATATGAATTTTACAAATATATACTTATAAATCTATTGAAGCTTAATATTTCATTAAATGTCCCATTAATATGCTTTATGTTTCTTTGCCAAAATTTTAGATTTAGGGTCACCACTATTAGTAGCATCAACATTTTCTCCCTATATGAATATTTGTTCATATTTTCACTATCAAATTGAGTCAATCATGCATATCTATTTTAATTTTTTTTTTAGAGGCATTCTCATTATCAATGTGGTTCAAATCAAATCTCTAAATGTTAGGTGTATTTTTCAAGCTATTTATCCTTGATAGAACCTCACCCACCACATCATATATCTTCACTCTTTATCAAAATAGAACATATGAAACCCTTGATTTCATTTTCCACATCTACTCTTCTATTTTTCACATTTAAGTATGACATATTATTTTGACATTGTTGTACACAATTTTATAAATATTCAAGTGATGTATATACATATTAGTATCATATGAAATTAAGAAAACTAAACTATTTATAAATTAAATATACATGTTTAAGGATTCATGAAATCCATTGATATTAAAATACAACTAGATATTAAGCCCAACAAGTTTTTCTAATTGTACTCTTGCACATGTGGTTACAAATTTTTTCTATAACTAACTGTATCATACATAAATAAATAACATCTATAGTGAAAAGATAATGCTCATCACCCATACATGATGGACACTTGTCTCTTTATTTACAATCTTAAACAAATGGTTATTATTCATCAAAAAGAAGATAACTAAACCCTAGCAAAATAAGTACTCTCTTTTTATAGCTTAGAATATATCGGTTGAAAATGTTACTTTGTGTAGATAATTCATACTAATATTCCATGTGACCCTATAAGTAATTTTCATGTGTGGTCACCTCATTTTTTATCTATATGTTTTTATACTAGATCTATATTGAAAAATAGCATGGTACTTTTAAAATGTAATCAAAAGTTTATAGCTAGTAAAATGTAGTCAAAATGAAATAAGATTTACATAAATCATTTTTTGTGATGTAAGATTTGAAATTTAATTAGATTTAGGATTATAGGATTTATGGTCTATTGTGTTTATGGTGTTTAAAGTGTGTTCTTGAGGATTGAAGTTTGTTAGGGTTTGACATTTACTTAAGTTTCATGAATTAGGGTTTGGGGTTTTAATTAAGTTTGGAGAAATAGCGGTTTTTGAATATAGGGTTTGGGGAACATTAGGAGAAATAGAGATTGCACAAATCACATTTTGTAGCACGCGGGATTTCATTAGGTTTCAGATGTAGGTCTCTCTCACTCTCTCATACAAGTGCATATATGTTGAATGACCTATAAAATAAAGGCTTCCATGCTCACTCCATAACCATGACAACCAAAATTATCAAATTTGGCCATATCCCATGTATAGATAGAATAAAATAAGTTTTTTATGAATTTAAACCATTTTTCTTATAAATTTTTTTATTTATTTTTTCTAGTTTTTAGTTTTCCAAGGATGAAGTAGACTCTAGATTTCAATTTATTTAAATTTCTCTTGCATGGTTTTGAGATGGTCGATCTTTGTTTTGATTTAGAAACCCTTAGCATGTAATTCAATGTGATTTGATAAAATTTGATTAAGATTGATACGGAAACCCTTAGCATCTAAGAAACTTTTGTTACCTTGAATAATTTTCAAATCAAAAGGTATCATTATAATTAGATATGGAATCTACAATTTTGTTACTAAATTTAATAGTTTGAACACAAATTTATCTTTTGAAATGAACAAATAATTTAGTTTGAAGTAAATCCTCCTTATTATTATACCAAATCTATATTAAATTCCTTATCTCTTTTCCATTAGAAATCTTCCATATTATTGCACCAAATATATATTAAACTCTTTATGTCTTTTCCATGAGAAGCTTTCTCAATTTCAAAAATTAATGATTCCTTCCTTTCAGCTAGGAATTGCACTTCTTTATTCTATTTTTCAATAAAAAATGATTCTAAATAATTCTAATATTAATTAAAAACAATTTCAAAATTTGACTATGTGCAATTTATATTACAAAATTTGACAGTCAAATCCAAAAACCGATGATATCAACTCCAATATTATTCCAATTTGATAATCACTTCAAAGGAAAGAACTTATTTCTGACTGGTCAGCCGGCCAACACTTTCAGGAAAACCCGGCCTGGGTCTGTATTGGGTACTCTAATAGTTGTCGTAGGATGATGCGGTGAAGCAATGCTCTTAATATTTTAGTGTAGAAGCTGGACTATCCAGCACACAACATGCCCATTTGACTGTTTGTTACTGTAAGGTGGTAGACAACACCTAACACTTACTCAAACAGAATGCCATGCTTATGTTCTCTTATAAATCTGTAATTGCTGTAAATAAGCTTGTGGAGTTGTTATAGTTGAAGCAGATTAGTATAAGTTTTTGATTAAAGAATGGCAGAGAATGGTAAGGAGATGTGTGTGACAGGAGGTACAGGATTTATTGCTGCTTATCTCATTCGTGCTCTGCTCAATAAGGGTTACATTGTTCGCACTACTGTTCGTAATCCAGGTATTTCATTCACAGACATTTGCATAATTACAAATTTCTTCAGATGCTTTTGAAGTATCCTAATAGGGTTTAGGAAGATTTCTTTTAATTTTTTTTTTTAAAAAGTGATTTATTTGCCTGTGATTAGATAATGTGAAGAAAATAGGATATCTATGGGATCTGCCTGGTGCAAAGCAGAGGCTTAAAATAATGAAAGCAGACCTGTTAGAAGAAGGCAGCTTTGATGAAGTAGTAAATGGTGTGGATGGGGTGTTTCATACTGCTTGCCCTGTACCAAATGATGGCAGCACCATGGTAGGTTGTTCTCCGCTGGACTTTCTTTATTTTTATTGTTGTGTGTTCTGATGACATAAATAAGTTTAGTTTTGTTCTCTGTGAAATGTATTGCCAAGCAGGAGGCCTTCGTTGATCCTAGTGTGAATGGCACTCTCAATGTCCTCAAGTCTTGTTTTAGATCACCCTCTGTAAAGAGGGTGGTGCTTACATCCTCTTGCTCATCTATCAGATATGACTACAACACTCAAGAGCTTTCTCCTTTAGATGAGTCCATTTGGAGCAATCCAGAATACTGCGAACAGTATAAAGTAAGTATAAATACCCTCCTTTTAAGATTGTATTTCACTGGTTAGAAGCATTGAGTTGCTGTTCCAAGCCTAATTAATAGGCACCGCATGCTGAGTATAAGAGTAAACTTAATCATCTTGGTACAGACGGCAAAATGTCCCAAAAGATCTACATAAAATTATCCATGAAAGCTTGTACTTCTTAGATTCAATTCACATCTGCATAATTTAAAAGTTAGGGTATGTTTTTACTGCAGCTTTGGTACGCATATGCAAAAACTCTTGCTGAGAAAGAGGCCTGGAAGTATGCAGAGGAGCAGGGTCTTGATCTGGTTGCGATAAACCCATCATTTGTTGTTGGGCCACTTCTTGCAGCTGAACCTACCAGCTCTCTTGCCTTAGTCCTAAACATTATGAAAGGTTGGACCTAGGGTTAAAAACTTGAGAATTATGAGTATTTAAATGATTACAAAGTCATCGATTTTGATGGCACGGCCTCTTAGTCCTTGATTCAACCAAAGAAGTATCAGTATACGCTTGTGTTTCTATTGAATAGTAAAACGAACTCGTAGATGATATAAAATCTTAAAAATTAAAAAAATCATTTTAAAAAAGAGACCATATATTATGTCTTCTTGATTGGGTATGTGTATGTTTTTTCCTTTACTATGAAAGGACATGCCTCTAATAATGGGTTGCTTGCAGGAGGGAACAACAGAACATACCCAAATATGAGGTTGGGGTTTGTTCACATTGATGATGTAATAGAAGCACATATATTGGCCATGGAGGCACCATCAGCATCAGGGAGAATTATATGCACTGGTATCATTGCTCACTTCGAAGAAATTGTGAAGATGCTCAAGGAAAAATATCCCATGTACCCAATTGCAGATCAGTAAGTGATCCATATTTATAGTCTAGTTAGGACCCAAGCGAGAGGTTTACTTTCAAGTGTTTTAGTGGAGATGATGGTTTGTTCTTACTTATCCAAATAGCAAACAGGAAAACGTTCTTCATCGTGACTAATTAAGTTGAAGTTTGGGCAACTTGAGTAATGTTCTTCATTATGATTCTGCAGATGTGGAGCAGACCAAGGCAATGCGACACCTCACACAATGAACACTGGTAAGATCAGAAGCCTTGGATTTGGCGACTTTAAAAGCGTTGACCAGATGTTTGAAGACTGCATTAGAAGCTTCCAAGAGAAAGGACTGCTGTAGAATCTGACTTGAATGCGAATAAGAATGTGTATTGAAGCACTGACAATAAGATGTGCAAGATCATTCCGGTAATGGTAGCATACAAAACAATCATTTGACCGAATTAATTAAAAATAAAGAATGTATTGTATTTTTATTTTTAATTAATTAATAAATAGGGTCAAATGATTGTTTTATATGCTGCATAGACAATTCTGATATTTTCAGTTCTTAATGATTTTTTTCCCATCTCGCAGCTTACACATAAAGTACATAAATTGGATAATCTGTTGGAGGTACAATAGTTGTATGGGGTAGTGTAGAGACTTGAACTCAACAAAAACTTCACAAGCAATTTAGTTAACTCTTTCAAAAATCTCTTCAATTTACTTACCAATAAATATTGCATTTCTATGTCTTTTATATATGTTTTTGATCTATTTTGATTAGAAAGTCATTTATATAGTAAAAAGTCTATAAGTAGCATATTCTTTCACAAGTTTGATTCATTACATCATTTTATCATGGTCTCTCTATTAATTATCTCCAAAGATTGCTCCGATTCTCATATGTTACATTCACCACCCTCAATTAGATCCATGTGTGGAATTGACCTAGATCATGTTTGCAATTGATAACTTGAATTTCAAGCTGTTCAAATTCAAATTAAATCTTAAAACCAAAACTATTATCCAAAAAAGTATGTCTAATTTCAATATTATGATATCCCACAATAATCAAGAGATATAGATTTTCTTGGATTGTAGAATTATGAGGAAGTCAAAATAAAGAGAGATTTTCATGGATTGCACAAGTAGGAGGAAGTACAAATGAAGGAAAGATGATGTCTTTATTACCATGAGAAAGAGATTCAAATATGGTTATAACTTCATTAAGTGTGGAAAGGTTTTGAATAAAGATTATTTCAAGGGTGTTTTAAATTTATTTTCTATGCATAGAAGAAGTCTATAGAAAATCCCAAAGCAATATTTGAGCTTGATGAATTGTTGGTTGCTCTACAAGAGAATGTTGTTTGGAATCCATGTAAATGAGTTGGTGGATAATTTTTTGCAGATTCCACCAAAACCCCAAAAAAGGACCAATTTTTTTCAACTAAATATCTAGCATTTTATATGAAAATAGGGTTTTTGGGCCTTTTAAACATTGTGCCCCAATGCACACCCTGAAAAAGCTCAAGCTCGAATCACCCTCAAATCCAAGAAGGGGTTTTACAATTTTAAAGCTCTAATACCATGTTAAAGTCACTCAAGGACTCACACCTCTAGGATCACCTACAAAAACCAAAAACAACCTTCTACGTAAAGAGGGAAAATCAAGAACATGAAATTGCAATAATGGATGCAAGATATGGAAAATATGCAATACTTAAGATTTCAGTGATATATTAGACTTACTGAACTAAATTGGTTGTTACAATGTACATATGATGCCTTGCTTATAAAGGAAAAATATGGGATATGATTAGACAAGATCTTGACATGTGTCTTAAACTTGTACAATGAGATAATTGCCCCAACAAATATTAAATGACCTAGGACACAAACATTAAATGCAAAAAGATAAGTGACAAGTAATGCTTAACTAGAAACATTCTCCCTAATTAATGCTAACTAGAAAGATTCCCTCCTAGGACCTAAGTGGACTTAACATGTAAATAGGATCTAGATAGGTAAAACACCTATTTACAACAACAAAAATAAAGCAACATTCAAAGGTTCAACTAGCCCTTGCAAGGAAAGCTATCAAAGAAAGTATTGATGACTTCATTCATCATGTGCATTGGAGGACCCTAGTGGTACTATAGCTTGATCCTCTATGAAAATGTTGATTTTTTCATATTTTCTTACAGGCTGGTAAAACCCACTATCTCATCTTAAAAGACTCGTAGCTCCATCTTCTTGGTCATCATTCAGTAAATGGCCTCTTGAGTGGCATGTCCTTGTAGTAATCATCTTAGTTCATCAATCATCTTGCTAGGAGAAGCAACTAAGGATGGAGTTTCCTAGAATGTACAACCAAGATTCTCTACAAATGTGTTATATTTTTACCATAGCATGTTCAGTTAGGTTCTTGTTATTATTCAACTTACACTTGCATTTATTTAGGGTCTTCACCCTTATTTGCATTGCTTTCAATCACTCTCCAATCTTATCTTGATCTTCTTCTTCTTATATTATAGCTTCCTTTAGCAAGACTTTCAATGGAGTGTATTTTATTCTTTATAAAATTGGGATGTAATTAGGTCCCATACCATCAATTCCTACCTCTATTTGGTGTGTCAAGCTATCCTTATCACTAATGTAGTGATAATATTTTATTATCTTTCTCAAGATTTTATCTACCAAGGCTACAAAATCATCTCTCCATTGTTTAGCATCAAATACATACCCTTTAGGGTCAAGGTGTAGAGCTTCACCTTTTAGTGTAGCTTGCAAAATTAGCTCAAGAGCAACAACATCAATGGGTCCTATCAATTTATTCACACATGTTAGTTGTGCTACTTGATATTTGAGCTCTTCTTTGGTGTTCTCATCTTTCTACATCCTCTTGAATATGGTAGACACAACAATTTACATAGATTATTTCTCTCCTTCTCTTGTCTGAACACCCAAGTTGACTTGTCTTATTTGATAATCCTCCAACTGCATGTTTAACTCATACGTATCTACTAGAGGGACGACTACTTGAGCTATTATATTTCCTTGCTTGTCCATAGTGATACTAGACAATATTCTTGACCTTTTCCTTCTTTTTTTCAGATATTAAAATACCTTTGTAAGGATATTGAGACTCTTTTTCCTCTTCATGTACATATTTTATATGTCTCTTCTTTATTGTGTGGTTCAACCATATTTGAATGTTCAAAGAGACTTCCCTTTGAGGAGAAGTTATAACCTCAATATTGCGTGAGGCTTGAGAGTCATCCTATTCTAACTTTGCCTCACTTATTTCTATCTCTACTCTTTTTTTGCCTCTTTTATTATCAATTGGATTCCATTTTCTAGCTCTACTTCTTCCTCTTTAATCCCTTTTGTTACTTCTCCCTCTACCTAAGCCTCTCCCTAAAGTCCTTCTCTAATTACCTCTTCCTCAACTACTTCCTTATTTTGCATCCCTTCCTCTTATTCTTGTAGTTCATCTTCTTGGCAAGGAGGAAGGGAGGTATCATGTGGGGGAGATGGAGGAGGAGGAATAGGAGAAATTGGTATAGGAGGAGAAGAATATGGTAGAGAAGGTGGAGGAGGTGGAGAGACATGAGGTGGGAAATTTTGTGGAGGAGATGGAGGAACTGAACTAGGTCTCTGTTGTGGAGCAAGAGATGGAGGAAGAGAAGGCAAAGGAGACTCATGGGGAGGATATGGAGTAGGAGAAGAAACCCTTTGAGAAGGTGTGGTCTGCAATACAACCCTTGTTCTTTTCTTCCTTGTTAGAGGAATTTCCTCCTAAACAACCTCTTCACTAGATCCTATATCAATTATTATTTTTTCCTTTCTCTTTTTAGATCCAACCTTTGAAGATGATGGCCTTTGCTTCTCAATAGAAGTAGATAATCATTCACTTATCTTTGATTTCTTCATGGAAGGTTGGGGCTTTGGAAACTCCATCATTAGGAATGGAGATAATAACGACCTTTGTGGGAAAGCCTTCGCACCTACTACCCTAGTGTCCATACTATCATATTCTTGAATTGAACAATTTACATTGTAGATTGGTTGGTTGAAGATGACTTGCCCACTGTAAATGGGGTCCAAAACTTTTGAAATTTATTTTACTTCTTTGGACACCCTAGCCACATTGCATTCTTTAATCATGTCTACTATCAGCTGACAATAATCCTTCATTCTTACCTCAAATTCTTTTTCACAGTTGGTCCAATGGTCCTTTAGGGCAAGCTCATGTTTGAAGAACATGTCAATGACTTTTCTAATTTTACCAATAGGGTCAAATATGGCCCTAGGATCATTAAATTTCCATTACATATATATTACAAGTCAATTTTTGGATTTTTGGAATTGTTCATGTTAGCACAAAAGTAAACTCCCATCTTCACAGGAAATGAATACCTAGATTTGTGCTTACCAAAAATTAGCTTATGGATTTATGTTACTTGTCTACATAATTATAATAGGGTCATTTTTTCTGTGGGGTATCTTGGAAGCTTCAGGGGTGATTTATGAAAACCAACTACTCTAATATATGTGAAAGTATTGAATTTGATAAACCAATTTCCCCAATTCTTTAGTTCCTCCATAGCTTCTAGGGAGATCCTTCTGGAAAAATCATTTTGGAGCCCTCTGATAATGACATGAACAAAATTATCACTCATCACATAATAATTCTTATAACTTGCGTCCAATTCCAATTGTGGGTAATTTTGGTGAATCTTAAATTCTCCAAAGTGAAAGGATCCCACCCTAGTGAGCCCTGGGAAAGTTGCTTGATAGCCTAAAAAGTATACCAAATAAGATGTCATATAGATTTTGTTGTTATGTAACACATCTTTGAGTTTCTCATGTAGATTGTCACTTATGATCTGGTGGCCCAATCAATTTTCTTATCATCAAAGATCATCAACATGAAGTTGCACATCCATGGGTAGAAGTCTTTGGCATTGGGATAGCCATTAAATCTGCTTAGGAGTGTGATTTGATCTTTGATATCTTCAGTGAACTCACTCCTATGTTGCACGTTATCCATTTTGAGGGATATATTTTATGGGTTGAGCATAATTTGGGTATTGATGAGATTAAGGAATCTTGTTTCATTTCCCTCAAAATAATCCACTACTTTCTTCATATTCATAGCATCACACTAGGGGGAAGCAAGGATTCTAAATACCCTCTCAATCAGGTTGGAACCGATATCAAGAACCACTTCTCCAAATTCTCCTAATATCCTTTTATGCTCATGGTCATAATATTGAGCACAAGTCATCACTAGCTCAAGTGATTGTACTATAACTAGGAAGGTAGTTCCCTCCACTAACCCTGATTTAGCCAATGAAGTGGCTTTAATAGACCTTGTTTCTTCATCATTGATTCTCTTGTGGAATTCATCCATGTCTATATGTCCCAAATCAGTATCTCTAGTTTTTGTATATTGAGAGAACATCTTTGATAGAGGGTGTAGTGTAGGGAATTTTATACCTTTCCATTTCATGCTATGTTTGCATCCCTTAATTAATTGGACTTAATTAAGCTTCTAATTTTCTAAATTATGCATTCCAAAGCCTTATTTTTCTCATTTTCCAAAAGGGAAACCTATATTTAATTAATGAAATTGATATTTAATCACCTCAAAATGAATGTGTCCTAGACTTTTGGGACAGGACACATTCACCAAAGGGAAAATGAGTCTTCCTTAAGTCCTAGGTCCCAAATTTTAATATGTTTTTGGTGGTATTTTAAGGATTCAAATTGCATATGCAATTGTCGGATTTTCGAATCTAATTTTCAAGAAATTAGATAAACACCTATAAATACATAGTCTTTTTATCAATTCAAATCTAACACGCATGATCAAATATTCTAAATAGAAAAAAATATTGTCAAGAGCATTCAAGAGCAGGTTTTTCAATCATTTGTTGCAGCATTCAAGATCTTATCATCATGTTCAAGCTTATGTGTGTTCATGTCATCTTGTGAAGGCTAATATGCATTGTTGATCCTAAAGCATCCAAGCATTCAAGTATCCAACAAATCAAGCAAAGCAAGATCTAATTCCTTGCAGTGATGTGTATGAATTCAACCCTCTAACGGAAGCTGTAGATACTGAAAATTGGTCTAGGCCTGAGAGTACACATTCGACATAATTTTCTATAGTCTATGGTCTTGATTAAATAATGTCGTTTATTTAATTATCTTTTCTAATACATATTTCCTCTATTAATTAAATAACACTTTTTAATTAATTCATAATGACCTTTATTCAACTTGATTAATTAAATAAATCATATTTATTTAATTATGTTGCGAAATAATTAATTCTTCCCCCTTTATCTATTAATTAAATAATTTATTATTTAATTACCCCTTTATCATACTTTTCCAACTATAATTAAATATCTTTATTCAATTATTCATTTAACCCCCTTTATCTATAATTAAATGTTTATTATTTAATTATTCAATTCCACCTTTTTGAAAGTCAATTAAATAAATTATCTTTATTTATTTAACTAAAGTCTCTTATATTTCGAATGTTGAATTAAACTAACATTTAATTCATATTTAAATCATTTATGTCACATTCCTCTGTCAATCAGTTATCTAATCGTCCACTTACCTTCTGACTCGAGATCTATTTTTAGGTCTCCAATTATCTTTGAATTCAACACCCATTTGTCTCCGCGAAAAGACTCTCTGTCACAACTAGTCGATTAACTAGTTCTAACTCATATGCATGAGTGCATCTATTAATTAAATACCTTTATTTAATTAATTAATTTTAATTATGCATTTGAATTCCTCATCTTTGAGTTCTAACTTTGTCTTTTACATACAAAGTCTATTTCTTCTATTTTCGAAGATTCTTAACTGAAGATTAAGATATTGTTCTATTTTAAGATCCTGAACTCGTGTTCTAACTTAGTCTCTATCTGCAGTCTTTCCTGAACTTGTGTTCTAACTCGTGTTCTAACTCACGTTCTATTTGACACACAACCCAAATCGCATGGCATTCATCAATCTCATCCGTCGATCTCTCTTTCAATCTGAGCCGATCGTTCGGAAACCCAAAATCTATAAAATGGCCTATCATTATCATTATTTCTCCTCCCGAAATCATACACTTTTGAGAAGAGACTATTCTTCGATATTTTTCTTAGACATTCAAACAGGTTATGCTTGCATTCAAACATAGAAATATGAGGGCAAGAATACTAAAAAGGAAAAATGGAGAAGAGCAATTGAGATAATTCGAAGGCGTGAATGCATATTTGGTGAGAGCTTTCCATTAATTTGTTTAGTTTATTCATTGTTTATTTATTCGTACTTTGTTGTTTTGATTTAGATTATTAGTTTAGAATTAATCATTCGAATCTGTGCAACTGTTAGCATCATATTCAATCTTCCAACTTCATTCGCAAATCTAGATCTTACGTTTGGTGAACCCAACATGAATCACGCTTCAAAATCTGTGCATCTTTTTTTTTCGTTTTTCCCATTTTTCCGTTTTTTGTTTTTTGTTTTGTTGTAGGTTTCCATACGGTGCATTGAATCTGTTCAAAAAAATGACGCATCTGTATCTCGAGCCACATCTTCTAAAAACAGAGACGCATCTGTCATACCAAACTGCATCCGTGAGGCCACGAACCACATCCGCCTGTCAATAAAATTTGCGAACCACATCCGCTTGTCAAAGTCGAACCGCATAAGTGGCTCCCAAAGCCGCATCTAGCTGGTAAAACTTTTTCGTTTTTTTTAAATTGATTTCCGTACATTCATTTCCATTTTCGCTTTTTTAAGTTGTTTTGATTTTCGCTAATGGTTGTTTACAGTTGTGTTAAGGTGGAATAACATAGTGTTTGTAGGATGAAGCATAGAAGACAATAACAAAACCAGAACTACTAATTAATTTGCATGCAGGACCTAATGCCTATGTTTTTATTTATTTAGCAAGTTTTTATTTGGTAGATAGACAATTATCGTGGGGATTAAAAAGAATTTTATGTTTGTTAGATAGAAAATTGTCGATTGGATTAAAAAGAACCATTGTCTTCTTTGTTTGGTGCGTTGCACATATTTTTCACCCTTACGATTTGGTACACCGAAGTATCCTCTCCCCTTGCGCATTCATGCGATCCTGGGTGTAAGAGAAACGGTTGCTAACTCTAGAACTTGGGCCTGTCTTGGTGGGAAAAAGTACTCACCCCAAGATGACTCAGACCGGTAGCATGCTAAAGCCAAGCGACTTCTAGCCGATATATAAAAGTGGATTCTTGGGGAAACCCCAAGAATCACATGCACTATTCCGATGAGATGGACAGAAATGGACTCTTGTCGACGTTGGATAGTGTCCCACGAATGAAATGCCCTTATTAAACACCTTGTTGTAGAGTTACCAAAATCCTACCTACTTGTTGGCGCAGCAGGGTCGGCCTTGTGAAGCCGTCTTCCATTCTTACGGTTTATGTGTGGAAATGAAATGTATGCCATGGGAGTTTTATGGGTACAATAGCTTGGTTGCCCCGTATAAGTGAGTGTCGTGGAGGGGAGCCAGTGGGTTCAAGCTACTAGTCATTTGCCATAAATATGCGTAGCTAGAGAAATCCAAGTAAGAACTCAACAAGTATTGTCCAAAAAGCCTAGGTTGTTAATTTTTTTCGAGTCTTAACAAGTCTTTCATCACAAACTAAAAATACATTGATTGATGTGTTTGTTCTCTGTTGTATTCATCTAAATATTGATCAACAAACTGAGTCATCAAAAATAACTTTCAAGAAAATTTCAACTGTCAGAAAATTGAGTCGCATTTGTCAGTTCAAACACCGCATGTGTCTTAGAGAGTCGCATCTGTTAGGCGAAACACTGCATCTGGCTGTCAGAAAATTCATTTTTTACAGTCTAGATATATCAAACCGCAACTATCAAATTATGAGTCACATGTGTCATGCAAATCACATCTGTTACACTTAGCACCGCATGTGTCTATCAGAGCTTTAGGTTTTTTATAGAGTCCATATTTAGAGCCGAATTTGAGTCCATAAGTTGCATCTGTCAAGTCAAAAACTGCATCTGTCACAAAAGACCACAACTGGATGCAAAGTTGAGAACCAGGTTTAGTTAAAACACCACATGCGTTATCGCAAGTCGCATCTGTCACATAGAGAACCGCATCTATCGAGAAAAGCCGCAACTGTCTGTCAAAACACCGAAACTAGGTTTTTAGGTAAACACCGCATGCACATTAGAAAACCGCATATGTCAACATTCAAACCGCAGCTGTTAGGTGAACCGCATTTGCCTGTCAACACAAAAACCTCAAAAACTGCAAAAATCATGTCTGAAACATCACTGTCATTTTTGTTTATGTTTCTTAAGATCAACCTTGGACAAAACTTGAAAATTTTCTCAAAAACCTTGCATCATTAGGTGTCATATACGTCTTTGTCACAGTTAACATCATAGTCATCATCATCCTAAATTGCATGCATATAGATACTTTCTAGGAAATTGCATATAGTAGAATATAACAACTTTCTGCGTCATTGGATGCATCTATGTCTTGATTTGTCCTCATCATTGAACCTAGTCACTTTAGTCATATCAGTGAATCTTCTCAGCTCAATAGTCTAGTTTGGGAAATTCACCTTGTCAACTGTCCTTGTCCTACAATCAGGTTCTTTGGTCAAACACAAATCATTGCATACATTTACTCCATAGGTGGTAGGTTATCCTATTTTAGATTCATTTACCGTCATAGTCCATTCAAAATTTTGCATAATTGTCTTTTATATCCTACGTCATCTTAGTATACGTCATAAAAGAAGTCTTTAGCAGCATCCTTATTTGTCAAAAAAATCCAAAAAAAAAACATAGAGATAGGTCATATCAGTTTTTAGGCACGTCTACATTACCTCGGTTTGAGCAACTTTTCATGGTCGAAACAAGGTCTCAAAAGAAACATAAAGCAATGATAGACCCCAACGAATTCATCAATCCATTTGGAAATCAAGCATTAGGAATTCAAAGACTACACAAAGTTTTACTTGATAAACATGTCACTAGAGATACCAATGGAAAAATCGTTGTCGAAGACATAGACGCCACTGTACAAGATCCTGAGTTTACATCCTTCATGGATGAGTGTTTGGCAAACAATCCCCAACAATATCTAGCAAAGTTGCTAGTAGAAGGTTCCACACTACCACCAGGATTTGACATTCATAATTTGAAACCATAGTCCACTCAACCAACGCAAATTGCGACGTCAAATGTTGTTATTCCCCAAATCACCGCAGCAATCTCAACTAGCATACCCACTCAAACATCACCAATTGTCAGTACAATCCCTTTCAATGTAACACAAGCCATGCAATTTATTGCGGGAGCAACATCCTCCAACCCCTTTGGTGCCAACACTAGTGGTAAGAGATCCAACATTGGCAAGAGCATTCCCATACCAATTCAGAACATTCAAACGGGAAATATTCCTATACCACAATAGAAAATTCTGACTGGAAATATTCCTATACCAAATCAAAACATACCGATAGGATATATTCCCATTCCGAATCAGAACATTCAGACAAGACACATTCCCTCACCAAATCACAACCCGTCACAAAACATGGCATATCAAAATACCTATATCGATCCAAACAATGCAAGCAACATGTCCTTGACACAAGTAGATGTTCTCCAAAACTAGATGCAAATGCTTCAACAACAAATGGAAAACATGTCGGTTTCAGGCAAACGAACTATCTCAGCACAAGACCTATCTCCATGCCCTTTTGACAAAGCACTTTATATGACACCTTTCCCCCATGGATACATTATAACGAATTTGCCAAAGTATAAAGGGAGAAAGAATCCTTTAGAACATATTAGAGAGTTCTCAACGGCGTGCATGGACATATCATACGACCCCACATACTTGATGAGACTATTTATGTGAACCCTTACAGGGATAGCATTGGAATGGTTCTCCAAACTACCATATGGCATATGATCCTAGGCTGAATTACCTGAGAAGTTTGTTGAAAACTTTGCCTTTAACATAGACAATGAAATAACCATGTAGCAACCTTGTGTCACACAACACAAGAAGACGGTGAAACTTTCATCACTTTCTTCCAGAGATGGAGGAATCTAGCTAGCAGATGTCCAGTCGAAATACCAGAAAAGCAAAAGGTCACGATATTCCTCGAGAACATCACTCCAAAACTACGCAGTGACCTAAGGGTACATTGTTGCACTTCATTCGTAGACTTGGTACAAAAGGGAATTATCCTTGAAAAAGGCCTTATAGACAAAGGAGAAATTAAGGTACCAGGCATAAACCCAGTCATTCAACATCAAAGTGCACCCAATGATAGAAGTAAATTCTGGCCTAGAAACAAAAATGTTACAAATGACGGCATTGTTGATGCTAAACATGTGCATACAGGACCAGTTATCACACTATAAGGTTACAACCCCACTCAAGACATGACAAATAGTCCAAACCAAACAGCAAACTATGTCCAAAATTCACAGCAACAACGACCACAAAGGAGATTTCCTACACGGGAATTCACCCCTTTAGGACAACCCATCGAGACAATTTTTAAAGAGTTGGTTAAACATAATCTCGTTAAGCCTTTGGAACCATGAGAATATGATCCTGGACAGTTTAAACCTTCATGGTGGGACGATAACGCTTTTTGTGATTATCATCGAACGAAAGGACACAACCTACAACAATGTCGCCAACTAAAGAACATTATACAAGACTTTGTTGAAAATGGAACTATCGAGGTTGGTAGTCAGAAAAACACCAAGAACAGTGATCATAAGGTCTTCATAGACCCGTTACATGACCATACAAAAGGAAAGGCCTCCAGTTCGGAACCCAAAAAATCTTCATCCGCTAGTTATGCAAACACCAAGTATGACTATGGAAAAGGAAAGGGAACGACCATATATACCCTCTGAGTGGAAAACAAACATGTTGATACCTTCACCATTAAGATGCATCCTGAATGTGTTGTGAACACACGCAGAACAAGGATAACCATTCCAGGTCCTTCTTCTGAACTGCCAACACAGTCCACCAGGCCTAAATACAATCTCCTTGATCAACTGAGCAAGACACCCGCACAAATATCCATTTTGGAATTGTTGACTTTATCACCTGAGCATAGAGCTATTCTTGACAAAGCTCTGTAAAACATGACTATTCCTACCAACTTAGATGTCAATCATTTCAAAGAAATGGTAGGATATTTAACCAACTCCCATCACGCCACATTCTCCCAACAAGACTATTCGACAAAAAATACTGACCATAATGACCCATTACATCTTGAATTCCAAGTCCATCACACCAAAGTTCGACGAGTCTTGGTAGACGGAGGAGTAGGTTTAAACCTATGTACCCTAAAATTGGTTAAGGCATTAGGATTCTCAGAAGAATGTGTAGACACCTCAAAGAGTACCATTATCAAGGCTTATGATGATGAGGAAAGATCATCCAAAGGATTTGTCACACTCCCTATCAGGATTGGCCCAGTAGTTATGAACACCACCTTCCAAGTCTTGGATCTCACCCTCCCATATAACCTGTTGTTAGGTAGACCTTGGATACACACCATGAAATCTGTACCTTCCACATACCACCAATGTCTTAAATTCCCGCATAATGACACTGAGATCACTATTGATAGTGATCCAGACCCTTTTCAATATTGTTCAAGCCTAAAGGGAATCCCACAAAGACAGGTACCCGTTAATCAAGAAGCTCCATCATCATCCACTTTATCCCCATACATTAATCCATCACATCTTACTAAGTTAGTTTCATTCAAACTCCCATCATCCACTCCTAAGGTCGAGATCCAAGACAAGGGTTGTGGAGATTATTCCATGAAGACAACCTATTGTATCAGTCAGCTAGTTCCACCTAAGGCATATGGCTTACCCATGGTAGATAGACAATGGTCAGTAGTCACATTTCACGTTCCCCCTACAACGACAATGACTAAATGGGGAGAGTTAAGTGAAGAGGAAGTGGATCAAAGTGATATTACCTCTTGGTTGTATAAGGAAGACAATGAATACCCCTCACCGTCTATTCAAATAGCTAAGAATCAATATGGAAAAGGCTTTAGCATAATGCAAAGTGAAGGCTATGATGGGCATAGTGGGTTAGGACTAAATCAGAATAGAAGGACAGAACCCATCATTGTCTCACCACGACCGAAGTATCTAGGGCTAGGGTGTCAACCACTTAGAATTGGTTTTCTTAGTACTTTGTCATCATTTCAAGAGGAAGTGAGTGCTTATGCAAATATCGAGACATCTCATGAACCAACTCCCCCAGTTTACGATGAATCCCCAGTCTATGATGAATCCCCAGTTTACGATGAATCCCTTGAATTGAATGAGTATGAATGGGATTCCCTTTCCTCTACCAGTACTATGAACCTAGACACTCTATTTGGAGAACTTGACCTCATGATTCAATCCTTACCAAAGTCATCTAATCCCCATCATAAGAAAAGCCTGTCCAAAGAAGAATGCGATAAGAACTATTATTGGGATATCCTTGATCATGCATCTTGGGCACCTGACAAACCATCTTCTGAAGACTTAGCCGTTGCAATTGTCCCACGTCAAAATAAACCTATCCCTAGGAAAAAGATCAAAAAGGAGTTAGTCCAAAACTTTTGTGACCATATCAACAATTTCATATTCACCTTGTCGGCTTCCACCTTTGAAAACTTTGATGATGACATGCCCCTTGTATATCCCGAACTTATCGACGGGGATCAACAAGGTACACCCATTTTAGATACATTTGAGAATGACGAAGCATTAGCTGAGTTCATGGGACTTCAAGAAGGTATACCTAGAGGGGATCATAAAGCTAGTTTCACCATAGACTTGGATGACAAGGCATATTTTGGGGAGTCTATTTACACCTCTAGTCGCAAAAATGAGAATAAAGATAAAAAAGATGAAAATAAGAAAAAAAAGATGAGTTCCTAAGTGAAAATCGAAAGGCGTCTTTGGACGAGGAAACAGTTAAAATAAATGATGCATCCAAGGGCGAAAACCTCTCTGAGGCACCCAAGGATAGAGGTTTAAATATTCTCCCCTTTGAATAGGAAAAGTCACCAATGCTAGTTGAAGAATTTGTTGCAGTCAACATAGGTACAGAAGAAAATCCTCGGATGGTGTATTTTGCAGCTTCTTTAATAGAGACAGAATAACCAGAGTTTAAGGATTTCTTTACGAAGAGACAAATAAAATTTGCATGGTCATATGCTGACATGCCTGGGCTGGATCCAAACCTCATTTTGCACCATCCACCTCTACAGCCAGGTATTAAGCCGGTCAAACAGAAGTTAAGAAAAATTCATCCACAGATTGCTCTATTGGTCAAGGTAGAACTTAAGAAACTTCTAGATGTCGGATTCATAAGGACCATAGACTATGTTGATTGGATATCAAATCTTGTACCAGTGACTAAACCAACTGGGGGCATTTGGATTTGCACAGACTTTAGAGACATCAACAAGGCATGTCCTAAAGATGACTTCCCTTTGCCGAACATAGATATGATAGTGGATCTTACAGCAGGCTATGAGATGCTATCCCTCATGGATGGTTTCTCGGGATATAACCAAATTAGAATTGCAATGGAAGACCAACATAAGACAACTTTCACATGTCCATGGGGCACATACTATTGGAATGTCATGCCTTTTGGCCTTAAGAATGCAGGAGCTGCCTATCAACAGGCCATGACTACTAGTTTCCATGAATTTGTACATACTCTCATGGAGGATAATGTAGATGATATCATAGCTAAATCAGAAACTAGGGCAGATCATTTGAAGGTTCCAGACAAGATATTCAAGAGGCTAGAGAATTACAATGTCAAATTGAATCCGAAGAAATGTGTCTTTGGAATAAAATCGGGGAAACTTCTAGGGTATATCATTTCTAGAAGAGGAATTGAGGTAGATCCTGAGAAGGTAAGAGCTATCATAGAAATGCTTCCTCCAGTCAGCATCGATCAACTAAGGACACTACAAGGGAGATTACAATCCATCAGGTGTTTCATAGTACAACTTGCAGATAAAATACACCCATTCCAACATCTACTCAAAAAAGGAGTACCTTTTGTGTGGACGCCTAAATGTCAGGAAGCCTTCCAACAAATCAAGGACTATTTGCTCACACCACCTATCTTAATGCCACCAATAGATGGAAATCCATTAATACTATACATTTCAGCAACTCAGTCGACATTAGAGGCTCTTCTTGCGCAAAATGATGATCAAGGTCATGAAAGAGCGGTCTATTATATCAGTCATACCTTGGTAGGATATGAATTGAATTATAGCAACATTGAACGTGCATGTCTTGTAGTAGTATTTGCTACTCAAAAACTTTGGCACTATATGCTAAATCGTCAGACAATGTTGGTGGCCAAGATCGATCCGCTCAAGTATCTCTTAAGTAAGGCAGCATTAGCAGGCTGATTGGCTAAAT
This sequence comes from Sequoiadendron giganteum, assembly GCA_007115665.2. NCBI lineage: Eukaryota > Viridiplantae > Streptophyta > Pinopsida > Cupressales > Cupressaceae > Sequoiadendron > Sequoiadendron giganteum. Next base: position 66,945,301 of record CM021103.1, read on the forward strand.
GGGTTATGATACTTAGAAATTATGACATCCAATATGTGGAAAGGAAGGCTATAAAAGGACAGGTGATAGCGGATCAATTAGCGGATGCACCCATGAAGGAAGATCATCCTTTAGTGGCAGATTTTCCTGATGAATTTCTTTTCAACATTGACGCTAAAACAAAATGGAAACTATACTTTGATGGGTCACATACAAATCGTGGTTTAGGAGCAGGTGTCCTATTTGTTACACCTCAAGGCGACACTATTCCAAAATCATTTAGGATTGATTTCCCTTGTACTAAAAATATAGCAGAGTATGAAGCCTTAGTGACAGGACTAAGAATGGAAGCGCAATGGAAAATTAAGAGTCTACATGTCTTTGGCGATTCTCAACTCATAATCGGGCAAGTAAACGATGATTATGAGACTAAAGATGAGAAACTGGCTCCTTACAAATGCATGGCTAATAGTTTCAAGCAATACTTCAATGACATTACCTTTCAGCAGATACCACGTATTCAAAACAAAGTTGCAGATGCTATGGCAACCATGGGTTCCTTGTTGGATATTCCAAGTAATGTGCCTAAGTTCAAGTTTTTGGTGGAACAACTATTGGTCCCTGCCTATGATGTCCCCTATACTGCGATGGTGTGTACCATTGTTGGTCCTACGTCTCCCTGGTATAAAGACATATTCGAATATCTAACCAACCAAACCTTACCTCTCAACTTGTCCAATAACCAACGCCGAACCTTCATCTGTAAGTCAGCTAAGTACACCATCATCGGAGACACCCTGTATAGACGTACCTTTGATAACGCCCTGATGAGATGTCTCGATGCTAAAGAAGCACAAACAACTTTGAGAGTAGTGCACGAGGGTATATGCGGATCCCATTTGAGTGGTCCTACTTTAGCCCATAAGATTATGAGACTAGGTTATTATTGGCCTACAATGGAGAAGGACTCATACATCTTTGTAAAGAAATGTAGACAATGTCAGATACATGGAGATTTGATAAGAGCACCAGCACAGGAGCTTCGTCTGATTACATCACCATGGCCTTTCGCCCTGTTGGAATGATGGATGCACAGGTGGACCTTTGCCAGGAAGAAATATTCAACCACAAAGAAAGTATGATAATGGCATGCAAATAGAGATTCTATTATGATCTATCAGATTGATAGATAGATGGATATTTTACAAAGAGTACATATGTCTAATTATATAGGCAAGTACTAAACCTAGAATGAAAAGGATGTTGCCAAGTGTTCAAATCACACTTCATGTGACAAAAAGAAACCCTAACCAACTACCTAGGGAATGATAACAAGATGGAGATAAGTTCTAGAAAAGACAACTCATCTTCTAGAAGGGAATCTTATCTCAACAACTTTATTAAATGATTAAATGCAACTTAGGACTAATATGATTAATCAAAACCTAAGTTAACTTATGCTAGTGTAATAATTAATTAATTACACTAACACCCCCCCATAAGTGCAACTTAGGGAGACTAGATAAGCATGCACCTAAAACTAAGATGAATGCAAGAAAGCATGAATGGGTCTCGACAACAAGGTCTGATCAGGTACCCATGTACAAATGCAATAATGAGGTAGAGAAGGAAAACCCAGTGGGACAACCCCCCTACAATGAGATGACTGCAACAAAGAAGCACTGAAAGAACACTGTGGAGTAACACTGGAACCACAATTCGGTAAGCAAAGAAAGATACTTCTATCTACAAGAAACCATATCGGAATCATAATAATGTAACAACAAACCCGATGCCACGGAACACTCGAAAACACCAAACTAGAACAACCCTGGAATCCATAAAGCAACAGTAGATGAAAAGATGATGACAGAATATGGAAGTCGTGAATCTCGATGCCGATGTCAAAAATGAGACAAACATTTCCATGAGAACAAGTACCATAAAGACTTAGGAACATTAACCACAAATTTAGTGGCCCTCAAACTGAGATAGATCCGAAATGAATCTGATATGTGTCAAACTAAGACAAAAAAGTGGCCAAAAGAAACTAAGAAACCAGATTACAACCCATGCGAGTTGTCATCAAAACACAATGAAGATCAAAGTGCATGCACACTCTAATCAGATTATTATGCAAGAAAACCCCTTGATGGAATTTTATATCAGTTCATTTATTACAATACCCAATGATTGCAAAATGAGAGAATGCCTAAATATGCATAAACAAAAAATTAAAAAGAGTGCATGCACAAACCAATGTTCACATCTGTCTCCATGATGAGAAATAACCTCAAATTTGTGTAGATGACTAAATCTGAAAAAATGGCCTACACCACTATGAAGTGCTCAAAACAAGTTTCCTACACCACTATGAAGTGCTCAAAACAAGTTTTCCGTCAATATCTCGTTTGCAAAAAATGGACATCATGGCCAAAAGTTATGAATTTTTCAAAAAAACTGAATTTAGCTTGCAAGAAACGGGTTTTCTAGTAAAAACGTTTATTTCTAATTTGATTTTTGAAAAATTTATTCATTGTTTATAGACAAAAATAAAAACCCAGAAATATTTTGATGATAGAAATAAAACCCAGAAATCGTTTCTTGATCCAACAAGCAAAAGATGAAAAGTTGATTTTTTTTAACCTTCAGCCAAAAGAAAAATGACGCTCGATGCTTTTTCGACTGCGATTTTCTCCAGATCTGTGTAAGATATGCAAAATCTAAAATATACCCAATTCAGATTTTGACGCTGGCTACAAAACCCAAAAATTATTTTTCCTGCAAATGAGTGAAAACTAGATTTTTGAAACAAATATGATGACGGCTCCAATAAAAAACGACTTGCAACAAACCCTTGCTTGCCAAAGAATCTCACTAGCCAAACTTTCTTGATCCTGGGATGAACCTTCACTGGAATAGTTTTGATACCATGTTGGAATGATGGATGCACAGGTGGACCTTTGCCAGGAAGAAATATTCAACCACAAAGAAAGTATGATAATGGCATGCAAATAGAGATTCTATTATGATCTATCAGATTGATAGATAGATGGATATTTTACAAAGAGTACATATGTCTGATTATATAGGCAAGTGCTAAACCTAGAATGAAAAAGATGTTGCCAAGTGTTCAAATCACACTTCATGTGACAACAAGAAACCCTAACCAACTACCTAGGGAATGATAACAAGATGGAGATAAGTTCTAGAAAAGACAACTCATCTTCTAGAAGGGAATCTTATCTCAACAACTTTATTAAATGATTAAATGCAACTTAGGACTAATATGATTAATTAAAACCTAAGTTAACTTATGCTAGTGTAATAATTAATTAATTACACTAACACGTCCAATGGGGACTTGACCTCATAGGTAAGATACACCCTACATCATCCAACGGTCATAAATTCATCATAACCGCCACTGAATACTTCACCAAGTGGATTGAAGCTATTCCCATGACCTACATCACCGGCACGCAAATATCTAGGTTTATCCTCAACTATATCATTTGTTGGTATGGTGTACCCCAATCCATAATCACAGGCAATGGCCGCTCATTCAAGAACCAAGAAGTACACCATCTATGTGATGTGTTCCATATCAAACACCGTTTCTCCACCCCATATTACCCCCAAGGTAATGGCCAACCCGAGGCATCTAATAAAACCATTGTTAGAATCCTGAAAAAGACTGTCAATGATTGGCACCTACAGCTTAATCCCGCCTTATGGGCTTACTGCACTAGCATCCGTACTCCCACTGGCGCCACTCCATATTCACTCGTATTTGGGTTCGAAGCTATCTTACCTATTAAGGTCAAAATTCCTTCCCTAAGGGTTTCCTTGAAAGGTCACATTGACGTTGACTACTATCGTGTATCTAAGCTACAGGAGCTAGAATTACTGGATGAATAAAGATAGAAGGCATTAGACCACTTACAAGCATATCAGAATCGTCTTCGTCATAGCTATAACAGGAGGGTTCTGAATAGAGATTTTGACATTGGTGACCTGGTTTTAATGGAAAATCCTAAGAATCAAGCTAAACAAGAAAAACCAGGTAAGTTTGAACCTAGCTGGTTGGGGCCCTATATTGTCACAGAAGCCTTTGGATCGGGAGTGTATCAACTCTCTACTCCTAGAGGAGAGTCGCTTATGTCACCTATCAATAGTCTGCATCTAAAGAGGTTCTATGCTTAGCTTCTAAGAATCCTTGTCTTAGTCTAGAAAATGCAAAAAAAAATGAAAAAACAAAAAAAAGGTTACCTTGATGAAAACCTGGCAAATAGGCATCTTTGTAACACCAAAAAAATAGTCAAGGGAAATAATCTATCCAATAGTTAAAAACTGCTTCGGTGGCGCTATGGATAAGTACCTTGGTGAAAACCTAACAAACAGGCGCCATGTGTAGTCAAACTCGCTCTTTTGTCTACCATCACTCCAATCAGAATTTTTATGTCATCCCTCATAATAAATGATTGTCCTATCCATCATTTGGAACGATTGACATCAAATTCCATTTCGTCATATTCCCCATTTCCATCTCATACATCCTATATCCAACTGGGGGCAAATCCTTGTTTTGTATCATGAGGACCTTGTACATAACATCACAATCAAAAATGTCCTGAAAAATCCATAAACATTCGAAAAACTTCAAAAATCCAAAAAAATCAAAACATGTCAGAAAATACCAAAAACAGAGTCAATTCGGTCATATTAAGTCAGTCGTAGACATTGTCGAACTACGTTGCCTCTGCGACTGGGACGTAGGAAAGGCCATCAATCGATGTGCCCCCGAGGCATTAGGTCAGTTTGTCTAGGTTTTTCATGTATCACACACATTTAAAATCATGACTCTTTGTATATTCAAATTCATTGGTCGTGTCGAACTACGAGGTCTCTGCGTGTACAACGTAGGCAAGGCTAATCAATTGATGAGCCCCTGAGACCGCACTAGGTCAGTCCAATAGGGTTTATTGTATTCACTATCACACACATTGCATATCAAGGTACAAGTACAAGTCTTAGGTCTTTTAGGGTGTTGTATCATGTCATACACTGTGTATGCATACACTTTTAATCAGTCAAGGAATCAAAACAAGTCATGCATCAATAAGGAAAAACGTCTCAAAGTCATCAAGTCAATATCAATCACATTGTCAGAATGATCAACTTATGTCTTAAGCAAGATATGTCTTTCTTGTCAACAAACGTCATCAAATTGTCATAGCCTCATGTTGCTTGTCATATCAACTTCATCAGGCTCCAACGTCTTATATGATTGTGTCTTTTCTAAAACCAGGCTTTGTCATGCCTTATACAAATAGTCACCAAGTCGAAACTAGACTCAACGTCTTATGCGGTGTGTGTCATCTTTCACATTACGCTGTTTCAAACATAAAACAATCAAACAATCCAACATGATCAAGTTTTGGCAAATACTTTTATTTGGCTATATGACTTTATATCTTATTTTGTCTTATCTTTTTATCGATTTGTGAATAAGTCCGGTTACTAGCTTTCTCAAGGATGTCCTATGAAGGATTTAGAGAAGCACGGATGTCTCAAGACTCTTTTTCTTTGGTTGCTATCTGTCAACTATCTTTTTAAACTTTGGTTTTTGAGTCATGTTACTAGTTTCCTCAAGGATGTCCTATCTAGGATTTAGAGGAGCAATGATGTTTCATGACTTGTCTTTTCTTTGTTTGTTGTCTGTGGTTTGTCTTGACAAAACGACTGGGGCAATTCTATCCTAGGTATGAGTTAAGACACTCCTTGTCTACGACTGTCTATTTTTTGCAAATGGATGTACTGTCCATTTGTGTCATGTCCCACCCAATGATGATAAAAATAACAAGTATAGCATATCTGGAAAAATATCAACGATCATGTTTATTCTCAATCAATCATTTTAATTATTTCTTACTAACATTATAAATCATTCATGCTAACATTTCTTTTTCTGACATAATGATAAGGTCATGTGACACAACAAAAACATTCTGCATAAACATACATTTTATAAAACATTTCATATAGTTGCATTACATTTCATACATATAGATAGTAACATTAACATCTTCATTGCATACATTAGAAATCATGACATAATAGGAATTTCATCATCATAAGCAACATAATATAAACATTGCATATACATATCACCATTACATATAAATAAACATCATAGAGCATATTACATCCATTATCATATAGAATCATCATAAGCGTCATAATTGCATAAACCCATAACATATAGAAACATCCATACATACACATGTGCATACATCATCTAGGAAACATAATCATAAAGAAACAAAGCATCATCCATAAAATAGAACTGCATATCATATAGAAGCCGCCAAAAATTATATATATATATGGCTCAACATAATGTGTCCAGTACAATAATCATAATGTCTCCATAAATAAATGAGCTCGCAAGCTCTCTGATCAAAATACATATCTACATCATAATAAGTGTCACCGTGTCCCACTACCACTTCTGTCACATGGTGAAGGTGGTGGAAACATCCTCGGAGGTGCTCTCTGTGAAGTAGATGGCCTATCATATGGACCTGTCCTCGGTGGTCCCACCACACCCTCTGTGCTCTGAGTCCTGGTGTGACTCCTGCTCTGTGACCTGTGACTACGCACTTTTGAAAAGCTAGGAGCTTGTATCTCTATTGGTACTGCTACCTCATATAGATCCCTGTAGTATGTAGCTCTGTCAACTGATCTGACTAACTCTCGTACCATGCCATCGAATGAGGAACCACTGCAAAGGTGCCTAACCTTTGAAAAATTGTTGCTCTACCTCCTGTCATCGGGCTATAGCCTGATCTCTCTCCATCAATGCACTATCCCTCTCTGCACGAGCACTGACCCTCTCTGAGAGTGCACTATCTCTCTCTATCCTCATTGCATCAAACTCTGTCATCATAAGTTTGGGTCTCTCCTCCAAAGCCTCCTTAGGAGCATCCTATTCCCATCTCCCCTCGACAATCCAATCTTGAAGCTCTCTCTCCTGCTCCTCCATCACTGCCTCCTCCTCAACATCATCCTCAACATCATCCTCTCCATATCCTGCCAAAATACCCAAAGGGTCTATAGCCATATCCATCTCTACATCCTCTGCAACATCATCCACTCCAATATCTACCTCTGCAAGCTCCTCTACTACTGCCTCCTCGGCAGCATGCTCATCCCCAGCCGGTACATCCGCTACACCTCTGATGTCCAACATCGATATATCAACTGCTATTACCTCTCGAATAGGTGAATGTCCACCTACTTGACCCCCTCTCCATCCTCGTCTCACGCCTCTACCGTCATCTCCATCACCTCTACCACCAACTCTCCGAACTCTCGCACCTCCACCTCTCTATCGTCCTTTCAGCCCTGTGCGTCGTCTCTCAACTAGTGTTGGCTTATCAAGATCTGTATAGGGAATAAAGCGATGCTCCACCCACCATGCATCGTATGCAGTTGTAGTCCCTGGATTTGCTACTCCATCTCCCCAACCCCAACGTAATGGTTGTAATGCTTGTATGTCTTCCTTCGTTGTAGCTACTGGAATCATGGGTCCCCACCATGGAGCCTCTCTCGACGATCAAGCAAACTCTGCTCTACCTCGAGGCTCATCCTGAACCTCTCCAAACTGTCTCAACACCTGCTTTGGTAGATGTCTCTCTATAATATGCACACTCGAAACAGTCCTCCCAATGAGATACTATATCTGTCTGCAGAATAGTAAATGTCTCTCATCATCCATCCACTCCTCAAAATCCATGTACAGTCTCCATGTAAAATTATCTAAGATGTCAAGCGCGTGTCTCCAGTATCCGGTGTCCCCCACATGAGTCTGCATGATGTGTCCTGTATATCGGAACACATAAGGGTATCTCTCCCATCGCTCTACTGTAACTGGAGGACAAAAAATGGCTATCCTCTCCCAAGCCCACACCATCAATAAAGTAGTCTCACAGCTCAATAAATGTGCGTCTCTATAAGCAATGTCATGTAGATGAAAATATAGCATCCCTAGTAGACATGGACCCCATGCATACAAGGTCTCACTCTCCAACATGCCCACCAACATCTCCCCCCATCCCACAGGAAAGTCGTGACCCCGTCGGTCTAGAAGAACTATCCCATTGATCAATGTACATAAAATACAGTCAATCCTATCATATCTATCAGCTAACACTGGCCACCTGATCTCATAGTGCTCGATCCCGAGCATCCTAATGTCTTCTACCTGATAAAATCTACCAAGCTCCGTCAATCCTCATTGGGTGTCATACATAACCCGCTCTCCTCTGATCGGCAGTCTCAAAATCCTGTACATGTCCTCTAATGTGATAGTAGCCTCCCCAATCGGTAGATGGAACGATGAAGTCTTTGAGTTCCATCGCTCGCATAGTGTCGTCAACATCCCCCTGTTCGCCCGAATGGTAGGCATATAAAAACAATGACATAGACCAAGTCTCAACAATAGTTGTATCTCTCCACTCATCAAACGATCTCTCAGATCGAATGTATCTGGCCGACTCTCTCGCGTATATATAGGATCTAAAATGATCTGCATATCACCCACATGATTAAAATTTTCAATTTTTTTCTTTAGAAATTTTTTCAAAATTTTCACCAGCCAAATGCGGCTCACAGTAACAGTTGTGGTGCACTCTTACAAATGTGTTGCATGAAAAATCATTTGCATCACATATTTCATATTCGTTGCACAACTTTTTCCATTTGCTATCTAAATGTAAATGCAGTGCTAATTACACATGCGGTGCATTTTATTAACCTGTCCATCTACTAAATATGTGTTGCACAAATTCATATGCGCTTCACTATACTACATGCGTCTATTCCTAATGCAAATGCGTTGCATAACTACACATGCGGTGCATTATAATTCAAATGTGACCATTCCCTAAAATGCCTAACCTAGCCTATGCGATTTTTTACACATTCGTCGTTTCGCAGTCAAATGCGGTGAATACGACGACATATGCGTCGTTCACGACGCACCGCATTTGCAAATTGACTTTTCAACACCTAAAACTACGTGCAAAAATAATTTTCAAGAGCTCATTTTCAGGTACATATCGATGGTCCTGCATTGGCTGGCCTCCTGAATGTCTGAATCCGATATCCTTGATGCGCATTGTATGGAATGGGTGCCATTTTCATCAGCTAGTCAGAGCAAATCTCCTCTTTTTCTATCTCCTCCAGATGCAAATGAATTAGGTTTAGACCTAATTCCTATTTATAGGTAGGGTTTGATGGCATTTCTTCAGCCCTAGTCTATTGGCAGCTTAACCTTTCAACTTCAAACGACCCGTACATGTTCCTATCAACTCCAAATTCAATTTCGTCAACTCCATAGCATTTCTAACTATCCAATTGACTTATCGGGAATATTTCCTGATTTTTTTGAAACTTTCAAAAATTTGTCAATTTTTCTCGAGGGGGCATACCTTACCCTGTTTCACGTTGAGGCACGACCGGGGCATATTTTCTTTGACACAACGCCATACCAACAATGTATCAAAGAGGGGAAAACTGTAGATATCGAAAACTGGTCTAGGCCTGCGAGTACACATTCGACATAATTTTCTATAGTTCGTGGTCTTGATTAAATAATGTCAATTATTTAATTATCTTTTCTAATACATATTTCCTCTATTAATTAAATACCCCTTTTTAATTAATTCATCAATTCATAATGACCTTTATTCAACTTGATTAATTAAATAAATCATATTTATTTAATTATGTTGCGAACTAATTAATTCTTCCCCCTTTATCTATCAATTAAATAATTTATTATTTAATTACCCCTTTATCATACTTTTCCAACTATAATTAAATATCTTTATTCAATTATTCATTTAACTCCCTTTATCTATAATTAAATATTTATTATTTAATTATTCAATTCCACCTTTTCGAAAGTCAATTAAATAAATTATCTTTATTTATTTAATTAAAGTCTCTTATATTTCGAATGTTGAATTAAATTAACATTTAATTCATATTTAAATCATTTATGTCACATTCCTCTGTCAATCAGTTATCTAATCGTCCACTTACCTTCTGACTCGAGATCTATTTTTAGTTCTCCAGTTATCTCTGAATTCAACACCCGTTTGTCTCCATGAGAAGACTCTTTGTCACAACTAGCCGATTAACTAGTTCTAACTCATATGCATGAGTGCATCTATTAATTAAATATCTTTATTTAATTAATTAATTTTAATTATGCATTTGAATTCCTCATTTTCGAGTTCTAACTTTGTCTTTTACATACAAAGTCTATTTCTTCTATTTTCGAAGATTCTTAACTGAAGATTAAGATAGTGTTCTATTTTAAGATCTTGAACTCATGTTCTAACTCACATTCTATCTGACACACAACTCAAATCGCATGGCATTCATCAATCTCATCCGTTGATCTCTCTTTCAATCTGAGCCGATCGTTCAAAAACCCAAAATCTATAAAATGGCCTGTCATTATCATTATTTCTCCTCCCGAAATCATACACTTTTGAGAAGAGACTATTCTTCGATATTTTTCTTAGACATTCAAACAGGTTATGCTTGCATTCAAACACAGAAATCTGAAGGCAAGAATACTGAAAAGGCAAAATGGAGAAGAGAAATCGAGATAATTTGAAGGGGTGAATGCATATTTGGTGAGAGCTTTCCATTAATTTGTTTAGTTTATTCATTGTTTATTTCTTCGTACTTTGTTGTTTTGATTTAGATTGTTAGTTTAGAATTAATCATTCAAATCTGTGCAGCTGTTAGCATCATATTCAATCTTCCAACTTCATTCGCAAATCTAGATCTTACAGAAGCCACTAAAGGTTTGGTGAGTTGTAGCAAGAAAGTGTTTATTCATCATTCCTTCTATTTATCAATTGTCATTGTCATTCTATCAAGATTTAATTACCAAACATGGGGTTTGACTAAGGAAAACCGCTATTCAATTTTTTATCTCTTTGTATGTGAAAGGAAGAAAATTTGGTTTGGGCTTTCCTCCTGGGGTTTAGGACCTAGAAGGACAATTTTCTCTAACTTTCACTCAAGAACAAACCCTTGAATCTCAATGCAAAGGAGAAAGAGATCTTGCAAGAGGGTTGTTCTAGGGGCTCAATATAAGCTGATAAGGGGTTCACCACCAAGTTTAGACTTGGAAAGATAAATGAAATGCAAGATACAACACTAAACCCTAATTGAATGTAATGCACTACAAAATGACCTAGAAAAAGTAAATGAAATAACACATAAAGCTATAGAAAGGAAGATGTGCACCTGGAAATCTAGAAATGATTGATTGGAACTTTGAAACACTAGAAATTTTTCCTTTAAAACTAAATGGGACTCATTCTCAAAGCTAAGCGAATCAGTCCGAAAATTGGGTGTCTGTGCGGAAACAGGAATCTGCCAAAAGGGTGTCTGAATCTGCAAAAAATAAAATTTTGACTAGAAATGGGACTCATTCGCCAGAAGTGGTGAATCAGTCCAGTTAGGCTTTTTTGAAGCTTCAAAGTCTGATCATTCTCTTCTTTATCTACTTTATCCTTCTTGATTGATTTTTTTATTTGAAACCTTGATTTACAACATGTAGGTGATCTCCAATGTTCTCCAAGGTTTGATGACAACTTTGACAACTTTGAATGTTTTGACAAATTTTCCCCAATCTTGCTCCTTAGGAAATCTGCAACCTATAACTACAAATCACACACAAAGGAAAGGTAAAAATTTTGTTGGGTTAGTGAATAGGGGTTTTCCTTGGTCAAACCCCTTGTTGGTAATTAAACATTGAAATAGAATGAAATATGAATGGAGAATGATGAATGAAAAAGATAAGATGTTGCAACTCACCAAATTCTAGCAATAAAAGGTTGCAAACATGTATGAAGTGTCTCCAATGGATTTAGATCTTGACTCTTTCTTGAAGGTGATAAATCTTGAATGAAGTACCTGCTTGAATCATAAAATCCTACATCACAATTGTTAGCTCAAAAACAAACATGATGCATGAAGTCTTTGACATGATGATTGATGCTTGAATAGTGCTCTAAAATGTTTGATAATCTACCCTTGAATGCTCTTGTGAATTCTTGAATTATCTTATGAACTCAAACTTTCTATAAGGATGAATACTTGAATTCTTGGGGTGAAAAATGAGTGAAAGAACCTTGTATTTATGCTCAATTATGCAATAATTCCTAGAATTACAACACTACAAGCCAAAATTAGATCTAGGAGAATAAAATCCCACCAAAAATTTAAATTAATTTTGATTTTGGGCCACACGGGACTCATTCGCCCAAGGTGGAAAATGAGTCCCACTAGACCTAATTTTTGGGACCATTTTAAAAAATACTTAGAAATGTGTGAAATCAAGTTTGGGACCAAAAAATCTAGGTGAGACTCATTCGCCCAAGGTGGCGAATGAGTCCCAAATCACTAAATCTGGGCCATTCAAGCCTGAAACACCTGAATTATGATTGGGTATTGATTGGTGTTGGGATTATCCTCAAAAAGATGCATTAAATGAGGCATGTGGATGCAAAATAGGTCCAATTAAAGCATAAGAAATCTCAATTATTAATTACAAGCCTATAAAAGTGTGAAAGTGTGTTGCAACACTTTACAACAGTCCAAATAAGGCAAGATTAAGGTTCATTTTGATTAAAAAGAGGTTTATTAGGTTCAGTTAATTAATAAAACCTTACAAAAGTGTGAAAGTGTGTTACAAAACTTCACAACACTTTAGCAAGGTACCATTTAAATCCATTTTTTCACAAGGTCCCAAGACCTAATGTGAATGTGTCAACCACATTACAACACTAAATCAAGGCATCATTAAGCTCAATTCCACAATGAGGGCCCAAACAAGTGTGAAAATTTCCCTAACGACATTCTTTGACACTACATTTAGCCCCCACTTTAGTGAGAGGATGAACTTTCTTCAAACTCACACTAAAGTAGACAAACACGCATCAAGAGGGATCCAACTGTACCAATGCTAGTAAGATGGGGTGACAACAATCAAGAGGGGTGATCAAGATCCCATGACAAACCAACATAGGCACAAAAGAACACACATGGAAATGATATAAATAGCAAAAAAAAAGCACAAGAATACACTATCAAAGATGAAAAATAGAAAAAGGTAAAAGATAAAAGATTCGGATCAAGCTTCAATTGTTTTTCCATCACGATGAGGATGAGGTCTAGGTTGTTTGTCTGAAACATGTATACTCGCTCTGAGGCAAAAAAACTCCTGGTTATCCGTTGGGTGAGAAGTTTTAGAAGGTGAGAGATATACACACATGGTTGGTATGCACTCTCACACACACACGAGTGGCTATGCAGAAATTCATGCCTCAGTTGGGCTTCCCACTCAAACAAATGAAACTTTAATAAGGTGCCACAAAAATGGTTTTTGAGCTTCATGAGAAAAGCGAAACTTTGTATGCTTGGAGCTCATGAACAAACAAGATGGCTCTATAGGCATGCAAGTTGTATTAAATGCAAGGTGACCATATATATGTAAATGCACAATAGGGAAAGTTCAAAGGAGTCTTGCTTAGTTCATGCAAGGTCTTAACTTAGGGAACATTGTGCCTAATGTCAACAAGAGAGGACCAATCAAAGAATGGAAGATTCACAACTTAGGGGATATAGTGTGTCACATCAAGCCACCAAGAGGAATATAATATGCTAAGAGAGATCACACTCTTGGTGGACATCACACCCAATGTCATCCACAAAGTGAGAAATGCATCGTATGAAATAAGGAAACTACACCATGAACCATGAAAAAGAAAGATGCAAAAGAATAATGCCAATGTATGCCCCCACTTTAAAGAGATTGCTAAACACCATGCTATGAGAAATTACTTCAAAGTATCAAATGAAAAATTCAAACAAAGAAAATACATGATAGCTAACTTGGAAATCCCTATGCCAATTCATATGTTTCCAAATGAAGTTGTATCATGTAAAAGAAAAAGAAAAGAGAGGGGTTGCCCCCAAAATGAAAACACAAAACACATAAGGGATCTATGGATTTGGGGTCAGTATATTCTTGCTAAATTATTTTTAGAGAGCTTGAAACTATCATCATTCCCAAAATACACATAGAACTAGAAGAATGACACAAAGAGATCGAAAACAAAAAAAAATCCTTTCAGGTCAACATGGAAGAGACATGAATATATCGACGCCTTGCGTCATCCCCAAAAGGAAAACATAAGACAAAGAAAGGATAAAAAGTGAAAAGTAAAATATTGAGGACATAGAGAAGAATGAAGGTACAAATAGAGGAGTGTCACAAAGAGAGAGAGAACATCAAACGAAACATTACGAGGGATCACATCAAGCACATGCAATCACACAAAAGAAAAGGAAAGATACAAAAGACTAGTAAGGAACATACGAGTTGACCTAAAGAAGGTTTTTTGCATCCCAATCATGTTCATTGTATACCAAAGGCATATAACTAGCCAAAGGGACAATAGAAAGTGTTGAACTAGAACCAGTACCAGGTTCAACACTCTTTGTAGGAGATTTGTCATCTATGCTCATGGAAGAGGAAAATAATGTATTCAATTCATATGTACCTCTTCTTCAATCTTAGAAACCTTGTCATCGCCATCCAAGTGAATCACAACAGGAGGTCAAATGATAATGTCCATGGAAGAGTTCAACTCTTGTTGTGGTTTTTGTAGTGGATTGTTTTGGGGAAGAGGAAGGGGTAGAGTCATTATGCACTGCTTCAGTCAAGTTTGGATTTTGATTTTCTTTGTCTAATTTTTCATGTAACTTGAGATCAAGGACACAATGTCTATGCCTACACTCTCTATCACCTTTGTTTCTTTTAGCTTTGTTTTCAAGTTGTGTTTGTGTGGAGCAAGTTGATCAACCATAAGTTTATTTTATTTCCAAAGGGGGGGAATGGAAGGAACCACAGGAGGTTGTTCGACCACTTTCTCTTTGACTTTGTAAATATGTTTTATTCTAGCAAGTGTGACGGGGTTTTTTTCATTGTCTCTTGGTCTTTTATAGGAGGTAGGTGAAGGTTCTATCTTAGGTTGGTCTTGTTCATGTGGAGTTTCTTTAGGCTCAATCATGGTTTTGTCAAGGATGTAGGCTAGGTGGTAGGTGGGGACATGTTTCAAAGGGATAGTTCTACTATTTTTCTTTGCCTTGAACTTTTGATAGGACAAGAAAAAGAAGTCTTCTCATGGTTTTATAGGCTCTGCCAAAATAAATCTAAGGAAAATTTTCCATGGGAAGACAAAGGGTTAAAGCCACTATGGTGGATTGTGAATATCTCATTGTCAAAGGGAAAATTTAAGCATTTATGTATGACTAAAGGGACTACATTCATGGAATGAAACCATGGATAGCTGAGCTTCACATGAAATTGGTTTGACTGTGAGATGATGGAAAATGAGATGTCCAATGTTTTCAGTCCTATTTGCAATGGTGGGGTGATCGATCCCATTGTAGGGCAAGAAAAAAAATTGTACGTCTTCATCCATGCTTTCAGTTTATCATATATGGCTTGATAGAGCTCAGGTAGAAGTAAAAATTCCTCGGTGATCATGTTCTCTCCATAGGAAGGATCTATTAATATCCCATTGGTGGGATTATCACAGATACAGTCAGCTATGTAAAGAGGACCATCAGGTGCATGTTTAAGTATGTCACTTTGTGAGAAAGAAATATCAAGAGGATTTTTAGGTTGGCCCTTACGATGTTGAGTTTCAACCAAAGCAACCAAACCAATATCAAAAGGGTTTTGTTCTTGTTGATTAGTATCATAAGACTTTGTTGAGTTGTATTTGTATTCTCATCATCCATTTCAACATTCATTACATTAGTCTTTGTAGTTTCACTGGCTTTGACAAATTAAATACTATGTTTTGGCATGGGGTACGTAAAGATTTGCAAGTTTTGGTTAGGAGGGGCAATAGACTTATTTCCTTGATCACTAACACCTCCAACAGAAAGACGACCGAAATCAATGAGGTATTGCACAAGATGTTTAAGATGCTTACAATTAATTGTATCGTGCCCATTTTGTCGATGATAATGGCAATAAGAATTTGATCTAAAGCTTGGGGGTAAAGGCTTATTAGGATCGAGTGTTTTGATGGGAGGAAAGTTAATCATTTATTGTTCTAAAATTTGGGACATTGTGTTATGAAGGGTATCAAGTAAGGGAGTGAATTGTCTTTTCAGGTCCCCATATCTATAGGGTATCATGGATTTAATAGTAGCCATTTGGTTATTGACATTTTGAGTTGTTTGTTGAGGGGGATTGAATTGAAGGAACCCTTTATTCTTCTTTCTAAAAGGTTGGGAATTGTTTTGGTTTACGGGATCATATTTCTCAGTTCGGCTAGAAGTGGACTTTGTATCTCGACTACTAACGGAATTTTGATAATCACGGACGCTAGTACACAAGTGCATGAAGGACATGAATTTCATCATGGTAAGCTTGTCTTGAATCTTGCTTTGCAAATTTTCTATGAACATATTTTGAAGGTGAGGGTTGGGAACTTTGACATCGATTTGGGAATAAAGTAATTGATATTGTGAGATAAATTTAGTTATCTTTTCATCTTCTTTTTTCTTGCATCTCATCAAATCGGCCAAGGTCATCTTAGGATTTATATGCACTTGTAAATGGTTAACAAATGCCTCATAAATTTCATTGAATGAATGAATTGAGTTGTTTGGTAAAGAAGAAAACCATTCCAAGGCAGTATCTTTCAAGGATCTAGGAAAAATCTTAGCCAACAGTTTATCATCAAGAACAAAGTCACTACATAAGGTAGTATAAGCATTAACATGGTTAGAAGGATCTCCCTTTCCTCCATATTTCTCAAATCTAGGCACCTCTACACCTTGTGGCATCGGTGTTCACAATATATCCAAGGACAATGGAATTCTTTTGACATAATATGTAGGTGGGCCATTTTGATTTTGGTTAATGGTGGAAATCTGTTTTTGAAGGGATGAAACATGGGTTTGGAAGAGTTGGTTCATGAGAGGGTCATTACTTCTATTATGAGATGGAAGTGAAAATGGTGAAGGAGTGTATGTGTTCAAGGGACAAGTGAATGGAATTCTTATAGGTGGTAAGGTGGTAGGAGATATGGCATGTGATGCCACATAGGAACTAGGGATGCTAACGGGAATACCCAAGGAAGGAATCACATTATTAGTTTGTTGCATTGTTGTTGTGACTTGAGGATTGGTATATTTAGGTATTGAGGAAATTGTTGTGGGAGGGGGGATTTGAGTTCCTCCTTGGCTTGTGGCATTGATTGTAGGTAAAGGACAACTAGCGATTGAGGTGAGGTGTTTTCCAAAGATTTGAACTATGTTTTGCATAAGGTCAATTCCATCTTCACTTTCAAGCATGCGATGAATGTTATCTATATTAGGGATGGAATTAGTTAAAATGTTTTCATTTTTCACTTGATGTTGTAGGTTAGATAGGTCCTCACGAATTTGAATTGTTTTTGCGTTGGACACTATCATTCCTTGTTTCAACTTGCAGCCTACTTGAAGACAAAGAGTTGTTAAGGGTATTGTCCTACCTAGTGTACTAGTGTCAATACTAGGAGTGAAAGAGCTAGACAAACCAAGATCCACAACAATTGTTCTATCATGGGATGACATGAGTCTCAAACTTTGTCTCACTACAGTATTAGCAATAGGACACCAAATACTCATGCAAGGGCTACTAAATGCAAGGTGAATGCAAATGCAATGTAAGATAAGAACAATGAAATGCTTATAACAAAAAATATGGAAACTAAAACAAAAAGGAAATAACAGCAAATAGAAACTCGGAAAGAGAACCTTAAATGCCATAAAATGCAATTTTGAATATGTAGAGGGACTGATTCGCCCAAGGTGGCGAATGAGTCCCAATAGGGATTTTTTTTTTTTTTAAATTTCAATTGAATTTTATGCTTTTTATGTTTTATGATCTGTATGTTAAATGTAAATGTATATTTTGTATGCTTTTCAATGAAATAAGATACAAAAATGCAAGCTATATGAGCTTTCACTAATGCGAAATTAGAAACCCTAAAATGCCAATTAACTAATGCAAATCCTAATGCAATGTTAATGCAAGCCAAATCTAGGATGATAATGCACTCCAAATTAGAATTATGATGTTCTAAATGAAGGTTCACCAAAATGAAAGGAAGAAAAATTGGTTTGGACTTTCCTCCTAGGTTTTAAGACCTAGAAGGACAATTTTCTCTAACTTTCACTCAATAACAAACCCTTGATATCTCAATGCAAAGGAGAAAGAGATCTTGCAAGAGGGTTGTTCTAGGGGTTGAATATGAGCTAATAAGGATTTCACCACCGAGTTTAGACTTGGAAACATAAATGAAATGCAAGTTGCGACAATAAACCCTAATTGAATGTAATGGACTACAAAATGACCTAGAAAAGTAAATGAAATAACATAGAAAGCTACACAAAGGAAGATGTGCACTTAGAAATATGGAGATGATTGATTGGAACTTTGAAACACTAGAAATTATACCTTTAATGCTAAATGGGATTCATTCACCAAGTTGGGAGAATTAGTCCAAAAATTGGGTTTTTGTACGAGAACATGAATCTACCAAATGGGTATCTGAATCTACAAAAATCTGAATTTTGACTAGAAATGGGACTCATTCGCTAGAAGTGGCGAATCAATCCAGTTAGGATTTTTTGAAGCTTCAAAGTTTGATCGTGCTCTTCTCTGTCTGATTTGTCCTTCCTAGTTTATTTCTAGATCCAAAACCCTGATTTGTAACTTGTAGGTGATCTCCAATGTTCTCCAAGGTTTGATGACAACTTTGAATGATTTGACAACTTTTCTCCAATCTTGCTCCTTAGGAAATCTGCAACCTATACCTACAAATCACACACAAAGGAGAGGGGAGAATTTTGTTCGGTTAGTGAATAGGGGTTTGAAACTTGGTCAAACCCCTTGTTGGTAATTAAACCTTGAAATGGAATGAAATATGAATGGAGAATAATGAATGAACAAAATAAGATGTTGCAAATCACCAAACTCTAGCAATAAAAGGTTGCAAACATGTATGAAGTGGATCCAATGGATGTAGATCTTGACTCTTGCTTAAAGGTGATAAATCTTGAATGAAATACTTGCTTGAATCGTAAAATCCTACATCCCAATTGTTAGCTCAAAACCAAACATGATGCATGAAGTCTTTGACATAATGATTGATGCTTGAATGTTGCTCTAAAATTCTTGATAATCTGCCCTTGAATGCTCTTGTGAACTCAAACTTTCTATGAGGATGAATATTTGAATGCTTGGGGTGAAAAATGAATGAAAGAACCTTGTATTTATGCTCAATTATGCAATAATTCCCAGAATTACAACACTACAAGACGACATCAAATCTAGGAGAATAAAATCCCACTAGAAATTTGAATTAATTTTAATTTTGGGCCACACGAGACTCATTCGCCCAAGGTGGTGAATGAGTCCCACCAGGCCTAATTTTTGGGACCATTTTTAAAAATACTTAGAAATGTGTGAAATCAGGTTTGGGACCAAAAAATCTAGGTGGGACTCATTCGCCCAAGGTGGCGAATGAGTCCCAAATCACTAAATCTGGGTTAATCAATCCTGAAACACCTAAATTATGATTGGGTATTGATTGGTGTTGGGATTATCCTTGAAAAGATGCATTAAATGAGGCTTGTGGATGCAAAATAGGACCAATTAAAGCATAAGAAATCCCAATTATTAATGACAAGTCTAGAAAAGTGTGAAAGTGTGTTGCAACACTTTACAACACTCCAAATAAGGCAACATTAAGGTTCCTTTTAATTAAAAATAGGTTTATTAGGTTCAGTTAATTAATAAAACCTTACAAAAGTGTGAAAGTGTGTTACAACACTTCACAACATTTTAGCAAGGTACCATTTAAATCCATTAGTTCACAAGGGCCCAAGACCTAATGTGAATGTGTCAACCACATTGCAACACTAAATCAAGGCATCATTAAGCTCAATTCCACAAGGAGGGCCTAAACATGTGTGAAAATGTCCCCGATGACATTTTTTGACACTACAGTATGTGCAAATTATAGGTGAAAGAATGACTAAAAAGATCTCAAAGAGAAATTTTACACATTGCATAAGTTGTCTCCATTGTTGTCAAGCCACAAAAGCTCAATTGTAGATTTTATTTTTGATTTTTCAATAGTGGGACCTATGCCAAATTGAAGCTAAGATCCAGTACTAGAGGACTATCAAAGCTTTTTATGGACACCCTAACCAGGAATCATTCACCCTAGGACAAACCTATCCTTTAGCACTACTCAGAATAAAAAAATTATACCAGGTACATGTGTCCAAACCCTTTTTAGATTTGCTTGCAAATTGTGTTTTCAACTTTTGTATCTTCAAGATCTTGCATTTCATCATCTAGGTCTTATTGTTCATCTGGTTTAGTTGCATCAAATCATTTCCATTTACTTCCAACTCCTATTTTCCTAAGAAACAAGATATTTTTTATTAGCTCACCTTAGGGTTGAAATTCAATCTCGACACCTTGCAATCTCTTAGTTTTAATGAAATTTTGGGAAGAGGGACACCATTAGTTCCTAAATTCTTTGAATGATGGAACTAGGGCATCCTATTTTAATCATTCCCCCTTTTTACCATCTTTTCATTTTGGTGAACCTAACATTGTACACCATCTTTTTTTATTTGGAGATCATTGAAACCCTAGATCTAGGTTTTGCATTATCTAGTTTTGCATTGCATTTAATTTAGGGTTGCATATGGAATACTTGTATCATTCAAATTCATAAAAAATCCAAAACTATTGCATACATTTTGCATATTAGATTGCATAAAAGTTTGTTCCAGTCATTTCGATCAAAATTACATAAAAAATTGCATTCAAAAAGTTGTTGTTTTGCTCATACATTATCACAAAACTACACTTTTCATTTCATATCAAATTTTTGGAAATTCTATTATTGAAGAATCTATTTGCAGTTATGAACAGAGAGCTTAAATATCAAATTAAACACTCAAAATTTAATTTCTCAAACCCCTATCCAAGGACACATTCGCCCTAGGGCAAACTTGTCCTTGTACAGGCAATTTTCTAGAATTTTGCACATTTATCAATGTTTGTTTTCTTTACTTTCCTATACTTATAGATCTTTGTTTCAATTTCAAAAATTATATTTTTCTATAATTGTTTGCATCTAGTTCAATTAGTGAGAAAAAGTGCATCGTTTAAAATCAAAATTGGCATTTCAAAATAATTATTTTTAGATTCTTGCCTTTAAAATCAGTAAATTATCATTTTTTGATCTGAAAATTGCATTAACAATTCAATTTCACATCTATTCACACTTGCATTTGAAATTTAAACCTTTCACCATGGATAGGTTTTTTGGTGAAATGTGAATTTCTTTTAAATATTTGGTTGTTGTTTCAAGTTGTATGTTTGGTGATGATCCCAATGTAATTGAAAAGATTCATGAATCTTCACCTCCTAATGAATGTCCTCATGAGATAGACATCTTAGACCAAGATGAAGATAGCATGCAAGAATTCATACAAAATTTCTTGTGTAACCTTGAGAACAATGCATCATTTTATCCCTCCATGCAACAACCAACACCACGTATCATCCCATCACTTGATATGTTCAACCTTTTGCATCCCGAAGTTGAATCACAAAGCAAGCCTCAACCATCAACTAGAAAGGATGACAACATTGATACTCTTCTATCCTATGCCCATTGATTTATTGATACACCCATCAACTTAGAAGAGAGTTATGGTGAAGGCTTTAAAATCTTAAATAAACAAGGATGTGGCATAACCAATGAGAGTGACATCTATCAATTGCTAGAACAACAACCATCAGAAGAAACCAAGGGGTTAGTATACCAAGATCCTCCCCATCCACATCAGGGCAATTGCCCAATCAAGTAAGAAATCCAAGCCCTATAAACTCAAGAAATCACCATTTTTACATATTATGACCGAAATTGAAAGAAAAATGGATAAACTTCTCCATCTAGGATTGATTACATTACCACCTATTTGAGAAAACAAAAAAGGAAAAACTTATTGTGCATAACATAGAACTCTTGGGAATCTTATTGATGAGTGTCATGCTTTAAAGAAGCTGATAGATAAAAATGTTATTACTCATGTAATTGGATAGAATGCACGCACTTTACTCCTTGCCATGTGATAGTTATAGAATCATAGCATACTCCATGTATTGCACTTTATGTAAATCATTTTTCTATATTGGAAGAAACACCTTCTCACAACTTATCTCGGCTCATCTTTGTCCTACATTTGAGGGGAAAGGAGTTTTGATAGCCTTTTCCTAGCATGTCACTCATTGTTGCCCCTTTGGCTAGTTATTTGTCTTTTGTATATGATGAACGAGATTGGGATGCAAACGACTTGCTTTAGGTAGGCTCACATGTGTCATACTAGATTTGTTCTTTCTATGTTCCTTGTGATTTCATTTGCATAATACGATCCCCCTTTTGTTCTACTTGGTGTGTCTTTATGTTTGTGTTTCATACTAGGTTAGTGAAGAGTGCACACAAGTCAAATTTCAATTTTTTTGTCTTTAACTTGTTTATATGATCATTTTTTTGCATAATTTTCTTTTAGCTCTTGCCTCTTATCAAACCAACTATTTATTTTCTTTTTAATTGATTCTATGTGAGATATTATGGATTACAATAATTGAGAAAGGGTGGTCCTATGCGAGTCTGTTCCTGTA
The DNA here is from genome assembly GCA_007115665.2 of Sequoiadendron giganteum. Lineage (NCBI taxonomy): Eukaryota > Viridiplantae > Streptophyta > Pinopsida > Cupressales > Cupressaceae > Sequoiadendron > Sequoiadendron giganteum. Next base: position 66,968,156 of record CM021103.1, read on the forward strand.
GGATCTCTCAACCTTGCAACTAACTCGTCAATTTCTTTTTTGTTATTTTCAATTTGCCCCGATATATTTTCTTGTGTTCCAGGAGGATGCTAAGGAATTCTAGGATGTGTTTGTTGAGGTTTTTCTTTAGGATGGATTTCATCATGAGGTGAATAGGATTTTCAAGATTTGGGGGTGAATTGTCAATTCTTGAAAATTAAATAAATTTAATCAAAAAACATATTTAATCTACCTATTTAATACAAAATTAACACTAAAAAACTAAAAAAGCTTACTCCTTTGACCTCCTCAACATCTTGGCAGAATTTTGGCAAAGATTTGGCAAAAAAATAGCCTCCTAGAATGCGAGTGCACTTTGGAAGGTTTACAAACCACAAACAAACTATTTTTGGGCAGAAATGAGGAAATGAAACAAGTTTTTTTCTTTTTATTGCTTCACTTAGCAATAATGTGAGCACATTATAACGTGCTCACATTATTTCTTGGGAGTGACCAAGCATTAGGCTTGGTCACTCCAAGCCATGTAAGTGGGTGCATTATGGCTTTGATGGAGCCAAAAAGTGGGGTGGCCACTTTTTGGTCCCCCATTTCCATGCACTTACCCTTAACACATTACAATTATACTTGAATATTTGTAACCAATAATCATTAATGTGGGCAAATTACTATTTTTGACTTGATTGAGACAAGGTGAGAAAGAAACATCACCTGCAACTTGAAAAGCTAACATGAATTTAGGAATCACAACTTGAAGATTCATGTCGACATATAAAGCACAAAAAGTATAAAAAATTCCTTTGTTAAAACAAGGGATAAATATTCCAAGAGTGCATTCATCTTTAAATTTTTAGTGCAACATTAACTTCAACTCTCCGTTTAAATTTACCTTTACATAAACTTTATCCACATGCTTCTCATTTGTGTCTTTAATTTTAGGTGTAACATTTAACTTTTCTTGTATTTTTTGTTGCAAATATTGGAATGACATAGTTTTAACACACACATCCCATCTTCATTGTATATGAGTTGTACGAATGTATACTTAGAAATCCATTGAAACTAAACATTTCATTACGTGCCCCATTAACATGCTTTATGTTTCTTTGAATAACTTTTTGATTCAAGGCCACCACTACTAGTAGCATCAATATTTTCTCCCTATATGAATGTTTGTTCATGATTTCACTACTAAATTGAGCCAATCATGCATGTTTATTTTAATATTTTGGTAGAGACATGATCATTATCAAAGTGATCTAAATCAAATCCCTAAATGTTAGGTTTTTTTTCCTAGTTATTTATTCTTGATAGAACCTCACCCACTACATCATATCCTCGATCTTTATTAAAATAGGACATATGGAGCCCTTGATTTTTTTCCTAGTGTACTCTTATTTTCCACATTTAAGTATGGCATCTTCCTTTGACATTGGTATACATAGTTTTATAAATATTCAAGTGACATATATACATATTAGTATAATGTGAAATTAAGAAAACAAGTTACAATAAAGATAAGAAGGTACATGTATGAGAGAAGATAAAAATCAATGTTTTTTGTATTTTTTAGCATTAAATAGAGATTACACTATAGAAAGTACTTATATAGTTGCATCATGGTGTAGATGAATTGTAGTAGCTATAGGTAGATCTATGGTCCAAGGGAAACTTATAACATTTTTATATGCAAATATTAAATGTATACGTGTAATTCTTTTATTAGGCCTTTATAATATATATTTAATGTTATATTATTAAAAAAAATACTCATATTAAATAATATAGGCCTGATCATAATATCATTGTCCATCTCATTCCTTATTATAATGTACCATAGTTAAGATGAAAAGCTTTATAATTACTACTAAAATTAAATCATAATAATTTTTCAACAAAAACACATTAAATATACATGTTTAGGGATTTCTCAAATCCTTTGATATTAATTTATTGTAAGTGAGATAACTTAATTTTATAATAACATAATTTAGAATATAAATATATTCAAGCTCAACATTTTTTCTAATTGTACTATTACATACATAAGCAAATAACCTCTACATATAGTGAAAAGATAATGTTCATCACACATGGATGATGGACACTTGTCTCTTTATTTTACAATCTTAAAAAAATGGTTATTATTTATCAAAAGAAGATAACTAAATCCTATCAAAATAATTACTCTATTTTTATAGCTTAGAATATATTAGTTCAAATGTTCCTTTGTGTAGATAATTTAACCTACTATTGCATGTGACCCTATAAGTGTTTTCTATGTGTGCTCACCTCATTTTTTGTGTATATGTTTTATACTAGATCTATATTGAAAAATAACTTGGTACTTGCAAAACGTAATCAAAATTTTATACCTAATCAAAATGTAATAAAAAGGAAATAGGATTTACATTAATCATTTTTCGTGATGTAAGATTTGAAATTTAACTAGGTTTAAGATATAGGTTGTAGCTTCTATTGTCTTTAGGATGTTTAAAGTGTTTTCTTTAGGATCAAAGTGTGGGTTTGACATTTAGTTAAGTTTCATGAACTAGGGTTTGGGGTTTTAATTAAGTTTAGAGAACTAAGTGTTTCTACAATGTAGGGTTTGAGAAACATTAGGGGAAATAAAGTTTGCATAAATCACATTTTGTGATGTAGGTGGAGTTTAATTAGGTTTTTGGGATGTAGGGTTTTGACTCTCTCTCTCTCTCTCTCTCTCTCACACACACACACACACACACACATATGCAAGTGTGCATATCTTGAATGAGCTATAAAATATAGGCTTATATGCCCACACCATAACCATGACAACCAAAACTATCAAATTAGTTCATATCCCATGTATAGATAGAAAAAATAAGTGCATTAATGAATTGAAACAATTTTTTCTATTTTATAATACCCCAAGGTTGAAATAGATTCTAGATTTCAATTTATTTAACTTTCTCTTGCATGCTTAGTTGGTCCACCTTTGCTTTGCTTTAGAAACTATTAACATGTAATTCAATGTGATTTGATAAAACTTGATAAGATTGATTTAGAAGCCCTTAGCATCTAAGAACCTTTTGCTACCTTGAATAATTTTCAATTCAAAAGAGCTCATTAAAACTAGAAATGAAATCTATATTTTTTAAATAATTTTAATATTTTGAACACAAATTTACTTTTTGAAATGAACATTTTCACTTTGAAATAAATTTTCCTTATTATTGCATCAAATTTATATTAAATTCTTTGTCTCTTTTTCATTAGGAATTTTATATATTAAAGAAGCGAAAAATTTAAGATTTCTTCCTTTCAACTAAATGATTGCCATTCTTTATCTTAATTGAGTGTACAATTGATATTTCAAATCCAAAATTGATGATATCAACTCCAATATTATTCCGACTTGATAATCACTTAAAAGGAAATAATTTATTTCTGATTGATCAGCTGGCGAACCCTTGATAATGAGGTGAAGCAGTGCTCTTATTACGCCGAAGGCGTTCCCTCACTGAAGTTTGTCACATCCATTTTGTCTATCCACGGTTAAAATCGCAGGAGAAAGGATGGACGGCCATTGGATAGATCTTGATCGTTCGTTGCAGAAAGGTCAGTACAGTCAATGAAATAAATGAGAATGGGTGCATTTACTGCTGCCACGCTCTGCTTTATGATGCATTTATTGTCCTTCGCCGCTTTCTTACTTGTTGATTCATTAATGTGAATAGTAGTTGATGTAAAAACTATCTGCTTCGTGATATTCTTCCTGCAAGCTCTGCACATTTTCCTCCCTCACGATCGTTGACGCATTTCTGCAGAATTTTGAGGTAAGTCATTTGTAGAGATTTTTCAACTTCAATGTAGGAAACTAAAAGAAACAAATCTGACTGAAATGTGCTTGTAAAAAACACAGACACAATGGAATTCGTGGGTGAGCCTGGCAGGAATAAATCAAGCAAATTTAAAAATACTATTTCATTTGGAATTTAGACTATCGAAAAGAATGTTTACAGTCACATGGCAAGGATATGTACCTGCATAGCTTTTTCCGCTGCATGTCTTGAGAAGTGGCGATGGCTAGGTTGCATGTCATAGGCATGGCAAAGTGAGCACTGCATACTTCTTACAGAAATTTAGACACTCAATATTCTTTTGTAGATATTTCTTTCAGAAATCTAAATAGATAACATTCATGTGTGAGATTATCTGCAAAGACAAAAAGCCACATAGAGAAGGTGATTGAGGAGGAAGGGTTAGTTATAATGCGAGGGTGTTATGATGCACTGCTGCAATTATTGAAAGGATGGATACCGAGGGTTTCAGTGTGGGATTTATTTCTGGAAATGTCCTGCAGTTTATCTTCTTGGGAAACTAGACATTGGAGGTCACTGTTGGTGGACTTGAATCTGCCAGAAGATTTTGAGGGCTGGCACTTGCAGGTTTCAGTGCCTAAGGTTAGGATAACAAACTATTGTCATTTGTAGAGCAAGCGTAGGTCCCTAGTAGCATAATTGTGGTTACCATTTTCCCTACCATTCTCAGGATTTTGGTACCCGCCATGTTGTGTAGGACCAAAACTATACCAGAAAACATATCTTGGGCATTCTTGTGGCACAAATTGTAACATATTTGCATAATACCATACCATGATGCTTGGATATTGAAACGTTGATAGGAAGCTGGAATATCAGACTTGTATGTTGTTTTTATTTGAGTACACAGTCCCTGCATAGTACGACTTGTAAATTGTTTGTATTTGAGTACAGAGTCCCTGCCACCATGGCTGTCGGCATGGATTTTGGCATAGATTTCATGGGAGGTAGCTCAAAACTTGTTTTCATAAGTAGATTGTAAATTCGAAGTGTACCATTTTTAAGCAGTCGTGGCCCTGTTCCTGATCCATAGTAAAATTTTCAAAAACCATTGCCAGCGTTTGCTTGATGCAGAGAGGAAAGAGAAAAATTCTCCCAAGTTTGCCTTAAGAAGTCATAGACCATACATTTTTCATGCCAATTGACAAAAACCAGCCATGGGTAGCGATTGGGCATTTGAGAACTTACAGATGAGAATCCTGTAGAAAATAAGCCAATAATGCACATAGGCTGCAATGGAAGCCTCGTATATTACCAGTTGCTACACAAGATCTTCAGTTGTTGTTCGATATCTTTTTGTTGTTGCAGAAGTTCGTTTGGTTCTTGCACAACTATTCTTGGTTGCATTTATTCTTAGAATGAAGTAGATGGAGTGAAGGGGTTTTAGAATATCTTGTTTAATAATGCTCCTAGAATGAAGACAAATCTGTTGAAGATGAATGATTAATCTTTGACTCTTTGATGATTGGGGATTATCACCCAATCATTCTCATGAGGATCTCTAGGCCAAGAATATGAAGAGAAATGATTGCAAGGAATAGGACAGAGGCAGAGACATGAGTAGGTTGTCCTTGAATGAAGGTGTGCCCTAAGTCATGGTAAAAGGAGTATGCTGGCAAGAAAGGAAAAATGGGAGAACAGGGGTGCAATAGAGGAAGAAGGCTAACCATCTGGAGTATGAGATACATTGAGGAAAACAGGGAAAACTAGAGATTAATTAGAAGGAAGAAATAATCATATTATCATCCATTTTGAGTCGTAGAACAGTTATAATACTTTTGTTGTGTTTTATTTCATTCTAATACAGTTTTGTTGTTATCTAGTAAATGAAAGCATTGGTTCTGTGGTAATATTTAGTGTTAGATCCTTATTTATTTCTTCACATGAAAAATTCTGAAATGTGAAATGATTTTTATGTTCATTTGGCAGTTTAAATTTTTTCCTTGTTCTTGAGGCTATTTTACTGGCAGTTTTCCTTTTTTATTTTTTCACATAGAAAATCTTGAATTGTGAAATGATTTTTATGCTCATTTGGCAGTTTAAATTTTTTTGTTTATTTTGTTTTCCTTGTTCTTGAGGCTATTTTCCTTGACAGTTCTTGAATGTATAGCAGCTACTTTTGAAGCTGTAAAAGCAATGGTTGCCAGAGCTATTTTCGCATAGTCAACAGCAGAAATCAGATCATCTTCATATGTTGAACTTAATACATTCTTCTTTACGAAGCTTATGCATTATACAGTAAATATTTCTTCACAATTTTATGTCATTGTACTAGTTCTTGTACTTTAAAGATCAAATGTCAAAAGGCAAGGGATTGAGGTGACACAAATGAATAAAATTTTAAATGATTGTGTTGAATAAGTGACAAACAGCCTGGTTTGCTTTATGTTTTTAATACTCATAGAGGAATTACTTTATGAAATATACTACAATAACTCTATTACAATTTTAATACCCTATACTAATTTGAATTTATAACTTGTTAAATTAAATTGATTTGTAATTTCAAATATTATTGTGTTAATTAAAATGAAATGACAATAACATATAAATACATAATTTCAACTATTTAAATAATTTGACACTCCACATTTTACAATTTCTATCATTCAAATAAAATACCATGCATTAAAATATTATTCTCCACAAATCTTCGGCGTACCCATTGCACACGAAGGTGCGATTGCTAGTAATTATTCTATTACTATTTTATTGTAAAAGGCGGACTACCCAACACACGGGATGCCCAATTGGCCGTCTGTTACTGTAAGCTGGATAGACATTGCCATGCTTCTGTTCTCCTGGACATCTATAATTGATGTAAATAAGCTTGTTGGGTTCAAGATTTTGAGTAAAGAATGGCAGAGAATGGTAAGGCGATGTGTGTGACAGGAGGCAATGGATTTATTGCTGCTTATCTTATTCGTGCTCTGCTCAACAAGGGTTACACTGTTCATACTACTGTTCGTTATCCAGGTATTTCATTGAAATGCATTTGCATCATTACAAATTTCTTCTATTTTTTAAGTATCATGTATCTTCTATAAGATTTAGAAAGATTTCTTTTAATTTGAAAAAAAATTAATTATGTATTTGCCTGTGATTAGATAACGTGGAGAAAGTAGGGTATCTATGGGATCTGCCTGGTGCAAAGCAGAGGCTTAAGTTAATGAAAGCAGATCTGTTAGAAGAAGGCAGCTTCGATGAAGCAATAAATGGAGTGGATGGAGTGTTTCATACCGCTTGCCCTGTTGCAGTAAATGATCGCAGCATCATGGTAGGTTGTTCTCCACGGGATTTTTTATTTTATTTTATTTTTGTGTTTGATGACATAAATTAGTTTAGTTTTATTGTTTGTGAAATGTATTGCCAAGCAGGAGGCCTTAGTTGACCCTAGTGTGAATGGCACTCTCAATGTCCTCAAATCTTGTTCAAGATCACCCTCTGTAAAGAGGGTGGTGCTTACATCCTCTGTCTCATCTATCAGACATAACTACAATACTCAAGAGCTTTCTCCTTTAGACGAGTCCCATTGGAGCAATCCAGAATACTGCAAACAGTATAATGTAAGTATAAATATCCTCCTTTGAAGATTATATTTCCCCGGTTAGAAGCATTGAGTTGCTTGTACAAGAGTAATTAATAGGCACTGCTTGCTGTGAGTATAAGAGTAAACTTGATCGTCTTGGTATAAACGGCAAAATGCCCCAAAAGATTTCCATAAAATTATCCATGAAAGCTTGTACTTCTTAGATTCAATTCACATCTGCATAATTCTAAATTTAGGGTATGTTTTTCCTGCAGCTTTGGTATCCATATGCAAAAACTCTTGCTGAGAAAGAGGCCTGGAAGTATGCAGAGGAGCAGGGCCTCAATCTGGTTGTGGTAAACCCAGCATTTGTTGTTGGACCACTTCTTGCACCTGTACCTACCAGCACTCTTGCCTCGGTCCTGAACATAATGAAAGGTTGGGGCTACAGTTAAAACTGAGAATTCTGAGTATTTAAATGATTATTAAGTCATGGATTTTTTTAAAATGTATATTTTATTATAGAATTGTAGTTCAATTGGTTGAAAACAACTTGTGAGGGTTATGGTATGTTACTTTATTACACCATCCACCAAAGTTCAAGCCCTTGGAGGTATGATATAAGGGATGAGGCTGGAATTATGTTCTGTATGACTTTGGCAGAATGGATACCCCTCGATCGACTCTCAACCAAAAAGGTATCAATACAGATTTGTGCCTGTGTATTGGGTAGCAAAATGAACTCATAGATGATATAAAATCTTTAAAAAATAGCAAAATGAACTCATGAATGATATGAAATCCTTAAAAAATTAAAAATCGTACGTTTGAAACAAAGAAATTATTTACACATATTTATGTCTACTTCATTGGGTATGGATTATTTTTTCCCCTTTACTATGAAAGGACATGCCTCTAATAATAGGTTGCTTGCAGGAGGGAACAACAAAAAACACCCAAATATGAGGTTGGGATTTGTTCACATTGATGATGTGATAGCAGCACATATAATGGCTATGGAGGTACCATCAGCATCAGGGAGAATTATATGCTCTGGTGATGTTGCTCACTTCGAAGAAATTGTGAAGATGCTCAAGGAAAAATATCCCATGTACCCAATTGCAGACCAGTAAGTGATCCATATTTTAAATCTAGTTAGGACCCTAGGGAGAGGTTTTACTTTCAAGTGTTTTAGTGGAGGTGATATGGTTTTTACTTATCCAACATAAAAGCACTATCCAAATAGCAAACAGGAAAACGTTCTTCATCGATTGATTAAGTTAAAGTTTGGACAACTTTAGTAATGTTCTTCATTATGATTACTGTAGATGTGGAACAGAGCAAGGCAATTCGATACCTCATACAATGAACACTGGTAAGATCAGAAGCCTTGGATTTGGCAACTTTAAAAGCCTTGACCAGATGTTTGAAGACTGCATTAGAAGCTTCCAAGAGAAAGGGCTGCTGTAGAATCTGCCTTGAATGCGAATAAGAACTGTAATTTTGCGGCAAAACTTCTGTACTTCAATTTTATTGAAAAGTTAGATTAATGTGTATTGAAGCGCTGACGAATAAGATGTGCAAGATATTTCCTGTTCTTAATTGATTTTTCTCCCATCTCTCAATTTACACATAAAGTACACAAATTGGATGATCTGTTGGAGATACAAGAGTTGTATGGGGTAGTGTATAGACTCGACTCAGCAAAAATTTCACAAGCAATTTAGTAAACTCTGTCTTCGAAAATCTTTTCAAATCTTATCAATTAAAAGTTATATAAATTTAATGGTGAAAACTGTATATTTATGTCTTTTAGTCTATTTTGATTAGAAATTTATTTATATAGTAACAAGTCTATAAGTAGCATATTCTTTCACAAGTTTGATTCTTGACATCGTTTTATCTTGGTCTCTGTATTAGTTATCTCCAAAGATTGCTCTGATTCTCATATGTTCCATTCAGCACCCTCAATTAGATCCATGTGTAAAATTGACCTCGATCATGTTTGCAATTGATAACTTGAACTTAAAGTTTTTAAAATTCAAATTCAAATTAAATCTTAAAACCAAAACTATTATCTAAAAAAGTATGCCTAATTTCAATATTATGATATACCACAATAATCAAGAGATATAGATTTTCTTGGATTGTAGAATTAGGAGGAAATCTAAATAAAGAGATAGAGATTTTCTTGGATTGCAAAGGTAGGAGGAAGTACAAATGAAGGAAAGATAATGTTTTTATTACCAAGAGAGAGATTCAAATATGGTTATAACTTCATTAAATGTGGGAAGGTTTTGAATAAAGATTCTTTCAAGGGTGTTATAAATTTATTTTTTATTCATGGAAGAAATCTATAGGATATCCCAACGGGATATTTGAGCTTGATGAGTTGGTGGTTGCTTTACGAGAGAATGTTGTTTCGAATCCATGTAAATGGTTTTAGGTAGAAGGTGGAGACTACTATTAGAAAGGGTGACCACAATTAGGATTTATTGAGTTATATATTTTTATGCTTATGTCATAGGGATGAACTACCATTTGGTGATTGATGGGAAGATAATATTTTTGTATAGCAAAAGTGGATGGAGAAGAATGGGAAACTCATTTTATTACCATAATGGGAGGAGTTATATCTACAATTCTAGAGGAGGCGGCATAAGATAAGTGGGAACATTATGCATCATATTAATTGGTTAAATAAGAGGGTTTTGTATTGGTTGAGAGAGGTGTTCATATGTTTCCTTAAGACCATTGAGTTTATGTGGGAATATTTATGTATGTTTACAAAAGGAATGATCAATAGATCTAACAAATGAAAATGTATAGTACATAATACATTCTAAAATATTGAAAAAAGAAGAAATAAGAGCATTTTTTCATTTTAACCAAATTCATTTATATGAGTTAGAAAAGTTTAAACATGTAATTTAGGAAAAAAAATAGTAAAAATGGTAGGTAAGATTATAGAGCTAGAGGTATAGTAGATAAGAGAATAATCACTAATAAAAGGAATAAGAGAATAATTTTCTAGAAAATGAGCCCATTATTTTTTTGGAAAATCATTATCATTTTCATTACACCTATTAAAATTAAAAGTATGATCACAAGAAAAATATGTGAGAGGATGATGAAGAAAGTGTGTGAAGTGGAGAGAAAAGCAAAGAGTGGGTACTATCATTGTGATCTATATAAGAAGGTTTAATAGTACTAGAGGATAAAGGTTGGACAATATTAGGAAGAGAAGGTGATATAGCATAAGAAGGTGCTACACTTTAAACTAATTGATTGTATTGGGATATGTGTAGTTAACTTGTGGCTATCTTAACCCATACTTAATTATTTATATAATATTATATACATGTAGTCTAGTCAATCTAGGTGGCATCTAAGACATAAGTATGGTATATATAGAAAGTAGTGAGTAGTAGTTGATCATCTTATTCTAAACTCTATTTCTTGTTTTAGACTAGAAATAGAAGACTAAATGGAGGTTTGGCCTTTCAAAGTGGCTTACTATTATTATAATATTTTTTAAATTATTCCTATTATATTTTTATATATTTACTATTGTATTATTCTACTATGTAGTTATTACATTGCAAGTGGTATGTAAGCATGATTTTGGTATCTAGAAGGCAAGAAGCAAGGTGATTTCTTATTTAGGAGGTGAGATTCTAAAGCTCATATCTCCTTCAATTAATAACTTTTTAAAATTTAGAGGGCTTTTAAAGACATATCGAAGCTACTGCAATCTATATTTGAGATAATTTGAAGCAATTTTGAAGGATTTATTTTTTTAAAGTGAGATATAGGCTTAGGTAATTTACAATATTTTTTAAGGCTTATTTGGATTTTTTTTGTAATTTATTATAAAATTATTTTGGCACATCACCGTGAGGCCACAAACTGAGTTTGAGGCGTGAATCCATACACATGAGAAAATACTCATAAAAAGGAGGATATGGATCAAAAAATAGGAATTAAGGATATTATAATCAAGAGTTTTCTTTGTAAAATCATAAATTAATATAGCTCAATTATAGTGTGCACAAACTATAGATTGCTACATTCAACATCAATCAATTATTTGATGAGATTAGGAAAGTAAAAACTACTAAATCAACATCTAGCCACTAATATACAACCCTATAAAGTCCTACATATGTCACAACCACTGTCTCTAGTAGGTACTCATTCAAGACCATGTAACCTAATCCCTAAAGTAGAAATGCATAATATTGATGGGAAGGATCCACTAACCTAGATTAACCATTTAATTGAGAACTTATTTTTTTATGTCCATTAGATACAATATACGCAAAAGGTAGTAGTGGTAGTTTGATACTTAGAATTGGAGTAGTTCATTTGATATCAACATATTTATGCTCACAAGAAGGGTCTCATCGTCAATCGTTCATCTTTTACTAATGAATTACAATTGTACCATTTTGGCAGTGTGGCTAAGAACCACTTTAGCTAATTATTAAAATTAAGTCAAACAAGATTTATTAAGGATTATATTCAATGGTTCTAAAACCTATCATTGTGAGAAAATTGTCACAAATTGACAAAAAAATCTAAAGGGATCAAGGATTAACTCAAACATGAGGTGTGCATGTTTAATCCAAGTTATATATTAGAGGATATTTTTCATGGCACATAGATAAATGGAAAGAGTAATAGCCACCAAAAGGCATCCATTCACAAGTATAAGAGAAAGGTTTACTCCTACAAATTAATTTCCTTAGCCTACCAAAACTATCTCATCAATAAATTGAACATAAGAGAAAAATGATTATGCTTTAATTGTGATGACATGTATAGTCAAGGAAATAAGAGTGCAAAATAGAACTTTACTATTAATAATGGATTTCAATCAAGTCAATAACTTTATCTATAATCTTCCTTACAAATAGCATGTAGATTAGTGAGAACCAATTAATGCATTATCCATCAATTATTACAATGAATATACAAATGCATCTTAAAGTCATACAATAATGTATAAATAATTAAATACACTTATAAAAAGAACATCTTTTTTTTTCGTTTGTGTCGAGCATAACAATTGTTCAATTGTAAAAATATTTACTAATAATTTGATTAATATTATCTTAATTTCATTTTTAGTTGCAATATTCTTTGATGTTTTACTAATCCTATTTTCAACTTTAATATTCTTTAGAAATATTGAATGAGATTATTTTAATTTCTATTCCTAATTTATGATCTTTGAATTACAATATTATTTTTCAAATATTCCTTTTATTTAATCATTTTATGTTTCTATGTCAATCACAGTATAAATATTATAAACTATTTATAAAGGTTTATTCACAAAGCGTTTTTCTTTTTATACTCTTCTTAAACTAGTACTTGCACCGAAAGGAGGTGCAATGTTGATTGTATTTAATATTAGCCAGAGTCAAAATAAAAATAAGTTTAAAATATAATTTTGCATAAATAATCTTCTAGACCTTTTTACTTGGAAAAAAAATAAAAATAAAAATAAGGGATAAAAATACATGTATAATAGACTCATTGAAACCATTGATGAGCCATGTCAATTACATTTTGAATCTTTGATTCAATTTTAGTATTGAATTTGATGCATTATATAAATGTATAAACTTAAATTTTGATGTCGTGTATATTTAAACTTGATCATAATTAACCTAGGCATCAATAAGGCCTTGCAACCACATCAAAGTCAACGTAAATATCCAAAATTATGTTTCCTCATTGAAAACCACTTTAGGGATCTACAAGATCTATTAAAAAATGCATGCAAAATTAAGCTATAAAAAAATTGCTCCAATTGAAATACCTTGTTTTTGTCTAGCTTCACCAAATCCTAGTAAAAGTTTATTGACCAAAATCTTACATAGAAATTCAAAATTCTCTTGAACATCAATTGGGACACATAATCATTAGGGTTTAGGGCCACTCTATTCTTGATCTTGAGACAAGATTTTTGTAGCCTTCTCCTAATCTTCATTGATCACAATACAAATATAGATTCGGGATTCTCCTGATATCTTAATCTAAGTTGGATAATTTTACATAATCGCATAGATCATATTTATAGGAAACAACACAATGGTTGTGTCATAACATTAATCCCTTAGTAAACAAGGCGGTGCTATTAAGAGAGGACAAAAAAATTGCAGCGATTAGATTAGATTGTAGACAATAGAGATAAGGATGAAACAATTAAATCATAGTTCCTACGACGAAGTGTATTGACTATAGTAAGTGGTTGAGATTGTTGGTCTACATCAATTGAAGCACGCCAAGTTTGTTGCTCATCAATGTGGGAGAAATTGCAAGTCAAAATCTATTTTCAAGCATGAGATGAAGACTCACTCTTAACTCAAAAGTTATTTTCAAACGAGACACATTGAATGGGTTATGCCCACACTATATAGTCTATCAACTAATAATGTAAAGGTGTGGATTGTTATTGACATATTATTGAAAATATTATATTTGCTAACACTCAACTTAGAACTTACTTGTTAATGAGATTTGACATCATTGAATCACTTATCTTTCCATTATGTTAACTTTCAAATTCTATCAAGATGTGAATTTCAATTCCAACACACCCTTTAAGAATGGGATTTGACATCATTGAATCACTTATCTTTCCATTATGTTAACTTTCAAATTCTATCAAGATGTGAATTTCAATTCCAACACACCCTTTAAGAATGGGATTTTGCTCTTTTGGAGCTATTCTTGTTTAGTCTTTTTCAAGGTGGCTGCTATAGTATAATTATTTTCTGATTTTTCTCAACAACTTTTTGGCTGCCTTCTCCCATGTAATTATTCTTTTATTGTGGTTCATATATGAACAAAAAAGATATTCATGTTGAGATCAACCATGATATCAAATTTAAATTTTCAAACATTATAATGATTTAATTTAATAAATTTTAAACAAAATTTAAAAAATTATTATAGATTAATTTTCTTTTCTTTTTTACATCATACTTTTTAATTTATTTAAAAACATAAACTGACACACAACATGTTTGTTGTCTATCCAGCCCTCAGACTGCTTATTTGACCATATTTATTAAATAAATGAAAATCAGAATTTATAATTAATTGAAAAACAGAATACAACATATTTTTTATTTTCAATTAATTAATAAACAGAGTCAGTCAAATGTACAGTCTGATGGCTGGGTAGACGTCACCCACATGAAACTCCTAATGACATCATGTGACCAGGGCAGTTTTCAAGTTCAAATCTAAGCATCTCAGCGCGACGATATATTGTCAAGAGTTAGGGATGACCTTATACATGAAAATATCAATTTAGTTTGGCAGGACCCACATACTCCAGGCTGAACTTATCATTCGAGATTTTTGTCCACCTTATGATCCATAACCAGAATATCAAACACACAGAATTAAGAAATACAACAGGCAAGCAAATAATGAGAAAAAATATCGCCATTCAATTCAAGAATGTGATCTGGAAAAAGAATAGCTTTCATCAATACGCATCAAATGTACCTTGCAAAGAAAATTTTATTACAGTTAAACCCATGCATTACAAGAAAAATGATTCAAGTCTTGTCATCAAAGCAAAACATCAAATCCCAAATTCTGTTGTACAAATGGGAAGAAAAAAATTCTGCATCTTTTTTAAATTTAATTACAACTCCCTCTCAATTTAAAACTACAAATTTTCTGAGGGAACCAAAACGAAGCACAAGGAACAAAAGCTGTAAGAGCTACACAGATCATCAATGGTTACAGATCTCTAGGTTTTTGCCAAAGATCTGCCCAAAATCTTGGTATTCCACGAAAGGAAAAAATTTCCCTTTGCGCTTGCTTCATCTGTAATCACACAACAAAAGTCGGTGAAGTATATGGGTTCAATGCCCCATAGCAGGGGATTTCAAAACCATTTCCTTTGCTTGTACAAACTCGAGGTTTCTTGTACTTTATTCCTTGCTCTTCCTCCTCAAGGCTGTGATGGTCTTGGATAGAAGCAGCAGAGTACCAATTATCTTCAGTGTAATAATCATCATTCTCACCATCAAACCACTCATATTCTCCATCATTCCAGAAGTCATTGATTTCACATAAGGGATACTGTTTCTGCATTGTCAAATCTTTCTCTGTGGTGGGTTCTGACTGCTGGATGTCCGTACTGGAAAACCAGTTCTCATTCACCATTTTTGTGAACATTTCCTGAAGATCTTCAAAAGTGTCTTCTTTGTTACTCTGCATTCCAAGAGGTAAATAATCTTGTCAGATATTTAGGGCAAAAAGGAACTGAAACTACACTGATGCACCCTCAAGGATAATTTGATTGCCTGCTTCTGGGATCACCAGTATGAGAATTTTCAAATCCCTAACATTTAGAGTCCTCCTTCAGAACAAGCTCATAAAACAGCTCTCCCTAATTATGGGTTCCGAAGGACTCAGAAACATTGAGATTTTAAATATTCTCATATGTTTATCCCAGAAAGCCAAAAATGAAAAAAAAAGGGCTGCAATGACAAGCTCACAAAATCAACTCCCCATTAAAAGATGTGTCTGGAAGAACTGAAAAAATGAAATTTCAAAATCCACATGTTTATCCCAGACAAAGCCAAAACAACAAAAGGCAGGAAACATATTTCTAACCTGAGTCTTTGTATCAGCCATCATTGTCGCCATCTCATCTAGAAAATCAGAGAAACCCTGAAAATCAGAAGACTTAATGTTTAGAAATGGTTTTAAAATCTTATGTTCTTGTTGAAAAAACCAAAAACAAAAACATTAAGATGTACGATTTCCTTTCATTAAAGGGATCTCAAAGCAGAGAATAGACCAAGAGGACAAACCTTATTGCTTGTTAAGCAGAGATGAGAGTATTGAGTACTGCAGAAATGAGGCTATTGAGTACTGCAAAGATTGAGAGTTCCTTTTATTTTGGGCTAGTAAAGAACAGGGTTCAAATTCCTAGCTGACACAAACGAAGTGCTGGAATTTATATTTATCTACTATAGTTCTCCAACCAGGACTACCCTTTAACATAATCTGGGTATTCGGAACCCACCAAGCCTGCATAGCATTTAAAGCTGAACCTCACCCATCTATGTTGAAAGGTTCCCACAAGAGGATTCGACCTCCTAGACAGCAGATTTTTGAAGGTTCTAAACAAAACACTAATTTGCTGAGGTTACAAGGAGATAGTTTTCGATGTGATTTATCATTTATACATTAATAAGAGTACAAGAAATTATATTCCTAGCTTTTAGACCCATGACTATGGGTCAGTTATAGCCCAATAAGGAAGCAGTCCCACACAGAGAGATATTACGTATTAACATGTCATATGATATGAGGAAAAACTGCCAGAGAAGAGTTCCTCCTTTTTAATTTTTGATCTTCAGCCATTCAGCAATTGACTCTGTGGTTGGGTTGAAAAGTTCTCCTATCAGTTAGGAGGTTTTCTAATCGACTAGCCTCTTTAGAAGGCAACCTGTGGGCTTGTGGTTACTTATTGGAGAGAAATATGAAACCCACTAGAAATTGAGATTTAAAGTACAGGGCTACTATTTTCAATGACAAGATTACAATTTATCATCTTAATAGATTTTTCTTCTATCTCATGAGATCCCCTATCTCATAAAATAGATCCTGAAATCCCTCCCTAGAACCACATCCTAAGATCCTGAAGTCCCCTCCATAGAACCCCATCCTAACCCCTCTCTACAGAACCATAGCCTAAAAATTGGCTAGAGTTTAAGCTTCAAACATCAACAAATACAAATCAAGATCTATTCTACCAGAGGCTGACTCTCAGCCTTCGAAGATCTATGTAAAAGGGTTTGGATCCCCCTGTATTTCTCTTTTGCCTGACGCTGCACTTATGACCGTGCAGTCATACTCAGTTATATCCCAAAAAGATTTGGGCTAGAATTTAAACTTCAAGCATCGACCGACACATGTCAAGATTTGTTGTAACAGGGGGCTGGCTCTAAGCCTTCTAAAATCACCTTTAAGGTAATAGGGTTACAATTTCTATTATTTCTCCTTTGCTTGGTGCACAATGGTAGATTAACCATGGCTCCATAGCTCCTATTTCTAAAGATTCGAAAATTTCTCACAGGGTATGCTCCATGGCTCTAAGTTTTAAAGACTTGAAACATTTTTAACAGGGTAAGCTCCATAGCTCTTCTTTCTAAAGATTTGAAACTTTTTAACAGGGTATGCTCCATAGCTCTTATTCAAAATATTTGAAACTTTCTAACAGGGTAGGGTTGAATGATGGTGAGTTTGTAAAGATTTTTGGAAAAGACTGTGCATTAGTGACCTAGAAGGAAAGGAATCATACTTACAGAAGGAAATTGAATCAAACAAAATACAGATGTAGAGACTCACATTTACATCATCACCATCATCATACACGCCAGCATCATACATTGCCTTCTTGGTATCATCTGATAGAACTGCAGTAATTGAAAACATCCTATTAAAAAGTCCACCCTTTGTTGACACACTAAGTTAATCAGGCTACCCTAACCTCAATGGTTTTAATCACCTGAATATGCTTCTTGAATCTGCTGGAACCTTGCCTTTGCCTCCTCCGCATGAGAAGGGTCTTTACTCCATTTGTCAGGATGCCATTTCTGTTTAAAAAAACAAAAAACATTAATTAAAACTGCATTTGCTTCTGGATCATTCATTAAACAATTTAGCAGCCCATCCAAATCAACTTTGATCTCAAACCCAATCATCACAGATATGCTTAATCATGAATATCAGAGATCTAATATGATTATGAAACAAAAAATACACACCCTTGCTAGTCTTCTGTAAGCACTCCGTATCTCAGCCTCAGTGCAGTCCTTGCTAACACCAAGAACTTCATAGAACGAAGCACCAAAATCCCCTTCAAGGGCCATTGCAAGTTAAAACAAGAAAAATTCCACTTCTCTGTCAAAAACACTACAGTCCCAATATATACAGACTCCTGCAGAAATTCAAAGCTGACAATAAAATACCCAATATCAATCAGATCAAACCTCAACAGAAAAGATCAGATTCCAACCACCCACTTGGATATCTCTACATTTATAATGTCACTGTTCTTCAAAAAAACTTAAATTGTGCAGAACTTTTCGCCAGCACACGCATGCCCTCTAGATGAAACTAGAACTTCCGAACTTTGGGAAAAATTATGCCATTTCTCTTTCTTCTTATTCGTTATATAGAACCGTGCATTCCTAGGACCTTCACCAAAATATCTTTTGCCACCATGGTTATTTACAGGGCAAGGTAACTGTATTATTCTCAGAAAGATCGAGATAATCTAGAGGGTGCGGGGACCATTGTGGTCGACACGTAGGAAGTAAGATCAAGATATTTTGTGGGCGTGAAGTTCAATTGGGACACATAATCACCGAGCAGGTCGAGATGGGAGAGGATTCTAGAAAATTACAAGGACGGAGGTTTGCTTTCTTTTGTCCTTCTAAACTTCCCTGTATTTTAACTTTTTGTGTCAGCAATTGCGTGTTGCCGCCATTTCCTCAAAAGATATTTTGGAGTCTGAGTCTTGTATTCAAAGATTCATATTATGTTACTGTTTATGATTTTGTTTTATGTCTTGAAATGAAGAATTGCAATTTTTTCTTTTAAATGAATAAGGTATATTATATTGCTTTCTGAAAGGTACAAGTATAAGTTTATAAAATATCTGTATAGTTTAAGTTAATTAAATAAATGTATAAAATTTAGATTAAATTAAAATAATAATTATGAATCTTGTAGTGAATTTTTTTTATTATGATTAGCATAATCTTTTTGTCTTCAAGTTTTACTCCATAGATTTTGAGTTTGGTGGTGCATAGAATTGCATTGTATAATTTATAAGTGTCAATGAGTATATTTCATTGGATGATGTCACAATGGATGTGATCTAACAACACATGGAACTTTTTGATGTTATAAAAATGACTTTTATTATGAATCCTTGTCATTGATTTGTTTCACCTAATGGGCCCATTCTTAATTGGTGTTATAAGTAACATAGGCACCCAAACAAGCCCACCTTTAGTCAATGAGCTTACAACAAATGTCATGGGGCAAGCTTTTAGGGAATTTTAGAAAAGATAGAAGTAAGCTATCCTAGAAGGAATGTGGACCATCCAATGCCAACATAATCTTTATTTGATGGTTTATAGGATGCCCAACCATTCTTCAACATTTCCTTGCTATGATACCATTCAATGGCCCAATTTTGGTACCCATAGCTCCTCCTCTTTGTCATCAAGTCATTCCAACACATATAATTATTTTATGTGGGGAATCATTGTTCATGAAATTTGAATTCCATCTTATAGGTACCTCCCAACATTCATTCCCGACGATCCTCGTCCTCTACAAGAAGACAACAAAGTTCCACCTACCCAAAGAGAACCAATATTATGATGTACAACAAAATTCATTGATCCAATACCTCAAATATCAACTAGATTAATAGAGGAATTCATAGCACCAGATTCACATAGCAAACATGTTTTCTTACGTCAACTCAAAATTCAAAATTTAAACATTTTGGGGAAATATCAATTATGGGTTGGTCAATCTTGCAATAAGTATTGGCCTATGGACCTCATAATTTTTTTAAATCTATTTTGTATGAATGAACTATTGAGCCTTATGTATAAAGTCATTTCTTAATCATTTGTATCTAAACAAGGGAACCTCTATGTATGTGCCAAGTATTAAATGTATTAAGTTCTACATATAACTACTCAATACTATCAAAAGCATTACTATGTAAGGTATTTACTCTAGAAGTTCTAACTCATAGCAGTGTGTATGAATTTATCTAATGCATATATGGCGAATTTATTTCATTTGTTGCCTACTATTGTATTATGAGTGGCAAAGCTCTATCTCAGATAGATGAAAATCTACTTTGACTTCTACCATTTTAATTTTATATTATTTACTTTTAGCACTCTTTCCCTTTTCACCCCCAAGAAAAGTAGCTTTAAGATAGAATAGAAAGGGAGTTGACCCTTAAAACAATGATTGATTTATTAGTCACATCCCATGCATGTAAATTTTGTCATGCTTCCTAGTCTTTTGTGATGCATGTGTAAGCATTTGTACTAGAAAATATATTTGGACCATCAATAGTTTTTGACATGCCTAATGGCACTCTAACACAATTGACCAAGTCTTAGTGTGATACTTATCAATTTTTTAATCAACTATTGGATCTATCTAAAGCAACCTAACTTCTTCTTATGATCCTTGGAGCTTCCACTAGATTTACGATAAAAGTTGACCCCATATTTTGGTGTAGCCCCTTGCTTTCATTCCTAGAAGAAGGTGGCCAACACCTCAAGTGCATTAAAAAATTTCATAGAAAAAACCCTATCATGGCATTCCAACTCGACCAAGAATCTTTCCTACATGGAACACTAGAGGTGGACTCTTATCCCTACTACTCTCTTATGACATGATTGTCATCCCTGATGGTTCCTTACATTCACTTCCACACTTCACTAAATAAAATGGTATCATTTCTATAAAACACTTCCATGATAATGAACCATATACAATACACAACATTGTTGAGGAAACATATACTTAAGTCTCTTGGTTGCATCATCTAAGGGAAAGGTTCTCAATCGGTAATAATCTCTAGCTTTATTAAAAATAGGTGATTGGAATTAGTTAGTTCAAGCACTGGTCAATAATTTCCAAGAAAAGGAGATGTCACTTCATTATTAGAACAATGGATGACTATTATGAGGCCCTCATGGAAATGATGGATGATTTCAATAATATATTTCAAAGAATACAACAAAGAATCTAACTTGAAATGTACCCCCCATTAGGCATGGCTTATATTTTCTATTTAAAAGTAATTATTTTTATATTGCTATGATACTAAAATCTAGAGGAAACTCCCTTCCAAATGCTTATGATATAGCTATAGTTGTTGAGAATGATCAAATTGAAATTGGTGGGTTGGCCCCTAGACCTTTGATAGCCTTAATACCAAACATTAAACCTCCCTACCAATTTCATCCTACTGTTCAACCATAGATTCATTATAAATTTATTGCTCCCATCTCAACTCTAGCTCCCAATCTAGCTCAAAAGTACCATTTTGTTAAACCGTCAACCCTTAGTGAGCTTAATGAAATGAGCAACATGCTTAGAAATATTTCCAATAAATTCATTTTTTGCCAAAAGATAGCTGAACTAACAAAGGCTCCCATTTCAAATAATCAATGACATTGAATGTCACAATTTAATGCCTAAGAAATTCAATGTTATAGACCTTATCAACATATTCAAGGCCACTACTAAAGACCTACTTTTCAAGAAAACAGAAAACTTGGCCAACCTTAGGGAAAAATGGTACCTTCGAAGAAACCATTACTATAAGTACCCTTTAATGCTAATAGAGAACCACTGTTATGCAAAATAGTTATGTTGAAGAACTTACCATATGGTGTTATCCAAGTTTAGCCTCTCATATTCTAACTGTTTGTGCTCAAAATTATCAAACTCTAGATATTTCCCTTTCTACCCAGGCTCAAAATAATAACCAAAGTATCCAAGTGAAAGAAACACTTATGAATCAAGGATCATTTACCTAAGAACAAAACATGGTTACCTAGGAAGATTGTGTAGGTTATACACTAAATGAACCTGTAGACACCTAAAAATGTCTTGAGCACATCACACATCGGGATTTTGATTATTAACACCATTTCTCTCTTGATTCATCCAAGTTCATCTATTTAATTAAGTAATGTCAATTGTTTAATTAAATTCACTATTTTCTCCTCTTAGTCGAATAATGTCAATTATTTGATTAATTCATCTTTCACACTAATTTTCTTCTCTTTTTATTAAATAATGTGAACTATTTAATTAAATGTCATAAATCATCTTTGATTAAATAACTCTTAATTATTAAAATTAAAGTCCCAATTCCCTCCATTTGCACAATTAAATAATTTCTTAAATTGTTTAATTGACTAATATTTCCTCTAATCTTTTAAAGAATATTCTCATGAAATATTTCTCCTTTTCAAATTCAAATATTTCCCTCCAAATGGAAATATCTCTCACATGCTCCTAAAATTAAGGGATTTGATATTGTCTCAAGAAATTTGGACGTTTGATTAAAATCCTTGATCCATGTCATTAGGCATTATCAACCCTTGATTTGATATTTGATCCATGTCATCTTCGCCCTTTCAATTTCATCCTTTGATTAGCTAATTCAAACCTAACCATTGATTCATTCCAAAAATCTATAAATAGTCTTCTTTTTATATGAATTATCGTTCGCAATCACTTGAGCAACCAAAATATACTAAAATTCCTACTCACCATTTGAGCTAATTACCTTTTTGTGAATCACCATTGTCATCAATTCACAACCTTTTGAAGCTTTGCATCAACAATAATGGATTAGACTTGAAGCTAAGTACTCCACATCATATCCAACACTAATCCCCCAATGGGATAAAGTTTGCATTTTTAGTTATTGTTCATTTGCATTAGTTTGATATCTTATTCTTTCAATCAAACTTTTGATTAGTAAATTGTAATAATCTCATTGGGATATGGTTTAATGTGGTCATTTTATTTGATCATATTAATCTTTCATGTTCATATTTTGGCATGCCCAGTGGGACCCATGTCCCTAGCTAACTGGGTTTTGTTTGAGTTTTTCGGATATTGCAGGTTTAGGAGGTAGAGCGATGCCTTTATAACTAACTGGATCAAATTTCATATACATGTATTGTGCCATTGCTATAAAAAATGAGTGGTTGTTGAATATGTGTCTATACAAAAGATCTACAAATATGTATGTATATCTACATCCGGCTACAAAAATGATATACAAAAAAGGGGAATCCTATCCCTGCGGTGCATGGCTCCTCGAGCCCTCTGGCTCTGGTGGCCACTCTAGTACTCTGGGAGGAGGTTGTACGGTGGTTTGAGATCAGGATTGGTGTGAATATGATGCAGATAGACCCGCTTGTATCACTTTGAGCTCCCCTTGTAGCGAACAGATATCCATCCTCGCCTAGATCAGCTCCTACTATAGTCGCTAAACATCTCTCAGGATCATGATTGTTGGCTGTGTGTTGAGCTCATTGATGTGGCTCTGAAGAGAATCATGTGTCGCCTTGGTGGCCTCTACTCTCATCACTACCGCATCTCACTTGGCGAGTGCCGTCTGCAGCACCCCCAATAGTTGATCTCATTGTCCCTTGGTGGCTATCAGCTCCGCAATCAGCTGCACCACCTTGGTGCCCTACTCCTCATATGCAGTCCATAGACATGCTACCAGCTCAAAAGCGGGGGCATGCCTCTCCGTTGAAACATGCTGGTAAGTCTTTAGGACTGTCCCCTAGATTGGTACAATAAGGGGCCACCTCTGAAATACACTGAGCTATAAGCTCAGTCCATCCTTGTGCATCCTCTGCAATCACAAATGAAAGAGACAAGGATCAATATCACATGGCATGTGTATGTATATAAAGCATAAACAAAAATATGGAAAGCATGAAAATAACAGTAATGCACTATGTATACCTGGATCCCCTAGCTTCCAGGTGGGATCAGGGTGTGGCTCAATGTTGGGGCCTACGCGACTGGTATTGGTGGCCGACCTGGCTGGTGCTAGTGTCGCCGCTACTGGGATGGTGGAGATGGGTGGGACTGAGGAAATAGGGGTAACTGGGGGGAGTTGATCTCCTTCGTCATCGTGGACTCACCAGTTCCGCCTCCTCCTCCTCCTCCTATGATGGCTCATCCTACTCCTCTGCACTACTCTACTGGCGGCCTCTCCTCCTGTCCTGTGGAGGCTGACGGGACTCGTCCTCTCGTAGGCCAGGGTCCCCTCCTAGAGCACCCTCACTGAAAACTGGGGTAGGACGGTGCCTCTCCCACCACCGCATATAATTGTCTGCCACCCTGATATTATCCACCGCCGCCATGGCCAGTAGATCATGATCGGGCTCATCATCGTCTAAAAAGATGATGTCTGTAATAGAGGGGTGATGGAGATCACCTACCCTTGTTGCACTGCGGTGTGCCCTAGTGTATGTGGGCACGCCAGGTGGTATTGTCTATACACGGCCATGTTGCCACATGACCCGACTCCAGTAATAAGGTACAATAATATAATCATGGTGACCCACTAAAAAATGGTCCCGTTGTAGGTTCTTAAGGAACCTACTATCATCAACCCACCTAAAATAGCAATGGGGTCTCCAGTGAACCTCTCCTATGATGATAGTATCAAACTATAGCCTCCAAGATTGTAAATTGCTAAAATGCCAGTGGCCTATCATGTCATACTAGTGGGCCATCGAGATATCATACGACCATCGCTGGGGAAAACCAACTGGTCAGGTGCACATGATGTGGGCAAATGCCCACACCTACAAAAGTGTGCACGCAATAAGACTACGATACTCATAATGAACGTACTGTCTAAGTTCCTGGTAGAGATGCACCAGCATGCTGTGCCCCCAAGCGAAAAATAGTCTTTTGCTCGACCATATCTCTGATAATCAGGACGAGGCCCCCGTGCAAATGTGAGCCTCGCCCATCTAGAGTAATTTGGAAAACAATTGTCACTACCATCACTCGGTGTAGCAACAACGTTGTAGTCCGCACCTGATCATACCAATTGATGTAGATATGACCAATACCAATGCCGCCGTCAGTCTACCTTGTGCAGTACTGGACCCCCTCATTGCACTCCCACGCCGATTGGGTGTCGTCTAGGTCCACTTGTCATTCGCGGATGGGGAGCCTAAGGATCCTATTGACATCCTCGGAGGTGATGGTCATCTCTCTGCAGGGTAGATGGAAAGATGACGTAGTAACATCCCACCGCTCCATCAGAGTGGTGAGCATCCCATCGTATTATCACATCTCTGGCATAGTAAATACGTGCCAGAGACTAACCCACTCCAAGTGTGTGACCTCATTCAGTGATAAGTGATCCCTCTACTCACGGAAAAGGTGAAACCCTCGCCCTCCGGGATGCTTCTGGATCTCCGGATACTCCTACAAAAGGAAAAAAAAATCTAAGTTAGAAACACGATCATGCTAAGCAAACATATAAAAGGACACTTGTGTGTCGCACAGACGTCTACGTCTCAGATCGCCATGGTCACCCGGAGGATACCAACACGAATCTGGGACCCCATCGCCCATCCTGGACGACAACACGGAACAAGGACGCAGGCACACATTTAGGATGCGTGTGCACCTCGAAGCATGGAAAGATCTAAAAAATGATCTAAAATGCACAATGATTGAGACTAAGAAGCCTACCTAGTCAACCTCACGACCCACGATGATGTCCTCATGTAGTTGCTCTAGCCTCGGTGCCTCGTACTCTCTCCTGCTCAAAATTTTGTTGAATTTTCTCTCACAAAATTCAACAATCTGCTCGCAATGAATAATGAAAATGACCCTACTAGGGGCCCACCTAGGTATATATAGGCCCCCCGAGGCCCATTTTTCCTAGAGCTCGTGGCCCCCTGGTTTCTCCTGACTTTACCCCACCACATTGGGGGAAATATTAGGAGGGGGCATAAAGTCACCTCTTGATCATATTTTTCCTTCGAATCGACCACTTTTTTCTTGATCATTCTTCTCTTTGTGGTAGTTTCTTCAGTTTTTCAAAATTGACTCAAAATTTTAGTTTTGCAGGACACAATTTTGAACAAACCTTTCACAACCATTGTGTTGTTGATTGTTGAGCTCAAGAGCTAGGTGCATCCTTGGTACCATTTGGCTCGACCTCGGTGACCTTTGTGGTCCCTCTTTCAAGCGCACATCTTTGTAAAATTTGGAATTTTGGTGAAATTTTTCTTCTCTACTTTAGTGAGGCTAATTTTTTCAAAAATCGAGTCCACTAAAGTGGGGGAAAAATGTAATGTCGCAGAATTGCACCTAGGGGCAATTCCACATTTTCACATCTTGCTTAGCATTTATGACACCTTAGGAGCATTAATGACAAAATCCCCTGAGTCAAAATTTTGTGATTCTGACTCCATGAGGACACATGGCGAGATGACAGAACCTCGACAAAGCATTTCCCAAAAAATTAGGGTTTGGACACCTATGCAACGCACAGACGTTCGCGCGGCGCGCTAGCATCCTGGTGGTTTTTTGAGTTTGAAACAACAAATCTAGAAACTTGACCCTAGCGACACGTGTCCTGGCGGTTAGGTCTCAAATGAAATGACTCTGTGCTACCCGTGCATGCATTAAAACCCCTTTTTGGCTCTCATTTTGGGGTTGGAAGTCTTCAATTCAAGCATTGTCACCACTTGCTCTACTCTTGATTAAGTTCTATTCTTGAATAGAAGCTCTTTTATTGGCAAAGCCATGTCGGACGGAGGTCCCTCTAGCAGCTACCAACTCTACAACAAGCACATCGTGGTGCACCCGTGTGCTCTGGAAGAGGGTCTTGACCCATGGGTAACACACTCTCTCCCTATCACTCCTTCTTACTAGTTCACTTAATACTTTGTTGTGCAGGATCTACTTCGAAGTGGGTTTTGTTTTCACCACATGTACATTGTTTATTTCCTTTACACTCTTTTCCAAACCTGGCTATCCATGGAGGTGGGAACACCAATACAGGGGTTTGATTGAGGCGGGCCCCTATACAGCCCAACCTTTTCCCCTTGATCGTTTGTGTGCAGGTTATGAAGGGACACTTGGAGTAAAGATTCAGACGCACGAAGGTAATCTTGTTTCAAGTTCTCTTGTATTTCCCTCTAATCTCTAGCTTTATGTCAATTATTTGATCCTTCACTCTTTTGGACCTGAGTTGAGAAGTAAGACTCAGTTTCATCCATCCAAGCTCTAGAGTTCTTCACAGCTTAGGACGCCGGTGCGTCTTGTGGACGAAAGCACGACAGGTTGGCGTCTTGAAACTGCGTTGATGTCTTTTGGCCGAGGGCTCCTCTGTCGGGGATATAAATCTTTAAATCTTGCTCTCTCGATATTTGAAACTACTTTCTTGCTTTCTTTCATAATTTTGTCAATTCGTCTAATCTGAGGTGTATAAGGGCAGTTCGTTCCCTGGTGATCTCTTGAGAATAAAGAGACCTGTATGCAGTGAATCCCTCTTATATCACAATATATATAAAATTAAAAATAAACATAAAAGACTAAAAGACTAAAAGCATGATGAAATACAAAAAATAATTGGAAATATTTGATTCTATAGATCAACCCCACACCCATGAATCACCCCAATAATTAAAACCTATTCCTAGTTGATTAAGCATACGGGTCACCACATAGCCTAAAATTGAACCTACCTACATTTCAAAACAAACAAAAATATTTTTTATAAAACAAAAAAAATATCAAAAATATTCAAGAAAAATATTACTCACATCATTTTGGAGTTCACCTCACTCGATCCTAACATGTACTTGATTCTTACATAGAAATTTATCTCCTCTTTTGCATCATGATTTGACTATTAAACACAAGAGTGACTATAAGCACTAGAAGGTATAATTCATTGGGAGTGTATGCACAAATGAAAGTGACTTTTCACTATTGATCCCTTATATATAACTAAATGAAAATTTACAATTCACAAATCATGCATCCTATGACATCTATCTCAAACCAAATCAATCCTATGAATGATTATACATAATTCACAAATGAATCACACACATCTTTTACTACTATTTCACATGCCATGCATTTAATTATGCCCTATTTCTATGATGATGATTTTTTTGACCTATGGTCTTCTTAGAAACAACCATATTGATTCATATCACTTTTCTATCCACACGATAGATGTCAATACCATGCATGTGATGATTATTTATCAATTTTATCATTATGTCATATCTTATGAATATTCATTACAACATCAATCGTGGACCCTAAAGAATAAAACATAATCGAACATAATCTTACAGACACCTTCATAATCACATAATTACATATTTATGCTTACACACATCCATTAACATGATCTTGCCTATTTTTGTTTATTATTCTAATATAGGCTATCTTAATTGGTCTCCTAAGTAGGTATACACTATATGATACTTGTCAATTCTATTCATTTGTGCTTTATAATTATATTATGTTGCCCATGTGGGGGAAATTACCTTGGCATGGGCCTCTCATGATCACTTACACTATGGCACTCACATCACTTAACCATGTTTTAAGATCCAAAGTTTACCACATTGGAGAGCATCATGCATCATGTCTCCCCTATCATATTATGCATTTTCATGAACTATCCATGTTCTAAGAGTTACACTAGGACACCATAATCTACCCCATACTATAGACTACATGTTATTGCAGGTATCAAGATCTTTTATTACCATTAGGGACCTACTATCTTACCATTTTGTGCTCATGTATCTATATTAGGGGTATATACCTTTTCTACTGTATTTTATGTGCTTGTGCAAGTATTTTTAGCCATTAAAGGCCACATCACCATTTTTCTATCAATGCTAGGGGAAATCTTATTCCTTGATAACATATATAACCCACATAATTATCATAATGATCATTTAACATGTTTCACTTACTTGATACATATTCCATTTATTACAATTATTGTCTTACATGATTCATATGCTTATATGCGTACCTTACATTTACCTTTCATATAATAAGCTATTTTTCCCTATCCTCCAATCCCTTGTATTTTGATGGACGAAACCAATTAAAGGACACATATTTTATCACTAACAATTTTGCATTGAGATTGGAGACAATTACAAGTTCCTAAACAAAGATCCATCACTCTAACTAGGCTAATCATTACCACATAACATGTCAATGTCTAATATGTTTTGTCATTTCATGTCAATCAAGCTAGGTAAAACAAATCCATTTTCCATATAGGTGGAATTTATCCAAGCCTCCTCTCTCCCTCTTCATTTTTTCATGATCAATGACAAGAAAATTTAGCTTATCATTATCTTCTTTTTTACTTACTTAATAGAAGCTATGCATTGTATATTTTTCTTCTATTTTGAATGTCCTCATTGAGCATGCTTGTCAATGAATGGATTTACATGATGAAATTTAGCAATATTCATTACTTTATGTGAACCTATGATAATATTTTATGTCTAAATATTTACTTTACAGGGTGAAGCCACAATAGTGGTTTACAATTCAGGTGAGGAAGGAAAACTCACAAAAAATGACCCCAAGGCAAAAAAACTGATTTTAGGGGTTCGTACGAACCTACTGGTTCGACCGAACCAATAAGGGGTTCAATCGAACTAGGGTTTGACCAAACCTCTTTGAATTTTTTCCGCCCAAAAAAAAAAATGCATAGGAAAGGGGTTCGTACGAATCCCTCATCCCCCATTTGAGACAAAAAAAACCTAAATTTTGGCACTTCGGAGCTCAGGTTCAGGATGGAAATGGAGCAATCTTCACAAACCCAACTAGAATCAGGTAGTCCTCAGAACGAGTTATCCAATGAATATAATTTTAATATGTTTTGGTTTTATTATGTATGTGTTTTTTTAGTTTTATTAAACATAGGTTTTTCACTGAAAATTAAGCTCTTTATTTTGCACATGTGGAAAAATAATAGATTATCAAAATAAAATTTTTAAAAATATGTTTGTGTTGGGTATTGATGTCTTTGATCCATTAAAAAAAAAAAATTGAATTTCGATACATACAAATTTTTTTATGTTTTATGCAGTCTGCCTATGTCTAAATTGCAATTGGTTTGACTTTGAAACTTTATTAAGGAAAAAATATTCAATAAAAAATTATGAGACCAAATTAAAGTGCTAGATATCGTAGTTACAAATCTAAATTCGAAAAAAATAGAATTTTATCCTTCATACAAAAAAAGTTATGTTGTATACGGTGAGCGTCACTTTTTAAAAATGTTGTTTTTTGAAAAAAACCAGTTTTTGTGGGAGATGGAAAAAGAAGTGCAATTTGATTCCAAAAAAATTGAAAAAAATATTTTTAGAATCTACAAAATAAATGTGACGAGACTCTAGTTTACATCATCTTCAAATTCCTCACGGTTTAGCCGCTATAGGTGCCCGAATGTGAAGATTTAGTTAAAAATAATAATTTCAGTGTCCAGTTTGGCCAAAAATTGTAAACCACTATTGTGGGATCACCCTACATGCATGTCTATAAGTTCTATATACTTTGAGATACATGGTAATTCTATGATTCACATACACCTCAAAGCAAAAAAATGTAATGGTGAAATTTGCATATCCCATGTCAGTTTCCATTAGTATTTTACCCATTGTGAGAGAATGAACAAATACATTTAAAAATCAACAAATAACTCAATTTTATGTGAAGGACTCCTTCCGCCACTTCATTTATTAGTCATTTACGCTCATTCATATGCATTTTATATCCCCTACATTATCCATATACACATGCATTTTGATATTTTTATCTAGATTATTCATTTATTATGCATGTACATACACCCATCCCCATACATTCATCATCAACCTTGATTTTACCAATTTCCATGTTTAAGGATCAATCCCATGGGAACAAGATCAAATCCCATGCCAATGGATTTGACCCTTGATATTTCAAAACTCAAATTCAATTTTTTGGCCAACTCTTGTCCATTCCTTTCTAACTATATTCAACTAACACATGTTTGTGTGATTTATTGTAACACCCTTATATTGAAAGGAATTCAATTGATCATTCATATTTGATTGATCATATCTCATTTGATTGTTCTAAGCAATTATTCTTGTACATCATTCTAAGAAGAAAAATATTAAAAATTTCATAATCATCCTAGGGCATCTACATGCTTGAAGAGTGTCGTTCTTGATTATTTTCACGATTTTTTTTGGGGTTGAACTAGGAGAATGTGTACCCTAGCAATCTAGGAACCCTCCAAAGGTGTTTTTAAATACAACTAGTCATTAAAGTAGAAACTAGAGAACTAAGATAGCCAAGAATAAAAAGCATGCATTGTATAAGATCAAATTCATGGCAAAAGATTAGATCCACATTTGTAGAAGTGACATAGGTCTATAGACTTAATCATATGCAAAGCACATAAATGGTTCTAGATCCAAGATAAAGCATAAATAGATACTTATTATTTCCAAACTCAAGACATCCAAATTTCAATACCATATTATAACTTTTTTCTCCAAATCTCAATCTAAATACTTTTCTCCCTTAATATTTAATTTCCATAATGTTTAATATTTATATTTCATATATCGATAACTACAGCTCGACTATCTAAAAAATCATATATTGTTGATTAACATATTAAAAATAAATAAACAAATTCCAGTTCCACCAAATGATACCAATTTAATTTATTTTTTGAAATTCTATAAAATAATAATATGTTCTATTCAACTTTTTAAAGTTAAAAGGTAATACCGTACATAAGCCATCATCTCTGTAAAAGTCGTAGAATTTCAATTCAATGTCCTGCTCAGGACATACTACTTTATATCTTACTGACTTTAAACAGACAAAGCAAAACCGGAATCTATTCAGACCTCTGATTATTCTTACTGTTGCATGACTACACCTGCAACTTATTATCAACTATTTTATAACTACCAGACGCCATACCATACAGCTCCCATAGCATACTAATATTCATCTATTACAGTTGAGCTGATTACGGCGTGACAACACCTGCACCCAACACAACAAAATAGATAATTTTAGAAGAGTGTTCCATAGTTGTTAGAAGGGGAAAAACAAAACAGGATGAAGGATGAAGGATGAAGGATGAAGGAATGAATGTTGTCGTTGTTGTTTTTGAATTTGGTTGTGTGATATTTTTTAACATCGATGTTTTGGGTAACATTTCTTGATCCATCGTCAAGATGTTAGAGAGCTCAAAAAGATTCTCTAAGAACTCTTTAACATCCTGATGATGGATCACGGAATGGAATCCAAAACATTGATGCTAAAAAAATCTCTGTGAGTTCTCTAACATTCTGATGATAGATCATGGAATGTGATAAAAAAAAAAATTAACTCTCTAACATCCTAATAATAGATATAGAATGTGATTCTAAACATTACTATCTAAAATATCTCACACAATCAAATTCAAAAATAACAATAACAGCCCCTTACATTGCTGAAATCTGATAACTCAAAAAAATATGATTAAGCAATCTTACTGCCGCATCTGAAATGATGGGGAACTTTTCTTCCACAGCCTTCAATTATTCGGACAGCTTTGCTCACTTGAATGAGAGCAGCAAGCTGGGGAGTGACTTTGGGACAGACGCATGCTGTGTCTCCACTCCTTATCAGCGAACAGCAGTTGGGCGATGGCGACTGCCCATAGATTATTGGTTTGCATGCATTAACCAGGCCTTGCACTTGATCTTTACACCTTTCTCCCTCCACCCCCTTCATACAAACTGATAATACACAAGCACTTATTATCACCATTACCACACAAGTCCTTCTGTTCGAAGCCATTGCACTCATCAATCCTGCAATACCCACCTTGCTTGCAATGCCTCTTTATATCTCAGAATTTATTCCAAGTCTTCTCTGTGGTTTTGCAAGAAACCAATCAACGCGTATTACAGTCAAATCATGGCAGACAACATACTTTCTCAAAGCGCGTATAGAAGATATATGTAGACGTTTGCGTACAAGGAATCTACCGACTTTGACCACACAAGTCATGCAAGAAGTTAGACTGTGATATCATGGCATGGCCGCTGCGTGAAGACTTTGAAAATAACATTTGCTACTCTATCTAGATTTCTCCAAATTATAATATTTTTCACTTGACTATGAATTGGAGTCAATGACTTAAAGGGGTCATCGGTTTACTTTCTTCTAAATAGCGCAATCCATGGTGAATTTTGATGCCAAACTTTGTAAAAGATTTTTCTTTAATGAATAATAGGTTGTTTATATTAAA
This sequence comes from Sequoiadendron giganteum, assembly GCA_007115665.2. NCBI lineage: Eukaryota > Viridiplantae > Streptophyta > Pinopsida > Cupressales > Cupressaceae > Sequoiadendron > Sequoiadendron giganteum. The sequence continues at coordinate 67,001,517 of CM021103.1, forward strand.
CTATAAAAAAAGTACATATAACTTTATTTTTAAAAGTGGGTAGAATGACATCACATTTTGAATAATTCATGTAGTGACATCACATTTTATGCAAAATATCATTAAAGAGTGGTCAAATCATTCAACGCATATTTTTGAAGTGGGGATAGGTCTCTATCTAGAGGGTTCTCACAACCATTCAAGAGATCCTAACCATCCAAAGTAGGCTTCCAACCTATGACTATACCTTCATCATTTTTTATTTTTTATTTTTGTAGAATCGTCTTGAACAAGAAATTATAAGAAATTGTCATTGTCAAGCTAGCAAAAAACATCTATTTCATGAGGTTGAGAAGCAATAAATTGGAAATCAATTTTTTAAATTTGTTTTTAAATGATTATGGTACCTTTAGGCACTCTATTATGCATTTCTTTAACTCAAAATTTTAATTAAAACATACAATAATCTCATCCTCCCAATTTTTATTAAACTTGAATATGAATCAAATAAACTTATGGAATCATAAATTATTATTTTTGTGAAAAATCATATATGAAAATAAATGTGCTCAAGTATACAACCAAATCTATAAAAAGTAAACATCATGGGATCATGCCTTAAAGACAAACCAACAAAGTCAATAATAAAGCAAGTAGACATGTAGTCCCAAAATGAGAAAAATCCACAACATAAAGCAGTCTATAACCCCAAGAAAAAAAACCATCATCAAATCAACAATTCAACATAGTTATATTATATAACTATTAATCTGCAAGGGTGTTCCCAAAAATAGGAGGGGATCATGATCATTAAGATTATTCCATTTATCATCCTTCAAATCTCTTCACCATCTACCAATTCTCATCCATCATCAATAGTGGTTTCTTCCTCCTAGTGCATAAGAGCTTAATCAAGTCAATGCAATAAATAACCAGTTACATTATAGGGAATTTTATGTGATCAAGAGGGGCCTACCCACACTACTAAGAAGACACTGTGGAGTGGTGTAGTAGTGGAGACAATCCCCCATGATTCCTAAAAGGTTAAGGGTGAGGGGGTCCATCTAATTTTTTTCCTTATAGTTGGTAATGGATGCAAATGTTGGCACTACATTGGCTCACTTGGTAGTAGTGAGTGGACTCTAATAAATTTTTCCTCTTGCACTAACATGGAGACTTAGCATGAGTTGGTGAAGGTGAAACATAGCCACCATGCAAGTTTATTTCCTCCAATGCTCAATAAAATTCTAAAGATGCTAAACCTCTATTGCCACCTTGGTGGCTTGAACTTGAATTTGTAAGATCACATTAAACATAATCAAAGATTTGGAATGAGTAGCAAAGTTCATATCCACAAAAGAGCTAGAAAAATTATAAAATTCCTATCACACCACATGATGGTACCAAGTACTTCATATTTTTTTAATACTTTTTTTGTAGAATCATATTAAATAGGAAATTCTAATAAATTTTCATTATCAAGCTAGCCAAAAACATTCATGTCATTAGGTTGAGGAGCGATAAATTAGAAACTAATTATTTTGTTTAATGATTGTACTAGTACCTTTAGGCACTCTACTATAGTAGCTTAACTCAAATCTCTAATTCAAACATACAATGGTCTCATTTTCTAAACAATTTATAGAACTTCAAAACGTGATTCACTAAACTCGTGCAATAGTTAAATATTTTTTATGAAAATATCATATATTGAAACAAATGTGTTGAAGTATACAACCAGATCCTCGAAAAAGTGGTAGCATGGGATCACCCCCCAAGATAAACTAGAAAAGTTGATAATAAAACAAGTAGACATGTGGCCCCAAATTGGGAAAAATCCATAACACAAAGTAATCTATGAACCCAAAAAGAAAATCATCACTAAGTCAACTATTTAACATAATTATATAAAAAATAGCAATTCACAAGTTTAATCATGTAGCGTTGTAAATTGTCACCCTTAACAATTTCACACTAGATTTTGCTTCATCCTAAGTGCATGGACCTAATTGTACATCTAATGTCCTAAATTATGCATTTCATGGCCCATTTGGATATTTATCAAGAAAACCCATTTGCAAAACCAAAGCAAACATTTAATATTTTTCTCTCGACACTTTACACCTCGTAAAATAGGGCTAGGACTAAGTTGCCCTAGATGACTTGGTCCCCTTATTTTTCCTCCAAATTTTAATATGTCGAAGTTGGCATTTTATTATTTGAATTTCAAATGTCATATGTCAGCCATCAAGATTTATTTTTTGGTAAATTAGATTAAATGCCTATATATACCTAGTCATTGCATCATTTGAAATCTATCTAGCAAGAATTATCAATAAAGAGAATTATCAAGAAATTATTATCAAGTCAAGAGTAGATTTATTAGAGCATTGAAGCATCATGTCAAGTTTTATGCGAGTTTTTTCATGTTTATGCTATCATTTTATTTGTACTAACCCTTGTAGGTTTTTCAAGAAAATAAAGCCAAACAATAATCAAGCCTTGAGGAGATGTGCATGACTTCAATCCTTCAAGGAAATCAAATCTGAGTGGTGAGTTGTAGTAATTTCTTGATTCATCATTCATTTTTCATTTAGCCTCTATCCCTCAAAAGGATAAGCTCTCTTTTATCAATTTTGTCATTGTGGAGGTGGAACACCAACATGGGGTTTGACTGAGGCAAGCCCCTATATGGCACAACCCTTCCTCTCTCTTTGAATGTGCAGGTTTCAAACCTAAGGAAGATTGGAGGAATATTGAAGACTATTTCCTCATTGTTGCATTCAAACCCTACAACTCGACAACATATGGAAACTTAGTTATTTCAACAACTGATGAAGATCTGACAGTGAGACACAGAAGGAAGAAGGCTCTGAGCAGGCTATAGAGGAATGTGAAATAGATCTTAAATTTAGTTACAAGGACATAGTCTCCCCAGACAACTTAGTCCCCCAAAATTAGGCCCAAATTTGAACCACAAGTACACAATACTTTGCTCTGTTTAGATCTAGTCTTAGAATTTGACTTTTAGTTTCCAGTTTCTATGTATTTGCATAAGAACGGTGCATTCTCATAGTGATTTAGCTACATCATTTAATTTTCATCAAAAATACATTTCAAAGTCCTCAATTTGGATCCAAGGTTGATTAGCTCACCTTCAAGATTGCAAGTCAATCTAATTCTCTTGCCAATCCGAATTCTAATGTTTTATGGTGAAAGGTGGCTAATCCTAGTAAAACCCTAGAACCACTTTTCCCACATTACATTTTGGTGAACCTGACGAAAATCAAACACACAACCTTCTAATAAGTTTTAACAACCAAGGGGATGAACAAATGCTTAACATCACAGGGGATGAATTAATAACCATGCCTCAGGGGGAGCTATAAATAACACCACCACCAAGGGGGTATGTCAATAAGTCAAATTACACATCGGGTTCACAAAAATGTGATGTGGAAAAAGTGATCCTAGGTTTTTACTAGGATTACCCACCTTTCACTACAAAACATGAGAATTCATATCTGCAAGGGAATTAGATTGACTTCCAACCTTGAAGGTGAGCCAACCAACCTTGGATCTGAATTGCTTTGGGGGCTTTGAAATTTATTTGGAATTAAAATGCAATGATTCAACTAGCTAAACATGAAAGTAAATACAGAGAAATTGAAAATTGAAAGTCAAATTCTGAGAACAGATCTTAAAAGAACAGAGTATTGTGCACCTATGGTTCAAATTTGGGCCTGATTTTGGGGGACTAAGTCGCCTAGTGTGACTATACATCCTAGTTGGAATCTATTTTCATAGCCCTCTGGAGCTTGCTAAGAGTCTTCTTCCTTCTAGGTCTCACTATCAGATCTTCATCAGATGCTAAGATAACCGAGTTTCTGTATGTTGTCAAGTTGTAGGGTTTGAATGTACATACCAATGAATAAATAATCTTTTGTATCTCTCCAATATTCTCAGATCTAAAACCTACACATTCAAAGAGAGAGGAAGGGTTGTTCCATATAGGGGCTTGCCTCAATCAAACTTTGTGTTGGTGTTTCCACCTTGACAATGGCGAAATTGATAAAAGAGAGCTTATCATTTTGAAGGATAGAGGCTAAATGATAAATGAATGATGAATCAACAATGGACTACAACTCACCACCCAAACCTTATTTCCCTTGAAGGATTTAAGGTATGAACATCACCTCAAGATGTGATTATTGTTTGGCTTGATTTTCTTGACATACCTACAAGGGTTAGTACAAAAAAAATGATAGCATGAACATGAAAAAACTCACATAAAAATTGACATGATGTTTCAATGTTGAAATGTTGCAATAAATATACCCTTGACTTCTCTTGGCTTGATAATAATTGTTTGATAATGCTTTTGATCTCCAAAATTGCCTCTTAGGTTTGAAATGATATAATGATTCTAGGTATTTATATGCAATTAATCTAATTTCTTGAAAATTAAATCCCGGTAGCTGACATTTGACATTTGAAATTCAAATAATAAAATTCCAACCCCAACATATTAAAATTTGTAGGAAAAATAGGGGGACCAAGTCACCTAGGGCGACATAGTCCTGGCCCTATTTTGTGGGGTGTAAAGTGTTGGGAGAAAAATATTAAATGTATGCCTTGGTTTGGTACATGGGTTTTCTTGGTAAATATCCAAATGGGCCATGGAATGCATAATTTAGGACATTAGATGTACAATTAGGTCCATGAACTTAAGGGGGAGAAAAATATAATGTAAATTGTCAAGGGTGATAATTTACGACACTATATTTAGCCCCCACTTTAGTGAGAGTATGAACTTACGCTCAAACTCACACTAAAGTAGAAAATATGCCAAGAGGGGTTTGAATGTCCGAATGTTGAAGGGAGAGGATGGAGAGGAATCTAGAGGAAGCATGCAACCCCCCAAGATTCAAGATCCTATGAAAAATCAACATAAAGACAAGGGAACACACATGCATGTAATGCAACAAGATAACACAAAACATGCATGACAAGAACACAACATAATATGCTACACAATGCACAACATAATGTACACAAACAAAAGATTAGTACTAATATGATTCGAGTTGGTAAAGAAAAGAGGCCTCAGTCTTAAATTTGTCTCAAGTACCAAACGTCATCCATTGAGTGTTTTATCTAAACAAAATGATGCTTTCACAAGGATTTAAGATCACTCATGAGCCATGTGTATCTACTGGCTAGAAATCTATGTTATGTTAGGTGTCCATGAAATATGATGGGTTTCACAAGGCTAGCAAGTTGTGTTATGCTAAGAAACTCATGAAACACATGTCTCCACTGGAAAGAAAGTTGTGTTATGTTAGGTGGCCATGTTATAAAGGGTGCTCAAGTTCATGAATCAACAAGTTGTGTTATGACAAATCCATGGACTATCTCTCTTGTTAACGTATAAGGGGACAAACAAAACTCACCTCAAGGGGTGCATAAATTTTAATGTCCAAGGGGATGAATGAAAAATACCTCAGGGGGTGCATAAAATTTTACATCCAAGGGGACAAACAAGATTCGCCTCAGGGGGTGCATAAAATTTAACATCCAAGGGGATGAATAGAACTCACCTAAGAAGGTGTATAAAATTTAACTTCCAAGGGGATGAACGACAAGCACCTCATGGGGCATATAAATTTTAACGTCCAAGGGGATGAACAAATGCTTAATGTCACAAGGGACAAATTGATAACCATGCCTCAGGGGGCATTATAAACAAAACCATCACCAAGGGGGTATGTCAATAAGTCAAATATCACAAGACGCATATGGATAGGGGTAATAATAATAAGCAAGAAAAACAAATGCCAACATCCATCCTATTACCTCAACCATACCTTCCACTTGCACCTATTATTCCTCAATGTAGTGGTAAAGAATATGATCTTGTTGAGAAACTTTTTAATACTCCAGCCAAAATTTCCCTTTGGAATTTGATCCAAACATCACCTACATACTGTGGGATACTCCAAGAGGCTTTGTAAAAGATTAATGTCCCAACTTATGTTAAAATGAATGATGTATCAGCCTTGTTTGACTGTATACAAGTGATAAATTTGGATATTACATTCCCTCAACATGAATTACCCTTACTTGAGATCCAAAATAAACATGAAGCTTTAATGATAATGGTGGTCGTTAACAAAATTGGAGTTAGGTGTACCCTCATAGACAATGAATCAAACCTTAATGTTTGTAGCATTAATCTTCTAGATAGAATTCATGTGGACAAGAATCTTATAGAACCTAATGATGTTAATATTTGTGGCTTTGACAATGTTAGTAAGCAACCATTAGGAGTGATCACAATACCCATTAAGGTAGGGCCCATGGTTTTGCCTACTCCTATCCATATCATGCCAAGACCTCTTTCATATAATATTCTCCTAGGTAGACCATGGATTCACACCATGAAGGGAGTCCCGTCTACCCTCCACCTTGATATGAAGTATGAATATAATAACAAGATATATACGATTAAAGCATATGAGAAGAGTTATAATTTAAAATTTGAAGCTAAACATAATACTTCCAAATCTCTTAATACTTTGATTCCAACTTTAAAATTAGAACTCATACATGTCAAGCAAAAAGAAGAATGTGTTTTCCATGATGAAATCTTTAGATGACGATCGGGGGCTATTAGATTTTCCCCCTTTTTTAAAGGGGAGACTAAAATCCCGTCATCAAAGTCCAAAGAGTCAAATACAAATGATGATCATGATATTGGTTCATCTTCAAATGCATGTTTTGGTGATGATCGGGGTTCATTAGATTTTGTAGCCTCCTTTATGGGAGAGAAAAAAATATCACAATATAAACCTAAAGAGTCTTGTGTTTTATCTTGTTCTATATCAACAAATTCAAAAAAATCTCACCATGATGGTGATGGGGGCTATTCAACTCTCATCCCTAATAAGTGGAAGATTCCTAAATTTAAAAAAATTAGAAAGGATTTGTGTGCTTAGGAAAAATCCAATTCTTCTTAGGATCAAATAGATATGATTTCTTCATCTGATTTGGAAGAATAATATGGCCTTGGATACAAAATTATTTCTAAAAATGGATATAATGCAAACATGGAACAAAAAGATAAGGATCAAGTGAATTATATACCATAATTTTCTAAGCAAGGTCTAGGTTTCCAACCTTCATCCCCATCTTCATCTAATGCTTTATCATCTACTATATGTATGACATTTTGTGGTAAGCGAGCAATATTTTCTTCACAAGAGAAATTAATGTCTTCTACCATTGAGAAAGAGCATATCTTGTCGAGGCTTATCAAATCCTACTTGATTACTCGTCCTCTGAAAACATGAAAGAAATTTTATAACAAAAATTGTTTTTGTGCATATCATCGAATGCATGGTCATTCTACCAATGAATGTCAGGCCTTGAGTAATAAAATTCAAAAACTTCATGATTTTTGTGCTCTTCCATGTGATGATGCACCTAATCACTCTAAACAATATTGATCTATATTCTATAGTGGTGCTCCTCACTATGTGGCATAAATGTAGCTTTATGTGATTTATCATTGTCATTCATGGTGGTATAATCTTAAGCGCAACCATATTATCCACGGAAGCAACACAATAATCTATTGCATGGTTGTCCTTGTCCCCACACTTGGGGGGCAAGGATAACTAGTTTCAAAGTGTGCATTCGTTTCTCCTTAAAATACCAACTATGAGAAAGTATGTTGACATTTTAAGGGGGGCATATATTACCCTTGTTCATACACGTCTTGTGAGATTTGACTTATTGACATACCCCCTTAGTGATGGTGTTGTTTATAATTCCCCTAAGGCATGGTTATCAATTCATCTCCCGTGACATTAAGCATTTGTCCATCCCCTTGGACATTAAATTTTATACACCCCCTGAGGTGATTGACGTTTGCCCCCTTGGATGTTAAAATGCGATATTTTACAAGATAGTCCATGAATTTAGCATAATGTGCCACTTGTTGATTCATTAACTTGATCACCCTTTTTAACATGGCCACCTAAGATAAGTTCACAACTTTCTTTCAAATGGATCCATGTGTTTTATGAGTTTCCTAGCATAACACAACTTGATAGCCTTATGAAACCCATCATATTGCATGGACACCTAGCATAATGCAGCTTGCTAGCCAATATATCCATGTAGCTCATGAGTGATCTTACATCCTTGTGAGAGCACAATTTTGTTTAGATGGCACATTTGATGGATGATGTTTGGTATTTGAGACAAATTTAAGACTGGGGTCTCTTTGCCTTACTGACTCGAATCATTTTAGTATTAACCTTGTGTTTTTGTTTTGTGATTAATTATATGTTATTTATTTACATCATGTTTGCATCATGTTTGCATCATGTTTGTGTTCATAATATCATGTTATGTGTCTCCATCATGTATGCTTCACATTTTTCATATTGTATTTCACTTCACATGTGTGTTCATTTGTCCTTATATTGGTTTTCCATGGGATCTTGAATCCTGGGGGCTTGTGTGCTTCCTATAGATTCATTTCCATCCTATCCCTTCAACATTTGGATAATCAAACCCCTCTTGACATATTTCTACTTTAGTGTGAGTTTGAGTGTAAGTTCATACTCTCACTAAAGTGGGGGCTAAATGTAGCATCATAAATTGTCACCCTTGACAATTTCAAACTAGATTTTAATCCCTCCTAAGTGTGTGGACCTAATTGTACATATAATGTCCTAAGTTATACATTCCATGGCCCATTTAGATATTTATCAAGAAAACCCGTTTGAAAAACCAAAGCAAACATTTAATCTTTTTCTGTCGACACTTTAAACTCCACAAAATAGGGTCAGGACTAAGTCGCCCTAAGCGAATGGGTCCTCCTATTTCGCCTCCAAATTTTAAAATGTCAGAGTTGGCATTTTATTATTTGAATTTCAAATATTGGCTATTGGGATTTAATTTTTGGTAAATTAGATTAAATACCTATAAATACCTAGTCATTGCATCATTTGTAATATATCTAGAAAGAATTGGAAATCAAGAGAATTACTAAGCAATTATTATCAAGTTAAGAGCAGATTTATTATAGTATTGAAGCATCATGTCAAGTTTTATGTGAGTTTGTTCATGTTTATGCTATCATTTTTTTTGTACTAACCATTGTAGGTCTTTCAAGAAAATCAAGCCAAATATCATTCAAGCCTTGAGGATATGTGCATGACTTCAATCCTTCAAGGAAATCAAATTTGAGTGGTGAGTTGCAGCAAGTTGTTGATTCATCATTCATTTGTCATTTAACCTCTATCCCTTAAAAGGATAAGATCTCTTTTATCAAATTTTCCATTATGGAGGTGGAAACACCAACATGGGGTTTGATTGAGGCAAGCCCCTATATGGCACAACCCTTTCTCTCTCTTTGAATGTGAAGGTTTCAAATATAAGGAATATTGGAGGAATATTGAAGACTATTTTCTCATTGTTGCATTCAAACCCTACAACTTGACAACATATGGAAACTCAGTTATCTCAACAACCGATGAAGATTCGATAGTGAGACCCAAAATGAAGACTTTGCTTTGAGAAATCTCTAGAGGACTATGAAAATATATCTTAAATTTAGTTACAAGGAGATAGTCACCCTAGGTGACTTAGTCCCTCAAAATCAGGTCCAAATTTGAACCACAAGTGCACAGTACTTTGCTCTTTTCAGATTTGGTCTCAAAAATTGACTTTTAGTTTCTAGTTTCTCTGTATTTACATCAAAACAATGCATTCTCATAGTCATTTAGCTACATCTTTGCATTTTCATGAAAAATATATTTCAAATCCTCCAAAATCAATTTTGAATCCAAGGTTGATTGGCTCACCTTCAAGGTTGCAAGTCAATCTAATTCCCTTGTCGATTTGAATTCTAATGTTTTCTAGTAAAAGGTGGCTAATCCTCGTAAAACCCTAGGATCACTTTTCCCCCATTACAACTCCCAAAAGTAGTAGGATCTTGATCATTAATATTATTCCATCTACCACCCTTAAAATCTCTTCACCATCCACCAATTATCATCCATCATTAATATCAATTTCTTCCTCCTCGTACATAGGAGCTTGATCAAGTTGATGCAAGAAATAACCAAATGAATTTGAGGGATTTTTTTTCATCAAGAGGGGCTTACCCACTATAGTGTAGGAAATTTTATACCTTTACAATTTCACTCTATGTTTTGGTCCCTTAATTTATTAGACTTAATTAAGCTCCTAATTTTCCAAATTATGCATTCCAAAGCCTTATTTTTTTGTTTTTCAAAAGGGGAACTAACATTTAATCAATGTAATAAATAATTAAATCACATTGGAGCATGTGTGTCCTAGACTTATAGGCCAAGACCCATTCGCACAAGGGCGAATGGGTCCCCTTTAAGTCCTAAGAGTCATTTTTAAATATATTTTTGGCAGTATTTTATTTATTCAAATTCAATTTGCAATTGTTGGATTTTGGAATCTATTTTTTCAAAAAATTAGATAAACACTTATAAATACAATTATTTTACCATTTGAAATCTAAGAAAAATCTAAGCAACATGATCTAACAAGAAAGAAGTAAAATTAAAAAGAAAATATTATTGTCAAGAGAATTCAAGAGCAAATTTATCTATCATTTGTTGCAACAATCAAGGTCCTAACATCATGTGTCTAAGTTTATTTGTGTTCATGTCATCTTTTGAAGGCTAATATGCATTGTTGATCCTAAAGCATCCAAGCATTTCAAGTATCCAAGTCCATCAAGAAAAGCAAGATCAGATTACTTGGAGAGATTTGTTTGTCTTCAATCCTCTAAGGGAAGCCATTGAAGGGTTGGTGAGTTGTAACAAGCATTGTCCATTCATCATTTCCTTCTCCATTGTCATTATCTTTCTAAATTAAGGTTTAATTACCAAACTTGGGGTTTGACTAAGGCAAACCCCCATTCAAACAAAATATTTTTTCTCTTTTTGTATGTGCAGATTACAAATTGAAGAAGGATTGAAGAAATATTAAAGGAGAAATTTTGCATTGTTGCACAAGTTTTCATCATTGTTGTCAAGCCACAAAAACAGGTTGTAGACTTTATTTCTGAATTTTTGACAGTGGGACCTATGCCAAATAGAAGCCAAAATCCAACATTAGAGGACTATCAAAAGTGTTTTTAGAAGCCTTAACTAGGACCCCATTTTCCCAAGGGAAAACCATACCTTCAACAGGTCTCAAACCAATTTTTGGTGATAGGAACATGTGTCCAAACCCTTCTCAAATATGTCAGTGAACTGTCATTCCATTTTTTTTACTTTCGGGAAATTCCATTTCATGTATTAGGTCTTATTGTTCATTTAGTTTGATAATTTGAAATTATTTCAATTTGGTTTTAGATATGTCCTAAGGACTAAGATCCGGGTCTAATTGACTCACCATTGAGGTTGAAAGTCAATCTTTACACCTTGTGATCTCTTTCCTAATGAAATTCTCTTAGGGAAAGACACATATTAAGATCCTTATAAGTTCTACACAAACAAAGGCCCCTTATTGTTCAGGATCATCCTTTCCTCCACATTTCATTTTGGTGAACCTAATATTCTTACATCATACTTTTCTGATTTGGAGATCCTTAAAATCCTAGATCTAGGTTTTGCATCATCTTGTTTTGTATTTCATTTAGGGTTACATATTGCATGTTTGCATCATTTTAACTCATAAAAATCCAAAAACATTGCATGCATTTTGCATAATAGCTTGCATTAAGGTGTGTTTTAGTCATTTAGCTCAACATTTCATTCAAAATTGCATTCAAAAAATTGCCATCTTGTTCATACATTGTCATTTACATTGCATTTGCATTTCATCAAATTTTTGGAAAAACTATCACTGAAGAATTTGTTTGTAGTTAGGAATAGTGAACTTAAATATCAAGTTAAACACTTAGATTTAACTATTTTAGAACCCTGTCCAAGGACTCATTCGCCCAAGAGTGAACGTATCCTTGTACAAGTGATTTTCTAAAATTATACACATTGCTTATTCTCTGTCTGGTTCATTTTCCTATACTTGTAGATCTTTGTTTCAGTTTCATAAATTGAATATTTTTATATTTGTTTGCATTTAGTTCAATTAGTTCAAGACAATGCATTGTTTAAAATCAAAATTTGCATTCAATAGTAATCATTTTTAAGTTTTTGCATCTAAAATCGATCAATTATCATATTTCAAATCTAAAAATTGCAACATATTCTTCAATACTTGCATTTTGTTTCCTATTTCTAGGTGTTTACTATCATTATTTGGTGTTTTTTGTCCATTTTGGGTGCAATTTTGGTTTTGTGTAACTTGTATGAGTATCACAACCTAGTGTCCTATTGATAATACTTCAGTGAGACATAGTTCAAGACTCATGGCATTCCATGCTAGTACATCTGTTGTGGATCTTGGGTTTTCCAACTCTTTCACTCATAGTGTTGACACCAGTCACCCATGTTGGACTCCATCCCTGATGTCACATGTCTTATGACCACTACTTCTACTAATGTTGAAACCATTGTTGCTCACGTCCCTCAAGAGAACTTGCAAAAAAATGATAAATCCTTAGAAAAAATTCAAGACTATGTGAGTACATAATATATTGTTGGGACTATCATTCCTATCATAGTTAACATGAGGAGAATGCTTGATAATGAATAAGGAATAGATAATGTGCATAGCCTAGCTCACATTATTGATAATCATGTTCCTACAATGGCTAGTTGTGCTCAAACTTTGGGATACACTCAAATTCAAGGAGAAAATCAAATTCCCCCCCCTACAACCATAGCTTCTATTCCTACATATAATAATCCAACTATTACTACAACAATGCAGCCAACTAGCAATATCACTCCAACTTTGGGTATTTCCACTGGGAATCCTTTTAGCTTTGTGAATTCAAACATCATATCTCCAAACCCTTCACCTCTCACAAACTTTCAATTTATTTGTTTGCCTAACACATATGCATGCCTCCACCATATTCCCCTCCATCTCAATACACAACCAATGATTATTTCATAAACCAAAATTTTCAAAATGACACATCCCTCCAACAAAAACTAGCAACATTGAACCAAAACCAAAATGGACACCTTCACAATATGTCAAAATAAACCCATTATCATTGTAGATATTGAGAGCACAAATGCCACAAGGCATAAAGATACCTAGATTTGAGAAATACGGTGGTAAAGGATATCCTAGCAACCATGTGCCAACATATACAACTTTATGTAGTGACTTCATTTTTGAAGATAAGCTCTTGGCTAAGCTTTTTCTTAGGTCCTTAAAGAAATAGCCTTGGAATGGTTTTTTTCCTTATCGAAAACTTAATCCACTCATTTAATGAGCTTGTTGATGCCTTTCTAAACCATTTCCAAGTACACATTGGTCCTAAGATGGCCCCACTTGATTTAATGCAATGTAAGAAAAATGCAAATGAAAAGGTCACTGATTTTATAGCACATTATCAACTACTTTATTCACAAATAAACATTAAAATTCCTAATGTTGATCTTCAAATAATGTTCATTGACAACTTACAAACAAATATCGAAGATAAGCTTGGGATGATGAAATTTCCCTCCTTTACACACTTATGCACGACTCTATGTGATTATCAGAACTCACTTAATCAACGCGTAGGAAAAACTTCTTCAAATCATCCTGAAAAATCTGAAGTCGTGCCATAACAATTTTCAACCATTCAAGAAACAAAACAAGGGTTTTATATAGATAAATCCACCTTAAACAACCCACCATATTGAGCCTCAAGTGGATTCCATAAAAACAACAAATCCATACCAATTTTGGGATAAGAATGGGCAATTCACCCTATTACCTGATACTCTCCATTCAATTATGTTGCAACTCTTGAGGAAGAACCTAATCACCTTACCTCATGTTAGGCCTCTTGAGTAGAACTATAACTCAAATGACTTTTTCCAATATCATTGACAAGTTGGACATGATATATAATGATGTGTGTGTCTTAAACATATAGTGCAAGACCCCATTCCAATCACATCTAGTTGGGTGGTGTTAATGATCAAGGAAATAAATCTATAGCCCCACCCAACCAAAATTTACAAATATTTACCAATCCAATGCCAAACCATTATGTCTCACCTATGCTCTTGAACTCAAATATATTTTACTATGGAAATTTTTTATATCTATGCCATAGCCTTCGATGTACTCTTCCCCTTTGCAATAAAGTTTGTGGCTCTGCCACTTTTTAAAAAAAAATGCCAAACCATTTTGTCTCATTTGTAAGAGCTAGTGATAACAATAATGATGTGATGAATTTTGACAAGATACAAGACATACTAATGGTGATAAAAGTTATAATGAGGACGATCTACATACCATGATTGGATTCATTGGCGTTCAACCTCATAAGGGCCAAACAAACTTGTCTCTTGACATTGTTTTCTCAAATGGCGATATAATTACAATGCACTTGATGGTCCTCTTTACATAGCTAAAAGAATCAATGAAAAGCATGCGAATGGGATATTAATTGATCCTGTGTGTGTAGAGAATGTGATCACTAAGGAATTCTTATTTATGCATGAACTTTACCAAGATTCTTATGAACAATCGAAAGCATGGATCAAAACACATGATGGATTTTCCCCTATGATAGGTTTGATTACTCATCCATTAAAAGTTGGACTAAAGCAATTAGATGTCTCATTCTCCATCATCCCGATGTCAAATCAATTTTGTGTGAAGTTAGCCTATCCATTTCTACGCTCCATGGATGTATCCCGTCGATCGTTCACAAGTGCTTGAAATTTCCATTTGGCAGCCATTTTTTTATAGTTTGAATCATAGCAATTTAATCCTTTGTCTTCCCATGGGAAATTTTCATTCAACTTATTTTGGTCTAAACCTCTAGAACCTATAAAGCCTCTTGAAGATTTATTTTTTAAATCATATCAAAATTTGAAAGAAAAACATATAGCTGAGTCATCCTTTGCCAGTATGCCACCTAAAACTGAAATACCTATACTTTTACTCCCACCCCAATTATTGTGGATGAACCTATGCTTGAACCAAAATCTCTCTAGATTAATCAAATAAATTATGATTTTATTCTGCCACCTATATCCTACAAGAGACCAAGAGATAACCATACAATTCTAGTTGTACCTCCTAAAATCAAACAAGTTTATAAGCCTAAAGAGAAAGTGGTTTCACAACCCACCAAGGTCCCTTCCAGTCCTCCCCTAAGGGAAGAAAAGAGACCGATGGTTGTCAAAACTACTCCTACACCATCACAACTTAAAAATCATGCAAGAAGAAACTGAAATGCTAAAGAGCATAGGCATAGACGTCATGCTATTGCTCGTCAATTAGAAGAAAAGAATAAACCAACTCAAACAAAGCATGATGATTCTCCACCTTCGCCACAACATGAAACTTCTAAACCACAACAAAAACAAGAACATACAATGTACATTATCATTAGAAATCCTGTTGTGATTAACTTGGATGATGATGATGAGGTTGATAAAAATTGATGAAGAAGTGCATAATGAATTGAATTTTTTGTTTTCCCCTTCTATGAATTTAGATGGGGGCAACCATGATGATCCTCCTAAAAAGAGTGAATCACCACTTATTGAACTTGGTGATAGTTCTAGTATTGCACTTGTCATTTCCCCTTCAGCTAGTTATGTGCCTTTCGTATATGATGATCAAGATTGGGATGTGGAAAACCTGCTATAAATTGATTCGCATGTGACATACTTTCTTTATTTTCTTTGTGATTGCATGTATGTAATGTGAACCCTCATACTGTGCTACTTGGCATGTCTTTATGTTTGTGAGTTTTCTTTGGATGACTCTTGTTACTCTGTTGGTGCAAGGATTCAAAGGAAGTGAATCTATCATGACATTCTTCTATTTTTATATCCATTCTTCTATCTGTCATAAACATTGTCTTTTCTTTTGTCTTGTGTTTTCCTATGAAATTAGATGGGGGAAACCGTGATGATCCTCCTAAAAAGAGTGAATCACCACCTGTTGAACTTGGTGATAGTTCTAGTATTGCACTTTTCATTGCCCCTTTAGCTAGTTGCGTTCCTTTCGTATATGATGAACAAGATTGGGATGTGGAAAACCTTCTATAGGTTGACTCGCATGTGACATAATTTCTTAATTTTCTTTGTGATTGCATGTATGTAATGTGAACCCTCATACTGTGCTACTTGGCATGTCTTTATGTTTGTGAGTTTTCTTTGGATGACTCTTGTTACTTCGTTGGTGCAAGGATACAAAGGAAGTGAATCTATCATGACATTCTTCTATTTTTATATCCA
Organism: Sequoiadendron giganteum; assembly: GCA_007115665.2. Lineage (NCBI taxonomy): Eukaryota > Viridiplantae > Streptophyta > Pinopsida > Cupressales > Cupressaceae > Sequoiadendron > Sequoiadendron giganteum. The sequence continues at coordinate 67,017,884 of CM021103.1, forward strand.
TTCTTCTATCTGTCGTAAACATTGTCTTTTTTTAAGTCTTGTGTTTTCCTTTTGGGGACGATGCAAGACATTGAGACATCTAGGTCTCTTCCATGTTGACCCAAAAACCTTTTCTTTGTTTTCACTCTCTATGTGTCATTCCTCCTTTGTGTTTATTGTTCCATGAAGTATTTGTGGAATGATGATGGTTCCAAGCTCTATTATATAACTGTATCAAAGACATGTGCTAACTCTGAATTTATGGATCCCTTATGTCTTATCTTTTTGGATTACAAATGGGGGAAACCTCCTTTTTCATGACACATATTTATTTGAAATCATATCATTGGCATAGGGATTTCCAAATAAACTCTCTTGGCCCTTTTTATTAATTGGCATTTATCATATATACTTTAAAGTAATTGCTCACAACATGGTGTTTAGCGATTCCTTTAAACTAGGGGCATACATTGGCATTATTTCATTTTGGATTTGATATTTTGACATTTTTGGCTTCACTTTTGTTCATAGGAGTTGGACTTAGTGTATTGTTGGCATAGTACATTAATCATTTTGTAGCAACTTATCAAAGTTATTAGGGAGTATAAATTTTGGTATTATTGATGTATGGAAACACACCTGTAGACCTGGTGTGCCTGTCCCATCTACCACCCCTTTTTTATGGGTACACACCATGTAGACCTAGTGTGGGTTTCTCATTTTTCCTTTGGGGCTCACCTAGTCTATATCATATTACACTATCCCTTGTGAGCATATTTTATCGATGTGGCATAATGCAACTTGCTAGTCCATCCTTTTTTTCCCTATTTGCATTGGCTTTGACTTTGTATGCTTGTGTATCTTATCTTGTTGCATGTATCTTACACATCTTGTGTGTCCCTTTGTCCTTATGTTGGTTTTCCATGGGATCTTAGATCTTGGGGGGTTGGCCACCTCCTTGATCCTTGTTATCCTATCTCTCCAACATTTGTACACTTGGACCCCTCTTGACACATATTTGTCTACTTTAGTGTGAATCTGAGCGTAAGTCCATACTCTCACTAAAGTGGGGGCTAAATGTAGTGTGAGAAATTGTGTACCTTTATAATTTCACACTATGTTTGGGTACCTTAATTTATTGGACTTAATTAAGCTCCTAGTTTTCCAAATTATACATTCCAAAGCCTTATTTTTTCATTTTTTGAAAGGGGAACTAACATTTAATTAATGCACTCAATAATTAAATCACATTGCAGCATGTGTTTCCTAGATTTATAGGCCAGGACCCATTTTCCTAGGTCAATGGGTCCCCTTTAAGTCCTAAGACCCATTTTAAATATGTTTTTGGTAGTATTTTATTGATTCAAATTCAACATGCAATTATTGGCTTTTGGAATCTATTTTTGGGAAATTAGATTAAAACATATAAATACATAGTTATTTTACCATTTGAAATCTAAGAAAAATCTAAGCAACATGATCTAACAAGCAAGAGGCAAAATTCTAAAGCAAATATTATTGTCAAGAGCATTCAAGAGAAAATTCATCAGTCATTTGTTGCAACAATCAAGGTCCTAACATCATGTCCAAGTTTATGTGTGTTCATGTCAGCTTGTGAAGGCTAATATGCATTGTTGATCCTAAATAATCTAAGCATTTCAAGTATCCAAGTCCATCAAGCAAAGCAAGATCAGATTCCTTGGAGAGATGTGTTTGTCTTCAGTCCTCTAAGGGAAGCCATTGAAGGGTTGGTGAGTTGTAGGAAGTATTGTTCATTCATCGTTTCCTTCTCCATTGCCATAATCTTTATATTAAGTTTTAATTACCAAACTTGGGGTTTGACTAAGGCAAACCCCCATTCAAACAAAATAATTTCTCTTTTTGTATGTGCAAATTACAAATTGAAGAAGGATTGAAGAAATATCAAAGGAGCAATTTTGCATTGTTGCAAAAGTTGTCATCACTGTTGTCAAGCCACAAAAACTAGGTTGCACACTTTATTTCTGACTTTCTAATAGTGGGACCCATGCCAAACAAAATCCAAAATCCAACATTAGAGGATTGTCAAAAGTGTTTTCAAAAGCCCTAACTAGGACTCATTCACCGAGGGGAAAACTAGTCCTTTAGTAGGTCTCTAAATCAATTTTCAGTGGCAGGTACATGTGTCCAAACTCTTCTCAGATATGCCTACAAATTGTCATTTCAATTTATGTACTTTCAAGAATTTGCATTTCATGTATTAGGTCTTATTTTTCATTTAGTTTGAGCATTTCAAATATTTCAATTTGGTTTTAGATCTGTCCTACTATACTATCCTAAGGACTGAGATCTAGGTCTAATTGACTCACCATTGAGGTTGAAAGTCAATATTTACACCTTGTGATCTATTTCCTAATGAAATTACCTTAGCTAAAGATACATATTAAGATCCTTATAAGTTCTACACAAATAGACCCCTTATTGTTAAGGATCATCCTTTCTCCCACATTTCACCCACATGATTGAGAAGACATGGACGAGTGGTGTGGTGATGGATACCATTCCCCATGATGACCAAAAGGATAGGGATGAAGGGTTCCATCCAAAAAAAATCCTCATAAGTGGTAATGGGTCTAGCATGGTGGCACGACACTAGCTCACTCGGTAATAGTGAGTGGACTTTAAGAAACTATACCCATTGGACTAATGTAGGGATATATCATGTGTTGGTGATGATGAAACCCTAGCCACCATGAAAGGATATTTTTTTGAGTGGTTAATTAAAAATATGGAGATGATAAAGCTCTAGCATCACCTTGGTGTCTTAAACCTACATTTGTAAGAGCACATTAGAGATAATTAGTGAACTAGAACCAATAGAAAATATATTTTTCCATACAAATGATAGAAAAATAATGAAAATATTATTTTCCCAAATGAGAAAAGAGTCTCTAGTTTGAAATCATATGATTGCTAGAAGAACTCAAGTAGATATTTTATGCCACTCTCTAGATGGCATTATGTCAATTGACTAATTTAGGCCTCAAAGGGAGAAAAAACATGTATACAATGTCTAGCATCTAGGGCATGAATACAATACTAGAAGAGGTGTAGAAGAGTTTCAAGTTTCCCACAAAAAGGACACATGGATTGGAAACACCAAGGTCCATCAAGTGGGCTCCAATAGGAAAACCATGATACAACAATACCATACAAATTGGACCACTATAGGCTCAATAATAACACATTGGGTCATTTAAAATCTTTTGATCTAAAAATAAAATTGGGTTACTTCAAAAACAATCCATCATTAAACTTATGAATTATTGGATCATGAGGAAAGGTTAATGCACAATAGTGTGTCCCACTAGTGGGATGGGTCCTAAACTGACCCTCATCTAAGAAAACTCTCAAAAACCTTCATAGTTAATATTTTCAAATGAAGATGTCATAAGCAACATCTTTATTTGAATATCTTCAAATGAACATAGTTTTTTATTATTATTTTTATGAATAAAAAATATTTTGTTCAAAAATAACATTAAATGAAGCTATTTATTTTTTTTCTTTAAATGAAAATGAAAGTCGTCATTTATTTATTTTACCTTCATAGCCAAACTTTTTAAAAGAGTTTTTTAATGAATAATAGGTTGTTTATATTCATTTATAAAAATAGTACATATTAAGTTATTTTAAAAACTGAGTAGAATGACATCACATTTTATGCAAAATATAATTAAAGAGTGTTCAAGTCATTAAGCAAAAAATATTTCATTAAAGAGTGGTCAAATCATTAAGCAAGTGGGGGTAGGTCTCTATATAAAGGATTCTCCCAATGATTCAAGAGGTCCTAGTCATCCAAGGTTGGCTTCCACCCATGACTAAACCTTTATCATCTTTTTTAACTTTTTTTGTAGAATAATTTTGAACACAAAATTATAAGAAATTGTCATTATCAAGCTAGCCAAAAACATCCATGTCATGAGGTTGAGAAGCAATAAATTGGAAACCAATTATTTTGTATTTCTTTTAAATAATTTTGATACTTATAGGAACTCTACTATAACATTGGTTTAACTCAAATTTCTAATTAAAACATTAAATAATCTCATCCTCTAGATTTTTTATAAAACTTGAATATGAACCACATAAACTCATGCAACCATAAAATATATTTATATGAAAAAACATATATAAAAAATAAATGTGTTCAAGTATATACACAACCAAAATCCATAAAAAAGTACTCAACATGGGATCACACCTCAAAGACAAACCAACAAAGTCGATAATAAAGGAATTATAAATGTGGCCCCAAAATGGGAAAAAGTCACAACACAAAGTAGTTTGTGACCCCAAAAAAAAGCCATCATCAAGTCAACAACTCAACATAATTATATCATATAACTGTAGAGAGAGGAAGAGGAGAGATAGATAGTAGAGAGGGAAGGGGAGAGAGAGAAAGAGGGGGAGGGAGGGAAAGAAGGAGGGAGACAGAGAGAAAGAGAGAGAGAGATAATGATGAGATAGAGAGAATGAGAGAGTGAGGGAGGTAGAGAGAATGGTGAGATAGAGAGGAGAGAGTGAGAGGGAAAGAGGGGGAAGTGAGAGAGAGAGAGGAATAGAGGGAGAGAGAGGATAGATAGAGAGTAGAGAGGGAAAGAGGTAGGGAGGGATACATGGGTGAGATAGAGAGAGAAAGATAGAGATAGTGATGGATGGAGAGGTAGGTAGAGAAAGGGAGAGGGGAGATAAAGATAAGTAGAGAGGGAAGGAGAGGTAGAGAGAGGAGAGATAGGGAGGGAGGGACGGAGGGATATGTAGAGAGGAATATAGAGGTGTGTGTGTGTGTGTGTCTATGAGAGAGAATGGTGAGATAGAGAGGAGAGAGTGATAGAGAAAGAGGGGGAGGGAGAGAGGGAGAGAGTAAGAGAGTGAGAGAGAGATAGGTAGAGGGGGATAGGAGAGATAGATAGTAGAGAGGAAAAGAGGTAGGGAGGGAGACATAGGTGAGATAGAAAGACAAAGAGAGTGATGGGGGAGAGCTAGGTAGAGAGAGGTAGAGGGGAGGTAAAGATAAGTAGAGAGGGAAGGAGAGATAGAGAGAAAGAGAAGAGAGATAGAGAGAAGTAGAGAGTAAAGGAGGTAGGGAGGGAGATAGAGGTTTGTATGTGTGTGTGTGTGTGAGAGAGAGAGAGAGAGAGAGAGAGAAGGAGATAATGAGAGAGAAAGAGGGGGAGGGAGGGAGCGAGGGAGGGAGGGAGAGGGAGGGAGGGAGAGAGAGGAGAGATAAAGAGTAGAGAGGGAAGGAGAAAGTGAGAGAGAAAGAGGGTGGAGGGATAGAAGGAGGGAGAGAGAGAGAGGGTGGAGGGGCGATATAGATAATTAGAGAGGGAAGGAGGGAGAGTGTGATGGAGAGAGAGAGTGGTGAGATAGAGAGTAAAGAGGGAAGGAGAGAACGAGAGAGAGAGAGAGGTGGGAGGGGTAGAGATGGATAGGTGAGATAGAGAGAAGTAGAGAGATAGAGAGAGAAAGGGAAGTATGGTGGGTCAATAGGAGAGAGAGGTAAAGAGGGATAGGTGAGATAAATAGAAGTAGAGAGAAAGAATGGTGAGATAGAGAGAAGGAGAGAGTGAAAGAGAGGAAGAGAGAGAGAATGGTGAGATAGAGAGGAGAGTGAAAGAGAGGGAGAGAGAGATAATGGTGAGATAGAGAGGGGAGTGAGAGAGAAAGAGGGGTAGGGAGGGAAGGAGGGAGAGAGAGGGAGGGAGGGAGGGAGAGGTGTTAGGAATTTCAGGAAGAATAATACCAATTAAATGCAAATAACAACAATTAAAAAGAGAAATAAAATACAAAAATAATGAGACAACACAAATTTTAACGTGGTTCACCCAAACTTGGGCTATGTCCACCAATAGAGTCCAATTTATTATTAACTTCTAGAAAATGTATTTACAATGACTTAGAGTAATAGTTGCAACTTGCAACAATCAAATTAAATTGATATTCATTGCTTTGTTCACTGCACAATGCTATGTGTGCCTAAAGCTCTATCTACGAATTAGACAGTCACACAATCCATGATTTGCAACTTATTCCTTGCGTGTATTGTGCATCTATAGTATCAAACTAAACTCCATGCAATTATTTGCATACCCATGTGTGCATTGTAGCCTTTACAATTCTTGGATTTTTGTTTTCCCACGTGTAGCAAAAACTGTTCAAATATAGGCTGGTTTTTCAACTATACATAACATAATTTCATATATAAATTGGCAAAAAATTCCTTTATTAAAATATGGCTATTTTTTGCTACGGGGGTGCTACCACTAGTAGCCCCCAGATGCCCACCATGGGATCCACCCCTAGTCCCCCATTGGGGGGATAATAACCCCCAGACCTCGCAAGAGGGGCTTCGCCCCCCTTGCATTCCCCCATTTTTTGGGGGGAAACATGCCAACAAAGGTGGGGAAAATTTAGTTCCTCCAAGTCTAATTGGGATCCACATAACAATAATCTCCCACTTTGATAATGATTAGACTCCACACTATATCATCACCCACTTGGAGATTGATCATAACATCATTTCCCTTGTAGCCCTCACTAGAAATTAGCTCCCTGGGCCCTGTTGTTCTGATTTATTTATTTTCATCCTTGAAGGCCAATCGAAGCTAAATAGGAACTCAACTTCTCCCTTCTCTCTACCTTCATTAACATATCTATTGGATTGTCATCTGTATGTATCTTTTATAGCCTTAAATGTCCATCCTCCAATACCAACAGGAAGAAGTGATAGCTCAACTAAATGTGCTTGTCTTTGAATGCAAGGTAGAATTATTTGCAAGATGTATTACACTTTGGCTATTTGTAAAAAAATATCTTTTAGCCTATTGTTTTCCAAATTCTTCCATAAAATATTGCAGCAATATCATCTCCTTTCTTGCCTCTCTTGTAGCTACATACTCTTCCTGTGATGGATAAATAAGCCACCTTTTGCAGCCTTAAGATCCAACTCACCATTGTCCCACCTACATTAAACACATAACCTATAATACTCCACCTGGTATCAATATCCCTTTCCAAATATGAGTCAACATATCCTTTTAAATTAGTATAAGATCCCCCAAAACATAAATGTTTGTTGGATGTACCTCTCAAATACCTGAGAATCCATTTTACCATAGTCCAATGCTCCAATCTAGGATTACTCATATACCTACTTACAACTCCTACAACATGTGCAATATCTAGCCTCATGCATACCATGGTGTACATTAAACTTCCCATAGCTGAAGCAATGGTACCTTGGACATTCGTTCTTCCTCCTCTTGTGTCTTTGGACATATATCCTCAGTCAATTTGAAATGACTAGGAAAAGGTGTGCTGACAAATTTTTCATTCTCCATATGGAATCTCTACAACACCTGTGATCCTAATAAAATGCTGCTTCCTAAAGTGTGAGAGATTAGATAAAACTAATAGTTCAATAAAGAGAAACAACAAGATAATAGGGCACCTCAATGATTAGCCTAAGAAAATGGACAATATGAAAGCAAGATAAACAAATAAATTGCTGTTATACCTTCATATTATTGCTCCCTTGGTTGGCCCTTGATGTTGAAGTCTTGTGTGCTCCTTGGATGGCAATGAAAATGAAGTGGATGCAAGATGAATTGATGCAATATGGGTGCTAAAATGGATGAGAGATTGAATGACAATTTTGCAAGAGTTTATTTGCAAAAGACATGATCCTCCTTAAAATGAGAGAAGTGAGGGGTATTTATAGGCCAAATTGAATTCTCTAGAGAATTCAATAGTTGGGATTGATCCAACAAAGATCAAGATGAAGGGCTATGGTGAGTTGAGGACTCACAAGCCCTCACATCTTGACATGTGGAAGGTGAGATGTCCTAGGGTGGAGTGATGTGGAAATGAGGTGGATCTTGGGGGATGAGAAGATTCCTTGGAGGAATAAAAGTGAATTTAAAATTCATAATGATTGGAAGAATCTAGTGGATAAGAGAGTGTCTCCAAAAAGCTGGAGATTTGTCACATGTGGGTGATGTGACAAGTCCAAGGTTCTAGAAGCCCTTGGCACATGTGAAGTGACAAGTCAAGGCTTCTAGAATCTTGCATGGGGGATGGGGAAGACCTTGGAAAGATAAAAGTGAATTAAAAATTCACATGGGGAAGAGGGGAGCTTTGGTTGAATAAATGTGAATTAAAAATTCACATGGGGAAGGGAGTCCATACCAAAAATGGGAAGTGGGAAGGTTGACCAGAAAATGTAAGCCAAATGTGGCTAATGATTCTGATTAAGGTTGTGCAAACACATGATTAAGGTAATTAATGAGAGATTAGACGCAAGTGGGAGATTATGGAGGATGTGACACTTAATCTTGATTAAGTGGTGCACATTCTAATCATAGATTAATTAATTTAATCCGGATTAGAAGAGAGTTATGGAGAATGTGACAAGGAGAGAGAAAAGAGGAATTAAAAAATGACTTTAATTCAAATGGGTTAAAAGACTAAATTAAATAATTTGTCATATTTATTTAATTTAGAGAAGAACAGGGTGTAAGGTAAAGTATTTAATTTATTTAATTAGATACTTTAGGAACCTTAGGCAGAAAATGAAATAATGATTAAATAAATTATTTAATCACTGTTAATGGAATAGATGAATAAAGTAGACAATTTTGATCATATGGAAGTGATCAAATTTGGATGTCTACATTTTTCCCCTCTTCGAAGTATCGTTAGAATAACAGTGCTTCGAAGAAAAGAAAGTGCAGATGACTCTATAGAGGAATTCACCGGAAGATGATGCCCCAGCATAGGACTTGAGCTGTCCAATTAGTGGGGAGGAGGATACGAGTCGTTCAATTAATGAGGAATGGATGAAGATGCCCCAATCATGGAAGGTGTTGATTATGGTCAGAAAAAATGGTAAATGTGAAGGGTATGCCCCCTCGAGAGGGCAACAGGGGAAAAGAGAGGGGTCCCGGGTGACCTCTCGATAGGAAGAAACGGATGGTATAGTTGGAAAGAGGGCAAAAAATTAGGAAATTTGTCCTTTTGAACGAAGTCAATCAGACAAACGGGGTGCAAATGGCAGCACCGGGAAGGGAAGGGATTAGTCAGAGGAATAAATCGGTAAATAAAAGGTAAAAATACCTTTTAAAAGGGGAGGGAAAAGAGAGGGGTCCCAAAAAAAATCTATCAATAGAAAGAAATGGAGGGTATGGTTGGAAAGAGCTCAAAAAAATAAGCAACTTTGCCTTTTGAACGAAGTTGATCCGACACACGGTTTGCAAATGACGGCCCCGGGAAGAAAAAAGAGAAAAAGTGCTGCAGAGGGGCGAATGTGCCCCACTGCAGAAGGGGCGAGGTCGCCCTGGGAGGGAAGGTACACCCCGGGAAGGGGCGAATTCGCCCCGGGAGGGCGGGTTCACCCCAGGAAGGGGCGTGTCCACCCCGGGAGGGCGGGTACGCCCCAAGATGGGGCGAGTTCGCCCCGGGAAGGGGCGTGTCCGCCCCGGGAGGGTGGGTACGCCCCAAGATGGGGCGAGTTCGCCCCGGGAGGGCGTGTCCACCCCACTACGGGTACGCCCCAGGATGGGGCGGGTTCACCCCAGGAGGGAGGATCTGCCCCGCTGCAGGCTGAGGGCGGGTTCGCCCCGCTGCAAGGGGTGGATCCGCCCAGCTACAGACCGAGGGCGGGTTCGCCCCGGCAGTACGAGGGCGTGTCCACCCCACAGGCGGGAGGAAAGAGGGAGGGGGAAGAGGAAAGAAAGAAAGAGAAGAAGGAAATAAAGAAAGTGGGGGGAGGAGGAAGAAGAAGGAGGAAGAGATGGGGGAAAAGATGAAAGATGAGATGAGGAAAGGGGATATGAAAATGATGATGTAAGTTGATGGATAAGAAATGATGATAAGTGATGAGAGATAAATGTGAGCACAAATGGATGCAAGAAGAAAAAAAATGTGATGTTGCCCCAATCCAGGTACAAGCCAGGTTGGGCAGATGGTTGATGGAGTGTTGTTGATGAGGACATGATACATCCCAAAACAACACAAGGATAGGGAAAGATACATCCTGATGAGGATGAGGATGAGTGTTGTTGACGAGGGAATGATACAACCCAAAACAACACAAGGATAGGGAAGGATACATCTAGATGAGGGTGAGTGTTGTTGACGAGGGAATGATCCATCCCGATGAGAGTGTTGTTGGTGAGGGAAAGATACATCCCAAAACAACACAAGGAGAGGGAAGGATACATCCCACTGATGATGAGGATGAGGGTGATGAGGATGGGGGAGATATGCAAGATGATGGAATGGAAAATGAAATGCAATCCTAATGCAATTTTCCATCCTTAGAGCACTGATTTTTGCTATAGCATAAGACACCGAGCATCAGGGTATGTAAACCAAGATAGATTAGTGTCTAATGCATAAAACAAACATAACAGACAAGAAGGCTATTCCAACACCCCAAAGTCATAAAGACAGTGGTCGGGCCTGGTATTGGGATAACCACAAGCACAAAAGGATTCCCCAGCATAACACAAGACCGCAAGAGTCTTGGTGGGTACTACGTGGGACAACCAAGAAGACAAAAACATAAAAAAAAGATCAAGATACGCCCCTATGTTTACTAGTTAAAGCACACCATGATATGATAGATCAAGGCGACCATGACAAGTGATGATAGGGAGCTCAAATGATAAACAAAATGTCAAAAACATCAAAAGATCACAATCAAGTTTGAAACGTCCTTTTCCATAGGATCAAGATGATGGATGGGGTTGATGAGGTCTGTTAGAAAGGATACATCCTGTTGAGACCGATGATGGATAGTAAACTAAAAGATCAATATGACGTAGGATACCAAAAACCGATTGGATTGTGTGATACAGATGACCGTTGTTTGATAAGCACCAGCTAGGATAGGGACATACTTGATGACACGACAAGACGACAGGATGACAAGACAACAGGACTAACACACCCTAAAGACCTAGGGGCTCGAGGGTTGATCAAAGATCAACCGTGCCTACGTGAAAGCGCAGAGCCCTCGTAGTTCAGGAAAAGACCATGGTAAAAGTGGAAAGAGGATGATGAAGATAGAGGATCAGATGGAAAAAATGCCCAGGGGGCGGACCAAATGATTGACCTTGGATACGTGAAAGCGCAGGGGCCACGTAGCTTGAAACAAGGCCAAAGATAGATGATGGAAGAGACAAGACAGACAAAAGATAGAACCTCAGGTGTGGATCAAATGATCGACCTTGCCTACGTGAAAGCTCAGGGGCAACGTAGTTCGACCAGAGACTGACGACAGACAATGGATAAGGGATGATGAGATGACCAAGATAAATGGATAAAATGATGGAGAGGATATGATGAGCCAGGATAGGCCGCAGGATTGGATAGAACGATGGTTGATATGTGTAAGATATGTAGGATGTGAAGCTCAGGGATGGGATAGGTAATTTAGATCATTAGAATATGAATTTGAGAGGTGAGACGATGGATAGATGAGTGATGAAGATGTGAGAAAGATGTGGTGAATAGATAGGAGGGATGAATGATGATGTGAATGGCATTGGGTTGCATGCGGGTAGCCTAGAGCTAGTTACTAATGACAAGGGATAATAGAGGGAAATGGATGGATGGATAAGAAGATGCTAGGATAGGTGGATAGACGAGATGAAGATTGAGGTGATATGGTAAAGATGTGAGAAATAGATAGGAACGATGATAGTGAGATAGCATGGCATTGAATTTCATGGGGGTAGCCGATAGCTAGAGACCAATGACAAGGGATTATGAGATGGAAGGAAAATGGATGGATTGATAAAGATGGGAGATAGAAAGATGCTAGGATAGGTGGATAGATGATGGATAGATGAGTGACGAAGATTGGAAAGATGTGAGAAATACATAGGAATGATGATAGTGAGGTATCAAGTCATTGGATTGCATGAGGGTAGCCTATAGCTAGAGACCAATGACAAGGGATTATGAGATGGGAGGAAAATGGATGGATTGATAAAGATGGGAGATAGAAATATGCGAGGATAGGAAGATAAGGATTGGGAGATGGATTGGATGTTTAGATAGATGAATGGGGAGATAAGGATGAAAATATGGAAAAGGACTAGTGGATGGGTAGATAGGAAGATGACTAGGGGATGAGAGGATGGGGAGATGGAGAGGATTACCTAGCGGAATGGATGGACGATGTCTCCAAGGACCCAATTGCAAATAAGGAGATGCTCTATATGTGTCGTGCATGACGAGGCAAGAGGGATAGAAAGATGGGTGGATAAGGGAGTGAGATGGGCAATGGAAGATAGATAGAGGTGGATAGGATATATGGACAATGGAAGATAGAGAGAGGTGGAGAGGTGGAGAGGTGGATAGGATATATGATAGTGTATGGATGGGGATATATGCCAAGAGGTGTTTAAAGCATGTATATAGGTTTGCCCCTAAATTTATCAAGATTACAAGGAAGATGGAGGGAGTGGGATAAATGGGATAGGATGGATATGATGCAGAAGATAGGCAGATGTAGGAGATGGAGGAAAGGAATGCGTAAGTGGATGTTGCCCCCAATCGTGGAAGGAGACTAGATGGGGAATTTACGCATGATGCTTGTTTGCAAAGTTTTCATCATGGTACTTATCCAAGGCACTTGTTTGCCAAGTTTTCACCATTGGATGAATGATTTTCTCTTTATTTTTTTTTGTATTTTTTGTATTTTTCTGATTTTTTGGACTAGGATGTGGACGAAGATGGATAAAGATAGGGAGATGGATATGCAGATTTTAGAGGAAAATTGATAAGGATAGGGATGAAGGACTCACGCATTAAGTTCCATATGAGGTAATAAGAGCCCATGTTTGAAGTGACTATTCGGATGTTGGTACAACCTTAGTAGACTGGATGGTTTATGCAAGAGGATGGATTAAAGGAATTTGATGGGGGAGACAGAGAGGATAGTGGAGGGGATGTTGGAAAGTGTATGGATGGAATGATGGAGTGGATGTGTGATAGGGGAAGGTGTTCAGGACCAACATTGGCACATGTGGTGAACATGAAAATATAGGTGGAGGAATGGATGGAGAGGGTGGCGATAATGGAGGAGGTGGGATAGTGATTTTTGGGGTGTAGGGACCCAAAATAGATTTAGGAGATGGAGGAGGTGAATTATTTTGTGGGGGAATAGCAACTTTGGATGTCATTATGGAATTTTCAATGGAAGGTATGACACCTTTTTTCTTTGGGATCCACATGGTTTTTATTTTTTCTTTGGTGGGCCTTTGTGGCCTTTTGGATTGATGCAGATTTTGGACTTGATTTTTCTTTTCTTCAACATATCTTTTGAAGGAGACATGAGGAGCTTTAGATTCATGTGGATGTTTGGATTTATGTATTGTTGCTTTGGTATCCAAAGGTCTTTTAGTAGCAAGGGGATGGATGCGAGGAGATGGATGATGGGGAGCAATGGAGGTAGGTATTTGATGAGGAAGTGTGGATGGATAATGTGTAGGTATGTGCCTTTGTTGATCCTGATTAGGAGTTATGAAGGTAGGATTTTTATGTTGTGTATGAGGGAAAGGGGGTGGATGAATAGGATAAGATGGAGGGGGTGATTTTGGGATGTAAGGACCCAAAATAGACTGTGTATATGGAGGATGTGTGGGTTTTGATGGAGGGATATAAGAACCCATAGTAGATGGAGGATGAGCAATGATGGATGGAGGGACATAAGGACCCAAAATGGATTGAGAGGATGAGGGAGGAAGATGGATGGTTGTTTTTAGGTAGTATGATGGAGGAGGGGGGATGGCGGCATATGTCTTGGTAGAACGATGGGAAGTACCTCTTGTGCCTTTAGAAGAGGAAAGTTTAGGATGTAGGAAGGTTGTACCAACATCTTTAGAGTGCGAGTTTTGGGAGACATATCCAAGACCATGTGTGCCTGGATGTTCTTTGACTTGAATGGGTTCTAAAATACCTTGCTCATGAAGGCCTAAACCTTTTCCTTTATAGTTCATGTTCTCAAGCATGTGATCTATGGTAGGATGCTTATTTTCTTGGAAGCATGATGCGAGCACATTAGTAGGTGGAAGAGGAAAGGTGGTGCATATACTTTGATTTTCTTCGACAAGAAGACCACCATGGATGCACGTAATGTTACCAAGGTGATACAAAAGTGGCATTGGGATGGTAAGACTAGATGGCGATGAGGGGATAACAACATTAGGAGGAATGAGTGATAAGGGATCATGAGAGGTAGTGGATGATAAGGGCTCATGAGATGGAGTGATTGGCTCTTGAAGGCAAATGGGATCATGGGATGGAGTGGAGGAGATAGCGTGATCTTGAGATGGGGTGGATGGGAGGATAGGACTTGGTTGAGGGTATGGATCATGAGATGCAATGGATGGAAGACTATCTTCTTGAGATGGAGTAGATGGGATGGAGTGATCTTGATTTGGAGGAGGGGATGTGCTTGTATGCTTTGGATCAATCTCTTGGCATGACTCATCTTGTGTGGGATGTATGATGATGGAAGAGTGTTGGAGGGGTTTCGCAACTGGGGGAGAGAGGAGGATGGAGGATTCATGAAGGTCATTGGATTGAAGTTTGTGAACATTAGGACTAGGAGGAGGGGATTGGATGTCTTTAATGGATTCGGTGGATCTAGTAGTAGAATATGGGGATTCAATGGATTCGATGGGTTTGACCGGCTCAATCGTGTGGATGGTGGTAGGAAGGGTGATGAGAGGGATAGGTGTAGGATGGAGGAGGGCCTCATCACTAGTGATAGTACATGATAGAGTGGGAGGGCATGGTGGCTCTTCTTGCATGAGTCCTTGGGCGACATTTGGAAGAGACATAGGATTAGGTAGAGTGATGGGAATGGATGGAGGACTAGGATTACGGATTGGTGGATTAGGATTAGACGTGGGGATGGGATTGGATGTAGGATTAGATGAAGGGATGGGAATGGATGGAGGATTAGGGATTGGTGGATAAGGATTAGATGAACGGATGGGATTGGATATAGGACTAGGAGGAGATGGAGGATTAGGATTAGATGAAGGGATGGAAATGGATGGAGGATTAGGATTAGATGAAGGGATGGGATTGGATGTAGGACTAGGAGGAGATGGAGGATTAGGATTAGATGAAGGACTAGGAGGAGATGGAGGATCAGGATTAGACGTGGGGATGGGATTGGATGTAGGATTAGATGAAGGGATGGGAATGGATGGAGGACTAGGATTAGGAGGATTAGGATTAGATGAAGGGATGGGATTGGATGTAGGACTAGGAGGAGATGGAGGATTAGGATTAGATGAAGGGATGGAAATGGATGGAGGATTAGGATTAGATGAAGGGATGGGATTGGATGTAGGACTAGGAGGAGATGGAGGATTAGGATTAGATGAAGGGATGGAAATGGATGGAGGATTAGGATAGATGAAGGGATGGGATTGGATGTATAGGAAGATGGAGGATTAGGATTAGATGAAGGGATGGAGGATGTAGGACTAGGAGGAGATGGAGGATTAGGATTAGATGAAGGGATGGGAATGGATGTAGGACTAGGAGGAGATGGAGGATTAGGATTAGATGAAGGGATGGGACTAGATGGAGTACTAGGAGTGGTTGGAGGAGATGTAGGATTATGATTAGATGGAGGATTAAGATATAATGCGGTGAAAGGGAGAGTGATGTAGGAAGATGTGGATGTTGGATTAGATTGGGATGGGGAGTGATAGTAGGAAGATGTAGATGAAGGATTAGAATGGGGAGATGTGGAATTAATGTAAGGGTATGGGGATGGGGGATTGTGATAGGAAGGTGTGGATGTTGGATTAGAATATTTGGATTGAGGTGGTGAACCATTGTAGGAGGACATGTATGGTGGGTTGGCATAGGACGATATGGATGGTTGATTAGGATGAGGGAATTGAGATGGTGGATGAGGATAGGAGGAATATTGGGATGGTAGATTGTGATAGGAAGGTGTAGGTGTTGGATTAGGATGAGAAGATTGGGATATGGGATTAAGGTAGAGATATTGGGATTGTTGATGATGATGAGGATAAGAGGATGTGGATGTGGGATAGGATAGAGTTTGAACGAGAGGACATGATGAATATGTCTATGGTGAGGATGTTGGATATCCCTTGTCAAGGGTAACATAAGAACCGTTATTGGATGTGGATGAAGGCATGGTGGGATAGTTTGAAGAAGTAGTGGGATTTTGGGAGGCGGTTGGAGAGAGCTTGCTAGCAATGATAGCATCAAAGGAATCTATATAACAATCTTCATGATCAACAAGATTTTCATTATCGTCATCACCGGAGTTAGGATTCCCTTTGACTACTATTATTGGTCGTGTGAGAGGGGGATAAAGATTCATGATGGATATAGATTAGAAGGAAAGAATAGATGATGGATAGAGAACTAGGATGAATTGAAAGCTCATATGGGGATTAGATGAAAGCTCAGATTGGGATTGAATAAAAGCTCAGATTAGGATTGAATAAAAGCTTAGATTAGGATGATGGGATTAACGTTCAGATTAGAACTAGATTGGAGCTTAGATTGGGATTGGATCAGAGGATATGATAGAATTGATTTGAAACCAAGATCATGGGTTTTAACTAGAGGACGTAAGGTGTTGACAATCAGATTTTTGCCAAATTTGGCAGTTTTCAAAAATTGTCAAATTTTGCCATTTTAGGAAACTTCGTAGGCATACGTTTGAGAGTCCAATTTTTTCCAAAAAATACCCAATACTAAGATAGGATGAATTTCCAACTAACATCAGAAATATGAGACACGCATTCAGAGTTATTAACGAAATAGTTCGTCAAAAACTGGAAAATTGAAAAAAATA
The DNA here is from genome assembly GCA_007115665.2 of Sequoiadendron giganteum. Taxonomy (NCBI): domain Eukaryota; kingdom Viridiplantae; phylum Streptophyta; class Pinopsida; order Cupressales; family Cupressaceae; genus Sequoiadendron; species Sequoiadendron giganteum. Next base: position 67,034,778 of record CM021103.1, read on the forward strand.
AATGCCAATTTGTGATTTTGAGGGTCAAGATGAAAGCTTGAGGCTTTGAAAATGTGTCGAAGGAGGATCCAATGGACTTAACAATCAGTTGGGAATCCAAATGCCATCTCCTAATGCAACCACCCGTAAAATTTCAACCAAAACCCACATCCGAGTCAAAAGTTATGGCCTTCGGAAGTTTCAGAATAAAAATAAAAAAAATCAAAAATGAAGTCTAAGTGATTGGGATGGATGATTTGATGATAGATATGGACTCCAATGATGTTCTAAGAAGCACTCATGCAGTTTGGTTGATGAAACGTTGATTTTCAGAAAATGTTGACCACTCAAGACAGGGAAACGACCGCTCGGAATGGGTAATCGAATATTCAAGTTGGATAGATAGATAGATGGTTGGGAGGGGTGAACAGGGGCTTGGAATGGACAAATGAAGGTTTGGATTGATCAAATGGTCAAATGGACGCTTCGGGGATTCAAACGGAGGTTAAACGGGTGAAACAGAGGGCAGGGTCGCCCCTCTGCAGAAAATAGCTGAAACAGAGGGCAGGGTCGCCCCTCTGCAGAAAATGGCTGAAACAGAGGGCAGGGTCGCCCCTCTGTAGAAAATAGCTAAAACAAAGGGCAGGATCGCCCCCCTGCAGAAAATGGCTGAAACAGAGGGCAAGGTCGCCCCTCTGCAGTGAAAACTTGAACTTGGTTTGTATAAGGGATTTTGGCAAGGACTTAAAATGGTTTAATGACAACTTGACTTACCAAAATTTATTGGTTCTTCACAAAAAAACACTTTGGACAAGCACAATCCTATGATTAATGTTTTAACGGGTATGGCCGGCAAAGGTCTTACTCTAGGATGAGCAAGGTTTCTAGGGAGTCCTCAATATACGCTCAGTACGTGAGGCACAACCGTGAACACCAGTCCGTCACAAGTGTGAGTCAGGAGCCCCAGTGAGATACTGAAAGGCTCGGACCAACTCTTCACGTCTAGCTAGGTATCACCCTAGCTTCGACATTTCGCCAATTACGACGTAACTGGATTGAGGTACAACTTTTGCTCTCCCCCCTTTATATACCCCGCCGGTACGCGTGGTTGGGATCGTCCCTTGGGGTGATGAAATCCCCAAGCAGGTCCCGCTAAAAAGATGACACTAATTGTTTCCAACTACCTCCTTTGGATCAGCACAACATGCAAAGGAGGAAGGTGAAAACAAACTAATGCCCCCTTAGGGTAAAATAAGTAAAATAGACACAACAAACAACAAATATTACTTTCCCCTACTTATACTAAGTACCTAGATAAAGTAGCAAGGAAAGACTTTTAAAAATCAGAATAAAAAGGAAGGTCCTGCAAGGAAATGTTAGTTGTTTATCTTGCCCTTCTTTGTGATGTGCAGCAAATCTGACTTCACTCACCACCAAACGAGATTAGAGGATTAGCGCATGAAATAACAAAAACAAGAAGACAAACACAAAATTCAAGTGTCCCTTTTTACCCTCTCGAATGTGTTGTTAAGGACAGGTTTGCCCCTCTGTAGAAAACAATCAATCAGTAAAGGGCAGGGTTGCCCTTCTGCAGAAAACAGTCAAAAGGGCAAGGTCGCCCCTCTGCAGAAAACAGTCCAAAAACAGTCAAAAAGGGCAAGGTCGCCCCTCTGCAAAAAATAGTCAAAAAGGGCAAGGTCGCCCCTCTGCAGAAAGCAGTCAGAAAATAGTCAAAAAGGGCAAGGTCGCCCCTCTGTAGAAAGTAGTCAGAAAACAGCCTAAAAGGGCAAGGTCGCCCCTCTGCAGAAAATAGTCAAAAGGGCAAGGTCGCCCCTCTACAGAAAACAGTCAGAAAACAGCCTAAAAGGGCAAGGTCGCCCCTCTGCAGAAAATAGTCAAAAGTAGCCTAAAAGGGCAGGGTTGCCCCTTTGCAGAAAATAGTCAGAAATAGCCTAAAAGGGAAGGGTCGCCCCTTTGCAGAAAACAGTCAGAAATAGCCTAAAAGGGCAGGGTCACCCCTCTGCAGAAAATAGTCAGAAATAGCCTAAAAGGGCAGGGTTGCCCCTCTGCAGAAAATAGTCAGAAATAGCCTAAAAAGGGCAGGGTCGCCCCTCTGCAGAAAACAGTCAGAAATAGCCTAAAAAGGGCAGGGTCGCCCCTCTGCAGAAGATAGTCAGAAATAGCCTAAAAGGGCAGGGTCGCCCCTCTGTAGAAAATAGTCGAAAACAAAGGGCAAGGTCGCCCCTCTGCAGAAAATAGTCAGAAACAGAGGGCAAGGTCGCACCTCTGCGGCGTCCGAGAGGGCAAGTTCGCCTCTCTGCGACCTGAATCTGCAAACAAGCAAACAACAAAAAACATGAAAGAAAGAGACCCCTATGTGGGTCCCACCGAGCATGCCAGAAATGTGATCCTAATAAAATGCTGCTTCTTAAAGTGTGAGAGATTAGATAAAACTAATAGTGTAATAAAGAGAAACAACAAGATAATAGGGCACCTCAATGATTAGCCTAAGAAAATGGACAATATGAAAGCAAGATAAACAAATAAATTGCTGTTATACCTTCATATTATTGCTCCCTTGGTTGGCCCTTGATGTTGAAGTCTTGTGTGCTCCTTGGATGGCAATGAAAATGAAGTGGATGCAAGATGAATTGATGCAATATGGGTGCTAAAATGGATGAGAGATTGAATGACAATTTTGCAAGAGTTTATTTGCAAAAGACATGATCCTCCTTAAAATGAGAGAAGTGAGGGGTATTTATAGGCCAAATTGAATTCTCTAGAGAATTCAACGGTTGGGATTGATCCAACAAAGATCAAGATGAAGGGCTATGGTGAATTGAGGACTCACAAGCCCTCACATCTTGACATGTGGAAGGTGAGATGTCGTAGGGTGGAGTGATGTGGAAATGAGGTGGATCTTGGGGGATGAGAAGATTCCTTGGAGGAATAAAAATGAATTTAAAATTCACAATGATTGGAAGAATCTAGTGGATAAGAGAGTGTCTCCAAAAAGCTGGAGATTTGTCACATGTGGGTGATGTGACAAGTCCAAGGTTCTAGAAGCCCTTGGCACATGTGAAGTGACAAGTCAAGGCTTCTAGAATCTTGCATGGGGGATGGGGAAGACCTTGGAAAGATAAAAGTGAATTAAAAATTCACATGGGGAAGAGGGGAACCTTGGTTGAATAAATGTGAATTAAAAATTCACATGGGGAAGGGAGTCCATACCAAAAATGGTAAGTGGGAAGGTTGACCAGAAAAGGTAAGCCAAATGTGGCTAATGATTCTGATTAAGGTTGTGCAAACACATGATTAAGGTAATTAATGAGAGATTAGACGCAAGTGGGAGATTATGGAGGATGTGACACTTAATCTTAATTAAGTGGTGCACATTCTAATCATAGATTAATTAATTTAATCCAGATTAGAAGAGAGTTATGGAGAATGTGACAAGGAGAGAGAAAAGAGGAATTAAAAATTGATTTTAATTCAAATGGGTTAAAAGACTAAATTAAATAATTTGTCATATTTATTTAATTTAGAGAAGAATAGGGTGTAAGGTAAAGTATTTAATTTATTTAATTAGATACTTTAGGAACCTTAGGCAGAAAATGATATAATGAGTAAATAAATTATTTAATCACTGTTAATGGAATAGATGAATAAAGTAGACAATTTTGATCATATGGAAGTGATCAAATTTGGATGTCTACAACACCTTTTCAATATAATCAACTTGAGATAGAGTCAGGTTTTTGTTCTTTCTATATCTATAAATTCTCATACCAAGGATTTGTTTTGTTGCCCCCAGATCCTTCATAGAAAAATATTTTTCTAATTGTTGTTTTAACTCCCTTATGTGATCCATGTTAGACACCTCTACAAGCATGTCATCAACATATAAACATAAAATAATGTAGCTATCATTATCCAACCTCTTAAAATAAACACAATGGTTAGAATTACACTGGTTTTGGCCTTGCTCGGCCATAAAAATATAAAATTTGGTATACCATTGTCAAGGTGCAAGGTGCTTGTTTCAAGCCATATGAACTCTTTTTCAATCTACACACTAATTTCTCCCTTACTTTTGACCTCAAATACTTGTGGTTGTTGCATATATCTCCTCCTCCAAATCCCCTTGAAGAAAGGTTGTTCTCACATCTAGTTGTTCCAAATGCAAATCTTCAACAACCACAATACCTAAAATAGTATGAATCGAAGTCATTTTAACAATCAAAGAAAAAATCTCATCAAAATCAATGCCTTTTTCTGTGCAAATCCCTTAACTACAAGCTTGGCTTTAAATATTTCTTTACCTCCTTTCTCCTCTTTCAGCTTGTTATTCGGTAAAGATTTCTTACCTATAGGCAACTTGCATAATTCCCAAGACTGATTTTTCAGGAAGGAGTCAATTTCTTTGTCCATTCCTCACTCCCACTGAACCTTGGTATCCACCTACATAGATTCATCCTACACTTCCAATTCACTAGCATCAGTCAATAAAATAGAATACAAAGAGGGAGAATATCTTTTAGGAGGTCTACTTATCCTTGTTGACCGTCTAACATTCACTGGAGTTTGTGATATTTTTTGCTGTTGTGGAGCATGAGGAACCACTAGAACATCTCTTTTTGGAGTGACATCCAGCTCTACATAATCATTTTCTTTCTTCTCATGTCGTTGCAAATAATCTTGTACAAAACCTTCTCATTGAATACAACATCCCTACTTCTCACAATTTTTAGATTTTCAAAATCCCAAAGCCTATAACCAAATTCATCAATTTCATATCCAATGAAGATACACGTTTTCAATTTTCCTTCCAGTTTGGTTCTATTTTCAAAATCTACATGTGTAAATGCTTCACAACCGAAGGTTCTGAGAAAAGAATAACTCACCTTCTTTCCTGTCCATGCTTTCTCTAGAATACCACAACCCAAAGGAGCTAAAGGACCTCTATTGACTAAATAAATAGCAGTGTGTGCAACATCTTCACACAAGTTGAAAGGCAACCCAACATGCAATATCATACTTTGTGCATGCTCCATTATTGTCCTATTCATGCACTTAGCCACTCCATTCTCATATGGAGTCTCTGAAACCGTTTTCTACCTACGAATTCCATGAGAGGAACAATAATATTCAAATTATTTGTTGCAATACTCACCACCATTATCAAATCTGATACATTTTAATATTTTCCCTATCTCATACTCAACCAAGCTTCTCCATTTCTTAAATTTTTCAAATACATCATATTTTGTCTAAGGAAATAAATCCAAATATTTCTAGTTGTGTCATTTATAGCCACCGAGAGAAGATACGTAAGTTGGTCCCCATACATCTATATGCACAAGCTCCAACTTCTCATTTTTCTTTTGCTTCCCATCCTTGAGAAATTTGACCCTCTTTTATTTTTCATACACACAACTTTAACAAAAATTCATATTAATACATTTCAGACTTGGTAAAACCTTCTTAGAATGAAGTACCTTCATACCTTTTTCACTCATATGCCCAAGTTTGTTATGCCACAGTGTTGTGTTAGAACCCACAACAATTGTTTCATTTTCTATGTGTGAACCCGTAGCAACTATTTCTAAAACTTTTACAAAACCCACAACAACTACTGTCAAACCCACAACAACTGTTGTAGCTTTTTTTTCCAGCAACTTTCCTTTTTTTATATGTAACAGCTAAAGTAGAGGGAATAGTATGCCTTGTACAAGGATATAATGTTCCTACTTTCACACCTTTTTATACTACTAAGGCCCCTTTTGTAACCTTCCAATTTTTATCATTAAATGTAACAACACAACCTTCATCATCTAGTTGCCCTATTGAAACTAAATTTTTGGTCAACCTTGGAACGTGCCTTACCTCTTGTAGTAGACAATGATTCTCATTTTGTAACTTAATCATGATTCTTCCCTTTCCAACAATACGAAAAGGTTCATTATCTCCCAAATAAACCAGCCCAAAATCCCCTTAGACATAATCAAGAAAATAACTTCTATGGGGTGTAGCATGAAATGTAGCCCCTGAATCTAACACCCACGAATCTTCAAATTTATTACTAACTTGAAATCTTGAAATGTAGCCTTAAGGGATAAAAGCAAAGCATCATCTTCAAATTTATTACTAACCACATTTTCCTCCTTATTGCCTTCTTGTTTGTCTTCATCTTTATTCTTTTGAGACCATCTATCCTTCTTCAAATGACCCGATTTACCACAATACCAACAATCCTTCTTTCCTCTAGATGGGGACCTCTTGTCCTTTGATTTTTCTCGTGAATTTCCACAACCTCCAAAACCTTTTCCTCTCTCCTTTTATCTTCCCCTAATTTTTTCATTCAAAACACTACCTAATGTGGATGTTCTACCTAATATTTTCCTAGAAATTTTCTTGCTTAAAATCACACCAACAACATCATCAAATTTTAGTGTATTTGAACTAGAAATAGAGTTACTAACCACCATTACCAATCTATTCCAACTTTTAGGAAAAGAACATAATATCAAGAGAGCTCCAACTTCATTAAAGTTTACATTTACAGAAGTCAATTGACTAGTAACTATATTAAACTCAATTAAATGATCAGTAACCGATCCACCTTCTACCATTTTCATATTAAATAAATGCTTCATAGGAAATACCTTATTTGAAGTGGAAGGTTTTTCATATAAATTTGCTAATGTCTACATCAACTCATCTATTGTCTTTTCTTTTGAAATATTGAATGCCACCTATGGCACCAAGCACAAACAAACACCGCCAAGTGTATTTCTGTCTTGAATTTCTAATTCCTCATTAGTCATTGTTGTCGATTTCTTTACTTTCCCTTGCAATGGCCACAATAAATCCTTCTGATAGAGATCATCCAACATTTTCATCTTCCATAGCTGATAGCTCTGCTCATTGAATTTTTCAACCTTCAGTTTACCCTCATCTATCATTACTCCCACTCAAACGTGAGACTCCCACTCAAGCGTGAGACCTTCCTGCAAAGGATAATCAAACACAACCTGCTCTAATACCACTTGTTAGGAGTTGTAGGCAAAATAATACCAATTAAATGTAGATAACAACAATTAAACAAAGGAATAAAAGACTGAAATAACAACGAGTCAACACAATTTTTAACATGGTTCACCCAAACTCAGGCTATATCCGCCAACTGAGTCTAATTTATTATTAACTTCCAACAAAATGTATTTACAATGACTTGTAGCAATAGCAGCAACTTGTAGCAATCAAATTAAATTGATATTCACTGCTTCGTTCACCCGCACATAGTGTTACATATGCCTAAAGCTTTGTCTACGAATTACACAGTTACACAATATGTGATCTACAACTTCATCCTTGTGTTTCTCACGCCTCTGCAACATCAAACTAAAATCCACATGATTTTTCACATAGCCATGCATGTAATGTAGCCTTTTTAATTCGTGGCTTTTTGTTTTCCTAAGTGTAAAAAAAAATGTTTGAATTCAAGGCAATTTTTTAACTGTACATAACAAAATTTCATATATAAATTGGTAGCAATTTTTTTAATTAAAATATGGCTGTTTTTTGCTTTGGAGGTGCTACCCTCAAGCCCCTGACTAGGGGTACTTCCCCCAACAGCCCCTAGCAACCCCCAAACCCCTACCGTGGGCTTCACCCAGAGCCCCCACTAAGGGGATAATACCCCTCAAACCCTGCAAGAGGGGCTTTTCCCCCCTTGCATTCCCTCGTTGATTGATTTTGGGGGAAAACACATTGACAAAGGTGGGGAAAATTTAACCTCCGAGTTTGATTGGGCTCCACATAACAACAAGAGGTAGGTAGAGGGAGGGAGAGGATAGATAGAGAGTAGAGAGGGAAAGAGGTAGGGAGAGAGACATAGGTGAGATAGAGAGAGACAAAGAGAGACAAAAAGATAAAGAGAGAGTGATGGAGGGAGAGGTAGGTAGAGAGAGGGAGAGAGGAGATAAAGATAAGTAGAGAGGGAAGGAGAGGTCGATAGAGGAGAGATAGAGAGAAGTAGAGAGGGAATGAGGGAGGGAGGGAGGTGAGATAGAGAGGTGTAGAGAGAGAGTGGTAGGGAGTGATGGATGGAGAGGTAGGTATAGAGAGGGATTGGGGAGATAGAGAGTAGAGAGGGAGGGAGAATTATTGAGGGAGATAGTGGTAAGGGGTGATGGAGGGAGAGGTAGGTAGAGAGAGGGAGAGGGGAGATAGAGAGAAGTAGAAAGGTAAAGAGAGAGGGAAGGAGAGGTAGGGAGGGAGAGATAGAGAAGTGAGATAGAGAGAAATAGGAGAGAGAGAGAGAGAGAGAGAGAGAGAGAGAGAGAGAGAGAGAGAGAGAGGATAGATGGAGAGGTGGTAGAGAGGGAGAGGGGAGATAAAAATAAGTAGAGAGGGAAGAAGAGGTAGAGAGAGGGGAGATAGAGAGAAGTAGAGAGGGAATGAGGGAGGGAGAGGTTTAGAGAGAGTGGTAGGGAGTGATGGATGGATAGGTAGGTAGAGAGAGGGATTGGGAGATAGAGAGTGATATGGAAGGAGAGAGGGAAGGAGAGTGAGGGAGGTGAGAGAGAGGTGGGATAAAAATGAATAGAGAGAGTGTGGTAGGGAGTGATGGATGGAGAGGTAGGTAGAGAGAGGGAGAGGGGAGATAAAGAGAAGTAGAGAGGGAAGGAGAGAGGGAGGAAGGGGTAGGGATGGAGAGAGAGAGAGGTGAGATAGGGGTGATATAGGAATAGAAGAGGGAAGGAGAGAGAAACCAAGAGAGGGTAGAAGGAGAGGGAGAGGGAGAGAGGAGATAGATAGGTATAGAGAGGGAGGGAGGCAGATAGAGAGAAGTAGAGAGGGAAGGAGGGAGGAAGAGAGTGATAGAGGGAGAGAGAAGTGAGATAAAGATAATTAGAGAGGGAAGGAGAGAGAGAGGGGTGGAGGGATGGAGAGTGAGTGAATGAGAGAGAGAGAGGGAGGGAGGGAGAGAGAGAGGGGATGGATAAAGGGATGGAGATAGTGAGAGAGAGAGAGAGGTTAAGAGTGTAAGGAATAAATAATGAGTGTGTGTGTGTGTGTGTGTGTGTGTGTGTGAGAGAGAGAGAGAGAGAGAGAGAGAGAGAGAGAGAGAGAGAGAGATTATACAACTTGCTTATTACTAAATTTTGACCTCTTAATTACTGAAACTTGACATGTTGATTACTGAAAATTGACTAAGTCTAAAAAATTATAAGATTTTTTCAAAAACTAAAATTTGCATTATAACTCCTAGAGATCTAAAACCACACTCAAACATCCTGAAACTATATACATGAAATATAACTTTAAAAAGTAAATTTTTATATGTAAATGTTTATTTCATTTATATAGTTTTACTGAAAGAGAAGGAGAAGAAAGAAAAAAATAAAAAATAAAAAAATTTTCCAATGCAAAACATAACGTGAGTGCATTATAATGTGCTTGCATTATGTGAAAGCACTCACATTTTTTGAATGCATTCAAATAACGTGAGTGCATTATAATGCGCTTGTGTTTTATCTTGCTTTGGAAATTTCCAAGCCTTTGGCTTAGATTTGCCTTGGGCTTCCAATCCAAAGGCTTGGAGTGACTTTCCAATGTCCAAAGAATTTTTTTTGCATATTGTGAAAAAAATGACATAATCTCAAGCATGCTCCCATCAAGTTTGCATGTGTTTCAATTTCAAGTCAAAAAACACTTGGGTAATGTTAAGCTCTCTCTTAGCTATCTAACCATGTAATTTTTTTTCACATTTTGAGTATGTTAAGGTTTTCATCTTTAATTTTTGTTTTGTTGGTGTATCTGTTATTTGTCAAAAACCAACGTTTGGTATTTTTAATCATTCATCGAAATTTCAAATAAATTACATTTATAGAAACTAGACTCCATTTTACACATTCAAAAAAATCGGTTTTCAATCATTTTTTAAAAATTTAGGGGGGAGCATTGCTCAAATTTCTATTTTTTAGGATGTGTCCACTTTGAAAAATAGTAAAAAATCATTTATTCATTAAAGAATTAGGAAAAAAATCAAGAATAAACTACATGGTATTAGCTAATTTCTCACTGAAGCAATTTTCGAAATACTAAAAAAGTTAACATTTTAGGGGGGGCACACTAGACGTTATGTTATGTTTTTTTTTTTAAAAGAAAGACCAATTTGTGTGGCTCCCCATTTTAACCCCTTAATCTCTACCATTTTTTAAAAAAAATAGTAGTTTAGAAAGTAGATTCGAAACACTACAACTCTTGTTTTTGTTGCATCTTAAAATTTTGAGTATAACTATCTTCAATTTGTCATCTAAGGTCAATCTTTCATGATTTCAAAAAAAAGTGGCCACTTAAGACCCCTTTTTTGTCTCCCATCTTTTTGCACTTACCCATAAATGAAAAGGGATACAATAAAAAATCAATGTCTACTCTCTTGGGATAACAAATTCTAAAACATGATATTATATCAGCATTCCATCTCTAGGGTTTAATAGCATTTTTATTTCTTTACAATAATATCAAACCCATGTTATTGACTTACAAAATGAGATTCTACTTACTAATCCTTCACAAACAACACTTACCCCAATCACTATCTATAAATTATTCTCACCCTCCTTGAAGATTAACTAATCAAAACAATGACTCTTACAACAAATGTCCAAGCAGATATTTTTAGCCTTCATTGAAAACCTACTTATCTCAAATAAAATGTGATGAAATGAAAGATACAATAATAGTTATAATCATGTACTCATATCATTATTACAAAGAAATTTTAATATAACACACACTAGAACAAAAATTTATACTTTATTGTCCTTCAAAAAGATATTACAAAATTCAACAAAGTTTTTCTTTAGAATGCTTATCTTCCTAGAAAATATCAACCCCTTATATGCCTAAATGAACTTATACTTATAGAGCTCTCTTATGGTGATCAAATATGGGTGAGGAAACAACTCTTGAATGGATCCAATCAATATAGAATCCATGAAATATACTAAAATAGAATGATCAATGATATTAACTATTGTAATAAACTGTAGCATGCACTAAGCGTTATTTTTCTATACAGAAAAATGTCCCTTTGAAATCTAGTTTGATCATCTAGAAATATGGAAATATCATCCTCTTTATTCCCTACCATACCTCTTAGTATTTATGATTCATGGATTTGAGTGCAAGGACTAAAAAATCATCTAAAAAATATGTTAAAAGAGCAACCTAGAGATGTGTCAATCATCGAGCTCCATAATGATAATTGAAGTATGGGTTGAGTGCCACTTTTTTATTTGAATCTATGTCAATCTACATAAAGAATATTTATAAGTTCCATCAAATTTAATATGGTATCTACAAGGAAAAATTAGACCATTAATGAAGCTCTAGGTCATTTAGGAGGGTAGGTGGGGATAAAGATAGAAATCATGCCACTCCATTTACACCTTGTGTTTGAAAATATGTTAAATAGGTAATGGATTTATTTGAATCTAGCTTCACATTCCTACATCATCCTTTTTTCACTCCATTAGCTCTTTTGAGAACACACGAACTATTTTGGCACTTCATCTAGTCTGCGAACTTGAACCATTCTCCCTTTCTATCAATTTTCTTTCTTCCTCTTTCTCTTTAGCACTTCACACTTTTGACAAAATGAAGAACCAACAAACCAATGTCACACATTCGATAAGTTTGTGAACTTACAAACTCACTAAAACTTGAAACTTTGCAAGTTCTTTGTTTCCTTCTTCAATCATTTACACTTATGCTAACTTGGTGAACCATATTGCATTTTCACACCTTTTACAAACTTAAGAACCATTTCAGCCTTTTGCAAAGCTCATAAACTAGCAAAATTTATAACACTTGAATTCATTTCTTCCCTCTTTGTCGCACTTTTGCACTCTATGCAAACTAGTGAACCTTAAGAACTTTTGTCACACTTTAACAAAGTTCACAAACTTGCAAACTTTGCAGCATTACAATCTTTTCTTTTCTTTGCTCCTTTTCAAGGTTTTAGGAAACTTGAAAACTTTGAAACCTTGACTCTTTCCTTTCATCACACTTTCACAAGGTTCATGAATTCACAAATCTTGCAAATTTATAACCTTATCATTTTTCCCCAAGTTTGTGAACCATTGAAACTAACAATCTTGACTTGATCCTTTGCCAAGGTTTTAGGAAATTAGGGAATGAAGGAAAGGATGGAGAGATGGAAAACTATGAAACTCCAAAATAATTAGAGAAAAAGTAGACTCTAAAGACATTAAGGTTAGAAGGTATGGTTTGAAAGGATGGGAAAATACAAAAGTCTAAAACTCCAACAAACACAAAAATACTAAGGAAAACACCAAAAGCAATTCCAAACTTAGGATTTTATGGAATTTTTCCTCCTTGGACACTTAAGGGGCCCATTTAGGATGTCTCATAATGGTTATAAACAATGGGTCAAATGTTGCATGAAATGGAAATAAGTCCCAAAAAATAGCATATAATGGATGCATAATGTCATGAATACAATGAATGCATAAACAAATTCATATAGGCATAAAATGTTATACATTTGTAGAACAAAAATGTATGTACAATAAATCTATATAGGCATACAATGTTATAAATATATAAAACAAAAATTTATGTACAAGAAATCCATATAGGCATACAATGTTATATTTTGATATAAGAAAAATGTAAATGTACAACATAACCATATAGACATACAAAAAACCATACAAGTATACAAAAAAATATCTTAACACAAATAGTCCTAGGGACTAGCATGGAAGATTCAATGATTTTTTGTTTGCTTGGAAGATGGAGAAGAAATTGATGGTTGTTTCTTTCTAACCCACTTATTGGACCTCCTCTCTAGACTTTTTTTAATCTCCACCTATAATTAATATAATCAAAAAATATACACAATAATATATAAAAAATAAAATATGCAATGACATATGTGAATACTTGCTTATACAAGTTTATAATCTACTTCAATCATTCATTGCTTGGCTTCATCCATCTAAGGGGTATGAGCATAAACTAGAGTTATGACCCCTTGTGACAAGTATGAAGAAGAAAATTAGAATAAAGATAAATATCTTTTAAATTTACACTAAATGATGTGGGATAAAACAAAAAATATAAAATGAAAGTTACACTACTATCTCATACCTATGTCAAAGGCATTGAAGACAAAAGTATTGCAATAATGCCCACCTTCATTGTGTCATGAAAGTCAAGAGGCATTTGAACTAATGTCATCCACTAAAAATAAAACAATGTTATTTGACCAAAATCTATCTAAAATTATTAACATATTGATAATGATTAAAAATAGTAAAAACTACCTCATTGAAAATTTGTATAGAACCAATATCACCAATAAGTCTTGATGTTGAAGGTCCAACATCCACTTTTTCATCATCTAAAGTGAATTTTAAGATTACCATTCTTATAAGGAAAAAAAATCCATGTAGAATTTTTACTATTTTGTTACAAATTACATACCTATGGACTCAACACAGTTGCATAATTAGAAGCTAAAGGGCCAATAAAAAATGATGAATACTTCAACCCTAGAATTTTATCACATATAATTATTTAAATTATTTCCATTCATAATAGATAAATATAGTTAATCTTATATTTGAAAAGGAAATATAATAAATTATATAGCCTTATTGAAAAATATATATTGATTAATGCCAAATGTGTTATTGAGCAACTCATATGTCAACATCATATTATTTAATATGGATGTATCCTACTTATGGCCCTATATACCATACTTCTGAAACTATGGAGCATCTTCTCCAATCTATGTATCTTAAGCATCCTCAAACTCATAATCATAGACAAATTCACAGTTGTGGCAAAAGTGAGGTGATTGTTGATGCCTAGGAGCCTCACCCTCATCACCCTTTATAAAAGGCCTACTATGTTGTAATAAGGTTTGTGTGAAGGAATTGATAGACTATAAAGTCTCCACCTCAACACTCTCCTTCACAATAAAAGGGATCATCACATACTAAATGCCCAACCTAGCTAGTGGTCTTGGTGCATAGTCCTAGGAACAATGTGCCCCCTCCCTATCATGTGTAAATCCTTTTCTTATACCCTAAGAATCATGGATGTAAAAATAATTCTGAATCTTATTGAGGATGAACTCAATAAAATTTCCTCAAAAAATACTTCGAGACCTCATTATTGTTGTATGGTGGATGATCAAAAACCATCCACTGCCTATCCCAAAAATTATCCCTTATTCCTTGGTTTTGGAACCAATCTATAGGGAAACTCTTACAAATTGTGTGCAAGGGTGCTTAGTTCTCAAATCAACAAACAATGCACATAAATTGGATTTCAAAAAGCATCTCTTTCACTTGTTTATACAACAATTTTGTAGAGTAAAATTGGCATGTATTTGAGCCCTATGATTAGACCATATGCTTATTTGGCCACTAACAAAAACTATATGAGAAATAACATATCACAAAGATGTAGTGAGGGCTCTCCAAGTGAACTAGTTTCATTTGGATTTTTTAACCTATCAACCAATGTTTGGAGTTCTTTTATGTTGGTTTCAATTTGACCTAATAAATTTTTTGTGTTTCATTAGGATGGCGAGGAATGGATAGAGAAGTTTCAAAAGGGTTAGGTTGTGTCTAATCTTCAATATGATTTTCCTCGTGCACACAATTTGATGAATAAGGGTTTGAGACTGTTGAAATATTTTCAATTCCTAAAAAATAAAAAAATATTGAATTAAAACAATTGCAGAAAAAAATATTTTAATATAAGCCATGAAAAAACATAGAAATCTTACCTCCTTGACCTCATAGATGTCGTGGTGGAATCATGTTGGGTTGAATCCACTTGAATGGTTTCCAAATGTTCTTGCATTATTCCTCTATCATATTTGGCATTAGAGATAAATGAGGTTGGGTTGAAATGAGTTTGGCCTCTATTTTTTGTATTTTATCAAACCTAAAACACAAGCATGTTATAACGTGCTCACATTTTTTCTTTGATGGACCAAAAAATGATTGTAGCCACTTTTTGGTCCCACATCTTTGTGCACACACCTAGACTATTTTTTAATTTTCCTTCTCTTCTTTTCAAACTCTACATGTGCTCCCACCATAGAGTTGCATGTGACATAAACTTGGTCACAACAATTTTCACTCTTTTTGGATTATCCATGTTAATGTCTTACATCTTGAAGTTCTTCTCCAACTCCTAGACCTAGTCTAGGAATTCACAAGGTTGAGCTTCCCTTTAAAAATAGAAATATTAAAATTTACCTTAGACCTAGGCTTGTCAAGGGTTCAATAAACCTCTCCACGGGGTTTAAAACCCTAGCAACATTTATTTGAGGGTCTACATTCCTATCCCTTCTCCCATTCACGCAAACTACACTCTAAGCCATCATTGATTTATCTGATACCAAAATTGATGCAGGTAAAATTCCTTCTCTATACAAACAAGACTTAATAATGATGGTCAACCCCTATTAACAAGCTTCCATAAAAATCTATATTCCTACAAGTCATGCATTTCAAGATGGCATATAGGACAATCATCATGGAATAAGGATTCTAGAATCATGAGTTGTAGAAATCAAATTAAAAATTTAAAAGAACAACACAAAAATAGTACAATATTAGCTTACTATCCTTCATACCAAAAGCTAAAACTATAGATAATAACAAAAAAATTCTAGCAAAAAGAGTGACTCGTCCAATATAAAAAAATAAGCACTACAAAAAACAAAGAACTAAATATGGAGTCACATAAGCCCCACAAATAAGAACCATCAAAATCAATAGTTACAACCCAATATCCATGAATAACTACAGAGCAAGATAACTAGCAGGTAGTCACCCATCAATTAATTGGTGGTTACATTAGGTGGGTTCTAGGGAAATTCCCTTCCTCTATTCTAGTTGTTATCGCCTCATTTCACCATCTTTCTTTTCTAGTTTAGTTTCTCCACTACCTTTAAGGCATATGCATATGCCTCATTCATAGTAGGTACCTTCACTAAGATGAGCTTATCTTGAAGTTGAAAATTACAGCCATTGGCATACCTAGTTGTTACTTGCACCCTTCCTTCTCTTAAATATATCAATCTAGATCTAAAGCCTCCTAAATTGCATGGTATAGGTTTGAACTAATTGGTAATCATAACACAAGAATCAAGCTTATAAATGTTTTAGCATCTTAGGCTATAGTCTAATTTTCTCCTTTCATTGTCTCCCTCTAGAACTCTGCAAGTTCTCCCATCATAAAGGAGCACGGGACTTCAATTTTGATGTTGCAACATTCACCCTTTTATGATCATCTTCGTCAATGTCCTCCATTTTAAAATACTTATCCAAATCCTAGACCTAATTTAGGAATAAATTTGGGTTGAGTTCACCTTTAAAGTTCAAAATGTCTACTTTTATCTCAAATTTGTGTCTAGTTATGGCTTCGATGAGCCTCTCCATAAGGTCTACTCAGTTGCATTTATTGAGTTTTGATGTACCTCTTCAAACTCATCCAAATGTACTCCAACCTCAATGGCTTCTAACCTCTTAAACCATTCATTAGCATTTCTTGGAGGACATGTATTCATCATGCCCCTTCTTCCCTAGTTTATATAAACTCCCCTCTAGGCTATTACAAATTGCTCTAATACCAAAAAATAATAAAGAAACCTTGGTTGTTGCAAGATGTACTCTAATCTAGTTGGTAGAGAATCAAAATAAAATAGCAAAGAACACAATATAATGAATCATTCAAAATCTCCATTGCTTCTCAACTATATAATCTATTTGCATTCCAATTCATACAAAACTACATAGTTCTCTAAGAAGACTGAAAAGAAATTCCCCCCTTTTAATTTACTAAGCTTCCCTTACAAAATAACAAGCCACCTCTAATTGTTACCTAGCCCAAGAGTAAAAAAAACTCCCTCACTCCTAGCAATGCACCCCCTCGTAAAACCAAAACAAGACAAACAAATTAGGGAAACCACTAAAAGGCCACTATGTAGCCTCATGTGATAGTTATTAAATTCCAAAAATATCTAAACAAGGAGGAATAGATGAATGGTGCAAGCCATGGCATAAAATGGCCAATTAAATTGCATAGGATGTAAAATTAAATAGGGCCATAAAGTCAATGGACCCTTGGTCTACTAGTGAAGTTGAATGGTTTTGAATGAACCCATGAGGGATTGAGTCTTGCTAAGTGCAAGGCCTTGATACCATAAGCGATGAGGCTAGGATCATGCCCTGAGTGACTTTGACAAAATGGATACCCTTAGGTCCTTGGCTCTTAGTCGAAGAGGTTTCAACCTAAGGCTCATGCTCTTGTATTAGGTAGCTAAAACAATTGTGTGGGTTTGATATAACACCCTCCAACAACAAAAAACAATTGGGCAATCAATGGATGGAATCAATAGATACATACAATAATAGACAATGTAAAATTAAATTGGGCAATGAATGCATGGAAGCAATTAATAGAAGAATTGGAATGAGATATTATAACCCTAAAACCAATAGTCAAAGTGGTGTAGTCTAAATCAGGGAGTGTGATTTATGTTGGCAATTTTAAATAGATGTACTTATTGATGTCATAATCATATCATAAAACCTTTTTTTTTTAAAATTAGATCCAATGGTTGAACAATATTCATTTATGAAAACATGAGATGGTGCTGGTTGAACTCTTGGAGGATGACAATGGCATGTGCACACTTGTGCAATACATATACAAGGATAGACAACAATTGGCAGCTTTAACTAAAAATCAATATAATAATTATTTGACCATTTTTTTTAATTACCAAGAGAATCAAGAGTTTAGCCCACCAGCTTGAAGCTTAGATCTTTACATGACAAGCCCCCCCCTTTAACCTCCTGAACAATGAGCAGCGTACCCTCATCCACACACCTACAATTTGACTTTGGCCTCTATGGGGTCATCTCCCTCATAGAAGAGTACTTGGACTTTAAACATGTTACAAACAACATGTTTAAAAGAGAGTTTGGAGCTGCACTCAAATTAGTCTCTAAGTTTCACCCGTAACCTCATGGCAATAATACATTATTTAAAAACGAAAATAGGACTTTTAGGCACAGATTGGGGACTAAGGAAGCTGAAGGAATATGGAGTGAATCTTGAGATAAAATCATGATGTAATTATGTCATAAAGTTGATACTATTCAATCAGTCAGGTGATCATATAAATCTTTTATAACAAGTTTAGACATGCTTAAACATCTAGTTAGGTGAAAGGTCAATAAACCAGGGTTTCCATTAGCCCATACTCGTTAGCACCACTATATTTATAACCTCCTGCAGTATAGATACATTTTCAACTAAGAAAATGACCATCAAAGGGACACAAAACCATTTTTCACCGATGTATGAGACTTTGATGCTAAATCAATTCAACAATTTACAGTACAATCTCATATCTATGCCAAAAAAAACAGACCTGCTTTAGCACAATCTCTCATTGACTATAGAACTCTGATACCGAATGCTGCCACGTAAGCCTTCCAAGTTACATGTAAATTTGAAATTTATCAGACCAATAACATAGCTGAAGATTATTGGTACATAGAGTACATAATTTATGTCCTAACCACAAAAATGCTGCATCATTTATTTTCTACGGGCTAGGATGCATAGGCACAGCTATATATATGCCTCAAATAGTTACCAAATCTAACCACAATTATGTGTGGTTTCATAGGCTGACAAGAAACTTACAATTCCGTATCAACTTAATCAGGCTACAGCTACATCTGCAATTAAGCAAGCCAATCCTGCATTGTCTTTCATGCCACGCTTAATTGAGGCATTTGGTGGGGATTCCCTCTTTCCCTTTTCCACAGGTATTATAATCTTTTGCCGATCAAGTTTTGCTGCTTTGGTTGCTTTGTCCTTTGATTCATGACCGGCGCTTAGTGAAGCATGTCGTGGAGATTTTGGTTTGATCCTTGACACAGAACTACCTGTCATGTTGCTGTCTTTATCCTTAACCCCTTCAGCCTTCTGTGCAACCAACTTTTCTTTGCCATTGTCAGCATCTTTCGCATTGTGGGCATTTTGAATTGCATCCTTGAGTCTAGTGTTAGCTATTATCTTTGATTCAGCTTCACCAGTACTCATTTCATTCTTTGATTGTGAGACATTGTGCACTTCACTAGATGGGTCAAGACTACCATTCATCAAATCCTCTTGCCTGCCATCCAATGAACTTTCAGAAATGAATACTGATGTTTTGTCATGGATGATCAGAGCACTTTTTTTATTGCTTTCTTCATTTGTAAATAGATTTTCAATTACTTTTGATTTTGATCCATCAAAATTCACTTTTGCTGAAGAATTCTCTTGTCTGGCAGGATGGACAATTTCTCTTTTAGGATTGGCATTGACTGGAAGTTTTGATTTTAAGGGCTTCCCAGGGGAAAGAGTTCTTGACCCTCCTTCCTTTTGTGCCTTGTTAACATAGGAGGTGACACTAGTATCTGGTTGAGCTTCCCTATGTTTCTTTGATGGACTTGTGTTGTTCTTGGTCCCTTGCATAGAAATTATCTTGTGAGTAGGTACAGTGCTAGAATCTGAATCTGTACCAGAAGTAGTACTCTTCTTTCCAGGGTTTTGTGACTTTGCAGAGGTCTGTGAAACCTGCAGCAATCACTAAATGCTTTTCAGACTGTATTCTCATGAAAATAGAAATATGAACCAGTAACTTCAATTGTATGACTGAGCTCAAAGATAGTAATAATCAAGCTATCATGATTTGCATCCTGCCTCTCTAAGGAGTGGCATAGTAACTGGAGAATACAGGCCTTGAAAATATGATGCTATGGGAAAGTTCAATGTTCATTTTGCACTTGTAGAACAATTCAGAAATTATATTTAGAAAACTAATTTATGAAAAACACAAAGCAGAAATTTTTTAGAAGTTCGCAAGCTCTGTGCCAGTATACTGCACCTTTTTGTTCTCTGATTTTGTTGATGACGCTTCCTGGTAGAAGGTGGGCATGGGTGTGGCTTTGAAAGTGAGCCTTTTACGTAGTTGTTTTATTTCAGCCTCCATTTCCTCCTGCAATAAATATATAACAAAAGGTATTACTGGTTAGCCAAAGTGAATGAACAGAGTCTAAAGCACACAATCTCAAGATAGACAAATGATATGGAACACTACTATTTAGACCATTAAGTAAGAAGAAGAAACATCAATATAAGCGTTCCCACAATTTTATTAAAACAAGGATGCTATACTCATCTGAATGAATTAGATTAAAATTTTCATAGAATCGCACTCGAGGTATACCTGTGTTTTTGCTTGAATTTGGTTCATCTCAGCTTCCTTAGCATTCATCTTTTCTTCCAGTTTCATATAGAACTGCAGTAAACCAAAATGTTGTAATCACACATCAAGGAAATGTTATCAAAGCTCATTCTTCTGTAAAAAATTTAGTCCAATCAATCCTGCAGATCAAGAACGCTATATCACTCTAAAAGCCAGAACTAGGGTAAGAACTTAACTAGCAGTCAAGACAACACAGTACCATTTATCCTACCAGTTTATTTGGGCTTTGGCTTTTTACAGACCAGTTTTATCAATAAGAGTTTGTACTCAGAGAGCATACAAAAAGTCTTCAAAGAGTGATGCTTACTCCAAATCATGCTTTCTTTTTCTGAAGGTACTATTTCTCAATCTATTACTCCCTTCAATCAATGGTTTGTTCCCTTGGACCAACAACCCAGGAATAAAGTTTTTCCTCGGAGTAATTCTCCAATAGCTGAATCCTGCCCTTTTAAGAAAATCTATTTATATGAAACTGGTAAACTTCGTGTTATTCTCAATAAATTAGCACGACACTTCTGAATGATGAATATAACCAGGCCTAGAGTGAAAAAAATCGTATGAATACTGATGGAAAAAATTCTTTATCGCACTGGTAAAAAGCAATGAGCCATAAAATATCTAAAACAGCTCAAAATGATAACCACAGTATGGTTGTAAGGGATCAGATTAAGGTATTACAGTTCCAGCACAAAATCCAGCAAACGCCTAGTAATAATATCACATAAAAATTGATAATAAAATGGAAGAACATCAGAAAAGTTATACCCTAAATTAACAGATCTGAATTTTAGGGTTAGTAATAGATCATAAATTATAATTGTTAGTGATTGCAGTTTTAAGGATGGTTACGCAGTTGAAAAAAGAATGAAATGTGAAACTGAAGAGTAAACTTATAATAGTTTCCTATTGTTTTAATTGACAATGGACCTTAACATGAAACAATATGCAATCAAGAATTAAAGTTTACCTCTCTTCTCTTCTCTGCTCTTTCATCACTTTTGAAGCTGAAAATTACTCCATTTGCTTTGTTATCCAACCTACTTGCACTGGGAGATTTGTGAGACCTATTAATCCATAATTTGGATCACATTATACATCTATTACATGCATAGGACCTCTGTGAATGAGAGTGAAAAAATAATAGAAAACCGAGATTAAAAGCATTCTGTAAATTGCATTTGACTGAACTAGGGGAGCACTAACTACCATCTTAGAAGAAAAATATACTAGTTTTTTTCAGAATGAACAACAACAAAAGAAATATCCAACAAAAAAATATCCTTCAGCAAATTACCCTGCAGAAGTTGATCTGGCTGCATCTCCTTCTATTTTTGATTCAGGTTGTTTTTTCTCCGTTTTGTTCTTTGGAGCTGTCAGATTATCATTTTGATGCCTATCATTTATAAAATCCAGGATCAGTTAAATACAAAGTTTAACCAGGGAACCAAGCAAATCACTAAGCTTTTAATAACTATTATAAACTGCCAGAAGTTTCTCACTCAAAATTCAACAAACTATTAAATTATATGTAGTAGTGGCAACTATGAGTCAAATAGAACGGCCTGTAACAGGTCAAATGAGCATTACCTAGTTTGCTCTTTGTGAGGTGTCCTCGAGCCAGCTGTCTTTGGTGCCCCATTTGCAGAAGCCTGCAGAAAAAGAAATTACTCTAGTCATACAAAGGAAGTCCTTGTTTGTTTCAGAGTCAACATTTCATAAAAAAAATTGCCTTCGTCTCCATGAATTTACTACATTGAGTTTCAGTAGAAAGAAGTCTACCATAGCGTCATAGTAGAGAAACGCATCAGAGATTATATTCAAAAATAAATTAATTTGAATGCAATAATTTCAAACCAACAATAATATGTCCAGTATAAAACAAGTTACAGGACTCGATGAATTCCAATTCAACCCTTTTCCACATTCCAATGCCAATTGACGCAGGAGAAGTGTACCTCTTTTTTTGAAGTTATGGTCACGGTTGAGCTATTTAGTTCTGCTTTTGAAGCTTGTTTCTTGTCCCCGAGGACCTGTCTAGTTGATGCTCTTTTATCTGCTACAGGATTAATCGATGCAGTCAAGGAAACATATTTTTTCCTCTTGGTTGCATCCACATCAGCCTCCTTCCTAATCACAACACCACTGTCTGGTTTTGCTGAAACCTTTGGAAGACCCCTCACAGAATTGTTAGGCCCTGATGAAACCCGAACTTTTGATGTCCTGGATGTAACATTGGATGGTGTTTTTGATGAAATGGGCGTTCCCTTATGGGGGACTTTAGCTCTTTTCCCATTTGAAGTAGCAGTATTCTGGCATTTGACTCATGAAAACGTCAAATTATTATGGCAAGTTTGCAATGAAAAAAACTTAAATATTGTTGAGAAGAACAAAGAATACCATCTATGCTAATAGGGGTATCATGGAAGAGCTATCAAGACTATAATGAGAAGAAGTACAACAAAAACTCTCACCTTCTTAGTGATTTTTTCTTTTTGCTCTTGTTTTTGAGAATCCATCAAGGCATGGTTAGATGCCACCTCATTTTCCTCTGCTTCTTTGACGCCCTTATTGTCTGATTGTGCTGATTCCGGACTATGTCTTTGTTCTTGTTCTTCTTTTCTTAGATTTGTGTTGTCAACATCCATCATATTAAAATCATCCCCCTCTGTATCCCTTACAAGTCTACATTGTTCTTTGTCATTTTCCATTACTAGGTTCTTGTTTGAAGAAATGACCTCTGAATAAACATGTTCTTGCTCAAAATTATTCGTTGCAGGAGGTATATATTGACTTGGCTCTTCTGTTTGACCAACCGACATGCCACTCTTTGAATTGACTATAATGAAATTCCCTTCCTCTGCATCTGTATGGTGAGGTGAATTATCAAAATCAATCGAACGAGAAAATGTAAAGTCTCCATCATTGTTTTCACCATTCTGATCTGGTAACTCTTCAAGATATTGATCTTCATTATATTTATTATCAATCATGCCATCTTTATTATAATTATGATCATTCATGCCATCGTCATTATAATTACTAACAATCACACCATCCTCATTATAATTACTACCAATCCCTGATTGAGATTCCAACAGAGCCTGCTGTTCCAGAGCCTTCTTAGCTGCAATTTTCTTGAAATGAGCTTCAAAATAAGCTTTCTTCTGAATAACTGATCCCGGAGTGGAAAATTTTTCCACCTCTTCCAGGTATCTGTTTTGTGAAAAGGAAGACCATTTTTCCCATGACAGCGAATCACTCTCAAATCTCCCAAAAGATATGGAACTTTCACGTTGTAAAGTTTTATGAGGATCTTCCATCTGCATTTGTTTGAACATAAACAAACAAAACAAACAAATAAAAAATTGGATTATCAACAGCATCAACCAAAATAAACATATGATAAAGCCAGCAACTTCAGGGCAAGAAACTTTTATTTTGGACGGCTTCTGATATGCATCAATAGTTCAAGAAAACCTACATACATTGGTAGAAACTCAAATATCAAAGACGGTGAGTTGCTCCATTCTAAATGCCTCTTTGAGTTTGAAGACTAAAGTTTTCTTTCTCTAGAATCCTAAGGATAAATTTTAGCAATTGCCATTCATTTTGAGGGTGAAATATTTGCGGCCATATTCTATCTGCTCATTTAACTTGAAACGGAACTTAAATAAGATAAAGCTCACATAAATCTTCAGAAGACACTGCAAGTCATTAAGCTTTCATACTTAAGAGTTAAAACACACCTGACTTTCTGTTGGATCTCTGAGCTCCTGTGGTTGAGACCATTCAAAGCAGATGTCGTCCTTGTCTGTCATCATCATCTGCAAGTTAAACAGACAAATTACATCTTTTCCCACTCATTGATAAGGCTAAAGCACAGTTTCAAATACAGTTGTCGATGACAGATTTTCTTCATAACATTAAAAGCATTACCAGATGAAAAACCCAATGAAAAAAACATATCGTGTTTCCGACCTCTGACGTTTCAAAGTACAGGGCATGTGCTCATTAAGCAGTATCAGACTTGTGTACTACTAACACCAGCGGTTACATAAGTTCACCTTTTCTTTCTGCTCAATTATGCGCTGGTAACAGCCTCTTCTTCTAGGCATGTTTAGAGTTTACAGTATAAATGTAAAATGCAGTTAATATCTTTGCCACTAGGAAAAATATTAGGTTCAAATTTAATTTATAGGAATAAAGTATTGTATTATAATCAGTAGATGCTGTGAACACACTGGAAAAGTATAAAGTAATTTCGGCATTCGAACGGAGTTTAGGAAATGCACTGTAACTAGTAATTTCTCTTAGCCAAATTTCAGAACTGTTGGAAGATAAAAGATAAAAATCATCACCCAATTTTCACATAGTCGTTAAGATATCTGCCACAAGCGATAATAATTAAATAATATGAGAAGATTCGGAAAGTACAAAGTAATTTCGTAACTCTCGGACAAAACGAGGCAAATGATAGTAACTCCCTCGACCAATTTTTTTGTCATAATGAATTGCTTTGAAATAAATCTTAATAAAAATCCCCACTCATTCCCCCGGCAGGCCTCAGAGGGCTCGAAATTCGAATTTTAGTTAAT
The DNA here is from genome assembly GCA_007115665.2 of Sequoiadendron giganteum. NCBI lineage: Eukaryota > Viridiplantae > Streptophyta > Pinopsida > Cupressales > Cupressaceae > Sequoiadendron > Sequoiadendron giganteum. The sequence continues at coordinate 67,059,750 of CM021103.1, forward strand.
TTAATAGTAGAAGCAAGGCATAGAAACAGGATCTAAATCTAACCAAAGGCGGAACGAATATGTCGATTCAAAGATCTTTACTCAGAAAAGTTGTTTAGTAAAATACAAATTTCGACGATTTCAGTCGACGTAAAATCCAGAAAACCTAGGGAAAATTTCCGATTTCCACACAACGATTTTTTCTAAAACCAAAACTCATAAAATCATAGCTCATCTTCCCCAACAAGCCTTTGAAAGCTCAAAATTGTTTATGTAAGAGCACAATGTCAACCAATCTAACGCAGACAGACCAAATAAGTAGATTTCTTCCATTTAAAATTGATTGGTACATAACAAAATTTAATGCCGCGCCGTTAAAGAAGACAGAATCTCTCATTTAGGTCAAGATTGGGAATTATCCTAAAATAGTAATAATCCAGCCTAATTTTCTTCATAATGAATTTCTCGGAAACAAACCGTTAAAAACCATCCTTCATTTTCACCAATCGCCGTTAAAAAGCTCGATCACTAGTTCATTTAAAAGCACAGCGACACAGAATCTAAGCAAAGGAAGATCATACACATAGATCTTTACTATAAAAGTTCAGTAGAGAACAAAACTTAACGCTACTAGGCCCTAATGCTTCCGTTGACGCTATCCGAATCTCACACTTCAATTGAGTGCAGTAATTCTGCGTGAAAGCCAAAAGAACGCTAAGTAAAAAATTATAACCGAAATTTCGCTACTAACCCTGGAATATAGGTCGAAATCTTCTCACTTCACAGCACAGCGGCAGGAAATCTAAGCCTGGCCGAATATTTCGAGTTCAAATACCTTTCCGACCAAAATCAATTCACGAAATACAAATCTTTTACCCAGAGAATTCACAAAAGCTTCGATTTATGCAATCAGAATTTCATTATTTAATTCAAGAGAAAGAATTCTCAAAAACAGCCAGAAAATCTACATCAAAACAAAATCAACTACCTTTATTCAGATCTGAAGTTAAATCTCCCGCGAAAAACCTCTTCCACCTTCAAATCCAATGATCTCTCGATCTATACGGGCATCGTCTCACATCCATTCTACAAAACAAAATACAGAAACAAAAATCTTGGGGAGACATGTTGAAGGAACTAAAATTTCGGGCATTGAAAAGCTTCGATTGAGAGAACAACTGCTTGTGATGTGTCGAAATCTGGGTGTTTTACAACCTCTAAATCAATGCAAAACAAATTCCAATTCCATTACAACTAAATTTTTCGTGGCTTAAGTCAATAGATTGATTAACATCTACTTCGCTACCCAACCAAAATGCTTCTAGATGAGATATCGATGTTCTCTTTTGTCTTATAGTGAAGCGTAAACAAGACCGTTGCCCGTTTCCCCGTTCCGTTGAATGATTAACTTCACGGCGTCTTAAGATGGGTCGAAATTTTACCAGGTGACATGTGATGTTTTCTCGTGTTTAAGTTGTTAAGAGAGAAAAGCCCCTCCGTCTTTCCGCGGTCACGAGTTTCCCGTTAACAGGGTCCCACAATCAGCCGAGGCACCATCTGCGACGGAATCAGGTTCCAGCACTGCAACGGTCGGACAACGTGGCTCATGCCCTGGACGTTTGACGCTGCTACAGCAAGGGTGATGTTTTCTTGTGCTTTTTCTTTGGCATTTAAAAATTGAATAATTATTAAGAGTGGGGAAAAGATTATGTTTCGTTGGTCGATGACTCAGATGAACTGAAATAAAGTATTTTTAATTAAATGGACGAGACGCACAGATCTATGGAAGAATATGAAATTTGTGCAGTTGAGAGAATCATACTTCATCTTTGGAATCAAAGCGGAGGAGTGCTGCATATCATGGCTTTTTACCTATTGCCATGGTGGTATACTTGACCGTTAAATTTAATAGTTTTTAATTATTATTTTTAGTATTTATTAATTTGTCAAAGTTAATATTATGAGGGACCTAGTTTTTAGTCAAAAGGAGTCTTAAGTTTTTTTATTTTATTTTCAAATAAAATAATTTGTATATAATTTTTTAATTAAAAAATTAACTTGTTTTATTGATTTTTTTGAATTTTTTATGGATTGTGATTTAAAATGTTGATGTTAAAAAATTCACACAAATGAATCCACAAAATCAATTAATCAGTTTCATCTTATTAATTGTATAAATCTGATAACTTTAATGTTTATTTAATTATTTATATTAATTACTTATTTTTTTTGAAAAAATATTATTAATAATTATATATTTTAATTAAAATTAATGAAATAATAAAATAATTTTTAAAAATTATGAAACTATTTTTTTAATGAGTTTTTGATCATTCAAATTCCTTTCCTACATGTAAAAACATAAATTTCAGTTTCATTGGAATTTAAAAATATTATTTTCTTGAAACCCTCTCATTTTATTCATTTACAATTATATTTTATTTAGAAAATTTTTACTTTGATATGTGAAAGCAACCTTCTCCACTTTAATTCCTTTCTTTGTACAATATAAAAATTTCATAATAAAATGGATTAAATTGCGTAATGGACAAGAATAAGCCTTTAAAAACGAACCCTCTTCCATAGATTTGAACAATATTAAAAATATTTTTAAAAATTAAGGGAACAAAAAAAAGCGAATTTTCATTTCACTAGAAAAGCTTTGGCTTGTTTCCATTTTGATTTGACTAGAAAAGCGGTGGCTTATTTCCATTTGACTGGAATTACTTGGTTTGCACTCTATAATAGAGATTTTGAATTAAAATATTTTGGAAGAGATAATGGAGATATTGTTGAGAACGAGAAGCATAGGACTTTCACATGGAAATTTGTTGCCAGCTATACGGCTAGAGACTTGTTCCATAGATACTCCATTATCTGTGAGCTATTATGATCTGGTCATCTCATATTTTATTCTTTGCATGGAAAATGATTCCATCCTCCACAATCATAAGTGCAAAGTACCAGCAGTGCTTTAATTCTTTCTCAATCTGCTTAATTCTAAGACATTAAAGGACCCTCCGCAAGCTTTTTGATCCTTATCTTTTTTATTCCTTTACGATTGAAAGCTGACATTTTTTCGACCCCTCTTTTTGGCTTATACTTCAAAATAGAAAAGACTGACATTCAACTTTTTAGAATAGAAGATTAGACCATGAACGTATGGACACGGGCATGTTCAAATAGTGTGAATAGCGCTGTCATTTTAACATTTAGGTACTTTCCCTCAACCGACTTAAGCAGATAAGTTTCATCTTAGAGCTCACTTTTCCGCAATCCACAAACTCTTTTTTTTAAGCATGTACTTGATAAAGGGTGAATTCCAGCCGCACAAAATTCTGCCTAAAATCTCACTTAACTTATATTCATTTTTTAATGCGTTTTTCTGTCAATATGCAACATTGTTCAAGGTTTCTAGAGTCAATTGTATATGTGAAAACATTTAAATAAAGTTTTGTTTGTAGATTATTAGAAAGATTTGAATTTTTGATTTTTGATTTTAAAAGATTTAAATTTTTTATTTAATTAGTTAATGTATTAATTATAATATATTGATTTAGCATGAATTTAGATGTTTAACATGTTGTTTATAATATATAATAATTCTTTAAATTTTTTTTAAAAAAAATTCTTATCAATTAAATATCTAATTGTCCACCCAATTAATTTATGTGGTAAATTCTACCATCATCACTAAAATGTTTAAGAACCTTTGTAAGAGAACCTTGATAAAGATTATCATAATCATTTAAAGACATGATATTGACATAATTCATTATAATATTTTACAAAACTTCTCCTAAAAAATTATGTATATTTTTATAAACTATATGATAAAATCCTCTATCATCATCAAAATACTTAGATTTTCTTACAATAAAAACTTCCATATTAAAAATAAATATTTCAATAAAAATAACTATTATCCATTAAAAATATAATATTTTTACAAGCTATTAAAATATTTTTTAAAAACATTAAAAAAATTATAACAAATCACACGCAATGTTTTTACTAGAAGCTCTCTAAAACCATAATCGATATTCTAAATTCTAAAGTTCCTCGACACTTAGTCAAGTGACAGAAAACTAAGGACAATTACGACTGTCGGAAATAAACGCAATTGCCCTCGGTTAATTTTCTTCGAAATTAATAAAGGAGGAAAAGCGTTCGCCTGTATTGTAGCAGTATTTAGCTCACAACAAAATTTGCCCAGGTTCTCAGTTTTACAAGTCGGTTGAAAGATATCTATCGCCGACAAAAAATAATAAAGGTCTGTGGCAAGTTGGCAACTGACCATTGCTAAAATAATAAACGACAATGATTTGCTCCTTACTAGAACATCGAAATCATCACTCACTTTCACCAATATACCTTACAAAGCTAGAAAATTACTTTATTCAACGGCAAAGCCAAGCTACAGAGATCGATTCCAAATTTAAGAAAATGCAGAATGAATACATTGATGAAGAGATCTTTCATAAAGCAGTTCTGTAAATAGCAAAACGTCCATCCGCTGTAAAGTTAATAAGCCTAAGAGCAGAAATTCTCCTAAAAGACAGACAATCTAAGATAAATAATGACAACTCTGTCAAATACTCGGCAGCATAATGTACTGAGACAAAGTAAACTTGAACATTTCACTCAAAAAGCTTCGAAAATTACTCTATTGAAACGCACAAAATCTAAACCTAACCAAACACAGAAAGAACGGATAGATCACAGACATGTTCCACTCAAACTGTTCAGTAAGCAAAACGATCGAATCCGCTTCGCCGTAAAGTTTCAGTAAAGCATAAGAGCCTCGTGTACTTGAATTGAAGAGCAAGAATTCTCCCTAAATGAAAGAAAACTCACATTTTAATGCAGATTGCTCCTAAAAAATTCAGACAATTTACATGAAAGCAAATTAAAGTAGCTTGAATCAGATGCTGAGAATGAGATATGATGCAAAATCACCTTCACGCACGGCAAAGCCAAGATTTGAAGTTTTGCGTACAGACAAAATTTTCGAGCTTCAATGAGTTGAGTACCTTCACAATTGTCGAGAACTCGGTATTTTACATTACCAGTTATACCGCTTGTATTATAATTTACCGGCTAAAGTAAAAGCGTAAGCAAAAAAGCTTGATGTATACTGCTACGAAACCAAAGACCTACTTTAACAATAGTTATCAGATGCTTCAAGCTAAGTTTTCTGTCATCTCGTTTGTCTTATAGTGCAAGATAAGTAGCGCCGTTACCGTTATCTACCGTTCCGTTTGGTATGCGCGTATTTTAGCTGCCACAAGTTTTCCGAAAACGGAGTTCCGCTGGTCGGAATTGGCGTGCCGGCGGTAAGGCGGAAGCGCCAGCTGCGACGGATTCCGGTTGGGGCGTCGGACGGCTTGACCCCGCTTATTGATACGTCGCAATACTATGGTTTTTTTTTTTGTGGTGGTTCTAGTACTTCTTTTTACATTGCTTTTGGGGATTTCTTTTTGGATTCTTAAAATATGCGAAATTATGGGTGGTGGAGAAGACACTAATTGGAGAATGACTAGTTTGGAGGAAAAGGTGAAATAAAAGAAATTTTTTCAAATGTAGAATATGAGAAGAGGAATTTTTTTTTAAATTAGATAAATGTAGGTTTTGGAAATGGTTCAATTCTTTGTATAATCAAAAGAGACAAATAAAGTATTAAACATTACAAGAAACTAGTCTAGACATCAATTAGATAAGAAACAAAACAAGGTTGTTATAAAGTTGAAAGAAAATATAGAACCTACAATAAAATAAGTATAAAAATAAGTGAAAGGAAATCTAATGGGTGAAAGTCAAGGAGTTGAGAGCTCTAGTTGTCTCTTGTTCCTTTTTAAGAAATTTAAAATTGTTATCAACGAACTCATCCTCTATCTCATCAATCACAAACATTATTATTTGTTGTTTGGTTTTGAGTTCTCTTATTAGGACTAGCTTCCATTGGGGCGACTTTCTTTCTCAATCTCAATTGCAGCATGTGGATACTCATAGCATATTTTTTATTTTGTTCTTGCTTAAAGCAATCACCTTCTTAAGATCATTCCTTATGGTTTGTAGCACATTTGTCATATGTGTAATCCTAACTTCTTAATTAAGGCCTTTTCCTTAAGCATCAATATATCTAAAGGGAAATAGGAGATCCCAAAAAACCATTGAGAACCAGTATATGCCTCCAGTATCTATCACTTTTATTTTTTTCGTGATACAAGCATATACAACTATGCCTTAAAGCGAAAACGAGCATAGTTTAATTTCCAACACATTAACCCTTAGCGGAAATAAATTCAGTTTTCAAATCTAGGATAATTTCAACAACATAAAAACATGTAAATTAACATTTAAAGAATGGAAGAATAGACAAAAGAGGAAGAACACGGATATATGTGGAGAAAACACTTTCGGATTAAAAAACCCCACTCTAACAACACAGATCATTTGTATCATCAGCAACAAAATAGTTACAATACAAATACTGAGTCTATGCTCATGTAGGCTTGAACCAATGTATCTATATGTAACAACAATATTGCAATACACTTGTAGGCTCATAGCTTGTACTTGGAGATTACATCTTTCTCTTCTGGAGAAAATTCGGCAGCATAACCCATGTGAATCAAGCTTCTCTCACAACTCCTTTAGCATAACACTTGTATTTATAGAGTATATAGTAACCAAGATAGAAGTTTCCATAAACTCATGCCCATGCATGAACATGCAACAAGAAAGGCACTATATGCAAAAGCATCCAACATCCACATGCAAAAAAGCACCTATAAAAAAATTTGGCATCCACATTCTAAGTTTGACTCAACTAGGAATACAAATTACATCCAATGCAATTAGCAACATCCAATCTTGACTTTTCAAAGTGGGTGCCAACTCCCTAAAAAATAGGTACATGCCATAATTAACTCAAAAAGTCATGACACATGTCACCACTATGCAACTTCGACAAGTTTTTACAAACTCCTCTCTCCAAATGAGTGCCCAAGTGACAAGTGGCATTATGGTTCACTTTCATGAAGTATGCACAAATATTAATGCTTCAAATAAGCACCTGGGTGACAAGTGGTACTCTGTTGAGCTTCACGCCTTGCATGTAAGATATAACTCTCCCTGATGGGTCCCACAAAGTGTTATGAAAACTATTATAGTTGACAACTTAGGATATATCAATATTTGCATACTTATTTGTCCCAAAATTAATGCTAAGACTCAAAGGTTGAGACACCTTAATCCCAACATTCTCCCACTTGTTGAAGACTTGCCAAGAGTCCATGGAATCAACATGATTTACCTGCTAAGTGTTAACCGATGATAAAACATCATTGTGTATCCATACATGTAATCACATGAATCTCGAATAATGTTCTCATGCTCTAATCAAGACACCTACAACAACATCCAATATGTCCACCATCTCAAGCAATAGTTGTTTCCATCCTCCAAAGGAAAGGAATAATCCATGATGTATATGCACCAGTCTAAAGAACACAAGCATCATATTCAACCAATAGAAAATGCTATGGGATATTGCCACAACTCCACTATACTCATGAGCTAAACAGAAGTCCAACCAACTCCAAGCTCATAACTAGAACACAACTCTGAATTCCAAACTTCTCCAAGAACAAGATAAACCATCATCTAGAATAATAACCAAAACAGGTTGCCTACATCTAACTGATGAAACCACGAGATTGGAAATAGCATCCATAGAAAATGCTAGTATATCCAATCTACCATACCTCAAAAGGTACCCAAAACATCAACAAACTCATGCCAAGAAAATATCTAACCCATCAACTGCAATCACAAGCTCCCTGTGCCAAAATAGTCGATGAAGACAGACACATCTTGGAACTCTCACTGCATGGGTAATGTCTAGTCTGAAAAGACATCAAGGAATATCGAGTCTACCGATAGCACCACATAGAGGATTTGTCCATACAAAACGAAGAACCATCCACAATGACATGCACAACCTATAACCAACCGTTGCTAGTGCATCTCTCACCACAGGTTTCCCAAGATCTTCCAAATGAAGTCTACAAAGCTCTCCCATGTTCTCCACATTTGATAAAGGACAAATAAAGGAATCTTTATGTCATCACCCAAAACCAAGTGACCACACATGACCACAAACCAATGATCACCATAGCTTTGCACATGATCTCAACTCCAACATCATGTGAATCAGAACATCAAGGAAGAAAACCAAGACCAAAGAGAGAAACTATACACATGTAGAATGTCCTACTACATACACCTCTAAATACTCAGTTGTGCCAATTATGATCTCCTCCACAACCCCAAAAGGAAAACTTCAACAACACCCATCCTATTCAATCTCCAAAATCAAACACAACATATTAATCATGTAATCACATGGATGTAAGCTTCTCATGAGAAGACCAAACTAAGTCCATTTCCCATACCAGTAAATCAACCCACTACCATCTCCTAAACTCCTCATAAATGACATCATAATGTCAACTCATATTCTTAAGGAGATAACCATGTCACACATCTCTCATAATGAATCCTCCAGAACCACTTAACTATAGCTCAAGATCCATATCCATGAAATATAAGCATAACACCTGAGAGGACCAAAGGGTTATGCCTCTCAAGTGATAAACTGTCGAGTAGACCAAGAGTGGGGAATGAGAATGCTCCTCCAAGATAGTCATCATGAATCATCCAAGAGAAATCTCCTCACAGTTTTGTCATGAACACATGTGCATGTCTAGGTGAAAGACTCCTCGGATTTCCTATTGAGATCTCATCAAGAGCACCCATCTTAACATATTCTCTCATCTCAAGGGAAATATAGCTTCCATGATAAGCTCCAAATGCAAACACTGCACTCCCATGAATCTCTCAAGCACAAGACCAATGTACTCAAAACACAAAGAACTTTCTAGATCACTGTCAAAGTTCCAACTATTGTCAAGAACCTATCATGACATCATGATCTGAACAGTATCATGACAACACTCTAATATGTAATCAAGAATCCATCATGGAACAACACTAGAACTCATCCTCTCAATAGAGGATTACCATCTCCTCCAAAGGGATCACATGCTCCAAGTGAACAAACCATGGTCTCAAGAGCAATGTAATATTCCAAAACTCTAATGAACCATTAAGATTCTACCATAACATACCAACAACATACTTTAAACCAACATCACATGTTAGAGCATTATCAACACCCCAACCAAAGACTCCAAGAGTCCTCCATGGCTCAAAGGTTTCACACGTCTTCAATCTCATCAAGATGTCCATCTCCAAATAATGTTCATGCAAATGTGAAAGAACCCTTCTAAAGAAACAAGATCTAAGAGCTCCTCTTAGTACATCTACAACACTAAAGAAGATCATCCATCACCAAGTGATGAATCCACAGTCATTACTAAGGCTCCCACTAAACAATGATACTGAGCTCTCCAAGCATCATGACTCATCCATATCCTAATTTGAAGATCCTTTAGGTCCACAGACTCACATGTACATCTAATAATCATATCAAGTGGCACCAAGATCTCCAAGGCAAGGAAATACACCATTACTGTCACAACAGCTCACACAAAACAATGTATCCAAGCTATTCATGACATCGTGATAAAATATGCTACACGTCCCCACAATTGGCTATCTAGTTACTCAACACCAACCATCCTCTCATCACAAAGCAACAAACCAGTGCACAAGTGACCACAAACAAGGTCAACTAATACAATCTACACACTGAAACAACCTTGTGGATATAGACAGTCCATATCCGAGTTCTCCCACTATAATAAAAAAGGGTGGCCTACCCACATGACTGCATAACTTGTAGATCTAGTCACGGTTACATGCAAACCCATCATCACACTAGTAAATATCAAATCGAGATATCAAAGAAGATATCATGTAGCTTTTCATGAACTAAACACTAGATCACTAACAAATTTGATTTACCAGACAAAGCCACAACACCAGCACCATAATCTAGGACCCCTCCAAGCATTCACCATAGAAATTTCGAGTGACTAATCACATACCAACATCTCCATAAAGAGAAGATTTGATATCTCCTCAAACCATGCATGGAGTATACATGTAGAGCTACAACTATCTTACATCCAAAATCATCCAAAGACCATGACCTAGAAAATAGTTATCTACAAATCTATAAAACTATAATTTTTGTTTAACCATGTAAACTTTGTAAAACCACTATATTTTTTTAACACACATGAAAATCCACATCCACTTATCATCTGGAGCATCCAAAGGTCAGAAAGAAACTACAACAATTAATCTAGAACAATGGATTATCATGAATACTAATCACCATAGATTTTGAATGAAAAATCTAGAAAACCCTTAGATCCAAGGAACATGAATTTGAGCCATGCAAGTAGAAATAATTCATCAGGAAAGTAGAGGTACAAGAACTCTAGACCCATTTGTAGGCCAACTCCACCACCACCATGTACATGCATCCAAGAGAGAGATAGGTTATTCTAGAATCTTCTAGATCATCCAATGATCAACTCCGTAGCCTACATGCATTTGTGGATTATAAAATAGTGCCTTCCAATATCAGGAGCTAAAACAAGAATTTAGTACAAGCACAACACACCGCGGTCATAGCAACACAAGTATCTCTACATCACCTAGGGGCCCATCCCAAGCCCATCCTAGGCACCCAATATGAATACTCTACTACACACAACCATGAAGTGTAACCATGCCCCATACATCAAGGTTATTCAGTTGTCTAACCAGGAGCTCCAAATCAATTTCATATTACAATAAATCTCATGATCAACTCCAAACTCTCCATATTTCACTATCCTTTACTCTGCTTGTCTCCTCAAAATAAAGATCAACTATAGAGCTTCCACTCATTTAAGGATTAAGAATCAGCCCATTCCTTCAACTCAGATTCCCTCAAGCCTCCAAGGCTAAGGAATCACTTGAAGGAATACCTATAACACTAAATACTGCATGCATCACCATGCAAGCTCATGCAAGTGACATGCAAGCACATGCAAGTAAATACAACACACATGCAAGTACATCCAACATAATCCCATGCAAGTACATGCAACACCAATGCAAGTACATGCACATGCAAATCTGGAATTGAGCTCTGATACCAAATGAAGGGAAATAGGAGATCCCAAGAACCCATCTAAGAACCGGTATATGCCTCCAATATCTATCATTTATTTTTCTTTTTCTTGATATAAGCATATACAACTATGTCTTAAAGAGAAAACAGACAAAATTTAATTTCCACCACATTAACCCTTAGAGGAAAGAAATGTAGTTTTCAAATTGTAAGAGAGGGGGACCAACCACGTTAAGGCTTCGAGTCATGGAGAGCCAAGAGCAGAGGGCTGCCCCTAAATTACCTCACTCTAAAAGGATGGAGATCGAGAATGAAGAGAATTATGTAGTAATTTTGTCACTCTTCATACCTGAGGCTCAGTTTTAGGCTAGGAAACTTGGTTTTCGGAGTTGATACTACACCTTAGACAACTCTTTGTCTGAGGATAGCAATGCAGTTCTAAGATGATAGAGGAGTGTGCTAGCGTCTCTCTAGTGTGATAGCATCCATACGGCTAGAAAATAGGAAGTACAATCAAAACTACCTAAAAGCATACTAACAACCTAGCTAGTTGATGTTGATGGAAAAAACATAATAAGGAAGTACAAAAAATAGAGACGAAGATGATAAAATAAGTAAATAAGAGCTAAGGTGACAAAGAAAATCTCACAAAGACGTTAGTTTTCCAGATAGCTCCGAGCACACATTCACCTACACACAAGAAAGAGGGAAAATTATTGGGGTTGTATAGGGTTCTGCCTCAATCAAACCCCCTTTTTGGTGTTTCCACTTCCATAGACAACAAAATAGCAACGAAATAGAATAATACGATAAAGGAAAGAAGAAAGTAAATATTGCAATGAACACTAAAAAAAAATACTAGGTACTCAATCAAATCACAAAGGAGAGGAGTGAAGCGTTACCACCTCCACCAAAAGCTCACTAGCTAATGGAGGGAGAATGCAAGGACTTGGCAAAGTCACCACAATTGCAGCTTTGATGAAGGGAGGTCTCACAGGACACCAAGCCCACATTTCTATGGCTTGCCTCACACTTGCAATGTGGAGTTGATGGATCTTCAAAGCTACTACAATGCTCAACAATGGACTGCAAGAATGTTGCTTGAGAGTGAAAGAGTGAAGTGATTGCAAGAAGATGAAGTGAATGAATGTGAAGAGGATTATATGAAGTGAGAATGAATGTTTTTGAAGGTGGGATGGGAATAATCTACCATTTTTGAGGTTGGTTGGTCAAAGAGGGACATTACAATTTGGCCCCAATCGAGTGTGTAACGCCTCTGCTAGCTTGAAATGTAGGAATCCGTCAGGGACAATAGTGCACCATGCAGACATTTGTGCTCCACGCATGTGTCCCCAATAAATATTCTCTCACTGACACACAGGACAGATGCCAAGTGGATAGAAAGAAAGTGAATAATGTGGAATTTTTCCTTTGGATTTGATTTTCTAAGGTGAGGATGTGTGAAAGGGGAATTTTTCTAAGGGGTGCAAATTTGTTCCAATATACTTTTCCCCCACTTTAGCAAGCATGAATATCGATGAATGCTCGATAAAGTAGATCAAAGAGATTGAAGAGATATAAATGTATACCTAAATCATCGAGGAAGCATACCGCGATCTAGCGAACTTGAAAGCACACAGTTGGAAAAGGACTCCACAGATACTCTCCCTAGGGATTTTTAAACAAAAAGACTCCATAGCTTTGCAAAACTATGAAGCTGCACAAAGTACACCGAAGGCCCTCAGACCAACGATGGACAAATCCCACAGGATGAAATCGTCTTACAAGCCCAGAGACCTGCAAGAAGGCAACCCCCAAGTTGTCTCTCATGAAGGAAGCCCAGAGATGTAAGCGCCTTATAGGTCTACAGACCTGCAAGGAGGCATCCCCCACATTCTCTCTCATGAGGGAAACCCAAAGAAGTAAGCACCTTACAAGCTCACAAACTTGCAAGGAGGTGTCCCCCAATTTCTCTCTCATGAGGGAAACCCAGATGTAAGGGGACTCTATAGAGTCGGATTGGAAAGAGGCTTTATAGGCGCACCTGCAAAGCAACATGTTAACTCGTAGATAAAAACATGTCAAAAAATAAAGCAGACAGTTACGCAGACCATCAACAAATTGGAAGGATTTCAAAGGGGTCCCTTGGGAACCCTCCAAAATAAGAGGGATCCACTCAACCGAAGCGTTGTTTGAAAGTATAAAAGAGCTGTTTTTTCTCCAATCGATTCATCATCAAGGAATCCTTTCAAAAATTGTTCACTTCATTAAGGAATTTGAAAGGAAGAAAATTCCCCCTCGCGAGGGTAAGGTCGAGGCTTCTCCCGTAGGAAAAAGCTACTCCCTCCTCAAAGGAAAGTTCTCAAATTATTTCTTTGTGAACCCATGATGAAGGAAACACATTTCGTTAGGAGTCCAAGTCGAGAATGCAATTTTTGAAAAAAGGTTGCAAGGGTTTTTTTAGAAAAGATCCATTGGCAACAAATGTGTTTTCTGAAAATTAAAAATCATTGTGAAAGCGATATTGTCACACATAGGAGGGACAACTCAAGCAAAGAAGAGAGAAAGATAAGGAAAGGATAAAAAGAGACAAAAACACCACAAATAAAGGACACAGGGGCGATCTAATATTTTGAGGTCTGAGTTGCTCATGAATATATAAATAAGTATAATAGTAGTATATAAATGAACTTTCATCAACCCCCTACTATATCAAACCATATGAAGAACGCATGAGAAGACAATGTAAAAATAAAAAATTGGGTCAACATGGAAGGGAAGCCTAAATCCCCCCAACACTTTGCATCGTCCCCAATTTTCTAAAAGTCAAAACACATAACAAAGGAAGAATGATGATACAAATAGAAGAAGGTTTATGACAAAAAATCACTCTTGTATCCAAGCACCAACAAGGGTGACAAGGGTCATCTAGGAACACATAACACAAGAACGGGGGAACACATCACAACACACACATATCTAATCTAAAGATAAAGAAGAGGCCTCCCCCTAACACTCATCAACCAAGAGGTCGCCCACTTCCCAATCTAGATCATTATAAGGAGAAGGAAGATGAGCCTAAAGTGGTGGAATATTAAGGGGAGGAGCTTTTGGCCCTCCCCTAACAAGGGCTAAGGAAGAAGACCTCGCAAGGTCTCCTCCACTAGGCTCTTATGGAGCTATGGTCAGCGATTTCGCGAAGATGTCCGACAAGGCCGAAACTTCGTCTAGAGAGTTGAACATGCACTTTACTAGAGTGACATGTTGTACCTCAATAGACAGGGAGGATGGTGCCTGAGATTCACCGCTTGTCTCACTGAGTGACTTGGGAGCGATGACAAACTCATTAGAATTTGGAACTTGTTTCGTCACTAGAACAGAACAAGATAGCGCAAAACCACCCTTCAAAGAAGGTGAGCTCCTCTTTCACCCCCCATTGCTAGAAGGACTAACCTCCACTTTCTGCTTTGTCAAGGAATATGAACTTCCCACAGACGAGGTAAGAGGCATGAAGGAGGAGGAGGATAAAACTGTGGCGGACACCACTGAGGTATTCACCATGTCCATAGGTTTAGGGAATGATGGGACGTCTGGAAGGGACATAAAAATGGGTGACTCAATCGAAGGAGCGATAAACACCTGCACCTTTTTAGGGTCAGGAACATTCACACTCATAGCAAGAGCCAAAAGCGATACTGAACTTGATTGAACGGAAGTAGAGGGGAGGAGAGAGGACACAACAGAAGGCCTTGGAGCAGGGTAGTCATCTCCTCTTCCTTTTTTTGCAAAGCGGCCTGCTCAGTCTCCAAAGCCTTTCGTTGGTGCTTGCACTTGTGTGTAAGGCAGTTTCTGTAGCTCTTTGAGCTAGATTCTAGGAGCTATGAAGGGAATGAACGCTCATGCTCAACCATAGGGGTGTCCATCACATCCATTTTTGGTGGAGGGACAGACTCCTAAATGGGAGCAGGAGGGAGCAATTGAGAAACAATGGGGGGAAGTGGTTCTAGCGCCTCAGTGATAGGCTTGTTCCCATTCATTTCTTTTGGAGCAAGAGCGGTGGGAGGCTGCAGAGGCTGAGACATAAAGGATTCCCCTCGAGGACCTTTCCTTCTACTGTATAGGGAGGACCAAGGTCCAGGATACATAGAGGGAAGATCAGATAATCGAATCTTGGGCTTACACCAAGCGGATATCATCGGACTCCTTAGGTCAAATCAAGGAGTATTCATCCAAAACTCTTCTTTGAAAAGAGGAGAAAAAGAGGCACCCCAAGTACGGGTAGGCTTCTCCTTTCCCTTTTAAGAAGAGGAGGCAGCTTGCTGCTGCACTACCAAAAGGGTCAAATTTGGTTATCCTTTTCCCCCGATCTTATACTTTACATAGCTACAGTAGAGTTAGTTCATTCTTGGAGGAAGCGAACTAACCAGGGTGGGCCAAAAATGATCTAACGAGTCATACCCATGAGATACCAATGGCTAGTATCCAGTGTCATGCACCACGTGCATAGCACCTTCATAGGATAATTTCAAACACTTATTAATGACGGAAGCAATTTCGTTCATGGAAGCTAGTCAAGGTATGCCTAACTTGACTCTGAACAAATCTTATTTTAGAATAACGTCAAAGGTTGTGTCTACGGCCCTAGGTCCAACTAGGATAGATAGTTATTGAGCCACACGGCTTGAGAGCAAGACCATCATGTGTACGTATGGTAGAATTTGTTTCTTCATACTCCTTCCTATGCAATGAAAATAGCCACAATGTCTCCTCTATAACAACATTCACTCGTCTCGTAGGTTCAACTAAGACCTTTATCATAATGGTCCCATTGATGCGAGCATGATTGTAGAGGGAAGAGGCCTTATTGTTCAAGGGCATATCGTGTGATGTGAATGTCACACCTAGCGATCTAGTCACAGGCTACAAGGAAGGAGTAGTTATGACCATGTTAAGATATGCCTCACGCTGAGTGGTAGAATCGAAGGGATCAATAATTAAGTTAGTAGAATGTGACAGAAATGGGTCCATGTAGATCTACAACTCACTATTTTCTTTTGCCACCAATTTATTTGTATTTTGTTTACTCCCATCGAGATGAATAGTACCATCCTCAATGTGGTCCTATATCTCATGACACAGGTGCATGCAGCATTCAGTATCATGTCTATTGACTCGATGGTACTAACATAATGCATTCACATTGTACCAATCAGGGTAGGGTTCCCTAAGAGGTTTAGGGTTCCCCAATGTTATGATCTTATCCTTCATCAACTTTTGTAAGATGGAAGAATAAGATTTTGCTAACTTTGTGAACTTTTTGTTACGTCTGAGGTTGTTATCATCCACCATGGCTACTACATTCGAAACAGCCTTTCCTTTTTCTGAGATCGATACAATGGATTTCCTTTATGAACGGAAGCGCAAGGAGGATCCCTCGAACTGAACTACCATTTGTTGATATTCTCGTAATGTCACACACAAATGCACGAAAGAAGGGTATTTCATAAGGGAAAACTTTTCCTACCAAGGTCTCTGCAGGTTCCCAATGAACACCTTTTGTACGTCAGAATCGGGTAGCGGGTACGTGATTTGTGAGAATATCACTTGGTATCACACTATGAAATTAGTTATTTTCTTGTTGTCCCCTTTCTTGCATCGAATGAGATCTAAAAAGGTCATCTTTGGTCTGATGTTGGCTTGGAACTGTTGGAGAAAATGATTCACCAATTGATCAAATGATAAGATAAAGTTGTTGGGTAAGGAATAGTACCACTCGAGTGATGTATCCTTAAGAGATCGAGGAAATAATTTGGCCATCAATGCATCATGATGGAATAATTTTGTACACATAGTATTAAAGGTGGACACATGCTTTTGTGGGTCCCCTTTGCCGCCATATTTTTCAAATTTGGGAATCTCCATTCCTTGTGGGAAGGGAGTGTTTAGGATTGTCACCAACAATGGGCTATGTCAAAATAAGGGATGAAAGATAGGTTGGGTGGAGGCTTGGGATAGACTTGCCAATTGGTTATGCATTCGACCCATGTTCTAAAGCAGGGTGTTCAAAACAGGGTCAATAGATGACATAGGACTAGTGGAACCTCCAAAACCACCGCCACCAGCACCACCTCTGGAACCACCTTTGTAGCCACCGTTGTTACTATTGTTGGAGCCACCACCACTAGTAGGGCCTCCACCAAAACCACCTCCACTACCAAATCCACCTCCATTGCCTCCACCATTGCCACCTCCACTACCAAAGCCGCCGCCACTCATTCCACCATAACCTCTACCACCTAAGGCAATATGAAGGGTGAAACTAAACCCAAGGGGTATTTTATTCACCTTGATGGTGTTAGGCCTTTGGGAAGCAGAAGCAATACTAATCATGAGCCCTATCTTGACCATGCATACAGATGTAGTGGGTATTGAGACACCTAATTGTCTTTCATAGGCATCGAGCACTTCTCCTCGAGTAGTACCCGATCTAGGCCTATACGAAGGGACATAAACTTCAGTTAGATTAGTGAGGCCACATAGAAATTCTATTCTCGTTCAATATTTCCCTAGAAATTTTCTCACCTCGCTTGCAATCTTAGTGGCTCTTGCCATGCTCGATGCTTTTTCTAAGTGATTTACAAGGTCTAGCAATTTATTATCTAACACCATAATATTTTATGCAGGAATGTGCACCACATCATCTTCATCCATGGACAAAGGTGTAGGGGATGCAGGAGGAGTACAGACATGAGTGGTCTCTTCCATGAAACCCATCTCGTCAGCATAGTTTGTAGGAAAACTAGTAATAAATTCATTAGTTAAACCAGTGGGAAAACTGGAGGTGAAACTAGAATTGACCTTCACCTTCTCCATTGGTATGTGTCATACACTTCTCCTAACAACATACCCAAAAGTCATGGATTGGGTTTGTGATGCTCACAAACCTTCACAACACTCGGGGTTACAACAATCACAAGGAATGAGGTAAAAGGTTCAACACAGACAAATGGATAGACATTATTCATGTCGGGTTCACCAAAAATGTAAGAGAGGGGGGCCAACCACGTCAAGGCTCCAGGTCACGGAGATCTAAGAGTGGAGGGCTTCCCTAACTTACCTCACTCTAAAAGGATGGAGATAGAGAATGAAGAGTACTATGTAGTACTTTTGTCACTCTTCAAACCAAAGGCTCATTTTTAGGCTAGAAAAGTTGGTTTTCAGAGTTGATACTGCACATTAGATAGCTCTTTGTCTAAGGATGGCAGCACAGATCTAGGACAACAACACAACACACTAGCATCTCTTTGGCACGTTGGCATCTATACAACCAGAAAATAGGAAATACAGTAAAAACTACCTAAAAATGTACTAACATCCTAGCTAGTTGATGTTGATGGAAAAAATATAATAAGGAAGTACATAAAATAGAGACGAAAATGATAAAATAAGTAAATAAGAGCTAAGGTGACAAAGACAATCTCACAAAGGCATCAGTTCGCCAGCTAGCTCCGAGCACACATTCACCTACACACAAGAAAGAGAGAAAATTGTTGGGGTTGTATAGGGGCCTACCTTAGTCAGACCCCCATTTTAGTGTTTCCACCTCCACGAACATCTAAATAGCAACGAAATGGAATAATATGATAAAGGAAAGAAGAAATTAATGATTGCAATGAACACTACAAAACAATACTATGCTACTCAATCAGTTCATAAAGGAGAGGAGTGAAGCATTACCACCTCCACCCAAAATCTCACTAGCCAATGGAGGGAGAATGCAAGGACTTGGAAAAGCCACCACAACCACAATGGTGATGAAGGGAGGTCTCGCAAGACTCCAAGCCCACAGTTCTATGGATTTCCTCACACTTGTAATGTGGATTTGATGGAGCTTCAAATTTTCTACGATTCTCAACAATGGAGTGCAAGAATACTACTTGAGAGTGAAAGAGTGAAGTGATTGCAAGAAGATGAAGTGAATGAATGTGTAGAGGATCAAAAGAAGTGAGAATGAATGGTTTAGAAGGTGGGATGGGCAGAATCTTCCATTTTTAGGGTAAAGTTGGTCAAAGAGGGACGTTATAATTCAGCCCCAATTGAGTGTGTAACGCCTCTACCAGCTTCAAACGTAGGAATCTATTAGGGACGACAATGCACCACGTAGACATTTGTGTGTTGTGCGTACATCCTCAACAAACATTCTCTCACTAACGGATAGGATAGATGTCAAGTGGATAGAAGGCAGGTGGATGATGTGGAATTTTTCCTTTGGATTTGATTTTCTAAGGTGAGGGTGTGTGAAAGGGGAATTTTCCTAAGGGGTGTAAATTCTCACCTATACACAAATGTAGGATAATTTTAGCAACATAACGGTATGTAAATTAACATTTAAAGAATAGAAGAATAGACAAAAGAGAAAGAACATAGATATATGTGGAAAAAAAAATCTGGGTAAAAAGCCCCACACTCCAACAACACAAATCATTTGTATTATCAACAACAAAATAGTTACAATACAAATACTAAGTCTATGCTCATGTAGGCTTGAACCAATGTATCTATTTGTAACAACAATGTGACAATACACTTGCAGGCTCATAACTTGTACTTGGAGATTACATCTTTCTCTTCTGGAGAAATCCGGTAGCATAACCCCTATGAATCAAGCTTCTCTCACAACTCCTTTAGCATAACACCTATATTTATAGAGTATATATAGTACCCAGAATATATGTTTCCATAAACCCACACCCATGCATGAACATGCAACAAGAAAGGCACTACATGTAAAATCATGAAACATGCACATGAAAAAAAGTACCTATCATAAATTTGGGCATCCACATTCTAAGTTTGACTCAACTAGGAATAGAAACTACATCCATACACAACTCCCCTTGCAATTAGCAACATCCAATCTTGACTTTTCAAAGTGGGCACCAAAATAGGTACATGCCATAGTTAACTCAACATACCTTGACACATGTCACCATCGTGCAATGCCGAGAAGTTTTTACAAACTCCTCTCTCCAAATGAGTTCCCAAGTGACAAGGGGTACAATGGCACACCTCCATGAAATATTCACAAATATTAATGCTTCAAATAAGCATCTGGGTGGGCGGGGGGCCTAGCTCAATTGGCGAAAGCATCTTGTTGCAGGTAAGAGATCATGAGGTCTAGTATCCCCCCAAACTCGTGGTATCGGAGGGTGTGTCATGCTAGTGCCACCATTCACGTGAAATTTTTTTACCAGATGCACTGCATTTTATAAGGGGGTGAATACCTGAGCGATTCCTGCAATCTAAAAAAAATAAGCATTTGGGTGACAAGTGGAACTCCATTGAGCTTCACACCTTGCATGTAGGATGTAACTCTCCCCAATGGGTCCCACAAAGTGTTATGACAACTATTATAGTTGGAAACTTAGGATTTATCAATATTTGCACAATTATTTATACTAAAATTAATGTTAGGACTCAAAGTTTGAGACACCTGAATCCCAACAATATCCTTGAAGATGTCTTAATAGTCTTTGTTGAAAAATTAATCCATAGAAAATTAAGGGAGATTTTATTCAACTATTGATATAAGAGATCAATCCTAAATTTAATTTTATAGTCTTTAATACCATTTAAGAATATAATGGTGAAAATTGACATCATTCTCCAAATTATCTATCATATCATCCAAATTCCTTACAAGTTCCATTTTCTCCTCCACACCTTTAGACACCTACCTAAAAGCTTAAGAATCTCCTAAAATAGAGATTGGGTCCTCTATATTCTCCTTATTATTGTCATTCCACCACTCTATCACCTCTCCATCGATTTCCTTACCTTTACCCTTGTTCTACTAAGCTCCTTCATTATCACCAAGATCCTGCCTCTTCTTAATCTTCTTTTTCTTTGCTACAATCGACACCTCTAATACACTCTAGTCTTTATATAAGCCTTCAATAACAATGCGATTCTTCCTTTTAGCCTTGCTCCCATCCCCAAATAGCTTGATGACATCTTGAGAAATGGCCTTGGGGACTTCGATGGTCATAGACCTAAGGATACTATCCTCCTTTCCCAAAGCACAATTTGGGAATTTTTAATTTTTTCCTCCCTCTCATCCAAACCCCTAGGAGGATCCACATCAACTACATAAATCTCCATAGAGGGAGTCAAATTTCCATCTTCAACTTGTTTATCCACAAGAAGAATAGGGATTTTCACTCTCCTCAATTAGACATCAACAATAAAAACTTTCAATAATATTAATAGAAAAATGGGATACCCACTAACTTATTATGTCTAAAGTGGCTTTAGAAGAGTGAAGTGGTAGAATTAAACACATCTGAAACTACCTTCCAAAGTTAATTTTATAATTTGCAACCCCTGGTATCCCAAGGCTTGGGAAGGGAATCTCCAAGATAACCTAGTTGATTTTTTAAAAGTTTTTCATAACTTTTAAGAAATACCTTGATAGTTTCTTTTTCCCACCTCATGTCCTTAACTATCTTGAAATAAGATAAAACTAGTTATAATTGTATTTCAATTCCTTGTTTCTTTAAAGAGAGATAAAACATAGAAATGTGGTATACAAAAAAGTAATAAGAAAAATATTTTGACCTATCTAAGTGTTATTTTCCTAAATAAGAGCTATATTCATTTCCTAGATGAAGTATTATTATTTATGCTAATGGATTAAAGAAATGTGAAATAATAAGAAAAAAAATTATATTCTAGAAAAATAAAATAGAGACAAGAACATAGAAAGATGCAAAATCTAAAGAAGGTTTCAAAGAGTTGATACAATATAGATTATAGATTCCAACACAATACAAGGATGATAGCACTAGTATACTTGCATCAAAAAAAATTGTGGTCCTCCATACACAAAGAGGCAAAACTAAAGCATAGCTTAACATATAAGATATGGGAACAAAAATACACACTAACACTGAGAGATAATATAAGAATATGATTGAATAAATTTAGATATAAGTTAAATTCAAATAAATGATGAAAATATAACAAAGGAAGGATATTACAAAACTATCATGTGATTGCTTCACCAATGGTACCTATAGCTAAAGAGAAAGAAAAAGGTTGACTACTTAAGGGCTTGCCAAAATGACCAAACCCTAAAGATGATTTTTTACCTCCATAGGTAGTATTAAGAGGAAAAAAATTGTTTAGATTTGTGTGTACTCTTAGATCTTAACTGTAACTTTAATTTAAAGAAAAAAAATATAATAATCTATAGTATTAAATATCTATGTCTACATAAATTTTAATATCTTTCTTTGTATGAGAGGGAAAAGTGGGAGATGTGGGTTCACCAAGAGCTTTGTGAATGAAATGAAGATTAGCTAAATAGCATGGATACACTTAAATAAAAACTATTATTACCTCATGAGAAGAAAAGAGGACCCAATTCTAGCATAAAACTCATAAAGAAGCAAACGACAAATCATGAAGCAAAATAGAGGGTTATAACAAGATTAGATATCTCAATGGATAAAGCTACACATAGAGATTTATTTAGATGTTCGAAACATAACAACTCAGAAATAACTTTCAAATAATATGAGAACAACTTGTAGTGTAGGAAATTGCATACCCTTTACAATTTCACACTTTGTTTGGGTCCCTTAAATTATTGGACCTAATTAAGCTTCTGTTTTGCCAAACTACGCATTCCAAAGCCTTATTTTTCATGTTTTCCAAAAGTGAAACCAACATTGAATTAATACAATTAATATTTTAATCACATTGGAGAATGAGTATCCTAGACTTATAGGTCAGGATCCATTCGCCCAAGGGTGTGATAGAACCCAAAATTTCCATTTAAATTCTAAGGTTTTCCCATAATTCTTCATTACAAATCCTAAGTCTTTACCCACTTGAAATGAAAATTTCCTATCTTTTTGTCAAGAAAAAATCATCCTTTTCGCCATCCAAAATGCTAATACACCTTATACCTTACACCGCTGCCTTAATATTTATCTTTTTATATCATACCGCTTTACCACGGCCTCCCACAATGGGCTCGCAGTATGGCGGTAGTGGCTAGAGGAGTGGGCATGAAGTGTTTACTGCGCTAGCGCTCGCAGTCAATTCATTAACCGTGGTAGCATAGTAAACCATTAGCAACCGGCGAAGCAATAGTCAGGAAACTATACCGCATTACCGCCGGCCATCATTTCATACACCGTGGTAGCACGGTAAACCGTAAGCTGTTAGTAGGCTGACAGTGGCGAACGGGTAACGGTTACCTCGCAGTATCGTGAGCAAGCATCGATCAAACCACGGTAATGCGGTAACACAAGGTAGACAATTAAGAAGTGGCGAAGATAACAGCTAGTGGCTACCACGGTACCACTGGCAGTCAGGCCAATGACAGCGGTAGCGCAGTAGACATGGAGATAACCATCATGGTGGGCAGAGATTGTGATGGGACCAGTCAAAGTCAAGGTGGTAAAATGATAAGGGCCACAAGGAATAAAGTATAAAGAACCATAAGGTTTAAAATGAAATATTGAAGGTCGGTAAAGTATTAAAACAAGATCGAATGCATAACTATGTAAAAAATATTTAATTTTCCAATAAGGCAACACAATTAAATATTTTAACTACTGTCAAGGAATGTGAACGGATATAACAGAAAACTGAAGGGTTGTGAATCTTCGAATGTTATTGTATAAATTTGTAGTAAAAATCAGACAACAAGAGAGGTGGTAGGTTAGGGGTAGAAGAGAGATATTTCTAGAAAATAGACTAGGAATGAAAATAATGTACAGACCTTCCTGAAACAGAGCAATGGAAACTAATGTTCTTAATTGGTGAAAACATTTTGGTTCAGTTGTTGAGATGCTATAATTTGTATTATTTTTTATCTTGGTTCTCTCCAATTCGAAATCTTTTGATCATTTGAGTTAATGTATCAAGCATAAATTTTGATTCATCAAGGTGCATGTTTTCACTTTGTGTGATTTTTATTTGCTGGTGTCTCAAGTTAGAATTAAATCTCTTCAAGTAAGTCACAGTGTTTGAGAGATTTATTTTGGATAATTTGAGAAGAACCAAGTTAGAAAACATTCTAGCATAATTTGTGCAAGCCATAAATAAATGAAATTATATGCCAATCATAAGATTTTATTTTATAAAGTGCCTAACAACTTAAAATTAAACCAGAGAGGGAAAACACATATCATTTGCTATTTTTGACTTTGTTGCCCAATGGATAAGGCACTGATCTACCTCAACCCAGAGATAGGATTTCATACAAACAATATATTCAAAATCCTTTCTTTTGTGCAGTAGGAGTAGGTGTAGTAATTTTATCTGTCCACTACCCTTTGCCATTGTGGATAGATTGTTCAACCAGAGAATACATTTCAATCTGCATCATTCACATAGGTTCACCCGCCTAGGTCTATCAAAACCTGAAAAGCAGAAGGTACAATTACATCAATTGGCTTTGTACGTTGGCCAAGCTCTCAACATGGTGAATGGGTCCCCTTCAAGTCCTAGGACCCATTTTTAAATATGTTTTGTGCAGTATTTTAATGATTCAAATTCAATATTCAATTGTCAGCTTTTGGAATCTAATTTTCAAGAAATTAGATAAACACCTACAAATACATAGTCTTTTTAATCAATTCAAATATAAGAAAACATTCTAAGCAACACTATCAATAGATCCTATTGAGAAAATATTATTGTCAAGAGCATTCAAGAGCCGATTTATTAGTCATTTGTTGCAGCATTCAAGATCCTATAATCATGTCATCTTGTGAAGGCTAATATGTATTGTTGATCCTAAAGCATCCAAGAATTTTCAAGTGTCCAAATCCATCAAGCAAAGCAAGATCAAGTTCCTTGGAGTGGTGTGTTTGTCTTCAGTCCTCTAAAATAAGCCATTGAAGGTTTAGTGAGTTGTAGCAAGCAATTTTTCATTCATCATTTCCTGATCTATTTCCATTATCTTTCTATCAAGGTTTAATTACCAAAAATGGGGTTTTATTAAGACAAACCCCCCATTCAAACACAATTAATTTCTCTTTGTATGTGCAGAGTACGAGTTGAAGAAGGATTGAAGATCTTGAAGAGAAATTTTGTATTCTTGCATAAGTTGTCATCATTGTTTTCAAGTCACGGAAACTCAAATTTAGATTTTATTTTTGGCTTTTCGACAGTGGAACCTATGGAAAATAGAAGCTAAGGTCCTACCTCAAAGGATTTCAAAAATAATTTTCAGAAGCTTTAACCAGGACCCATTCGCCTTAGGGTGAAGTTGTCCTTCAACAGAGCTCAAAACATAATTTTGGTGATTGGTACATGTGTCCTTACCCTTCTCATATTTTTCTGCAAACTATGGTTTTTGTTTTTGTACTTTCAAGAATTTACATTTCATGTTCTAGGTCTTGTTCATTTATTTTAAGCATTTCATATCATTTCAGTTTGGTTTTTGATCTATCCTATTGTCTTAAGGACTAAGATCCAGGTCTGATTGACTCACCTTTGAGGTCGAAATTTAATCTCTACTCCTTGTGATCTCTTTCCTAATGAAATTTCTTTGGGAGAGAGATAAATATAGAAAATACCCCTTATTCATTAAGGAACGCCTTTCCCTAACATTTCATTTTGGTGAACCGGACATTTTACATCATACTTTTCTAATTTGGAGATCTTTGAAACCCTAGATCTATGTTTTGTATCATCTTGTCTTGCATTGCATTTAGGGTTACATATTGCATATTTGTATCATCTAAATTCATAAAATACAAAAATATTGTGAATAATTTCTACATAATAGCTTGCATTAAAGTGTGTTTAAGTCATTTAGATTAGTATTTCATTCAAATTTGCATTAAAAAAAAAATCATTTTGTTCATATATTGTCATAAAAGTGCATTTACATTTCATCGGAATACTACAAAATACTATCACTTTAGTAACACTTCGCAACTAGAAACAATAAACATGAATAGTAGCATAGACATTCAACTTTTCATTTTCCAGAACCCTAAGTATGGATTTATTTGCCCAAGGGAAAATTTGTCCTGGTACACGTGTCTTGATAAATTTTTGCATGTATTTGTGTAACTGTGTCTGCTTTTTGTTTCTATTGGTAAATCTGTGTTCTAAAATTTTGAAATTGTGCTTTTGCATATTAAATAAATTTGACCTATTACATGCACTTTGGAAAAAATTGAAAATTTTATGTTACTTTTCTATATTCAATAGCTTCTTCATTACATAGTTTGGATAGATTAAGTTTTTCATTCTTGCAAATAATTGAAACCGTAGACCATCCTAAAATATTTAACAAGCAAACATTAAATGATTAACCTTGGAGAAATCATATTCATCTAATCATGTCAAATCTTTTTTTGCAACTGCACCTAACCCTCAAGCCCTTTAAAGTAGTGATGAATTTGATATGTTATATGAAACCCTTGAGGATTTCATCTCACCAAGATCATCCACTAAGGCTTGTAATACTAAAACACAACAAAGAGAAGTCAATGCAATCACACCATAGCTTATCATTTACCCACCTTCACAACAACCACAAAACCAAACCAAACCCGTTCTTATCATAGGACCACCTCAACACAAACCAAAACCTCCAGGACAACTTAAATTTTGCAAGGAAACTCACTAGTAACAATTTTTCAGAGCGACCAAGTTATCATTTCATCACTCATACATACAACATAAGGAATAACAGGCAACCACAAACTATTTCTACATTGGTACCACCTCCTCAGCCCATTTTTCCTAGTGCTCCTCATTTACCTTCACATAGTGGAAATGAGTATGATCTTGTTGAACAAATTTGCAACACTCCTGCTAATATTTCTTTAGAGGATTTCATTCAAGCATCACCTAGTTATCATAGCATGCTTCAAAATTCTTTAAAACAAGTTGTGGTCCCTCCTAGTACACAATCGAATGATGTAGTAGCCCTAATTCAAGTTATGAACTTGGACAATATAAATATTTTTTTTCATCAAAATGAGTTACCTCTATTGGAAATACAAAATAAAATGATGCTTTGATGATAGTGACTAGTATTAAGAATGGTAATCACAAGTTTGGAATTAAGTGCACTCTCATTGATAATGGTTCAACACTCAACATTTTTAGTGTAAACCTTTTGGATAAATTTAGAGTAGACAAGACAAATTCAACCAGATTCTTTATCTATCGATGGTTTTGATAATGTGGGAAATCAGCTGCTTGGTGTGATAACATTACCTATAAAATTTGGTAGAGTTACATTACAAACTACCATCCATGTCATGCCCCAAGAACTCTCATATAATATCCTCTTGGGTAGTCCATGGATTCACAAAATGATTGAAGACCCTTCAATGCTTCATTGTCTAATGAAATACACTTATAAAAATAAAGTGTACACAATTAAAGTAGACTTACAATCAGAAAGTTGTTTCCAAATTGAAATAGGAATGAAAATTCCTTTGAGAACATTGATACCTACTTCAAAAGTGGAACCTATGAAAGAAGAAGAAAAATATACGTGCCTTTCACCCATGACAATGTTATCGATGGATGATTTGGGATCATTATATTTTATACCTACATTCATGGGAGAATACAAGATTATACACAAATTAGGAAAAGAGAAAGAAGTTTCCATAATATCAACACAATCTGAGTCATTCAAATCATGTGAGTCTGTAACTTTTAGCAAAGAAGCGGAAAACATAAATTATACATCCACATATGATGAGTGTGATCATGAGAAACCACCTTCTTCAAAAGAAATGAAAAAACTTCATGGAAGGGGTTATAAATTTTTGAAATAACTTGGCTATAATAGAAAAGGATGTGATGCTAAAGAACAAGGTATATGTGTCCCTATAGAACCCACCTTGCAAGAACAAACGAGATAGCTTGGTTATTCAAAATAAATGAAAGCATCAAAGAAACCTTTGCTTAATATCAATACCATCACACAAGATTCTTCTAAGACAACTTTAACCTTGGTGCATCTTGAGTTGATAGACACTATATGTGGGAGTGACTCATTGGATATGTTTCAAAATGATACTTTTCCTACTCATCATAATCAATAACATTAGTTGTTGCTCCTTGTCATGTGATAATTGTAGAATTATAGCATGCTCACTACCACATGTATTGAACTTTATGCATCATTATCTTCTATATTGCAAGAGTAGCATATAATATTTTACCTCGGCTCATCCTTTCCCTACATTTGGGGGGCAAGGGGTTAGGTATCCTTGTCCTAGTGTGGCACTTTCCATTGCTCTTTTGGCTAGTTATCCACCTTCCGTATATGATGAACAAGATTTGGATGTGGATGACCTATTATAGGTTGGCTCACATGTGATATACTAGTTTTTTGTTCTTTTTATGTTCTTTGTGATTGCTATCAAAGAAAATAGTAGATAATATTTCCTCATTACTTCATTTCTCAATACAATCTCAAATATATAGGTTGAATGATGATAACCGTGTGCTCTAAAATAGCACTCATGGGTTCAACCAAATAACAAACTTATACACACATATTCAGGATAAATCTCACAAATAATAACAAACGTAACAATCAAACAACCATATAGTGAGTGAATGATGGAATACCCCAACATTCCCCCCTTATTACATCATTTCCTTAAAGTACTAATAAGAGAATCCTGAAAATTTTCAAACTTCACACGTGCAAGAGGCTTGGTGAAGATATCTGCACATTGTTCCTGTGTTGAGCAGAATTGGAGTTGAATGTTGTTTTGTTGAACATGTTCTCATATAAAGTGACAGTCAACTTCAATATGCTTGGTCCATTCAGGAAACACTGGATTACGAACAAGCTTGAGAACACTTTGATTGTCACAATAGAGGATAGTAGGTTGGTTTTGTGGTACCCCCAATCCTTCTAGTATGCAACGTAGCCAAACTGCTTCACAAACTGTTGCACTTGCTGCCCGATATTCTGCTTTTGTTGAGGAACGAGCAAATGTGGCTTGTTTCTTACTTCCCCAAGAAATAGGACCTGAACCCAAGAAGAAAAAAAATCCAGATGTGGATTTCCTATCATCAACTGAACCTGCATAATCTGCATCTGTATACCCTGTTAAGAAGAATTGATCATTCCTTTTGTATTCCAAACCATGATTCATTGTACCATGTATATACCTTAAGACCCTTTTTGCTGCTAGCCAATGACATTTCTTTGGATCTTGCATGAATCGTGAAAGATAATTAACAGAAAAAATGATATCTGGTCTAGTATAAGTCAAGTAAATCAAACCCTCAATCATTTGTCGATAGAGAGTTGCATTTACCTGAGGAGATGAATCAGAAACAAACAACTGCAAACCTGATTCCATAGGTGTAGAAATGGGTTTTCAATCCATCATTCTAAACTTCTCAAGCAATATCTTGGCATGCTTTTTTTGAGAAACAAAGGTATGGTGATTTTCCTGCCAAACCTCTAAACCGAGGCAATAGTGAAGTAGCCCAAGATCTATCATATCAAAGTCTTTCTTGAGACCAATTTTTGTTGTCTCAATCATTGCTTATGATCTGCCTGTGATAACTAAGTCATTAACATATACAAAAACGATCACAATATCCCCTCCTTGATCCTTGAGTTAGAGATTAGGATCATATGGATGCCTAGAAAAACCATTTTTTAGCAAGTGTTCATCAATTTTAATGTACCAAGCTCTAGGAGCTTGTTTGAGACCATATAGTGACTTGACAAGTTTGCATACCTTTTCCTCTTTACCAGGTGTAACATATCCCTCTGGTTGGGTCATGTAGACCTCTTTATTAAGGTCCCCATTAAGAAAGGCACTTTTTACATCCATTTGATACAATTTCCATCCAAATTGAGCAGTTAAAGAAAAAATAGTTCTAATGGTTTTTATCTTTGCAGTAGGAGCAAATGTTTCCTTATAGTCAATCCCTTCTGTTTGAGCATAACCCTTAGCTACAAGTCTAGCCTTATGTTTTTCTATACTACCATCTACTTTATACTTTGTTTTGAATATCCATTTACATCTAATTTCTTTCTTACCAAGTGGTAGATCAACAAGCTCCCATGTGTTGTTCTTTATCAGAGAATGATACTTTGCATCCATAGCCTCTTTCCAAAGTTTTGACTCTAGTGCTTCTTGTACAGTAGATGGTTCAAAATTTTCAACAACTAAAGTCACCAAGGCTAGATTTACCTCATTGTGAGCCATGTTGCGAGTCCTTGATCCTTGAGTGGATGTGTCCTGAACTCCATCTAGCTTAGCATCATGAATGGTACTAGTATACCATTTAGGTCTTTTGATATTTGTGGGTGTTGATTGACTATCAACATTCCCATCATTTTTCCCATCCATGTTGAAAATAGGAGCACTATCTGAAGTAGGTGATGGTGTGGGAGAACTTACATCATTCTTCTCATCAAAAAATACATCCCTACTAATATAAATCTTCTTTGTGTTGGGATCGATGAGGTGATATGCCTTAGACTCACTACTATAACCAAGAAGAATACATTTCATGGATTTTTCATCAAGCTTCTTTCCTTTTTGTTTAGGAATATGCATATAGGCAGTGCATCCAAACACACAAAGATGAGAAATAGAAGGCTTTACCCCTATCCATGCTTCTTCTGGAGTGATTCCATCAAGGGCTTTGGTTGGTGCATGGTTCAAAAGATACACTGCAATCTGAATAACTTTAGCCCAATATGCATGCTCTAGTTGAGAATCTTTCAACATACTTCGAACCATCTCCATGATGATGTGATTTCTTCGTTCAACAACTCCATTTTGCTTAGGTGTGTATGTTGTAGTCAATTGACGTTGAATTCCATTTTCTTTTAGATACGTGGAGAATTCTATGCTAGTGTATTCCCCCCCTCGATTTGAGCAGAGGACACAAATACTGTGATTTATATTTTTCTCCACCTTAGTGCAAAACTCTTTGAAATATGATAGAGCTTCATCTTTATGCTGCAAGCAATATACCCACATTTTACTTGTATGATCATCAACAAATATCTGAAAATACTTATAGCCATTATGAATAGGTGGCATAGGCCCGCATAGATTGGTATGCACCAGTTGCAAAGGTTGGCTTGCATGATGCTCACTAGGATAGAAAGGTGCTCTATGTTGTTTCCCAGCAATGCAACTAGAACAAATACCACTCGACTTTTCAAGTGAGGGAAGCCCTTTGACCATGATTTTTTTACTAAGTGTTTGCAAGTAACTAGTACTTAAATGACCAAATCTACGATGCCAAAGAAGAGTGAGATCTTCATCCTTAGTCACTAAGGCTTGATTATTAGCAATTGTATCAAGCCTAAACATTTTTCCAATCTCAGTAGCACTGGCAACAATTTTTTCATATTTAGACTTATCTTTAATAAGACAAATCTTTGTATCCTGATGGCAATCAAACTCAATCCTAAGGTTGTGATCAAGAAATTGATTAACAAAAAGGAGGATTTTGGTAAGTCTCGGCACATACAAGACATTAGTAAGGCTACAACAATTTATTCCAAACTTCAAAGAGATGTCACCTATACCTTTGATTTCATGGGTGGTATCATCTCCAAGAGTGACTATACCATGATGGGCTCTCAATGTGAGAAACCACTCCTTTTGTCCAGTCATGTGCTTTGTAGCACCTGAGTCCACATACCATATTAAGGTTGATTATGAACCATCATCTGAAGTGTGGTTTGAAAGCACGTATTGCTCATTTGGAGAATCTGCGGCTTCAACAACATTGCTTTGTTGTTTTGGTTTGTTCTTCTGCTCCCATTGTGGTTTGCCACTTGGAAATGACTTCTTTGGATGTGGTTTGTTGGATGATCCTTTGTTGAAGGAATTGTACCAACAATTTTTCACATCATGTCCAACTCTTTCACATATTGGACACTGCTTCATAGGCTTCTAGCCTTTATGTCGAGTGGTCATGGCATGATCCTCCTCCTCATGTTCATGTGTTAAAGATTCTTCTTTGTGGAGTAGATTCACAAGCTTCTCAAAAGTGGGTGTCGTCTCTGTGACATTCAAAGTCATCACAAAAAATTTATACCTTGAAGGTAGTGCCCTTAGAACAATAGGCACCAAAATCGCATCATCAATTGTTTCTCCCAATGCTTGTAAGGAGGCTCTCAATTTTGCAATCCTTTTGAGAAAGGATTCCAACTGTTCTTCATTCTTCATCTTCAGGCTATGTAGCTGACTCTGCAAATTCAAGATCTGATTCTGATTCTTTGCCTCATACATTGTCTTGAGTTTGTCCCATGCATCTTTGGTTGTGGATGAGTCATGAATAAAAGGTTGGACATCATCAGACACATTGAACAAAATGATCAATTTCGCCTTTCTATCAGCTCGATCAAATTTCTTTTGTTCATCAGCATCTATCTTGTGACGTGTGGTGGTTCCACTGACCACATCCCAAACTTCTTCGAACTCCAATTGAGTTTTGAGTTTGGTTTTCCATGCAGAATAATTATTTCCACGTAGTAGTAGAGAGTCTGGAAGAAGAAATTTTAGAGAATTGCTAGCCATTTTGTTAGCAACAAATGAATGTGATTTTGTCCTATTTCTCATCACTCACATCAACATTTTTATTTTTTTTGCATAGGAGAGGATAATATAGGAACAAAAACAACATCTTATAAATATGACTGAGTTGAATAAAGACTTCCCTAATAAATGAGTTCAAGAGGAATAGCTCACTCCTGAATTCTTTTATACTCTAAATATGACGCTTGAACATGATAGTAAAAATTTAATCTAAAAATGCATATAATATTGCTTATAGCTAATAAATTCCTACTGTCCCCTTAGCTCTATACATAGATCTTATTTAATTTTCTACAATAAAAAGCACGCATGGAAATATATTTTACAGTGCAGGCACAGCCACAAGAAATTTTAGTAGTTTCTTCACAAAAAATAGATGCCATGACCTGTTGGATAACCACGGCCTGTTGTTGGAAAATTCATAGACTACAGATGTATGGACGCCTTTGAACTGCCCTCCAAATTCAAGTAAACTACCCTCAAAATTTAAACACAGACACCTTCAAATGGATCCATCTGCAAAAAGTGACATGTGCGGCCTCTAAATGGAGCGCAGGTGAGTAAACAGAAACAACATGGGGATGACTCTTTTTAATCCATCATTGGAGGCAATGGCTCATGTCAAGTTTTTTGATGATGATATGCTCACCAAACCATTTTTGGATGTCTGCCGAATTTTGCAACTCTTGAACTCCACACCTACACTCTACAGATCTCTATCAAACACTTCTACGCTTGATTTTCTCCAAATCAATTCACTTCAATGCTCAATTCCTACAGTGACTCCGATGAATCTGAACCTTATACAATTAAATCAACAAAATCACTGATCTTATGCTCCATGATCTATCTTTCCTTATCTCTACATGATTTACTCTAGATCTTAGCTGCTCTGATACCATATCAGAGAAAATAGTAGATAATATTTTCTCATTACTTCATTTGCTCAATACAATCTCAAATATATAGGTTGAATGATTATAACCGTGTGCTCTAAAATAGCACTCACAGGTTCAACCAAATAACAAACTTATACAAACATATTCAAGATAAATCTCACAAATAATAACAAACGTAACAATCAAACAACCATATGGTGAGTGAATGATGGAATACCCAACAATTGCATGTATATACTATGATCCCCCGTATTGTATTGCTTGGTGTGCCTTAATGTTTGTGAGATTTCTTTGGATGACCCTTGTTACTCTGTTGCTATAAGGATACAAAGGAAACGAAATATGTCATGACATTCTTCTATCTATTGTAAACATTTTTTTGTCCCTTTGTCTTGTGTTTTCCTTTTGGGGATGATGTAAAGTGTTGAGACATTTAGGTCTCTTCCATGTTGACCCAAAAGGATTTTTTGTCTTCTATTTCTATATGTGTCATTTCTCCTTTGTGTTCATTGTTCCACAAGGTATTTGGGGAATGATGATAGTTCCAAGCTCTATTATATCACTATAGAAAAGACATGCATTGACCTCGAATTTGTCAATCCCTTGTGTGTTTGAGATTGCATGTGGGAGCACCTTCCTTTTTCATGACACAACTTTATTTGGAAATGTATGATTGGCATAGGGCTTTCCAAATAAGCTCTCATGGCCCTCTTATCAATTGGAGTATATTATTTCTACTTTAAATTAATTTCTCATAGTATGGTGTTTAGTAATTACTTTAAAGTGGGGGCATACATTGGCATTATTTTGGCATTGGAATTGGAATTATTATATTAGCATTATTTTGACATGGGCATTGGAATTATCTCATTTGACATGAACATATTGAAATTTTTTGCTTCACTTTTTTTCATAGAGGTTGGACTTAGTGTAGTGTTGGCATAACATTGATCATTTTGTGTCCCCTTATCAAAGTTATCAAGGAGAATAAAATTTGGTATGGCTGACAATGGGAGGCCTGTAGACCTAGTGTGACTTTCCCATTTGCCACCCCTTATTATGATTTCACACCTTGTAGACCTAGTGTGTGTTTCTTATTTTTCCTTTGGGGCTCACCTAGTGTATACCAGATTGCACTAGACCTTGTGAGCATATTTCATGCCCACCTAGCATAACACAACTTGCTCACCAGTGGATCCATGTGTTTCATAAGTGAGTTTACACCCTTTGAGTGTATTTTATGGCCACCTAGCATATTACAAATTTCTCACTAGTGGATCCATGTGTCTCATAAGTGATTTTACATCCTTGTGATCATATTTGATGGATGTGGCATAACTTTCTAGTCCATCCCTTTTGCATTAGCTTTAACATTGTATGCTTTTGTATCTTATCCTGTTGCACATATCTTACACATCTCGTGTGTCCCTTTGTCCTTGTGTTGGTTTTCCATGGGATCTTTGATCCTGGGGGCTTGATCATCCTCCTTGATCTTTGTCATCCTATATTTCTAACATTTATACACTTGAACCTCTCTTGGCGTGTATATGTCTACTTCAATGTGAGTCTGAGCATAAGTTAATACTCTCACTAAATTGGGGGCTAAATTTTTTGTAGGAAACTTTATACCCTTTAAAATTTCAGTTTTTTTGTGTCCCTTAATTTATTGGACTTAATTAAGATTCTAATTTTCCAAATTATGTAGTCCAAATCCTTATTTTTCCCATTTTCCAAAAGGGAACCCAACATATAATTAATAAAATTAATATTTAATCACATTGGAGAATGAGTGCCCTCGACTTATAGGCCACGACCCATTCTCCCAAGGGAGAATGGTGTAGATTCTAACCTAGTGTCTTGTAATCTTGGTAGAAACCACACAATTAAGAGGAATGACTAGTTGAACAGTCCACTCAACATTGTAAAGACTTCATTAAATTTTCAACCAAGGCTTGTAAACTTGTGATGGTACTGCACTATGTGTGCCTTCAAAGGTCTGAGACTACCTAGGTTATTCTATTGAAGGTATTCTATTTTTTGGAAAATCACATAAACATATAACATTAAGAGAAGTAAAAATAACATTAAGAGAAGTAAAAATGGCTACAAGTGCCTATAATATAATCTATAGTTGAATTACTATTAATAGAGAATTAGTGAATTAACTCAAAACTTGTAATTGAACTTAACCTATCCTCTAGAGTATTATAATTCAATTGAATGCATTCATGCACATGAAAAATCATTACTTATAATCACTATATGAGAATCTATTCTAACTTTTATGCAATTTATGAATTAATGATAAATAGAAATAACCACTAAACAAAAATAAAACAACTATAATTATAGTGAAGAATAGTTACCTTGGGTGGTGCGCTCAAGTGGTTGTCTTCACTTAACTAAAACCAAATCTAAATCTTCAGATTCTATGCATCCATATGAACTTGAACTTCACTCATTATGCATTCCAAAATATCACATAAAATATTGTTCAAAGATTATATTCAATAAAACCATTTCTCAACAATCAACATATCTATAGATTACAACATAAAACTAAAAAGTAACTGATAACACAATCCACCAATATGAAATTAACTAACTAATTATCTAAAGACTCAACCACTAGCTATACATAGGCACGAGGGAGTTTATTTTAAACATAACTCTTAACTGAAATCATTAACTACAACTCCCTCAATATCATAGTGTGTAATTAATATTTGAATTATTCAAACTACAATTGAAAAGAAACAAGAGTTCGAGTAGAATTAAAACTCTGCAAAATAAATCTGCATGTGGAACACATAATCAATTATCCAAAATCTTATCAATAAAATAATTCTTCTTCAACGTCGTATTAACTGTCATAATGATGCACGACTAACTCCATCGGGTGTCTCCACATAGTACTTATTACACTCTGTTTTCTCTAGCACTTCCCTTGTTTCATTGTCCAAGACCTCATTTGGCTACAGACTACAACTTTCAGTTGTTGTGGGATACAATGTCTTCTTGGGCTGCAAGAGGTTAATCCACAAAACACATACACAAAGCTAACTACCATGCTTAAACACATAATTCCAACCACATTTCATACATATTCACATATAAATCATGTAATGTTATTAAATCATAACTATATTTCCATTACTATAATTTATATCCAAGGTTGTATAATAAGCATAAAAATATAGCATAGCATAGGAATATGTCTAAAAAGATTGTTTGATAATGCCTAAAAGAATGCATTAAAACATTAGGGAATAGACTAATAAATGGACTCATCACTCCACCCAACTATGCTTTTGCTTGCCCTCAAGCAAAATGTACTAGGGTTATAGATTGTAATGTAGTGTAATCTCCCTGAGGTCCATGATAGTATCTACTCCCTTGATCTGCTTCAAGTAGAACCCTCTATAAACTGCAAGTCTCTTCATTCTAGTTTTCTTAGCCTCCTCACATTCCTTCATCCTATCTCATGTCCAATGTGGGACTAGATAAAGGAGCATAGGCAGTTGGAATGTGAGTAGTATTCATTTAGTTGCTTGATAAAAAAAATATCCATGTACCTTTTCACTCTTTCAATCAAAGATATGAAGTTATATACTGAATGGGGTTCTTTCCTTTGTAGCTCTGGAGTCAAACTGTTCCAACTTTCCAATACATATTTATAGAAATTTTGAACTAACCCAATTGTCAATGTTTTCATTCTATCATAGTCTTGTATCCTTACCTTCATAATTTTTCTTCCAGCACCCTTATGTTTCAAGAGTCATAACCATGCATCTATTATCTCATCAGGATCTTTGGACTATTTCCTCACTGGAAGTGCAACTAAATTTTCTATTTATGCATATTCCTCCACGAGTTCACCTCTAAATTGTTCATTTCTAAAATAGGATGCTAAATCTCTTACCTATAAATCCCCTACAAACAATAAGGAGTTTCATTGTGCATCCTTTGAAACCACATAATTGTGTAGATAGTACTCACATAGTTGTTCTTTCTCATCAAGGGTAGCGTCAGCAAAAATATGGAGAAATTCAAGCTTGTTTCTCATAGAAATTGGTTTGTTGCTGATCAACCTGCTAAATTGAAAATGGGATTTTTTCCTAGAGAAACAAGGTGTATGTTTTGGTTGGGGGTCTGCACCTGATAATTTGGGCAGCCTTATCTGTTATTTCTTCCATTCTAACTATCATTTTACTTAATTTAGTGTCCTTCCCCTCCAACACTTTAGTGTGCTCTGTAATAAGAGTTTATTTTTCCTTTCTCCACTTTTCTTTCTCCTATGAGAATTCATCACTAACCTTCCACAGTTGATACCCAAGAGACAAATTTGTATGGTAAATTGGAGTTTTTGTGCTAGGAGATTTCTGGTTTTTTGTTGTAAGTTCTTTATCCCCTATTTTGATCATGGCCAGTTGTGCTAATAGGTCCAACTTTGCATCATGCCCATATGTTTTTAGTTTCTCCTCCAATTCTTGTATATTTGTCTCTCTTTCTCTATCTCTTTTCTCATAACCATGCACTAGTTCCTCCAGTTGTTTAATTCTATCTAGGACTTCTTGGAGCTCCTTTCTAACATTTCTATCCTCTATAAACATTTACTTTGTTTCTAAAATTTGTTCATTACACCGCATGTACAATCATAGTCTTCATGATTAGGGCTATTTAGGGTTTTCTTTTGTGTTTTCATGGAAAAAAATGCATCTTTTGAGTTTGAATCAGAAGTTGTGGATACATATATTTTCCTATTTTTAGGTGTATGTACATTTCTAGAGGTATTTCTCTTTATTTTTGAGTCTATTTCAACCAACATCACATCCTCTTCCTGTTGTTCCTTACCCTTTGTCTCCTCTTCTAGTTTTTCAACACTCCCCCTCATAAAAACTTGCTTTTTCAACCAACTTGAACACCTAGGTGTAGCATATGTTCCTTTTTGTGTTTCCTTTTTCTTCTACACATTTGTAGGTGTAGAAGAGCTACCCCCCTTTTTCTTAAGTTTTGGTGTCTTAGAGGTGGATGGAGTCTTCTTTGTTGCAGGTTGCCTAGATGTTGCAAGTGATGATTTTTGTACATTATTCTCCTCAAGTTCACCATGGTTGTGGGTAGGTGAAGTAGCTAGTGAACCAAGAGGGGTTTCTCTTACAGGCTAATCTTGTGTTTCTATGGTTTCAAGTACTACAGGTGCCTCAAGCAGACTGTTAACATCTTGACAATTCAAAAACTCTTCCCAGGATATCTGTGGATATTGAATTCTCAAACTCCTTTTTACTAATAGGGCTATTAAATAGTGATGTGATAAATTTATATTAGTCTATTTCCTCTAGTATTCAAATACCATTATTTTTAGCATATTGTAGAGGTAATTGGGGACATTTATTAGTCTATTATGGTGAAGACGACTAAGTAATTTGAAATGTATAGTGTATAGAATATTTGGTCTACCATCACAAGTAAGGTATCTAATAACATAGGAAGCATAGTTGGCCCAAATCCATGGAAGAGAAAATCTTTTTG
This sequence comes from Sequoiadendron giganteum, assembly GCA_007115665.2. Lineage (NCBI taxonomy): Eukaryota > Viridiplantae > Streptophyta > Pinopsida > Cupressales > Cupressaceae > Sequoiadendron > Sequoiadendron giganteum. The sequence continues at coordinate 67,098,905 of CM021103.1, forward strand.
TACCTTGGGATGACAAATCCAAGTTTTCTCCTTGCTCACTACATATTGCTCGAACTGGAAACTCTTCTCTAGTCTTAGGAAAACAAGGTACTTGTGAAATTTCTCCTTTAGATGCATCTACTGACAACACTTTTACCATGGCTTCATCATGCTCCAATGTGGTTTCAAATCTCCTTGTTATGTCATCGTTGAACTCTGTCAGCTTTAGAAAGTAATCCAGCCAACCAACTCTTGTGAAAATAGGTAGTACCAATGCATCTTCTAATATCTATTTGTGTATTGATGTCTCTCTTCTAATAACATCGCCTCCCATTGGTGAATCTCTTTACCTTTTCTCAATATTCTAACCTTAGAAATTCATCTTAATTTCCACTTCACCACCCTCAAACCCTTCTCTTACTTTTTTCTTTTCACATGCACTCTTCACTAAAACTATATTGTAACTACAACTCCCTCTTTTCCCCTATACAAGCTTAAAATTTGGTTTGACTTAGCTTAGAATCATAGGATTTAGGGAATTGGCAATTAAAATTAATAGCAAAAGGTTGGTGCAATTTAGGAAAAAAAGGGTTTGAATGTCATGTCTATTTGTTTGTATTTGGTTTTAGGTGGTGAAAAATAGAAAGAAATTGGTTGATATTGTACCCTCCCCCAACTGGGGGTTTGAAGTGGCCTTACTTCAACTCATGATAGGAGAAGGTATGATTAGAGAATATGGAAATAAATGTAATGAATATATCGCATGATTAATTTAATATGGGAATACAAAATGAAAGCGTTAAGAAATCCATGATAATTATGGTAATTATAGACACTTAAATAGTCCTGATTGGTATTACGCATCTGAATTTGATTAATTAACATCATTTCCTCCTAAATCACTTCATACTAACCAATTAATTAAATAATCTATATTATTTAGTTAAATTCATTTATTTCTACTATTAATCAAATAATTAGCTTTATTAGATTAATTCATCCTCTTCTTACTAAGGTTCATCCCATTTAATTAAATAAATCAAACTGTTTAATTAAATCCCCTATTTCCTCTCATTTGATTAAATAAATCTAATTATTTCACAAATTTCATAAATCCCCTAACCCACTTAAGTTAATTAATTTTGAATTGATTAAACTTAATCACCTCCTAATCCTCATTATCCATTTCTCTAGATTTTAACTTCACTTTGGTCAAGTAAACCCCTGGTTTAGTAACCAAGTTGCACATTAAATTCATTTCTTTTAATTAAATAATTAGCCTATTTTCCCTCACAAAGGAATATTCTTTGGAATATTCCCTCAACTTGACTTTCCCTCCAAAGGCTTTAAAAGCATCTTACAAAGCCTTCAATGCCTCTTACAAGGGCATTTAATTTATTCTTACATGACATCTTGTCTCTTACAAGGGCACTAACCTCTCTTACATCCTCACCCACATTCTCTTAAATTTTCAACCATATTCATTTAATTCTCTTACATTCTCATACAATCTCACCTACATGCCTTAACTCATCACTTCTTTCAAAATGTTCTCATACACATATCCCCATGGTTTTCATTAGCCTTGTGACAAGTGTCACAATGATATTGGTTCCCATCTTAGTCTGACATTGCTCAATTTCATCCATTATTAAGCCCTTCTTTCCTATAAATAGAGGCTTCCTCTATTGAATATGGATCCACAACTTCATACATTGTTACTCTACTCATTTTCATCATGTAGCTATAGAATTTCATCATCATATTGGCTTGATTTCATCATACTTTGCATCAAAATCACTATTATTCATCAAGGATCTTGAAGCTTATCACAAGGGATTGGGAAAGGGACACTTTCCACATAAAAGTGACACCAATCCCCCTATGGGATGGAGGCTTCATCTATTTGGATATGTTTACTTGCTTTTATTTGTTTGTTCTTCATGATTTGTTTCATGTTTTCTTATCTTTGTATGATCAATAATTTCATAGGGAATGATGGTTTTGTGCTTGCTAATGTGACTAACTTGATTTGTTTTGTCTATTTTTAGCTAAGTGCATATTATAATTCACATTTTACCACTAGAAGGAGGGCTAACCACTTAAAAATTTGACATTTTGGCTTAGAAATCATGTTTTTGTAGGTCCCAAAAAAGCGACATCGTTTTCTACAACCAGCACACCACCTTTGATTATTTTGTCGCTATTGTTGGAATATATTGTGTTGCCTTTGATAAATAACATCACTTTTGACACCAGGAAGTCGCATTTGATTAATATCGTCACTTCTGTCTTTTTCTTTCAACGTCGCCTTTGATATAACGTCACTTCTGACTTCTTGGGTTTCTATGATTTTGCAGGGTTCACCGAAACATCGCCTTCATTTCAGAGTCACTTCTACAATTCCAACATCACCTTTGTTCTCTCTATCTACAGTAAAGCGCCACCTCTGTTTTTCACGAGAGCACCACTTTTGACTAAACAACGCTACCTTTGTTGGTCCAGAGTTGCTTTTGCAGATTGGGAGATTAAAACTTTGACTTGAAAGTTGAAAAGAATTTTGATGCTCATTGTAATAGCTTAGGACATATTGTTGCCTTTCATTTTCTATTTTAGGGCCAACTAGTTTCATTTTGGGCTTAAAATTAACCATTGCTTTGAATTTTTCAAGTTGGTTAAAATTAAATCTACAAACTCACTAGTCATTGCTATGTTGGACTAAAATTGAACAAAACAAACTCACACTTAGATTTGGTGCTTAAAATGAACAATTTTTATGAGTGAGTGATTTTGTCTTTGACACACTTTAAGTGTGTATCCTCTCCCCTTGCGCTCCGAGTGACCTTGGGTGAAGAGAAACACTCAAAATTGTACCTTTTTATTTATGTTGAGTCACCTTTAGAGGGCCTACCTCTTGACTTGTGAGAAGGAATGACCCAAGCAATACTTTCATTTTGATCCGCTATATAAATAATTGGTGTGACAAAAGTCATCAACCAACTAGTGTGGATGCTCTATACCGACGAATGTCTCCCCTGATATACATGTGATATGTAAAAACCCTTAGACATTTATAAAGGTTGGGAGGCCTCTTAATTGAGTGAATCACAACATATATAGACACTAGTTTATCTCGAAATATAGTTGTCATTAAGAACCTTGTTTGTAGTGTCCAACTTGTCCATCCAATGAGTTTATCAAAGTGGTGCATTAGAAATTATATTCCAAGAAGTTACTTGCCATGTTCGATCTTGGTTAAAGTGTAGAGGTTAAGACTTCATTCTTAACATACCTCTACATTCTCTCTTTGATTGCATGTAAAATCGTCTCTTCTACTACAAAGTTCATGAGGAAATCCCACTAAGAAAAACATACCATTGAGCTAGGATTGTATTGCTTGTGAGTTAGTTTAAATACATTACTTGGTTCCAAAACAAGGAGACAAACATTAAACAAATCATTAAAATTTCAAACCCTTTGGATTTTGATGTGGATACCTTTGAAAATTCAAATATTACTGCTTGTCCCTAAATATTCTATCTTTAGAGGCTTCTAAATGTTTTGACTTATATCTAAATGCACACCATTCTAAAGTCAACATAAGGAAACTATAGCCTTGGCTTCTTGATTTTCACATAAGGGACCTTGTGGAATGAAATGTAGCTTAGACATAGAGGGTAGAAGCACAAAGATGAGTCCACGAAATGTGGAAGTTTTTGCCTTAGGAAAAAAAATGAAATCGGCTTGCAAAAAAAGAAATCGGCTTGCAAAATAATGAAATCGGCTTGCAAAAAACGGGATCCCGTTTAGGTTCGAGACCTCGAGCCAAAAACGGGATCCCGTTCTAAAACAAGATCCCACTTTTTAAAAACGAGATCCCGCTTTTTTAAAAACGGGATCCCGTATTTTAAAAGTGGGATCCCATTTTGAAACGGGATCCCGTTTCTTAAAATCATAACAAAATTATTTTTTATGAATTTAAGAAACGAGATCCTGTTTCTTAAATTCATTAAAAATATATATATATATGAAACGGGATCCCGTTTTTTAAAATTTTAATTTTTGGTCGGGTTTTTGGTTTGTTTTTCAGTTTGGGAAAAGGCTTGGGGACCCGAACCTAAGCTTTGGACCTAGTTTGACCTGCAAGTTAAAGGTCCTAGCAACGTCATAAAAAAATACTGAGTTTGGGCATATGGCTGATGCCATTTTTTGCAGAATTTTCCGACAAAATTAAAACCCATTTTAGATGAGACAATGTAGATTCCAAATATGTAATTTTTTTTACAATTGGATTATTTTTTCTATTTTTCAATTAATTTTTGATGAAATTGGTCCATAAACTTTAAATATCAGTGTTTTTTGCTATTTTAATAACTTTTGATCAACATAATATTTTGATGAATGGATTGCACAAGGAAAAACTTCAGACAATTCTTTTCAATTTTAAAAAAAAAATGCAAAAAATGATAATTTTAGGTCATCTTATGTGTGTCGTACACGACGATTTTTCTAAACGACAAATATGCCTGATAAAAAATTAACAAAAAAAAAAATATTCAATAAAAAATTACAAAAAAATATCCAGGGCACGCTTCAGTGAGTGACAAGTCTTTTCCCAAAAGGATTTAGAAAAATATGATAACTTAAGTCAAAATATGGATGTCGTACACGTGCATGGTATGGTAAAAAAAAGTGACTTTTAAATAGTGTTTTTTACAAAAGCGTATTGAAACTCAATTTGTACAATGTGGGTATTGAAATAAATTACATATTTGGAAACTAGACTATAAGTACTACATTTTATGATCAGTGACTTGTTTGAAGATTTCATCTCTAAGTGCTTCAAATTTTAAGGTCAAATATGTCAAACTCTGAAAATCAGGGAAAACACTTCCACTTTTTGGCCAAAAAGTGGACTCAACTTCTTGCCAACACCCTAGACATTTAGTTTGAAATTTAAGCAAGACAAGTGGATGTGGTAAAAATAAATTCATTAATCAAGATAAAATCACAATTGAAGACCACACATGTGCTTTTCTTCATGACCTCTTGCAAGACCAAAGTCTTTAAGCGAAGATCCACATTTAGTTTTTTCAAAAATAGACATCGTAGTTCAAAGTCTATCAAGAAAATAATCTTGAAGAACTACTGCAATAGGGACATCTTGGTGAGAAATTTTTATACACACCCTTTGAGAAACAAACTAGATTTACATATCTAGTATGATCCTAGCATTTAAAGCATTGATCTTTTGGGTTTGAGTTACTCATAGGTTAAAGAATGTTCTTCAATATATTGGTTTTCTAAACAAAGTCCTTTTAGGTTCATTTAGGATCAAAATGAGCAATTCATCCATCCCCAAAACATCTATCAAAATCCATCCCACAAATAAATTTTTAGAGCTTTGGAAACATCATTATGCTAGACTTGAGAAAATCATTTAAACCAAATCAAAATCACCTTGTTTAGTTAGGTGTGTGGAAATGAATCCTTTCTCACACATTTAGTTAAATTAGCATCCTTTGAACAACTTTATCCAAATATCACAACTCTATCCTAGGATTTACAAGTTCATTATCCAAATCCAAGCATCAAAAAATCAAATCCTAAAGTCTAGTATTACCCAAAGTTCTTAAAATTTTAAACACCCATATCATTCACCCCTTCATACCATCATCATTTGATCTTAAAACATCTTAGAATTTATTTTTGTACCTAAATTTAAGATCAACCAAATAATCCAAATCCATCACAAGTAATCCTAAAATTTGATCCCAAATTTTATGGTCCAAACAAGATCACAATATAAGAAGAGCATGGAGCAAAACAAGGAAACATCAATCATGAGTGATTTAAGCCAAACTTAATTTGATCCAAGGGAATCTACCAACCCTCTACCTAATCCTCCTCAATATTCTCAAGAAAGAGGGTGTCAAATAGAGGATGTCATGAACAATTACAAAGAGATGACCCACAATCAGTTGCTGAAATTGATACAAGATCCCAACACCCACAAGCTTGTCAATACCGTAATGAAATTGAATCCCACCTAATACATTTTGGAGTTGGCAAAACAAGGCGCTAAAATCCCTTTCACTTTTGATGAGAGCACCATTATTGAGAAATATTTGAGTACCATCCCTCACACATCTATCACACCATATTTTCCAACCATATTCCAACCCATCTCTCAACCATCACCATTGCACGCACCAAGCCTGTAGTGCCCCTCCATGATTCACCCTTTCATGATGTTTGATTAATTTTGTTTGGATTGTTTGAATCAAATTGGTTTTATAATGTTGCTTGTTTTGATGATGAATTAAATAAATTATGTTGATAAATAGTTTGAGTTGCCTTGATTAATTAATTTATTAAATCAAATTGTTAAGTCATAAAGTGTGTTTATAATTAAATATAAAGATAATTATTGTTTAATGTAAAGTTTTTAATAATAAATTAAATTGTGAAAAGATATTAATATGAAATAAAATATTAAAATAAAACATTAAATCGGATGAGGATAATCGATAATGTGATCAAACAATTAAAAATATAGAAAAAGTAATTTTGAAGCACATGTGTGACTTTAGACTGGTTATCATTTGGAAACTTGTTGTTTTTATGAGATTTTTAACTGTTTTTTTTGTTTTTGAAAAACAAAAGCTTTCCTTGGTTGATAGTTATCATTTTTGGGGGAGATTTTGGTTTTATCTTGGATTTTTGGGTTTCGAACGGGGAACAGGGGTCTACAAGAAATTATGTATAGAATAGTTTCATTTTGTGGTTTAAAAAAAAAAAAAAAAAAGATTTGGGAAAAAATTATAGAAGAGTTGATTAAGAATCTGAAGAAGTGGATTGTTGCAAACATGGAAGTTGATCTTGGCACTGGTTTTCATCTCAGCAACGTTGGAATCTAGGTTGGTTTTGTATTTTTTTCTTGATTTTACTTCTCTGTTTAATGCAATAGAAATTATTCCTTTGTTGTTTATGAAAAATGAATGCTTGCTAAGTCTAAGGTCCGCATTTCTCTTGATTCGATGTTGTTTATGGCACTTTTTTTTGTGTGTTGAATGTGCTCTTGGAATATTGTGATTTTATTTGGTGTATATGTTTGCATCCTTTTTAAGCTACAATTTCATTATGATGAATTGGGTGCCTCGCAACATATTATGAGTTATGAATGTGTTTCTTTGCTTGAGGAAGGTTGTGTTCCCCCAACCCTGTGTCTCTTATTCTTCATTGAATGATCTTATTGTATCTCGATGGTTCTAGTTTATGGAATTCGATGTTTGGTTTGTGATTAAATTGATGCTCCTTTGTCACCTGATTAGCATACTCTTTGTTGGCAATCAATATTGTTGGCAATGCTTAGTGAATCAAGACTGCATCTCCCTCTTAATCGATGCTATATTTTATACTCTTTTGTTGCGCTGATTTTTGCATCTGGAAATTGTGATTTTTATTTCTAACTACATACTTTATACTATAGATTTGATGCACCTTAACTCACTTGAACCTTCGTCGCTACTATGCAATGCACCTCCAGGTTGTGTGCAAATACAATATTATTTTGTATGCTAAGGTTTCACCTTTATTAATATTTCTATTGGGATGTGATGTATTCTTTTGTGTGTGATATTCGAAGGGTATGTTTAATGTTTGATACTTATAGTGATTTCATACTATAACTGACATTCTTCCCTACGTCATATATTCAAACTGAATATTTCAAAATCCATGTTGAATAGTCATATTTTGGCAATCAATACTTGCAATATGTTTTACATTTGTTTCATTATAGATTCGATACTTTGAAATTCCATATTTCACATGCCTAGTTGTTGATACTTATATGGCAATGTTTTATTTTAGCATTCCTACTGCAAGTTGATTTCTTTCTTTTTGCACTGATTCCTTCCCTGCATATTTGATACTAAACATTTAATTTGCATTTGATTTGTTGTGTATGGAGATTTTATCCTATTTGTTGCAAATTTCTTTCAAAGGCCACAGTCTATACCTTGAAATTACATAAATGGATGAAGATACAATTTGTTTAGAATTTGTTCAACATGAAATTTTCTAGGAGTTCAATGCTTTATTACTCGATGGAAATACATCATGTGTGGGTTCGATGTTGTTCATGCAAATTACATTATGCGTTGAGTCTGGCTTTTGCAGTTTTAGTTCATAGAAATGTCTTAATAATGGCTTTTGATGCTACGTATTGCCTATATTACATGCTTGTGTCATCCCTCTCTTTTCCCTGCGGTTTGACCACTACTACGCCTCATTTTTTGCCTTGCGTAATCATTTTTTTGTATGTCGAGTTCTTCTTTAGATTTTTATTTGATTTCTATGTTTACATATTAGGATGGCCTTCAATATTGTATACTTTGATTTTATTTCTACACCATTCTTTGGTTTTCGATACTCATTTATATTTTGGTAACTATATCCTTGGTTTTGGATGGTTTTGCAATTATAGCTTGACAGTCGATGCATTTATTTAATGTTTGGAAGCTCAATGAAATATTTTATGTAAAGATTTTGACGTATACACTATGTGATGGATTTTGATGTTTAGGTGTTGTACTTGGTATTCGTTTATATTTAATTCAATGAATATATATTTTATAATTGTCATTCAATTCTTGTAATTGTGTTTGAGTATATTATTTAAAAGGGATTCAAATTTATATATATATATGTATGTATGTGTGTATGTATGTATAGTTAAGTGTATATAAGTATAGGCTTGCCTTAGTATAGGTTAGATTATAGTATTTCTGATTATAATATATATGTATTATAAATTGTGAATATTTAAACCTAGTATAGTGATCTTTTGTTAGGATTTATAACATTAGTTTCTTCTAGATAAATAAATTAGAAAATTGGATCGAAAAGAAAAGAAATTGATTTAATTGTTTCAAGGTAACTGAAAGATTTACCTGAATGAGGTAGATGAATTCTATCTATAAGATGTTTTCTTCCATGATCCTATAATGAATAAGTTGATATTTTTCAAATGTTGATTTCTTTGTATTCTTTAATAGTTGAATTGCAAATTAGTTCATTGCTAGCATAGACATTTGAGTATTATTGTGTGAATGGTGTATTAAGTAAAGTTAGTAAGTAATAAGATTTAGTAATTGTACAAGTAATATCTTCCCTAAATGCATTTTCTAGTTGATTTTATTATTTATTATTTGTGTTTGATTGTGATATTGAGTTGGTTTGGTTATTTTTTATTTGTTTTCTCATTTAGAACGAGGTGTTGAATTAGTGAAAATGAGAAGATTTTGATTATTGTGGTTGGTTTTGAATTTGAGTTGATCTTGGTTATTGTTTTAAGGAGGGATCTTGTTGTGCTAAATGGTTATTGAGAGACTTCCAGAGGCTTGGGGGATTAGCTCGAGTTATGGTTTCATGATTATTTCATTTTGAAAATAGATTGATTTTATACTTGAAATGTGGACATGATGGTCTTTAGCCTTGCACTACTTACTCGTTATTATGGTTGATATTTGTGAGCAAGAGGGTCCATGCCTTACTTTGGATATGTGTTTCTTGTGGTTTTGTAATTTGTACAAAAAGGATTTACCCTGTTTGATGTTTTGGGTCTTCTAGTTGCAAGTAGGGGGAGTGGATTTCAATGAGGGTTGGAACCTAAAGTGGTTAATCAAGGTAACCTATTGGGATTTTCATAATTTAGTGATAACCTAATTAATGAATTAAGGGGTTGGTTAGTTTTCACATTAATCAAAGATAATGGTAAGCCTCACTCATGGCTCAAGTGCTTGTTTAGGCTTTAGATGAGATGAGAAGTCTTGGAATGGAAAGATCAACTGCCTTGTCCTCATGAAAGGTATGTTGACTCCACATGATTTTTTGTGTGGGCCAAGGATCAAGAGAGGTTAATAGGGTAACCTAGAATGGGGGTCAGGGCCCAGGAAGATTTGCATGGGTAAATCATATCAATCTATGCGATGAAACTCATCCCTATTGCAATCTAGAATTCCCTAGTCTTGTTTTCCCCTTGTTGTTTGCATGCCTCTGGAAGTAGTGTCTTTGTTGTGTGATGTTCATGTTATACTATGTTATGTTGGAGCGATGTTTAGTCTGTTTTGTGTTAGCCTTCTATCTTCTTGATTGTTTGATGTAGTGGGACCTTATTGTTATCTCCTAGCACAGGGGGGTGGACCTTAGGGTTCCACATGGTTGGGTGGATTGTGCTTTTTCATTCATTAGGTTTCCAACAGTTGTTTATGTGCTTGAAGGATGTACCCTTGTAGCAGATTTTGAAGCTTGTTCTAGTTCGAAGAGAAAGTTGCTTATGTCATGTATTGAACTTGTTTATCATTTGTATCATAGAATTTAATCGAGTTGTATTCTTCCCATTTCATTCATGGAAGCATTGATGTAAGCTTGTAACAATGTAAAGATGTACCCTCATGAAAGGGAATTTGTACATGTACTTTCTATTTCTTTATAAATGATCTTTGATGGTTACTTATCTGATGTTATAATATGGAGATGTATGTTTAGATCTTGTTAAGTAAGTTTGTTTGTAATGCAATCATTAAACCTTAGAGGACATAGTTTAGCTTATGTGTTATGTTTAGTTATGATTTACATTTATTTTTATTGCACTTAAAAAAAATGGTGTCATTATTGTAGTTGGTTGTGTCATCCTTTGGGGTTCTTTGGTGGGGTGTTACACTTGGTATCAGAGCCTAGGTTCATACATTGGGTACTCTGGGTACATATGATCCCATTGTGTTTTCATAGTGCTTAGACTCTTGAGCTTATGTTTTCTCCCTTTTGTCATCCTCTCTTAGCAAACTTGAGATTTGTCAATTGGTGGTTTTTTTCCAATGGTGCAGAAAATCGGTGGAAAGGATAGGACCCTCTATGTAGTGTGTAATGCATCGATATTATTTTCATCAGGGATGCATCATCGACTCTTGTGTAGCCTTGTGATGTGACTCTCGGTGATGTAGATTTGTTTGTGCATGTGAATAATGTGTGATAGATTCATGAATATAGAGCTTATGAAATGGTAAATTGTGTTTCCATGCCTCTAAAAAGTGTAAAATCATGACCATGTGATTGAATATGTTACGAGATTTAGTGCTATATACCAGATAAAGTGGAATGTCTTACATATAAATAAGGGATATTTAACGAAAAATTGTGCTTTGTATGCATAAATATGCTATGTTTTACAAAAGTGTAGCATTCTGAGGTAATGAATCAGCTTGAATAACTAGTACTAATGTGTTATGTTTCCAACCTAGTTTGTGACTTCTAGGTAGTCAACTTTGAAACTTGGTGATGAAGGTAAAGTAATGGGGATATTTCGAGGTAGGTACTAATGATGTTAAGTAGTGATCCATTTTATGATACAATACATGATATAGGTTCATGGTTATGATCATTATGTGATTATTATTTTGACTGTTAAGTAGTGGGTTGTTTAGGAGTTGATTCGATTATTAGGGTAATTCTGACTGATGTGTTCATCTGGTCATGGTTACTATGCAATTGTTGGGGGGTTGTTCTATGTTGTTCATTATGTGACTATTGGTGATACATTGATGTGGTTACTTGTTTGAGGTGTCTTGGTGAAAGGGACAATGTTGCATTACTCATTCGTGAGTACCCTGCTACACTATGATTTCCTTTCATGGTGTGTCTGATTGTATGATTATATGTATATATATTTTTGACCATGTTATTTTTTGCAGGTTGCAGGTACTAGGCACCGATTCCACCTGAATTGATAGGTTTGAGCATGCCTTAAACCCAATGGAAATTGTTGAACAAAGATAACGTATGGTCCCCTACCCTAGCCATCATCCTCAAAGAGGATGAGTATCCAATCTAACACCTCGTATGTGTCATCTGATGTCGGTGGTCATTTGGTCCTACTTCTCGACCTTGGTTAAGGTTTAGGTAATTTTTTGGAATTTTGTTTTCTTGATTATTTGATGTTGCTTGTATTTACTTTTTTTTTTGAAGAGGGTAAAAATTTATTAAATCAAAAATTCAATCATACAAAAAGAGTCAAGTCCGACAAGGCACCCAAAAATAGCAAGAAATACAACCACCAGAAAACCAAGCCAAAGCAGGCCAAGAACAACCTGTCGATGACATCAACCTCCCATATCCTCCAATGTAATCTTCTCTAAATCTTAACAATATTCTGGGGGAAGTTTCTCCCACCCATCGATCTGTCATCCTCCATCATGTTCGGAAGCCCACTTAGCCAAGTAATCAGCCACCCTATTCCACTCATGAGGAATATAGGTAAAAACCATAGAGTCTAGCATGGAGAACAACCATAATATATGTCGAACAACAAAGGAAAGCTGCCAATTCACCCCTTCAAAATTATTCCTATTCAATAGATTAACCACGATCTGAGAATCAAACTCACAGATGATCTTACACCAGCCAAGAGAACAAGCCTGCTCTAGAGCCCTAGGAATCATCAAGCCCTCTACCAAGTTATTGGTTTGAAACCCCTTATGGCAAGAGAAGAAGAAACAAATCGAGACTGAACAATCTCTACCAACCCCTTCGATCCCAACTGATCTAGGATTACCTCGAGAAGAGCCATCAGAATTAATCTTAAGAAAATCCAACGAAGGAGGAGACCATTCCCCAACCTGTTGAACCTTCTTCTTAGCCTTTCTACCTCTTCGCATACAAAAGGTATCAAAAATCTATCCACGGAGGCCCAAGATATTCACAATCTCCTCATCACCCCTATCCAAGGGAAAGGAAACCTCACATTTAACTTCCACCATCTCCTGAATCATACAAACAACTCTCATCCAAACTTGTTGGACCATCAACCTAGCATAATAAAAAAAATTGTGATTCCTTTTCAATCAAATTTTCCTAAAAATAAATGTAGGACCAATACACCACACAATCTAGAGGAATGTAGCCTAAGATGAGGGTCTCCCCAAACTATTCCAGAAATCAACTAGAGAGAAGGTATGAACACAAGGTGCTCTCCAAATGCCCCACTAAAAATACCACAGATGCATAGAGAAGGAAGAACGAAAAATAGGTGAGATGAATCCTCCTCACTACACCCACAAAGAACACAAATAGAAGGGCCTTGGAAACCCCGCTTCCAAATATTATCACAAGTTAATAACTCGTTCCAAGCTAGCGTCCACAAAAAAAAATTGCACTTAGGCCAGGAAAATTTGTTCCAAACCTGTTTCCACCAAGGAATTTCCAACTCGCCATACTTTCGAAAGATCAACTTCTGGTAACCACTAGCCACACTAAAAATCCCCTTAGGGTTCGTCTTCCAAGCCAAAATATCCCTCTCCCTGAGAGAACTACAAGATCTACTTGCAAGAATATTATGAAGCTCCATGTGATCCTCCTCAGAGCCACCTATAGGCCATTCACCTGAGACCAGCCAGCCTCCAGAAAATGCTTACAGAGATTCTGAAAATAAGGATACTCGCCCATGATCGGAGGAAATCCATGCCAAGATTGATACTAGAAGAGAGCCTCATTCCCCCTATTACAAATCCAAAATGAACCATCTTTAAACAACTTTTCTCCTTTTTTCAGTGTGCTCCAAATCACTGAACCTTTCCCCACAAGTGACAACCGATGAGATTTAGCCTTAGGAACACCCTTAAGGAATTTGAGATTCAAAATATTGGCCCAAACATGGTGTTGTTCAGTGCACCATCTCCAGTACAACTTGGTTGAAAAAGATAAACAAGATAAAGTAGATTGTCGAAGCCCAAGACCCCCAAGATGCTTAGGCCTACAAATGATATCACACTTCACCAAACTCCACTTCAAAGTAGATATACATCCAGCCAATAAAAATTGTCTAGAAAGAGAATCCAAATCCTTAATAAAACTAGCAGGATCCACCTGAAGCATGCACCTATAATTAGGAAGGGTCTGCACGAACGACTTAAGGAGTTGGACCTAGCCAGCAAAATATAGCCATCTATGAGTCAAATGGTTCACCTTTGATCGAAACTTGTCCAAAATATTTTCCCATGAGTTCCTAAGCAAAGTGTCGATAGAAATGGGAATACCCAGATAAGTCAAAGGCAAGTGACCAATCTGAAACCTCATAATACGAGCAATCAATTATTGAGTGAGCACATGATTACTGAAGAAAAAGATGGAGGATTTATCCTCATTAATCAACTAACCCGAAGCCACAAGATAGATGTCCAGAACCTTTCACAAGTTAGTAGCCTCATGAACCTTAGCCAAACCCATCAAAGCAGTGTCATCAAAAAATTCCAGATGAGATTGAGGAGACAATCAATTTCCCCAATTCCATCCTTGGATCAAAACTTTACCAGCATGACTCTTAATAAGCCTTCCTAGACCTTTAGCCAAGAAAATAAAAAGATAAGGAGAAAGAGGATCTCCTTGACGAAGACCTCTAGATGTGCCAAACAAAGAAGACAGTTCCCCATTAGCCAACACTGAGAAGGAAGTGGTTGAAACACATCTCATAACTCACACTATCCAATCTTTGCCAAATCCAAAAGCACTAACCATTTTCCACAAAAAAGACCACTTAACTCTATCATAAGCCTTAGCCATATCAAGTTTAATGAACATAGCCTTATCTTTCGAGGCCACCATAGAGTGATTTTTTTCCATAGAAATGACAACATCATCAAGGATTTTCCTATCAACCATAAAACCACCCCATTCCTCTGAGACCATCTTGATTATCCAACACTTTAGTCTCTCAACAATCAATTTAGACAAAATCTTATAGACCACATTACAAAGAGAAATAGGTCGAAACATACTGAACCTGTCAGCACAATCACACTTAGGGATGAGCAAAAGGAAAGTAGAGTTCATTTCCCTTAGCATCTGCTTGTTCCTCTAGGATTCATGCACCACCTCCAACAAGTTCAAACTTATAATATCCCAGAACTCTTGAAAAAAATCAATCGAAAAGCCATCAGGACTAGGGGCTTTCCCCTTTTTCATCTAAAAAAAAGGCCTCTAACTCCTCCAAGGAAATACCACATAAGAAATGCTCGTGCATTTCCTTAGTCACCAAAGGGGGGATACAAGACAAAACGATATTTTCCTCCTCCTGTGCATCCAGGGAATCCTCCCTAAACAAAGAGGAAAATAAAAGAGTAGCCTCTCTAGAGATTCCTTGCAATGAAGCCACATGCTCACCCCTGTCATTCACCAAATAAGGGATAGAGTTCCCATATCTTCTGGCCTTTACAGAATTGAAAAAGACAGCAATATTCTTCTCACCTTCTTGCAACCAATCCACCTGTTCCTTTTGCTTCCAGTAGATTTCCTCCTACAACTCACACTCCTCCAAAAAAATTAACGCCCTTCCCTCCTCGGCTAAGGACTCCTCAAAGAGACCGACCTCCCTTATCTCTCGAGTGATAGCATCTAAATGAGCTTGAGCAGCCTCTTTAGCCTAAAAGATGTTTCCAAAGTAGAGACTATTCCACCATTTAAGTTAATATTTCACATATTGCAATTGTTTGACAAAAGAATACATCGTTGTAACAAAGGGAGGTCTTACACAGTGCCACCACTTAGCCATGAGATACCTCAAAGAGGGCTCTCGTAGCCACATAAGTTGGAATTTGAAGGGGGGGAAAGCCACCCACACCACCAAAGCAAACAACTTAATTGGCTAGTGATTAGAACCCTTCCAATCCAGAATCTCAAAGCAAGTAGACCATGACCCACCAATCCAAAAGAAAGAGACCAAGAATCTATCAAGCCACTTTGTAATACAATCCTCCCCAGGTCTTCTATTATTCTAGGTAAACTAACCATTACTAGGTTTGATATCCACAAGATTTAAAGAAGAAATATTATATTGGAGAAGAAAGGTTGAGGGCTCCAGCCTCTAAACACCCCCCCGCTTTTCACTCAGATTAGTAATAGTATTAAAAACACCAGCTACAATCCAAGGAAAAAGAGGATAAACACTACGAATGAACTAAAAATGTGACCAAAGGAACTGCTTACCAGGAGGATCACTAGGGGCATAAATATTGGACTAAAGAATAGTTTCTCTAGATTTCAAGCTCGAAGCAACAACCGAAATCAAGAACTTACTGGATAACCACCAAAGAGGGCATAACTTCAAGGGATTCCATAAACATGGCAATCCCCTAATACTACCTTGGGAACCAATGCATTGGCATTAGCCACACCCCCAAAGTTTGGGCACCGCATCAAGCATGTTCTCAATAGAAAGCTTAGTTTCCTGAATAAAGAGCATATCAGGAGAATGCTTACAAACCAAATTTCGAACAAATTTTTGTCTAGGGCCACTATTCAAGCCCCTTACACTCCATGAGAGAATGATCATTTCAGTGAACTAGAAAAGTGGGAGTAAATATTTTTAACAGAACCCAACTCCACCAAATTTTCCCCCATCAACTTTATTTTCTCCAAATCATTCTTCCTTCCTATTTTGGAAGGTTTCTTCGAAGTCCCTTTCTTTGGAATATTTTGATGAAGCCCTAAAAGAGGGGCAGCCTTGCTTCCTTTTACGGCCCCAAATGCCAATTTCTCCTTAGCAAGAGAGCACCCATCTTCCATCTTATCCAATGCACTAGAATCCACAAGGAACCCACGGTTCGGCAGGTGTTGATCCATATCCATTTGTGCTGGAGATATCCCATCATCCATAATCGCCTGAATCTCGAGACACTCTTTGAACCAATCATATACTTGGAATACATTGCAGAGCACCAGGTGAAGGGTCCTCCTAAACTACACCCAAATCATTAGGCTCCAAGGCTAACAATATAGGGTTCACCTCCTTCTGGCTATTATCATCTAACACTTCAAAATGGTTCAAAGTTTCCCCTTCCTACCTCTCCTTGAAGGTTCTTTTTATACCACAGTTCCTGTTGTGAGACTTAGCCAGAATAAATCCCTCATCATCAGTCCCAACACCCAAAATGGGAGCCTTCCCCTTTTCCTCCTTAGTACACTTATGAGTAGATGGAGGAGGGTGAGGCTCAGGAGAGTGATGCTTCATACATCTTTGTTGCAAATGACCATACTCATGGCATAGCTTGCACCTAAAGGGTAGAGTCTCATAGTCAAACCTTTGCACCCAAGTAAATGATCCCACATGAATTTCCATGGAATCTGGAAGAAGCTTGCCAAAATATAATCCCACAGACATGCGAGCGTAGGTTATAACTCTTCGGTTTTGTGTTTGTTGTGAGGGGCCCACTAGTTTCCCAACAAAAAAGAAACCATATGCAAAATATCGTTTCTCCAATACTCCACCAAAAACCAAGGAAGACAAACCCAAACTAGGACCTGATTTGGAAGCTCCTCTGAAGGATTAAATCTAGAATGCCACGACTTCATAAACAAACCAATCTGATTGTGGAAATTTGAACCCCCTTCAAAAACCCTATGACGATCAGCCATGCAATTAAAAACTACCATGAAAAAACTGTTAGCCAAAAGCATCACCTCTATTTCACCTTCGGGGTTCCAAGTCCTCCAAATCCATGAGTCCAAAAATGAAAGCGAAACCTTCATGCCCAAGAACTTACAAATCAAAGCATGATTTGTGAAATATTTGACATCTTCAATAATAGATTTTGGTTGAATCATTAGAATAGGTCTCTTTGTGCTCCTCTCCAAACACCCATTAATCTTCAGAATACAAGAACCCCCAGATGGGGTCATCCCATCAATCACCAAATCATTAAACAAATACTTATTCCCATCCCATCAATTGGACCAAGATGGAGAATGTGATTACAAAGAAGCCTGAAAATCCATATTTTGTATAAGGCATGAGGCCACCCCGAAACCATCTGCACAAACAACAACAAAGAAAGAAGACACATTTATGCCTCCCAATGTCGATTAGACAATATATAGACGCACAAAGCCTACAAAAAAACCAAAAGCCCTACCCCCGAACGCACAAAAACCCCACCCCTTGCTCAATACAAATGCCCCACTCCAACCGCTACTCAAACACCAACATGCACGCACTGACAACATGCAGGCCACACCTAAAAGGTAGCGGACCTGCAGAGCTCCCACATGTGTGCCATATCCCTTTCTTGTATTTACATTAAAGGAAAGGTGAACATGGTATTATTTAACAAATTCTAGAATTAACGTGTGTATGTTTTACTCTAACCTTGCAACTTTCAGGAGTAATTTGAATCTTAGGGGGGAAGGATGTAGTGCCCCTCCATGATTTTCCCTTTCATGATGTTTGATTAATTTTGTTTGGGTTGTTTCAATCAAATTGGTTTTATAATGTTGCTTATTTTGATGATGAATTAAATAAATTATGTTGATAAATATTTTGAATTGCCTTGGTTAATTAATTTATTAAATCAAATTGTTAAGTCACAAAGTGTTTTTATAATTAAATATAAAGATAATTATTATTTAATGTTGAGTTCTTAATAATAAATTAAAATGTGAAAAGATTAATATGAAATAAAATATTAAAATAAAACATTAAATTGGATGAGGATAATCGATAATGGGATAAAACAATTAAAAATATAGAAAAAATAATTTTGAAGCACATGCATGACTTTGAACTAGTTATCATTTGGAAACTTGTTGTTTTTATGATATTTTTATCTATATTTTGTTTTCGAAAAATGAAAGCTTTCCTTGGTTGATAATTATCAGTTTGGGGGAGATTTTGGTTTTATCTTGGATTTTTGGGTTTCGAACAGGGAATGGGGGTCTGGAAGAAATTATTTGTAGAATAGTTGCATTATGTGGTTTTGATTTCAAAAAAAATATTGAGTTGGGAAAAAATTATAGAAGAGTTGATTAAGAATCTGAAGAAGTGGATTGTTGCAGAATGGAAGTTGATCTTGGCACTAGTTTCCATCTCAACAGTGTTAAAATCCAAGTTGGTTTTGTATTTTGTTCTTGATTTTACTTCTCTATTTAATGCAATCAAAATTCTTCCTTTGTTTTGTGTTGAAAATGAATGCTTGCTAAGTCTAAGGTTTGTGTTTCTCTTGATTCGATGTTGTTTAGGCACTTGTTTTTTACGTTGAATGTGGTCTTGGAATAGTGTGATTTCATTTGGCGTATATGTTTGCATCCTTTTTATGTTGCAATTTCATTATGGCAAATTGGTTGCCTCACAGCATATTATGCATTATGAATGTGTTTCTTTGCTTGAGGAAGGTTGTGTACCCCCAACCCTGCATCTCTTATTCTTCATTGAATGATCCAGTTGTATATCGATGGTTCCATTTTACGATATTTGATGTTTGGTTTGTTATTAAATTGTTGCTCCATTATCACGTGATTAGCATACTTTGTGTTGGCAGTCAATATTGTTTGTAGTGCTTAGTGATTCAAGACTGTGTCTCCCTCTTAATCAATGCTATTATTTTGTTGCGCTGATTTTTGCATTTGGAAATTGTGATTTATGCGCCTTAACTCACTTGAACCTCTGTCACTGCTATGAAGCACACCTCCAATTGGTGTGCAAATGCAATATTATTTTGTATGCTAAGGTTTCACCTTTATTAAGATTTCTATTGGAATTCAATGTATGCTTTTGTGTGTGATATTCGAAGGGTATGTTTAATGTTTGATACTTATAGAAATTTCATACTATAGCTTACATTATTCCTTGCATCATATATTCAAACTGAATGTTTCAAAATCCATGTCAAATGCTCATATTTTTGCAATCGATACTTGCAATAAGTTTTACATTTGTTTCATTATAGATTCGATACTTTGAAATTTCATATTTCACATGCCTGGTTGTCAAACTTATATGGCAATGTTTTATTTTGGAATCCCTGCTGCATGGTGATTCCTTCATTGCATATCACTTTGACACTGAACATTCGATTTGCATTTGATTCATTGTGTATGGTGATTTTATCCTATGTGTTGTGAATTTCTTTCAAAGGCCATAGTCTATACCTTGAAATGGCATAAATGGATGGAGATACAATCTGTTTAGAATTCGTTGAACATGAATTTTTTTGGGAGTTTGATGCTTTATTACTCAATGGAAATACATCATGTGTGGGTTCGATGTTGTTCATGCAAATTACCTTATGCGTTGAGTCTATTTTTTTTGGTTTTAGTTCACAGAAGTGTCTTAAGAATGGCTTTTGATACTACGTATTTCCTATATTACATGCTTGTGTCGCCCCTCTCTTTTCCCTGCGACTTGGCCACTGTTGCACCTTATTTTTTGCCTTGCGTAATCATTTTTTAGTATGTCACGTTCTTCTCTAAATTTTTATTTAATTTCTATGTTTACATATTAGGATGGCATTCAATATATTGTATACTTTGATTTTATTTCTCCACCATTATTTGGTTTTGGATACTCATTTGTATTTCGGTGACTATATCCTTGGTTTTGGATGTTTTTGCAATTAGCTTGGCAATCGATGCATTTATATAATCTTTGGAAGCTTAATGAAATATTTTATGTAAATAATGTGACGTATACACTATGTGATGGATTTCAATGTTTAGGTTTTGCGCTTGGTATTCATTTATATTTAATTCGATCAATATATATTTTATAATTGTCATCCCATTCTTGTACTTGTGTTTGTGTATATTATTTAAAAGGCATTCAAATTTATATATATATATATCTAATTATATATATGTATATTTAAGTGTATATAAGTATATGCTTGCCTTAGTATAGGTTGGAATATAGTATTTCTGATTATAATATATATGTATTATGAATGGTGAAGATTTAAACCTAGTATAGTGATCTTTTGTTAGGAATTATAACATTGGTTTCTTCTAGATAAGTAAATTAGAAAACTTTATTGAAAATTTTCAAGGTAACTGAAGGATTTACCTTAATGAGGTAGATGGATTCTATTTAAATGATGTTTTCTTCCATGATCCTTTAATTAGTAAATTGATATTCTTTTCAAATATTGATTTTGTTGTATTCTTTAATAGTTGAATTGAAAATTAGTTAATTGCTAGCATAGACATTTGAGTATTATTATGTGAATGAAATATTAAGTAAAGTTAGTGAGTAAGTAATGATATTTAGTAATTGTGCAAGTAATATCTTCCTTGGATGCATTGTTTAGTTGATTTTATTATTGATTATTTGGGTTTGATTTGATATTGAGTTGTTATGGTTAATGTTTATTTGTTTGCTTATTTAGAACGAGGTGTTGAATTAGTGAAAATGAGAAGATTTTGATTATTATGGTTGGTTTTGAATTTGAGTTGATCTTGGTTATTTTTTTAAGAAGGGATCTTGTTGTGCTAAATGGTTATTGAGAGACTTCTTGAGGCTTGGTGGATTAGCTCGAGTTCTGGTTTCATGATTATTTAATTTTGAAAATAGATTGATTTTATACTTGAGATGTGGACATGAGGGTCTTTAGCCTTCCACTGCTTACTCGTTATTATGGTTGAGATTTGTGAGCAAGAGGGTCCATGCCTTACTCTAGATATGTGTTGCTTGTGGTTTTGTAATTTGTGCAAGAAGGCTTTACCATGTTTGATGTTTTGGGTATTCTAGTTGTAAGTAGGGGGAGTGGCTTTCAATGGGGGTTGGAACCCAAAGTGGTTGACCAGGGTAACCTATTGGGAGTTTCTTAATTTAGTGATAACCTAATTAATGAATTAAGGGGTTGTTTAGTTTTCACATTAATCAAAGATAATGGTAAGCCTCACTCATCGCTCAAGTGCTCCTTTAGGCTTGAGATGAGATGAGAAGGCCTGGAATGGAAAGATCAACTACCTTGTCCTCATGAAAGGTATGTTGACTCCACATGATTTTGTGTGGGGGCCAAGGATTGGGATAGGTCAGTAGGCTAACCCAAGATGGGGGTCGGGCCTAGGAAGATCCACATGGGTAACTTGTATCAAGCTATGGGATGACACTCATCCCTATTATAGTCTAGTATTCCCTAGTCTTGTGTTCCCCTTGTTGTTTGTGTGCCTTTGGAAGTATTATCTTTGTTATATTATGTTCATGTTATACTGTGTTATGTTGGATCCACGTTTAGTCTATTTACTTTTAGCCTTTTGTCTTCTTGATTGTTTGATGTAGTGGGATCTTATTGTTATCTCCTAGCACGGGGGGTGGACCTTAGGGTTCCACATGGTCAGGTGGATTATTATTTTTCCTCCATTAGGTTTCTAGTAGTTGTTTTTTTTCTTGAAGGGTGTACCCTTGTAGCAGATTCTGGAGCTTGTTCCAATTCGAAGAGATAGTTGCTTATGTCATGTATTGAACCTGTTTATCATTTGTATCATGGAATTTAATCGAGTTGTATTCTTCCTATTGCATTCAGTGAAGCATTGATGTAAGCTTGTAACAATGTAAAGATGTACACTCATGAAATGGAATTTGTACATGTACTTTTTGGTTCTTTATAAATGATATTTGATGGTTACTTATCTAATGTTATAATATGCAGATGTATGTTTAGATATTTTTCAGTAGGTTTATTCATAATGTAGTCATTGCACCTTAGAGGATATATTTTATCTTATGTGTTATGTTTAGTTATGATATACATTTCTTGTTATTGCACTTTAAAAAAAAATTGTGTCATTATTGTAGTTGGTTGTGCCGTCCTCTAGGTTTCTTTGGCAGGGTGTTACAAAGCCAACCTATGATCACAAAAGGGAGTTCACTACTTCAAGCCCTTCAAGGGAACCCTTTTGTAAACAATCAAAACTTGAAGACCAACACAATCTTAGGTATTGCCAACATTATCACACAAAACAATCAACAACCATATGTGTCACTTGTTTTCCATGACACAAACAATTTATCCACTTTTCTTGCCACACTCACCTATGCCCTTGATACACAAGGTTACACTCCCAATGTATCACAAGGACAAATGAGTCTATTCAGACAAGTAGGCACCTTTTATGCTTCATCTTCACTTCTACCACAAACATATCCACTAGATCCAATCATAATTCCGTTACCTACATTGATCCAAGGTGCAAATAAATTTGCTTCATCAAGTACCTTGCCTCAAAATCAAACCAATCAATCCAACCCATCAAACACAAATCAAATCAATTCATCCATCATAAATCTAACTATATCACTAATATCGTAACACCAAGTGGCCTCATCCCAACCATTGATCACATCATAAAAAACATCCCAAACATCACAAAGTTAAGTCTCTCAAGGGTTAGGCACGTCAAATCCAATTCCAAATCCACCATGTATCACCCAACCCCTCACCATCACACAACAACCACCTCAAAAACCACCCCAAAAATATTTCATCATGCAACAACCAGCTCAAAAACCACCCCAACCACCTCAATAAACACCCCAACAACCTCTCAACATATCATCACAATAAAAAAATTCACACCCACCTCAAAATCCCAACACATCAAATCAATATAGCATCATGTTGCAAGGAGTTCAACAAGCTTATTAAAAGGAATTGAAACAATTACAATCACAAGCACATGCACAACCACAAGCGCAAGCGCAAGCACAAGCACAGGCGCAAGCACAAGCCTTTCTACAACAACAACTACTACAAGCAGAACAAGCACAAGCTCAAGCCTTGCAACAGTAGTAAGCATAGCAAGCGACACAACAAGAATAGTAATGAGCACAAGAACAAGTTCAATACCAAGCACAACAACAAGCACAAGCACAAGCTTTACAATAGCAAGCCAATCAACAAGCCCTACAAAAACACCATGCACAACAACAAGCATTGGTAGCATAATAGCAACAAGTAGCACAACAAAAAGCACAATAGTAGGTGTTATTAGCACAAAAACAACAAGAATTTTTGGCACAACAACAACAATAGGCATACCAACAAGCATTGATCGCACAACAACAAGGCTTCCAGCAACCCTTCATGAGAATGCAACAAAATTCCTTGAACCTTAACACGGAAGGAACCTATGCCACCCCAACATTCACATAACAAACCATACCACCAAAAAACATGTACATTCCACCACCCGATCCACAAAATGATCTTTCCACACAGGTCAAATTGCTCTTACAACAAATATAACAACATTCAATCCAAAAAGACAAAAAAATCATACGCACAATAGGATTTGTGCCCCTATCCCTTTGATAGGAACATCACCATGGTCCCCTTCCCACCAAGATTTGAAATACCAAAATTCGATAAATATAGAGGAAAAGGAAATCTTGAGGACCATATCAAAGAATTGCATGTACATTGTATGAAAGTGGCATATGAAAACTCTTATCTAATGCGACTCTTCCTCTGAAGCTTGGATGGTCATGCAATTTAATGGTTCACTCGCGTACCTCCTAGAATCAACAAATCCCAAGACATCATAGACCTATTTATATAAAACTTCTCATTTAATCTAGATATGGATGTGAGCTTGGAGGAGTTATCAGCTCTAAAACAAGCTAGGGGGGAATCATTTGCAACCTTATTACAATGATGGAGGTCAAGAGCCAGAAAAATAAAATGGTCCATGCCAGAGGAGTTGTTGCAAGAATGGAAAGAGGAATCAAAATATTGTCATTGATGTCAATCGGTCAGCTAGTTATCTGCTAGTTGCTATTGACTGTATATGTTGAGGATATTGAAAAAATTGTATAAAAAGAATATTGCAGGTTGTCAATTGTTTAGGATGTTGTGAAGTATGTTTTCTATGTTTTGGCTAAGGTCTGGAAGAATTTTTTTTGGTCTAGATTTCTCTTTATGGTTCGAGAGTTGTATTTCCCTGGTTCTATTGATGATGGTTTCAGCATTTGGAAGCATCGAGCTTAATTGATCGATGTGTTTTACACTAGTTTGGTTGACCATGTGTCAAGCACTACATTCGAAGTTGATGAAGCTTGTTGGATATATTATGGGTCCTAATGAATCATGTGTTTGGGTCACCCTCATTCTAATTTCACCCTAGGATGTTTTGGCACCGACCTAATTTGAATTTAAAGATGGATGGCTGACTTTGTATCTTTTCAAAGTTGGAGATGGTTTAAATATGGAATGCGCTAGCAATGAAAAGTGTACATAAGAAAATAAGGAAGATAAGTGAAAGAGCATACGCAAATTTGATGCTATTATGAAAGCGTGTGAGTTATGTGTGTGGTTGATTAGTGCAAATCTTAACACTGCATTTTTGGATGCAGTGAGTAGAATATGAATGATATGGCCCATTTTACAAGGGTTAATTTGGCCCTCCCTACAGAAAGAGTTGGTTGGTTTGATCCAGATGGCAATGGCACAATTTATCACTGACATTCATATGCTTCTTACAGCCACCTATGTGTCCTCAAATGGCATTACCTTTCTTGATACGACCATAGAGAATACTCGCACCAAAATTTGGGCTGCCTTAGACAAAACCAGTGACCACTGGGTAGCTCCTCACCCGGGTGGGTAGCTCCTCATTTATTGCCACCCATGGATGCAATGAGCAGAAGGTGAACTCTATCATTCATGCAAGTCGATCAGTGATTGTGGTGGAATCCTTTGTTGCGTTGGGATTTTTGTCTCTCTATTACAATTCTTCTTTGTCTTCTTTGTATCTCTATGGTAGTGAGTGATTTGGGTTGTAGCCATGTGGATAGTGAGTCCTTATTCTAGGCAGTGAGCCTTTTTGTAATCAATTTTTATATTATCTATAGTGTGATTTAGTCCTCATCATGGTTTTTCCCTCATTGGGTTTTCCACATAAATTTGGTGTTATTATGTTTATGCATTGGCATTTGATGGTTAATCACTTAATCAGTTTATGTGTTAGTTCTGGTAATTATATTTAAGGTTTAAATATGTGACAACCGATTCACCCCCCTCAGTTGTCCTATCTAATAGGAGAAACCAATAGGAACCATCATTTCCAACCTCAAGGGAGAGTTATCCTTCCAACTAAATATGCAATGTATCATGACATATGATCAATTAATTCCTAAGGCTCTCAACATTGAGAAAACCCTCATAGTACAAGGGCACATGCCCACATACAAGGATAATCAACCATTAACAATCTATAATGATAAACATTTCATGTGAGCCAAGAAAAAAAATGTTGCCAATGATGGTGTCATCGATGCCAAGGTGGTTATTAGTTCTCTAAAACAAAACACACAACAATAGACGTACCCACAATACAACACTCATCAACCACAAATCAACTATCAACAAACGCACCCCAAAAAAAACATCCCAACAACAAAACAACCAAGCGATCAATAATGTAAATGCTCAAAGAGGACCACCCCCAAGAAACAATTACCCATAGAAACACAAATATAAACCATTGGGGGAACCTATTGAATCTGTCATGAAAAAGCTAGTACAAGAAAATCTCATCACACTCCCCATTTATGAAAATTACTAAGAGCCTCAAGTTAAACCACCATGGTATAATGAGAAGCACCTTTGTGGTTATCAAAAAATCAAGGGGCACACGAAAACTAGTTGTATGAAATTAAAGAACCTCATCCAAGACCTCATTGAAAGAAAGGATATAACTATTGACCTACAAGTGGGGAATCAATATTTATAGATATACACAAATCCGATGTCCGATTATAACAAGGGAAAAGATAAGAGTAAGGGAGCAAACTACACAAATTTCAACCATGTCTACGACCATGTTGTTGCATCCTTAAATGAGTTCATAACATTCATCAATATCAAAGGGCCTAACACAGAGTGTGGCATCACCACACGCAAAGGCATGGTAACCATCCACGGACCATCTAACCCATCTAGGGGATCGCCTATTATGCCAAAATCCAATCCTAATGACTACAGTGTCTTAGACCACTTGAAGAAAACCCTGGCTCGATTCTCCATCCTCAAGTTGCTAAAAATATTGCCTACGCATAGGGATATTCTAGAGAAATCTTTGTCCACGTCCAATGTGCCCATTGATATTGACGCAAATTAATTTCAAGATATGATCAGGCATATCACTACACCCCATATTCTCACATTTTCTAAACATAACTTCCCCATGCAACCATCCCACAATATAGCACTCCATCTTGAGGTCTTGGTTCACAAGAACAAGGTTAAAATATTCTTGGTGGATGGAGGTGTCGGTCTTAATATTTTTACCTTGTAGCTAATTAAAAATCTAGCGTTCTCTGAAGATGTAATTGAAAAGGGAAAAGGTGCCACTATTAGGGCTTATGATGATCATGAAAGGGTTTCACAAGGTACCATCCAACTTCCCATTCAAGTGGGACCAGCCATCATGGAAACCTCATACCAAGTCCTGGACCTTGAGCTTCCCTATAATATTCTCCTAGGGCATCCATGGATCCATGGGATGCAAGCTATCACATCTACTTATCATCAATGTGTCAAGTTCCCATATCAGGATAAGGAGGCAATGATCCATGGCGACCCTGAACCATTTTACTACTACAATAATTTGGAAGCCAAATACTAAAAAATCCCACAGGTCCTCAAGAACGATGAAGGACCCACATCTTCCTTTGTTGATCCATCCACCTTGGCCTCCACATCTAAAAAAAATACGCCCTCCATCCAGAATATCCCATAAATCAAAGTTGTGATCCAAGATGATGGTTGTAGAGAATATAAATTGAAGAAGAATGCATTTGTGTTAGGAGAGTTAACTCAATCTCCTAAATCCCACGGAAAGCCACAGCCAATTGACACAACATCTCATACCTTCAAAGAAGAACCTACCACTTTCAAAAAGTGAGGATATTTAATCAAGGAGGTTGTGGACAAAAAGGATGTATCAAGATTATTCTACCAAGACAATAGACCAGCACCCATTCTTCCAATGGAGGATGACAACAAGAGTCTACAACTGATGTTTGGTTGGGGCTGTAACAAAAATGAGAAACTAGGGAAAAATGACAATAGCTTACTAGAACCCCTTGTTCCTGAGAAACACTTAAAGAATCTTGGCCTTGGTTGTATCACAAGTAAGGTGACCATTCTTGGCAAGCGTACTCCTATAAAACAATCAAGGCTCCTCTTCAGTTACCAGTGTCCATCGGCCTCCCCCTCGATAATTATACCTTCAATATAATTAACCTATTTGATGAGGATTCCAATGTTTTCATGATAACCACCACGTCATTTGATCCAAACCCTCCCAACACTAAGCTACCACTTATATATCCCCAACTCATAAATTGGGACCAACGAGGACCACCAATCTTGGATTCATTTAAAAATGATGAAGCTCTCTCCAAATTTATGGGACTAAAGGATAGCATTCCATATGGAGATCACAAAGCAGGATTTGACATTAAGCTAGATACACATGCATACTATGGGGAAATGATTGAATCTCTTAGTTGTAAAATTAAAAATCTAAGAATAATGTCTCGATCCTTAAGTGAAAACCACATTGTGGCACTTTTCAAACATAAATTAGTAAAAATAAAGGATGTATCCAATTGTGAAAATCTCTTAGAGGCGCCAAAGGATGAGGGATTCAATATTCCCCTTAGTGTTATCCATCAAGAAAATTAGCAGTCCTTGCAGAAAAGTGTGATCCGATCAATGTGGGAATCAAAGAGGCACCTCAGATAACCTTTTATGCATAATCACTTTTGGTTGAGGAACAAGTAAACCTTGTAGCATTCTTAAAATAAAGAAAGAGAAATTTTTCATGGACATATGCAAACATGCCTGGCTTAGATCCTAAAGTGGTTGTCCATCATCTAGCAGTATATCCTGAGGCAAAACCAGTACGATAAAATTTGAGAAAGATGCATCCATAGATTGCATTACTAGTCAAACTAGAATTACAAAATCTTCTCGATGTAGGATTTATCTGCCCAATTGATTATCTAGAATGGGTATCCAATATTGTACTAGTTTCCAAGCCCACTGGGGGCATCCAAATTTGTACCAACTTTAGAGATTCAAATAAGGCATGTCCCAAGGATGATTTCCCTCTACCCAACATTGACATGATTGTGGATCTCAACACAAGACATGAAATGTTATCATTGATGGATGGATTTTTAGGCTACAATCAAATTATGATCGCCAAGGAAGACCAACATAAGACAACATTCAGATGTCCATGGGGCACTTATTGTTGGAACATGATGCCATTTGGGCTAAAGAGCATCGAAGCCACCTATCAAAGACCTATGACATTGATTTTCCATGACATGATCCACAAGACTATAGAGGACTATGTGGATCAAATCTTAGCTAAGTCAAGAAATTGACAAGATCATGTAGCAACCTTGGAACCAATATTTGACACACTTGATGAGTACAAGGTACGGTTCAATCCAAAAAAGTGTGTCTTCAGTGTAACGTTAGGAAATATCTTAGGTTACATTGTGTCAAAAAGAGGAATCGAGATAGATCCAACAAAATTCAAGGAAATTTTAGACATGGAGGCATCGCAGACATTAAAACATATGTGAGG
The DNA here is from genome assembly GCA_007115665.2 of Sequoiadendron giganteum. NCBI lineage: Eukaryota > Viridiplantae > Streptophyta > Pinopsida > Cupressales > Cupressaceae > Sequoiadendron > Sequoiadendron giganteum. The sequence continues at coordinate 67,128,314 of CM021103.1, forward strand.
TCTGCAAGGATGGCTACAATCCATCAGAAGATTCATAGTACAGCTAGTAGATAAGATGATTCCCTATTTTCATCTATTACACAAAGGGATAGCCTATAAGTCGGATGAAAAGTGTGACAAATAATTCAACCAAATCAAGGAATACTTACTCACACCACCAGTCCTCATGACACTGATCCCAAACAAACCTTTGATATCATGCATCTTAGCTACAACAGTAGCTCTTGGTGCTCTTATTTCTCAACACGATGAAACAAGGAAAGAGAGGTCCATCTACTATATCAGCATAACTTTAGTGGGACATGAGATAAACTAGACTTTCATGAGAAGGCTTGCCTTGCATTTTAATTTGCCTCGTATAAATTCAAGCACTACATGCTAGCTCATCAAATAAAGTTCCTTTCCAAAATAGATCCCATCAAATATCTATTATCCAAAGAAAATCTCATGGGATGGATGGCCAAATGGTTGATTATCCTAACAGAATTCAACATAGAATATGTGGAACAAAAATCTATCAAAGGACAAGTAATTGTAGATAAATTGGTTAAAGCACCCATATATGCAGAAAATCCACTAGTATCAAAGTTTTTGGATGAGTCAATCTTCCTCTTGAATGTAGTAGATCATTCGAAATTGCATTTTGATGGTTCCTTCACACAACATGGATCAAGAGCAAGCATCCTTTTCATCACCCCATAAGGGGATTGCATTCCCAAATCCTAGCGGTTGTCCTTCCCATGTACCAATAATATTGTAGATTATGAGGCTCTTATCATAGGACTCAGAATAGTGATACAGTGGAACATCATGGCATTGAAAGTCTTTGGAGATTCACAATTGATCATTAATCAAGTCAATGATGAGTATCAAACCAAAGATGACAAACTTACTCCCTACAAGAAGCTGACAGAGGATCTCAAGGAATTATTCATTGATATCACCTTTGAGTAGATACCTCGAGTAAATAACAAAGCTATAAATGTTATGGCAACAATCGGATCCGTGATAGATATCCCAAAGAATACCCCTAAATGTGAGTTCCTCGTAGAGCAGTTTCTTGTCCCAGCTTTCGAGGTATCAAAATCATAATTTATGTGTGGAATCGTTGGTCCTATTGATCCTTGGTATCATGACATATTCACCTACCTAAAAATAGGAATCCTCCCCGATGACATCACTTCAAACCTAAAGAAAACCTTTGCTAAAAATTCATCTTATTTCATTATCCTAGGGGAAACCCTTTACCGTAGAAGTATCGAGGGGACCCTGTTATGATTCCTTAACCCTGAAGAAGTTTTGATTTCCTTAATAGAGGTATAGAAAGGTATTTGTGGATCACATTCGAGTGGTGTGACCTTGGTCAAGAAAGTGTTGAGGACAGGGTACTATTGGACCACCATGGAGAAAGAAGCTCATAAGTATGTGAAGAAATGTTTGTAGTTTCAGTAGTATGGGGACCTCATCCACCCCCCTGCTCAAGAACTTCAACCTATCATTACACCCTAGCCTTTTTCACAGTGGGGACTCGACCTCGTAGGGAAGATCACACCTACCTCATTCAACAACCATAATTTTATCATTACCACCATAGAGTACTTTACGAAGTGGGTATGACCTATATCTTAGGGAAGTAGATCTCCAAGCTCATCCTAAATTACCTCATTTTTTGTTACGATGTCCCACAAGCCCTTATCTCAAATAATGGGACACCTTTCAAGAATTGAGATGTTTGGGATTTATGCCAAATATTTAACATCCAACACCAGCTCTTCGCCCCTTATTACCCCCAAGGTAATGGCCAAATGGAGGCTACGAATAAAACCATCTTGAAAATCCTTAAGAAAGCAGTCAATGAAGTTGATTGTGATTGGAACTTACAGCTAAACCCTGCCTTATGGGCTTACAGAATTAATATATGCATGCCTATAGGTACAACACCCTATTCCCTTGTATATGGATCTAGGTTATCCTACCTATTGAGGTCGAGCTCTCATCCTTAAGAATATCATTGCAGAATCTTATCACTGATGAAGAATACAGAGTGTCGTGGTTGAATGAGCTGGAGCTACTGGATGAACGTCGCCTAGATGCCTTGAATCACTTATAGGTTTATTAGAGCCATCTCAAGAGGAGCTATAACAAGAATATTAAAATTTGGTCCTTCCAAGTTAGGGAGCTTGTGATGAAGGAGAATTAGAACTTACTAAATCCTAAGAGCAAAGGCAAGTTTGAACCCAATTGGTTTGGACCTTTCATCGTCACAACAAGCTACAAATTAGGAGCATATCAATTATCGACACTTGAAGGTTACCCCTTGCAAGAACCTATCAATAGCTCTCATCTCAAAAAAAATTATGCCTAGGCTTGCAAGGTATAAATCCAAAAATACAAAAAAAATACAAAAATAACAAAATCCAAAAAAATAGAAAAAGGATTGAAAATAGTAAAGAAAAAAATCATCTAGTGGAAACCACTTCGGTGGCGGTTTGGGCAAGTACCTTGGTGAAAACCTGGAAATCAAGTGCCTTGTGTAGATAAGAATTCTCCATCCACCATCGAATATTTGGCATGTTTTGCATCGCTTTCCATCGTATTCATCCATTGAATTTCATTATTCTTTCCATCACCTATCCACATGCATATCATTTGGCTATTGTGTGTATCGTGTTCCCCTATAATACTACTTGGCACATTCCTAAGGTTAGTTTGTCCTACCTATATTGAGGTAGTCTAGCGCATCACACTGGGGGCATTTTTCTATACTTACATTAGATCAGATTCATGTATATCCTTAAAGTCTTTCATAAAATCATAAAATCAAAAAAGTCAAAAACATTCCAAAAAATCCAAAAAGTCAGAAAATCCAAAAACATTCATAAAACTAGAAAATCCAAAAAAATCCAAAACATATCAAAATCCTAAAAATAGGTTGAAAACATAAAAAGTTAAAAGCATAGTCATTGTGTCGAACTATGAAGCTTCTATGTGTATAATGTAGGCAAGGCTAATCTTTGATCAGCCCTTGAGGCCCATAGGATAGGTCCTTAGGTTAGGTTCTTGGTCAAAATCTCAGAAAACACAGAAAACATTTGTGAACTTGAAAATTAAAACACTCCAAAATCCCAAAATAGCCTCAAAACATTACAAACACAAAAAACATTGAAATATTCAAAAAATTTCAAAACCACCCGTCTCATTTTGCTTTCACCGGCAATAAACATCCACTCACAATAAATTGCTCATAATCTTCAAAATTTGGTAAAACACATGGAAGCAAGTATAGAAAAATTGTAAAGTATAAACCTCAACCTAAGGGTCTTAAGTCTAGGTCAATAGGTAAAAAATTTGTTCAACTCTTGGTATCAACATCCTATCATCTCATTAGTCTCAGAATCTTTTGATAATCATGTCCTAGGATGCATCCTTCCTACAATGGACATCAACATCAAGTGTCACCATAAATTTAGTCTTGCCTAAAGGTATGAATAACATTGGTTGGTTTATTTGATTGATCTTTTCTTATGACTTATCTTATTTTTGCCCCATTCCAATGACCTCTCGATGATGTCAATCAAAATTTTTTAGAGATACATGAATGAGGCATTGATCATTATCTTTTATTTTTTGTGCTTGTTGGACTTTTTTGTAATATAACCTCGATGAATAATTTCTTTGTTAGGTATGTGTGGAGGGTGTTTTGGATACCTTGTTGACTATTACACTAGGAGGTTATGCCATTCTATGTTTTGGTTTGATATATTTGAAGCATCTAAATTGCATCTTAGCGAGGTTTTTGTATGTCAGGTGTGAACAAGGATACTCTTATCTATTTTTTGAGTCAAATTCCATCGCACTAGATACCATGTCATCCTAGTTATCTATACCTTGATGCATCGTATCTATGTGTTTTATCAAACATAATTAAATTTGTGCTATTCATGTCCCAATCCTTGGATAAGAAAATCATCATCACTCATCATCATATCTAATAAAGTCTCGATGACTCAGACTTGTTAGACTTTTGCATCTTCTCATAATCAAGGTTTGATCCCTCTCATTCTTCTATCTTCTTTCCATGCTAACATGGTATCATGAAATTCACCAAAAAATAGCAATACATTCATCCTTCATCCACGAAATGGAAGCATATACACATCGTGCATAATCATACCATATCATCATAATAGAAAACATCAACCATTCATTTGTATTATCATTTAAGTTGTTTAGGATAATATAGATTTTTTATTCTAAGCATCTTAACCCATATCGTTTGTATCAAGCATCATCATTTAAGTTGTTTAGGCTAATATAGTTTTGTTATTCTAAGCATCTTAATCCATCTCGTTTGCATTGCATTATCATTTAAGTTGTTTAGGATAATATAGATTTTTTATTCTAAACATCTTAATCTATATCATTTGCATTAAATCATCATATAGGTTTTTTCGGATAATATAGATTTGTTATTCTAAGCATATTATTGCATCACATAATTATCCATAGCATGAACATATACATATAAACGCATCCATACATACATCTTGCATCATCATGGCATATCACATATAAATGATACTAAAAAGGGAGTAAACCACACATCGCATTTGCATTCATAACATCACATACATTGCATCATGAATCATAAAACATCATAACATAATAATAAATAGCAGGTACATGCATCCATAACATATCATGTGCATCCATACATTCATAAAGCATGAAATAAAATAGACATCACATCACATAATGTTGCATCGGAGCCATCTCATATATATATCAAAAAATTGAATTTCATGGTACAAAATCAGTATCAGTGTGTAATATCATCAAAATAGTATACAAGAGGCTAATCAAAACTCAACCAATGAATGTATATACATCAATAATCAGGTTGTACATCCAAAAATTGTATGTCATATGATCCTGCCATCCATGGATTTGTCGCTCATCATGATGAGAACTAGATGTGTGGTGACTAATTGATGGGCCTCCTTGAGACCCACTCGGAACCACCCTGCTCATCTAAGAAAAGTTAGGCTATCAATGGTGCTCAATACACTCTCTATAATAGTACATCATGTAGTACGCAACCTCCTACATTTCTCTCCCATACATTTGTGCCAAGACCATCGGTTGCCCCTATTCTTATTGTGTGATAGCCTCAAGCTTCTCTCGGCATCATGTCTCATGTTTCATACCAAGGTCAGCATCCTACCGCAACTATCGCTCATAATCAATCTCTCCCCTGGTAGTTTGAAGCTCTTGCCTCGCTTGATCCCTCTCCTGGGTGACCACTTGTAATTGAATTGTGGCCTCCTGTAGCTGAGTTGTTAGCTACTGTACTTGTGTTTTCAAGGCCACAATTTGTGTGTCCCATGGGTCGGGACCTGGTGGTGGTTGTTACGGGGGTCTTTTCCCTACCAGCGGTATCAAGGGAGGCTGACCATCTTGCCTCTACTGTTGATCTGGCACCTTCCCATCATGCCTATCATGTTGACCATGGGGTGGTTGTTGTTTCTACCCTAATCGAGGACCCCTCTATCATCCTTTGTCTATCATTGGAACAACAACCAGATCTATAAGCATGACTAGGGCATGAGCCTACCAATATGCATCATATTCTCATGTAGTACCGACATCCTATGGTCCATAAAAATTAACCCATGGCTGCATAAACAACTATCTAAACTCATCCACCACAACCTGCAAGGGAATCTACTAACCACAGGAAATCTCTCAAAAAGTCCTAGAAAACACTACCCTATAACCATCTTGCGGTGCATCCTACACCTCTTCAAATTGATGGGCCACCCTATCTAGGAGGTACCTCTCTATCATCCTATGATCTCACCCCTACATATATCTCATCTGGCGGGCATAGAATAACTACTCATCATCATCAATCCATCAACGAGCATGAATCCAAGGCCTCCATTTGAAAACTATCATCTCGTCGATCAGCTGCCTCCAATGTGAGATACCTATAATACCCATGTACAGCAAAGTAGTCATCGCCCTGTATCTATATATTATGGGCTCATCACAGTTTGTGTCCACAAGAGTGATAATTGGCCACAAAACTAGAATATGCTCATAGGCCCAGATATGGAGTAAAGTAACCTTGGCACCTATGTTGCATGTGCCATAATATACCACCTAATGCATATCATGATATAGAGATGCAAGAATAATTGGGCCCCAAGCATATACAATCATCTCCTCCATCATCCATGCCCAAATGATACCTCATCTGATGTTGCAACCTATGGCCCATCTATTAGGTACCAGGACCCCCAAAATCAATGCACCTATGAACAATGTCAAATCGATGGAAATCCCCTTGTAGTGATGTAGGTCAATCTAGAAATTGTTAATATCATACTCATCTACCCCGAGCACCTAAAATATCATTTCACCTCTAGCCTCTACATCATAAATAATCCTCTTGCCATGGATGGGGATCTATAGGATCCACCATACATCCTTGAGAGTCACTATGGCCTCTCCAGTCGGTAAATGAAAGGATGTTGTATCGCTCCACCACCACTCGACCAGAACCATCATCATCGCCAGGTGTGTATGAATCATTGGCATCCGCACAACATACCCAAAACCAATCATACCCAGAAATTACATCACGTCATATGTCAAGTATCTTGTCTGACACAAAATCTAACATCGATGCTCCTTCGAATGAAGTGCACGAAGAACCTCATGTACTCATAACGTGCACCACGTTAAATTCTCAAAAATGATGAAAAACTGAAAAATATAAATCCTGAAAAAGCAAAGGCGAGTTGGTTTTTTTACAAGGTGGCACTCTTCTTTTTAGCAAAAGCAATGCTATTTCGCAAAGGCGGATCAGTATTTATAGGTGGTGCTAAACCAACATTGACCCACGTGACGCTCTACCACAAAGGTAGATCAGCATCTTAGGGTGATGCTATACCTAAACCTAGTTGTGTGATGCTCTATCGCAAAGGCGAATTGGTATTTGTTGAGAGGCGCCTGACCCAAATTGAGCCTTGCGATGCTATCTTGCATAGGCAGTGCTCCAGCATCAATAATGACGCTAACCAGAGAAAGAGAAATGCAATACGGCACCACTTTTGATTGACACCTTCAAACCCTAAAAAATGTGAAAAACCATGAAAAATGAGAAATTTTTTGATTTGTGTACTAGGGGTCTTGCATCTGGAGGTCATCAATACTCACGAACCCGATCTGCATGGTGTTTGGGAAGCACATGATCAGCCATAATGTCAGAGCCTTAGAGAAAAATCACAAGAATTCTCTAAAGATCAATGTACAAATGAATTGAAAATGACCTATCCTCACCTATTTAAGCTAAAAAATTAGTGTTTTTGAGGGGGAAAATAGGGTTTTGAGCCCATTTATCCATTTTTTCAATCTGTGAAGCCTATTTTGATCATTTTTTAGCATCTTGAGCCTATTTTTGCATCTTATAACCTAGTTTTTGCAGAAAAACCTTTGTTGAATCTTTTTCGTGAGCTCGACCAAAAAATTAAAACTTTCACCCAATCACTCGAGGGGGCAGTGTAGCAATGTAATTTCTTTTGTTGGGGTAGCAGTGGGTCATTCAAAAAAATAAAAATAAAAAGAATTTTCATCTTGGCAGCATCAGTCTTTGAACCAACGTAACAGGTACATCACTTGAAAGAGCAGCAAAATATAGACATTTAAATAGTCTTGATCAGTATTATGCATCTGAATTTGATTAATTAACATCATTTCCTCCTAAATCACTTTGGACTAACCAATTAATTAAACAATCTTTATTATTTTGTTAAACTCATCAATTTCTATTATTAATCAAATAATTATCTTTATCAGATTAATTCATCCTCTTCTTACTAATATTGATCTCATTTAATTAAATAAATCAAAATGTTAAATTAAATCCATTATGTCCTCTTATTTGATTAAATAATTCTAAGTATTTAACAAATGTCATAAATCTCCTAACCCACTTAAGTTAATCAATTCTAAATTGATTCAACTTAATCACCTCCTAATCCTCATCCATTTATCTAGCTTTTAACTTCATCTTAGTCAAGTAAGCCCCTAGTTTATTAACCAAGTTCAACATGAAATTCATATAATTTAATTAACTAATTAGCCTATTTTCCCTCACAAAGGCATATTCATTGGAATATTCCATCAACTTGAATTTCCCTCCAAAAGCTTTAAAATCCTCTTACAAATACTTCAATGCCTCTTACAAGGGTATTTAATTCATTCTTACACGTCATCTTGTCTCTTACAAGGGAATTAACCTCTCTTACATCCTCACCCACATTATCTTACATTTTCAACCGTATTCATTCAATTCTCTTACACTCTCTTACAATCTCAGCTACATGCCTTAACTCATCACTTCTTTCAAAATATGCTCATACACATAGCCCCATGGCTTTCATTAGCCTTGTGGCAAGAGTCACAATGATATTGGTTCTCATCTTAGTCCCACATTGCTCAATTTCATCCTTTCTTCAACTCGCCTTTCCTATAAATAGAGGCTTCCTCTATTGAATATGGATCCACAACTTCATGCATTGTTACTCTACTCATTTTCATCACATAGCTATATAATTTCATCATTATATTGGCTTGATTTCCTCATATTTTGCATCAAAATCACCATTATTCATCAAGGATCTTGAAGCTTATCACAAGGGATTGGGAAAGGGCCACTTTCCACATCAAAGTTGCACCAATCCCCCTATGGGATGGAGGTTTGATCTATTTGGATAGGTTTGCATGCTTTGTTTCATTTTTTCTTATCTATGTATGATCAAGAATTTCATTTGGAATGATGGTTTTGTGCTTGCTAATGTGACTAACTTGATTTTTTTTGTCTATTGTTAGCTAGGTGCATATTATTATTCATAGTAATGTACTTTATGTATCTTTCAGAGGTGATTAATTGAACATCACGTGTGTGTTCTGAATAAAATTTATTTGTGGGATGATTTGATGTGACAAGAAGTAATTGCAAGTGAATGAATGATGAGGTGGTGTGTGTAATACAATGAAACAAAATAGATGGATGATGGTTAGAGATGTAATAGTTCAATTGCTTAAAATTTGAATTGG
>CM021103.1:67137539-67200105 GCA_007115665.2 Sequoiadendron giganteum
ATGTGAACTCGGATGAAGAACGGGATAGAAAATAGCCAAACAGACCCGAACGAGGTCTCGAATGAAGAAGGAAAGGCTAATTCGCCCTTTGTTAAGCCATATTCACCCCTCTACTAAGAATTTTTTCCTATGACAAGGGGATGGGTGAATTTTTCAAAGGGGGGTGAAGAATGGACATCAGAACGGACCTGAGCGGGGGTTTGAGCAGAGAACAAGATAGCAAAATAGGGTTGAACAAAAACTCGAAATAGAGGACGAACACCTAAACAAACCCAAACGGAGACTCAAAATAGGGAATGGACTTCCAAGCGAAGTCAACCGGAGACTCAAAATGGGGACTCAAAATGGGAAATGGACTCTTAAAAGGAGTCACACATGGACACTAAATGGAGACAGGATGATGAATGGGACGAGAACCGGGAGCAAGATCGCCTTTGAAGGTAAGGGGGAACAACAAGAATGAAAAACAATAGACAAAAGGCTAGACTAACTTGACCAAAAATAAAATCAACGGTATCACACAAAGAAGACACTCACATCTTATCTAGGTATCACCCTAGCTTCGAGGCTCCACCAAACACGACGTGATTGGATTGAGGTACAACTTTCACTCTCCCTCCTTTATATACCTTGTTGGTAACATGTGGTGGGGATCGTTCCCCGGGTGATGAAATCTCAGGCAAGTCCTGCTAAGGGAAGAAGACACTAAACATCTCGGTTGGTCCCCAAGCTCGCACGAAGCGCAAGGGGAGAGCTAAGATGCATTAGGATCTCTTAGGTGGACTCAACTAGACAAGAGTGAGTTGTGATTTCTCATCACCCAAGATCGCCAAGTGGGGCAAGGGGAGTAGATACGTCAACAACCAACTCACAAGCACAACCAACAAGAGTAAATTGACCCTCTAATTAAAGCTACATGTGCCTAGCTAGTGTGAAAAACAACAGATAGATTACCTAAAGGTATTGGATAGTTCACTCTGTAAAAGATGTGTTAGTAGTTTTAGACCACTGATCTTGGATGAATGAGAAACAGTTGTCCAGATTGTTAGGTGGAAGCAAGGACACTCACAAACATCCGAGTTAGCAGATTAGTATCCGAAAATGGAAGCGAAATGAAACAAAAAATGGAAGAGTAGGGTCTTGAATTCACCTCAAATTTTCTTGTGTGGCAATTTTTCCCCTCTAGAGAGTCAACTTCGCTTGTCTGTTAAAGCAGATTAGCCTATCTGTCAAGGCAGGTTTTCCTATCTATCAAGGTAGGTTCGTCTGTCTGGTGCTAGATACAGATTCCCCTATTTGATGTGCAAATTCGCCTCTCCAAGTAGGTTCGCCCATGTAGGGAGGCAAGTTCACCCCTGATAGAAGGTTCGCCCCTCCAGAGAGGCAGGATGTCCCCTAAAGGGAGGAAGGTTTGACCCTCCAGACAGTTTTGCCTTTGTAACTGCAATCTGGACCTGCAACTGTCAAACAACAGAGAACATTAAAGAAAAGACCCATGATGTGGGTCTCACCAGGCATTCCAAAAATGTGTGCAATTGTTTTAACCAAGGCTAAAATGAAAAACCAAAAGAAATTCAAACAAGGAAAACACAAACAACACATCAAGATTAGGCCTAAGTTGAACTTGAACAAAATAAAAGATAAAAGGAGTTATATTACCTTGTCCAAGTTGATCGATTGATTGACCTTGTTGATTGTTCGATTTGTGTGCTCCTAGATTGATTTCAGCAACATAACGGCTTGTAAATGCTTGATTTGGATGCAAGAAGATGGTTGTTTTGGTACAATATGATGGTTGGAAATTGAAGACTTCATATGGGAGGAATGTGATAGATTTCTTGAGAGTCTCTTTGGTTAGGGTTGTGAAATGGCTAAGTCTTAGCCATTTAGCCAAAGAGAGATTAATGAATGGTCTAGATTCATTCTTGGCCAAGGGCAAGAAATAAAGGGTGGAGATCAAAGGTTGACCAAAAGGAATAAAATATTCCTTGGGAAACCTTGGGTGAATAAATGGAATTTAAAATTCCATTGGAAAGGACGTGGGGATTTTAAATTCCATTAAGGGTGTTTGAATAATAAAATGGAATTAAAAATTCCATTGGGATGTGGGAAGATTTGACTAAAGGGGGTTGATTAAACTAGTTGATGAAGGATTGGAAGAGGGTTAGAGGGCTGATGATGATTAGGAGCCAACTTGCGAAATTTGGAGGATGTGACACCTCCTAATCATGGATTAGAAAAGTGCACATCCCTAATGATGGGATTAGGAAATTAATTAGGATTAAGTGTGGATGGGACATAAAGGGAATTAAATAAGTGGGTTATTTATTTAATTCTTTGGAAGAAAGGGATAAAGGGGTAAGGTATTTAATTATTTAACTAAATACCTTAGAGATTTAGAGGACTTTAAGTATTTCAATTAAATAATAGTAACATTATTTAACTAATGTGGAAAAAGGATATTTATACGAAAAAAGAATAAATTTGACTAAATGTAAGTGGTAAAATTTAGGTGTCTACAAATTCATATTGGGCCTCAAGCCTTGGGTGGAAATTAGAACCTAAAACCTCAAGGTTCTAGTTCTAGGTCCACACCCTCTCCCACTTCCTACTCTATTGTTCTTCCTTGATCCTCGGGGCCCGAGTGGAAGATGGACTCTAGAACCTCAAGGTTCTAATTCTAGGCTCATAGTTTATCTCAGCTCTATTATTATTCCCCAAGCCTCAAGCCCTGGGTAGAATCTAGAACCTAAAACCTCAAGGTTTTGGTTCCATTTCTGCACCCACTCTCGCATCTTGCTCTGATGTTCCTCCCTTAGCCTTAGGTCTCAAAGTGGAACTTGGAACCTCAAGGTTTCAATTCCAATTATGCACCAACTTCCCACTTGGTTGTTCTCCCTTGGTCCTCGAGCTCCAAGTGAAACCAAGATCCTATAACCTCAATGTTTTTGTTTCAGGTTCACACCTTCTCCCACTTCCCACTTCACTATTCTTCATACATGTCGATCCCTAATATAAACCTAAAACCTTAAGTGCATTTTTCATAATCAATTTGGACACCAAAGTTAAACATCCAAGGTTTTCTACCATCTACAACCATGAATGCATAAGGTCTCCTAACTACCAAAAATTAATGCTTAATCCAGCATTTGATTTTCGATTCCCATTTTGAGTGGCATTCATTCTTGGTTATGGATTTGGCACTGTTAGAGTTTCACGACCTAAGGTTCCACCCTATTAAGTGTCATTGTTGGATTTTATCCTCGTTTTGATCATGGGATAGTTTTGGGGCATACTAATAACAAAGGAATAATCCAAAATAGAATTATATATAGTGAAAAATAATTTTAGAGCTATTGTAAGGAGGTTCAAACAATGTCAAATGATTAAAAGGTTATTGTAAAATTATTCTTTATTTTTGTGTCTCATTTAATGTATGGGAAAATTCAGAAAAAGTGTTAGTTTTGGAATATTTTCATCAACACATTTACAATTGTGAATGTAAACATTACTTGATGAATGTGACAAGATTATAAACCTATTACAATATTTTTTAATAAATCATCTTGTGTTTGCATATGAACTTGTTCAAATCATTAATGGATAACTAAGAATATAGAAATGAAAATAATGTATTTTGATTATACATTTAGATGCTAGATCAAGTTAGTATTTATTATTGTCTCTCACCATATTCTATTTTTATCTATGACTTTATTTACCCTCAAATTGGTATTGGTCTCCTATGTACTTGCTCCAATCAATAGTTCAAGTTTAGTTATTGTAGTTTTAAAATGCTTGTTTTATTTATAGAAACCTCAAGTAATACCCTCCTAAGTTTAAGTTGATCTCAAAGTGTACGAGATAAAAACCACTCTCTTAGAGTTGACCTTAAACCCTCCATTATTTTCTTGATGAACCAATTTCACCCACTTGATGAAAACCCTAGCCTTGTGAATAGCATCATTGTCAGGGAACAACTTTTTAGAAGATAGATAAACATCATTTGTAGAGTTCCAAAATTTAATGTTTTATAGTTGTTTTGGGTTACAATAGTAAGTATTTTTAATAAAATCTTGTTTCCTATATAGGGAGTGGAAACGTTTTTGTAAGAATTCGATTTTATAAATTAAAAAAATCATCACCATGGATAGAAGATAAAGGAACAAGAAACTTACATGAGTTAATGCAAGAAATTTGTGGAATCGACATGATAAATGTAAGACGAAAGATAGAGCTATTTCTTCAAGTTAAAAAAACTTATTCAATAAATACCTTGAGCATAGGCAATACCTATGTTGACCTAAGTTACTGGTATCAATATACTTATGATGATTCAATAGATCAATTGCTTAGAAGGAGAAGGATTAATTTTCATGATTATTATGTGAGAAGGAAAAATTTTGTGAAAAGAAAAATAGGTATGGATCAGTTTCAAGATACATATACTAGAAGATATGGCATGCCTAATCAAGATCAAGGTGCCCACTAATTTGACCACTAGAAACCTTCACCCACTAGTTCTCAAATATCCCAACTTGATTATACTTTCCATGATGATAAAAAAATACAAAATGAAAGAGATAATTCTAGATGAAATTTTGGAATTGATTGACCAACCAAGACAGAGAAGGCAAGAACTTCAGGCTCGTGCTCAAGCTACCCAACAAGAAGGAAATCAACACATTACACAAAATATGCATAATCAACAAGTGCATAACATACAACAAAACCAACATGACATACAACAACAAAATGTAGGATAGAATATGAGGAGCAACCATAGGATACAAAATCAATGATTCACACCTTTCTAGTAGCCTTTAGGGGCTAAAATAAATATTAAATTAGTTTTTTGTTCCATTCACAATTATCTAAATCCCATGGGGCAAGGGGATTGGCTTGATTGGATAAAGCATCCTATTGAAATAAAGTGGTCATGAGGTCTATTCTCCCCCCCATCCATGTGGTATTAGAGGGTGTGTTGTGCTAGCACCAATCATATAAAAAAAAATCACCCGACACATTGCAATTTATAGGGGCTACCCAATTCCTGCAATCTAAAAAAACCTACCCAAATCTTATCCCAAGTGATATAAAGGGGAAGATCCTGAAGTTTCAAGGAAATAATGTAGTAATAGGTAAGGAGAACCTGAGGTATTTCATCAATACCACTAATGAGTATGAAATTAAATATGAAGATGTGATGATGAATTTGTTTGTGCATTCTTTGGAGGAGAGTGTTGGAGAGTGGTTTAGGAATCTTCCTAATACTAGCATTTCTTTAGGGGAAGAAATTTTAAATTTATTTAGAATATATTATGGGGATAAAATTAACCCAAATTTTTATATCCATGAGCTCACCACCATCAAGAAGAGCATAAAATAGGTGGTGATAGACTTCAACATCTTTATATTGATCATGAGAAAGGTACCCCAGCATCTCAAACCCAATGAATCTATGTGTATTGTTATATATTGTGGTTATTTTTATTCCAAGATAGGGTATTGTTTAAGAGATAAGAATCCTTGGACTCTTAGGGTATATTAGCTACAATCATAAATATTAAGATAAATATGAGGGCATCTGATAATTGAGTATGGATGATGTGAAGTTTTCACAACTAGATAGGCCTACACTAAGAAATCCCCTCTAAACTGAGGATAAATTAGACAAAATTATAGGATCCATGAAAGATTTGTCTTATAAGGTTACACGAAATGAAAAGTGGTTTCCACCTCATGATGCATCCACACATTTTAATGAAGGGAATCAACTGCACAATAGGCCATACAACACTAATTGGTCCAAAATACCACAATAAGATGATAAGTGGGATACTCTAAAGCATATGAAATTCCAATAACATAAAAATGACACACTGAATCCTCTAAGGAGCATGTGAATTATCATGAGGATAACTTATGTGATTCATGTTTCCTCCCTCGTGATCCTTTGAATTATGTAGTTGCAATTTCTTTGAGTAGAGAGGGAAAAATCCCAAAAGAAGATGGTGGTATTGAGTATTATAAGGATAGTATTGACCAGTATGATGAATTTCTATATGGTCAAGAAAAGGATATAGCATGTTATGACAACCTTGGTTTGAATGGCCAATTTTTCAAATATGAAGGTAGTATTGGTCAACACCAATATCAACTTCCTACTCATGACTTAAAGCATTTGAAGGCTCTCATGCAGCAAAGATATAAGAGAATAATGCCATCATTTGAGGATATCAAAACCCTCATTTATGTAGAATTTATGCAAGTCCAAAGTAATTATCAGTTTAGGAATAGGTATGTCCCAAGGTTGGTGAGTTGATAAATCAAGTGTGATAGTTCCAAGGGTTGATATTGGTAAACAAAAGACATGTGATGAGGATGAGCAAATAATCTTGATCAAGAAGCTTGTTGATAATATAAAATTTCCAGAGTAGAAACAAGTGAAGAAGTGCATGCCCAAGGTCCAAAACAACATGTTCAAACAAGTTATATTTTTGTCCCTAGGGAAAAAAATTCTAATGCAAAGGAATATAGAAAGAATAAAGAGATCATCAAACCACATGCCTATAAATTTTCAATCTAAGAAGGAGGTAAGAGATAGTTTGGATATTTCTTCTTCAACTCAAGTGGGACCTTACATTCCATGTACAGATAAGGTAACCGTAGCACCAGGTGCACATTTTCCAATATACACTCTAATTGATGTTGGATATATTTTGAGCTAGGTGAGGATTTTTTTATCTTTATTTGATGCTCTTAGGATTTTAAATCATAGGTCATGGTCCTTACCTTTCATTTCTATTATTGTGCCTAAACAACCAACTAGCACCCAAATGAAGAAGAAAAGATAGAGGAGGATATTGTAGAGGCATACCTTGGTGATTTAGTGGTGAACAATCAACTCGATGTTGACCCTTGTATACCACTTTGATCATAAATGGTTGGTTGTTCCATAATTGCATGTGTGATTCGGGTTCATCTACCAATTTCATACCACTTTATGTTTTGAATAAACTTGGTCTACATGTATCAAACTCCTATGGAAATTATTTTATTATGGATTTTAGAGAGGTGAATTTCATTGGACTGATGAGTAATGTAGAAGTCCATTTGGATGCTTACCTAGATAAAATTTTCATGATCGTCATTATAGTGATAGATTGTCCTCCTAAGTGGGGAATTTCATTATCACACAAATGGGAAGCTTCTATTGGTGGAATCATATAGATGGATTTTTCATATGCCACCATTCCTTTTCCTGGTGAACATGTAAATTTGCACAAGGAACAAAGGTTATTAGATAACATTGAAGATTGATACAAATTACCAAGTGAGGTAAACCTATTTGATAAAAGTATCAATCACATGATAGTTTATTATGATTAGGTTAGGATTAAGGAATATTTATCATTCCATTAAGTGTTGATAAGGAGGTTAATGATGGTCTTTGGACCATTTTCTTCAATGGTGCATCCTCAAGGGACGATAATGGTGTTGGCATTATTTTGATATATCCAAGTAGTAAAAAGTGTAATTTTTCCTTCAAATTGTCCTTATAATGTACTAATAACATTTTTGAATATGAATCCTTGTTTTTGGAGTTTAATAGAGCTCATAATTATGGTATTCAATGCTTGAAATTTCATAGAGATTCAAAGCTAGTAATGTAGTAAATAAAAGCATATTTGTAATTAAGGAGAAGAATTTGAGGTCATATAGGGATATTGTTTGGGATAGTGTTAGAGAGAAAATGGGGGATCATAGACCATTTTTTTTTTGTGCCCCAAGTATTCTCTATAAGTTTTATTTATGCCTTAAACTCGATAATAAAGAAGGATCAAAGAATGCAAAATCGAACAAGATAATAGATAAAACTTGAACAGAAATTAGATCATATTCATGCTACTTGATGTGAGTCTTAATCTACCTTCATATATTACCATAGTGGATATTACATTCTCATCATTTCATAGGAAGTCTTATGCATTATCCTTTTTCTATTCTCTTATCTATTCTCTTTTGTATATTCTTTCATAAATTGCCTTATCTATATCTCTTACTATTACATGTTTTCTATCTTATACAAATATTTTCCTAGTGGGATGTGTCCCTTATAATCTATATACTTCTTGGAGTTATCTTGTCGACCAGGAGCCTTACAGCCGATTTGTAGTGATTTACAGTAAGTTATTTGTTTTTGTGTCTTGTTGGATTCCCTCCCAATAGACAACTTGTAACTATTTGATCTCATTGGCATTGAATGGATTCATATATTTAAGATCAAATAGTTTGGTGCTCTTGTAGCTTTTGCATCAAGGTATAATTTTGATTTATAACTTCCCTTGTATTGGTAGAGCATTGAAGTCCTAGTAAGACCCACCATACCAAAAAATATATGTAGATGGTAGGTATTTGATGGCATCCAAAAATCATATAGGTTTATGAATGGTATGGATGAGTTTTATAACCAATTGATTGATTGGAAATCGCTAGTGGAAATAAAAAATGGAAAATAAAACTTATTTGGGAATGGAGTGGTACAATTAAAAATGAATGCCATTCCCAAAGGGTTAGTTGCCTTAGAAAAAATGTTTGATAGTAGATATCACTACAAGAACAAGAGAAAGTCAATGCATGAATATCACATTGAGGTATTAAATCTAGGGACAAGTGAGAAACCCAAGATGGTGTACATTGGTAAGAGGTTGAAACCTCATGAGAAATAGATGATGATTTCCTTGTTGAATAAATTTAAGAAGTTTTTAAAATGGTCATATGAAGATCTTCAAGCATATAGGTAAGATTTGTTTCAACATAAGTTATCCCATTTCAACCCAATGCTAAACCATTCAAACATAAACAAATTCCTATCAACCCTACCTTGGCTCCCCAAATGTAAAAATATTTGATGAAGTTGAAATAAGCGAGAATCATCAAAGAAATTAGTCACTTTGAGTGTGTGTCTAAACTTGTCCAAATATAAAAAATAATGGAGAAATAAGGATGTGTGTTTATTTTTGAAACCTCAAGCTTAAGTATCTCAAAGATAATTATCCTCTCTTGAGTGTGGATCATTTTTTTGCAAAAGTGGTTGGGTCAAAATTAATGTCCCTGATGGATAGTTTCTTGGGATACAATCAAGTGGTTGTTAAACAGTCAAAATAGCATAAGATAATATTCACTACTTCATTGGGTACATATGTCTATGTGAGGATATCATTTGGATTGAATAATTCAAGATCAACTTTTCAAAGAGAAATGGACGTGGATTTTGTTGGTTTCATTGATTTGATCATGATGGTATACCAGGATTACCTAACTAAATTTTTAAAGGAAATAGATGAGCACTACAAACATCTAGAATTAATTTTAAAAGATGTTTAGAGTATGATATTTCTCTAAATACCAAGAAATTTCAATTTGATGTTGAGGAGGGTAATCTCTTAGGGCATATTGTATGAAAGGATCGAGTGATAATAGACCCCAAAATATTCAAGGCCATTAGCCTTATCCCTCAACCCAAATATGTCAAGAGAATCTAAATATTTTTCGGATAAATCAAATTTGTCCCAAACTTTGTTAAGAAAATAAAGACCATATCAAAAATTCTCAAGAAAGGACAACTAGTTGAGCAAAGTGCTAAATCATATGAATATTTTATGAATATCAAATAGGCTATATCAAAGGCCCCATGTTATAGTAAGTCCTAATTACTCCAAGCCTCTCCAATTTTTTTATTTTTTATTTTACACCATAGTTGTCATGTTGTTGTAAAAGAACTAAGATGGATATGATCAATCAATTTCATTCTTTAATAATTAACTACAAACATATAAGTTGAAATACTTTGTGATGGAGAAGCATGCTCATGATTTGGTTAAGGCTATAAAAAATTAGGTCATATCTTGTGGGTGCACTAAAATTATAGCATATGTGTTACACCCAAATATGAAGGATATATTCATGTAACATGAGGCTTCAGGTAGAATATGCAATTGGATAAACAATATTCTAGAGTATGTCATGGAAATACAAACTGCCCAGCTTGTTAAGGGCCAAGTTTTAGCCAATTTGATGGATAATTCCAACTTGGAGGTAGTAGAGGTAAACAAAGTAAAAACTAATTATGTTGTATGTAATTTGAGTGATGATCCATGATATAGGTATGTAGTCTTTTATATGGTTAATATGAATTATCCATAATCCTTAGTTGATAACCAAAGGAAGACCCTCAAGTTGTAGTCACAAAGGTGTGTGTTGGTATAGGGTGAAGTGATATGGAGAAATCATGGAGTTTTACTTCAATGCCAATATAATAAGAAATTCAATGAATGTGATGATTGAATGTTATCATGGTGTATGTGTGAAAGGAAATATGCATCCACCCAAGATAATTTACACATAAACCAAATAGAGAAATCTAGGCAAACAAATATTCAAAATCCATATGCAAAAGAATAGACAACAAATCATCAAAGATGACACAAGATATACCCTAAGAAAACCCTCAAGAGGGAAAAACCTATCCTCCAAAAACATTCATCAATAAAATTACAATACATATTTATAGTCCTCCATTAACACCTTTAAACATCAAGCCCTCTACAAAAAATCCATGTGAACAAGCATGTAACCACACATCTCATGCCATGCTTCAACCCTCACAAATTCCAACAAGAGATGCTCTCAATCAGCCAACAAGCCTACCTTAGACAGCTACCTATGTGTTTTATTTTATAGAAGCAAGCTCACACAAAACTACAAAGTTGTAAGACATAAAACCATGTGACTAATACCATGAAATTACAAAACCATTAACCCCCACATTTAATTTTGGTACTAAGTTTTTCCGACATTAAATATTTATCCAAAATTACATACAAAACATAAAGTTACCCTAATAATGCTAACCCATGTGATGCATGAATCCCTAGATCTCCTTGGTGCACCACATAATAAATAAATATTACATTATAACATTATGCAAGGTGGACAACACACCTTTTCCTAAAATTTGGTGGAAACTTCAAGGCTCGGACCACAACACATAAGATTCTAAGGGTAGTTTTTTGGTGACCAACATTCTTCAAGGATGTTGCATAGTTCATACAAAGGTGTGATGTTTGTTAGATATTTTTAGGTGATTTGAAGTTTTTTGGTGCACTTCTCTTACTACCCCTTACAGATGAGGAACCTTTTCAATAATGGGGAATTAATTTTATTGGAGAGACATAAGATAAATCTAGAAATGGATACAAGTGGATCCCTGTGACCACAAACCACTTCACCAAGTGGGTTGAGGCAATTCCAATAGCAATGCAACATCCAAGTAGGTCGTAGATTTCTTGATCAGCAACATAATAACCAGGCTTGGATTTCTTCCCAAGATTATTGATAATAATGTTATGTTCTTCCAATATCAAGACATGATAAATATGTTCTCCAAATTTGGCATAAACATGGTGCATTATTCTTTGTACCATTCACAAATAAATAGACAGGTTGAGTCAAGTAATAAGAGCTTGATGAATATCATAAAGAGGACTTTGGATTAGAATAAGAAGAGATGGGATGACAAGCTTAAATATACTCTTTGAGTTGATAGATTACTTTCAAGAATTCCATTAGGAATAGCCCATTTAAGTTGGTTTATGGAGTAGAGGCTAGGATTCCTACCAACTTGGAGTTACTAGTATATCAATTGTTGCAAGTTATGGACAATGATCAATGTGATTTGATCTCTCTAAGGGTTACGAAACTAATTGTATTAGATGAGAAATGAAGAGAATCACATGATAGGAACTTGCAACATAATAATATCATGAAACATCTACATGATAAGAAGACATCACCATGAGAGTTTTAGGTTGGTGATATGGTTATTTTTTGGAATGCTAAGTCAAAGGACAAGGGGAAGTATGGTAAATTTTACCCTTTGTTTCTTGGGCGGTATAGAATAGCTAAGAGGTATGAACTTAATGGCTATTGTCTCATGGATTTGGGTAGAGAACTAATTGATGTTCTCATGCATGATAACCATCTAAAACATTACTTTTCATAAGTAGTGAGGTTTCAAATTTTGATTGGTGAGTGCAACATTACATCTTTCACATTGTTCTTGATGTTTTTTTAAGTATTCTTGACCCCTATGGCCAAGATGGTGTTGTTTTTATTGTGGTAAAACTTTGTGACCTACTATTAGAGTTCTCTAGATTATTGTTGTGCCTACAAGAGGCACACATCCCCAACAAGAGCCACTATTGATACTTGTAATGAATTTTGGAGTAGTTAGTGTTTTTTTGGCCCCTTGGATGATTTTTCTATTGGTTTTTTTTGGACCTCAAGCCCCAAGTGGAACCTAGAACCTAGAACCTCAAGGTTTCAGTTCCAATTTTGCATCTACTCCTGCTTTAGCGGCCCTAGGTGGAATATGAAATTTGAAACCTCAAGGTTATAGTTTTAGGTCCACACTCACTTCTTGCTTCATTGCATTCTTCCCTAGGCCTCAAGCCTTGAGTGGAACCTGGAACTAGGAACCTCAAGGTATTGGTTCTAGTTCCACACTTGCTCCTACTTCTCGCTTCTTGATATATGTTGTTCCCTCCCAAGCCTCAAGCCCAAGGTGGAATCTGGAACCTAGAACCTAAAGGTTTTGGTTCCAAGTTCACACCCACTCCCCCTTTTGTTCTTCTTGAATGTCGAGCTTAAACAAGAACCTGAAACCTTAAGTGCATTTTTCTAAAATCAATTTGGACACCAAATTTAAACATTCAGGGTTTGATCCCAGCTACTAGCATGAATGTAGAAGGTCTTCCAACTACCAAAAATCGATGCTAAACCCATCATTCAATCTTTGATGCCCATTTTGAGTGAGATTCATTGTTGGTTGTGAATTTGACACTACTACAGTGTGACAACCTATGGTTTCACCTTGTTGAGTATTATTATTAGATTTTGTCATTATTTCGATCATGGGTAATGTGTGTGTGAATATGTGATCTAACTAGAAAGATAAACCAACACACCAATGCGACATTATATCAAAGGAAGATAATTTAAAAGTGAAACAAACTCTAAATCAATACCTCCTTCAAAAATGTCACATTGTCCTCTATCTCCAAGGATTCGATGCAAGTTACTTGCTCTCAATTTGTGTAAGCAGTCACTTGGTAGAATGAAAACTTAGGAGAACGAGCTTATGCAAAATGCATGTCTATTTGCTAAATGATTTAAACTATGAAAATGAAAACTAAAATGCTATGAACTTGAAATGCTATGCTTGAAAAGATTGCTAAAATGTTGATTGGAATGCAACTATACTAATCGCGCTAAATTCATAAAATCTAGGATCCTTTTCAACTCACAAAGAGGTTGTATTTATAGATTTTTGGAGGCAAGAATCTAGTTGGCAAAGATCGACGATCAAAATCAAACCTGTCAAGATGAACGGTGAGAGATTTTGGAAGTTGAGAGAAAGATAGAAGGTTGAGAGAACAATGGGAAATGTTTCCTCCTACACAAGCTTCTCCATTCAAAATTGAAGGAAAGTTGTCATTTGTGCACTTCAATTATGGGGAGTTAGTTGATAGTTCAGGATAAATTCTTAATTAAATAAATAAATTTATTTAATTTCATGTGACAATGAATTTAGAAGTTTCCATAATTAAATAATTAATATTTAATTATGTGTGAGAGATGAAAAAGGAATGTAATTAAATATAAAAATATTTAATTAAATGTGAGATGAAGAATAAGTTTGGAGGAATATTCCCTTATTTGAATATAAACATTCAAAATTTGAATAGTATGATAATTAATATAAATAAATTATGACATTCATTTAATTAATTAAGAGGAAGATAGTAATAATTAAATAAACTAATTTATTTAATTAAGTTAGAATAATTTAGAAAGGTGAACGATATAAATAAATAATTAAATTTATTTATATATAGATGACTTTAGAATATTAATTAAATAATTCATTTTTAATTAATTAATAGGCTTGATTTATAATGACAATTTTTAGATGTATACATTTTTTCCCTCTTTGAAGTGATGTGTTTTACGCATTGCTTCAAAGAAAAATTCAGATTTCAAAAATTTGCCCCTGACTTTGACTTATGATGCTATATGCCCCCTCAGGAGATAAATCGTGTTGATTTGATAACGATGCTAATGATTTTATGATTGTGAGTGTTTAGAAAGAGATTTTTCGATTTATCTCCTGAAATAGCACTCCATGTGGTGAAAATTAAAAAATAACCCTCCCTTATTTACCCCCTTAAAAGGTGGAAATGGGTAAAAAGTCATTATCATTTGAACATTTACCTTTTGTAATTTTTGAGCTCTGCAAGAGAAGATTTCGAGATGTCGATCCACTACAAGTGCCACATATTCGAGCAGGTCTATTGACATCAACGACCAGCAGCGTACGGACCTCCGGTAAGATCGAACAACCCTTTATTGTGAATTTTTGTTGAATTGTTGTAGAATTTTTTTAATTTTTAGATTTTCAAAATTTTGTTTTAGTGCATAGAATAATGAGTTAATGCATGTGAGCTTTGTTCTAGAACATAGATTAGGTAAATTAGTGCATAGGAAATAGCACATAGATTGAACAGATTATCGCATAGGAATGCTAAACTAGTGCATACGCTCCTTTAGCACATAGGGCAGATAGATTAGGCCATAGGTGAAAACTGCACACATATGATGCTCAAATAGCGCATATGATGAAGGCTTTAGCACATAGGCTAGAATAGCACATTGGTTAGATATTCTAGCGCATCCACCCGATAAAAAAGCGCATAGGCGATTTAGCGCTTTGGACCTCTCTTTTAGTGCATCCATGGATAAAGTAGCGCATTGAAAGCCTACTTTAGCGCATCAAGAATTTTAGCTAAATTTGAAAGTTTTGGGCTGATTTGACGATTTCTTGATGCTTTTTGCTATATTAGACAAGTGATTAAATGAATTTGAGTAAAATCAATTGTAGATTGACTTGATTTTTATAATGATTTGATAGATTTGTTCTCGTTCTTTGAAAACAAAAGTAAAATGACGTTGAGTTTGATAAATTTGCTTTCATGTTGAATGAAAAACAAATAGTAATGATGTTGATATGAGTCGATTGGTTGTTAAATTTGTCTTCATGTCTGATGAAAAACAAATAGTAGAGTGATAAATTTTACTTCCTGCTTGAAGAACAAATAGTAATGATATCATCATATTTTGTTGATGTAGATTTTGATGTTGATAATTTTGAAAAATTTGCTTTTATGGTGGATAAAAAAAAAAATAGTAATGATTGTGGATATGCTTCTAATATGATGTGCTTTCTTGATTCACATTATTGTTTGATTTCTTGATTGTTGATGATCTAATTGAATGATGTTTTGATGTTATAGGAGGATTTTAAAATCCTCCGGATCAGAGAGAGATTCCCTCGCACTTGGGAGATGATTCCCAAATTATCTCAGCCAGAGATAGGAGTCATTGTGAGATGTGGTTTGGGATCACTTCTGAGGATCCCTCAATATAGGGTCAACAGGGCACTATTGACTGCATTAGCTGAGAGATGGCATAGTGAGCATAACACCTTTCACTTATTGACTGGAGAGATTACTATGACACCAAAGGATGTGTACAGGATCTTGGGTATCCCTGTGGTTGGTGACCTTGTGGTTGGTGACCTTGTGGTTTATAACCATAAGGAGATAGGAGGTACAGACGCTCTCAGACGAGTGTTCCAGAACCCACATATTAGTGGATATGAGATCCCTTGGAGGGAGATGGTAGAGGGTTATGCTTCACTTCCCTCAAATTTTCCAGGTTTCATTGGTGGCTTTCTATGTCCCGACCGCAAGTCGAAGGGACTATCTATTAGTTGGGGCCGGATTTTGGAGGACATGGTCCTTCATCAAACAAGATATGCATGGGGCTCCTGTATGTTGGCCCATTTATATCATGATCTCCATCAGGTAGTAGATACTGATGGGAACAGGATTTCATCGGGAGTGACACTTTTGCAGATATGGGTGTGGGAGCATATCTCCATTACCCGCCATTTCGTAGGCAAAGACTGTCCACTTGGTCGATCGTATGTATATGCCTACACAAGTCCACTTGTCCAGCCTAAGTTGGGAAAGTTAGAGTATTGGCGGCGTGTATTGGATGGCATGGATACTATCTTCTGGAGACCCTATGTGGATTGTGAGGCATGGGATGAGGATGACATTGAGTTGTCGTACTGCGACATATCTAGATACATGATTGGCCACACTCCCTTCATCATTTAGTGATTTTTGGTTATGCAAGTATTGAGATACTATGGGCGGGTGCAGATGATGCCACGGGGTGTGGCACACTATTCTAGGTGATGAGAGGATGTGGTAGATTGGGTTCCCTTCATCACTTTTGAGGTCACCAAAGTAGAGTATACAGAGATGTAGCCAGAGTTATGGGAGTATCACCTAGAGGTTACAAATGCAGGCATGATTGAGGAGTATTCCGCTTATTTTTATACTCATCGATTTCCAAGACTAACCAGTCTAGATGAGCCAACTCCACTATTGGATGGTCTCGTAGTTCAAGGAGCACACAAGAAGCCACACGTACCGGCCGAGATGGTGGCGCAGGCTGGGGGATAGGCAGGAGGATAGGGTGGAGGATAGGCTAGGGGACAAGGTGGAGGACAAGCAGGATGTCAGGCATAGCAATCTACTGGAAGGGAGGAGGATATAGGTGGGTTGGCGATGGATACTGATGATGAGGAGGAGGATGAGAGCTCAGATGATGATGATGACGGTGGTGGAGGGAGATTTTTCTTCGATGTACCCTTCAAGACAAGGCCTCGCACAACTAGAGTGGTGGAGCAGTCGAGTACTTCAGGACCACGGATCACTATCAGGGCTCTATCCCAAGGATAGATCGATGTGCTACAGGCACAGGTTCAGGCTCTCCAGAGCTAGCTAGTGTAGGAACAGGTTACCGTAGAACATTTATAGGCATAGATGGCACAGCCACCACCTCCTAACCCACAGATAGCACAGATTATAGTAGAGAGAGACAATTTATGGAAGAGATGTTTACAGGCCGAGGGGGTAGTTGAGAGACTACTTTGAGTAGTGAAAGGTACTTCCATTAGGGAGGTAGTTGCAGAGGGCTTAGAGACTTCTAGGGAGTGTGAGTTTTGGAGGCATAGATATCAAGAGGAAGTACCTCCAAAGCGGAGAGTATCGCACGCCCCCTCAGGCACCAAGTCTCGCATTCACTCCAGGACTCATTCTAGGAGTGTGACCAGAAGTGTGCTACAATCGGATAGATGAGAGCTAGGTGGTACCAGTGGTAGAGCTCCAAAGAGATCGACTACCTCTGGTGGCAACAGCAGTTATGATCCTCACAGTGGTCCCCCCTCAGTGATGACTATGTATACACCTTTTTAATGTATTTTACGTATCTCTTTCAGACATTTGATATCATTGTACCCATGGACATTTATATTTGATGAGATTATGATATGTAACGGTGATTTTTTGATATGCAAGTGTCTTTGATTATGCTATGATGGATGGTTATGTATACATTTTTACTTCTATATGCCATGTTTTTTGATGCTTATACATGTTTATGGATGCTTTTATATGATGATTTTGATGATGGATGCACATGATATGTCATTGGAAAAACAAGGATAGAAAAATGAGAGGGGGGTTGACTCAGTTGTTACCAAAATAAAAATTATACAACATTAACCAATCCTTATATCACAGATCTAATAATTAATAATGCAAGTATAAGAACACCACATCAGAGACACATGAACACAAAGATTTTATACGTGGAAACCCTATGAGGGGAAAAATCATGGTGGATGTTAGTCCACAAGATTATACCCTATTATAAGTATAATGAAGAATAAAAAGAGAATGCACTTGCATTCAGGCACACTGCCTAGAGCACACTGCTCAAAGGGAAGGCTCACTACCTTATAGTAATCAGATTAAATCCATCTGATGAATTTGAACTGAGAAAATAGCTTCTGCAAAAGCCTGGTTACAATTCCAGTTAGGCACACTAATACCTCTTCAAACTCTTCCACAATTTTCTCTGAATGACCTGACCTTTATTTGCACTTGTACATCACTTGTACATTTGAGCACACTCTAAATGAGGAAAACAATCTTGTATATATATCTACTACATGGATTTGCATCCACTAATCAGTCGGCCATAAATAAGGAATAAATTACAACTTCCATCCTTCATACATGAATAAATTTCAATGTGTACCAACACAAGTCAGCCATAACATAGTGAGGACCCAAACAAACATCACCAAACATGCCAAACAATAAAATATTAATCCTCATGGATCTGCAACATGCTAACACCACAATATCGGCCAAGAACATGAACACTCAGGCACATATCAGAAAAATCTTCGATCACGAACACTCCAACCACTGCGGACGTATACCAAGGATAGATCATGATCTAGACTCATCGATGAACGTCATAGGCACATGAGAAACACATGATATTATCATACTTTCATCCGCTTTGACAAATAACACCATCTATAGAGACCGAATAACTGTAGGTATACAGATCATCATAACTTCCATAAAACTTCATGCACACCACTGAAACTTTCAGAAAACATACTAGAAAGTTTCAACACCAAACCCTTTGAATCGCACCTTCATATCTTCAATAAAAAGAGCTTTCCAACATTCTGACCTTCTCAGCTCCACTGGTTGCCTGTACTATATTTTATACAATTTTCTCAATCTCCTCAACATATACAGCCTTAAGAAGATTAAAATGCTAATAGTGTTAACATCAATGACAATAATATATCAGCAACACAACCACAACATCCAACATATGCATGATGATGATGATTATAATGTTTATGATTTGAAAATGGTATGAATTGAATAATGATGGTGTTTATGAATTCGATATATGAATGATGATGCAATGAATGATTTTATGATTCAATATGATGTATGGAAAATGTATGTAATGAATGCAACGGATTCATTTTTCAATTTCCAATGTATAATTTATGCAAAAGATGTGTGATAGAAAATTATTATGAAATGGTAATGAAATAATAAAAATGAGGTGAAAATTCGATATGAAAAATGATATGTATGAGTGATGCAAATGAGATGAATGAGTAACATCATGAAATGATGATGTGATGTATATGAAAATAATATGATATGATATGAAAATGATATATGAAATGATGATTATGTTTATGAAATAATGTGGAATGAATACGATGTAAAATGAAATAATGTGAAATGATAATTATGTAAAATGAAATAATGTGAAAGGATGATGATAATGATGCGAAATGATAATAGAAAAATATGATAATGAAATGATGTGAAATGATGATGATTATGTCACTAATGAAATGAGATGTAAAATAATCGCATGATGAAATTGATAATGAAATGCAAATATGGATAAAAGCGGATCTAAAATGATATGGAATGATATGAAACTAATGTATATGAAAATGATATGAATTAAAAATGATCTGAGATTGATAATGAAAATGCAAGATGATCATGAAAAATGAAAAATGAAATGAGATGCAATTTATTTGATAATGAAAAGTGAAATGAAAATGATATGAAAGTGATAATGAAAATGCATTGCAACCAATGATGAATGAAAATGAAAATGAGATGCAATAAATGTCCCAGTGTACTCAATCTTCATCTTAAAGAGATATGTATCTTTTCCAACCTCCAAAAATCTATCATATAGCCACAAAAAAAAATGAATGCAATCTAAATGAATCATGTAGTCCTCAAATGCGAGATGAACCATTTCACTGTTGTCATTCCGTAAATCAATTTTGTGCTTGATTTTCATCATTGAGCCTTCTGATATGTTGAAAGTTAGTACAGGCATCAAAGGGGATATTTGCACCGATGATGACCTGAGTACTGCTTTCATGATGTTTGATATAGCAAGTTAATACAATAATTGAGGTATAATTGAGCCAAGATGACCTGAGTATTGCTTGCGTAAATAGACAAAAGTTCACCATTTTCCTATGCAAATCCTGAAATGTCACTATGTCTCGTGACAAATTTGTATAGTACTAGTGATCCGCTTACAAATAGCAATCAAATAAAAATCATATTCCTTCCTTGTGATTCTAGTTCAGTACATCATTGAACCACTCTAAAGATATGATGTCATCAAATGTCAAAACAACAATTCAACTTATGCTTTAATTTTTTCATTCATTTTATTCAGATTAAGATCATCCAGTTTGTTTCAATTTCCTGTCTCACAGCTGTTTTGACCAGGTTTGATTGGATATTTGATTCTTGTTTTGATGTTTTGATACTTGACAGATGTTGTCGTTCATCTGCCAAAAGGTTCAAAAGCTTATTGCCCATAGCGATTTTGCACTTTGACTCTTGATAAGACACAACCTAATGCTAAGGATAACAATGATCATCAAGCCATGACAAAATCCTTGTCATTTCAAGGAAATGTTGGGCACATGATGCAGATATGATGGTCAAGCATGTATGTGATGCCGATGAAAAATGGATATGAAAAACACATAATGTATCCTAAAAGATGGGAAAGCGGACTAAATCACAAACAATGCATGTTTGCCAGGTTTTCACCATTTGTTTTTATTGCACTTTTTCAGATTTTGTAATTTTTTTGTTGTTACCAAGACACATGTTTACCAGGTTTTCATCAAGGCAACAATTTTTTTGATTTTTCAATTTTTTTGTATTTTTCTCTTCTTTTTGTTATTTTTTTCTTTTTTTTTGCATGTTTTTGATATTTTCAAACATAGAACCTTTTCAGATGAATTTTTTTGGTTGGATCTTCAAGCAGGTCCCCTGCTAGCATTGATAACTGATATTCTTTCGATCCGTATGCTGAAATAATGACGAACAGACCTAGCCAATTAGGCTCGAACTTGCCTTTCTTTTACCAATCTTGCTGATTTCAAGGGTTTTCTTTGAGGACTAAGTCACCCACTTGAAATTTTTGTGGTTTGACTCTATGATTTTAACTACACGACATAAATTTTTGATAACCCTTCAAGTGATTGGCTGTACTTTATCACCGCTCGTCAAGTAGCTCTAGTTCCTGCAGTCTTGATACCATGTAATCCTCATCGGTTATGAGTCCTTTCAGTGAGACACGAAGCGAGGGAATCTCAACTTCTAGTGGAAAAATTGCTTCTACTCCACAAACCAAGGCATATGGGGTGGCACCTATTGGCATGTGAATGCTAGTTTTGTATGCCCACAAAGCTGTATTTAATTGGACATGTCAATCACGACCGGCGTCATTCACTGTTTTCTTCAAGATCTTCAAAATTGTCTTGTTTGAAGCCTCTGCTTGGCCATTTCCCTATGGATAATAAGGCGTAGAGAACCTATGTTGGATGTGAAATCTTTCACAGAGTTCATCAACATCTTAATTTTTAAAAGGTCTTCCATTATCTGAGATAATGGAGCTAGGAATGTCATACCGACATATGATATAGTTTAGAATGAAGGATGAAATTTGTTTCCCAATAACTGTTGTTAAGGGAACAGCCTCAATCCACTTAGTAAAGTACTCAGTGGTCGTGATAATGAACTTGTGTCCATTTGATGATGATGATGGGTGTATCTTGCCAACTAGATCCAATCCCCACTGTGCGAAAGGCCATGTTGTAGTGAAGGGTTGTAATTCTTGAGTAGGAGCATGGATGAGATCTCTATGAATTTGAGATTTCGGACATTTCTTCACAAAGATGAATGATGATTTTTCCATGGTTGGCCAATAGTAACCCATTCTAACAAGCTTCTTAGCCAAGGTTAGTCCACTTGAATGAGTCCTGCAAATACCACCGTGAACTTCTTGTAAGGCCTTTTCTGATTCATCACTTTCAAGACATCTAAGGAGGGTACCATCAAGACCACATCGGTATAAGGTATCAGCAATGAGGGTATAGCGAGAAGATTGGCATATGAAATTTCTTTTCTGATTCCAAGACAAATCTGGAGGTAAGATAGTATCTTTCAGATAGGAATATTTTTTTGTATAAGGGGGAATTAGAACTAGTCAGGTGACAAATGATTTGGGTTTCAGGATTGTCGTAAGCAAGGGAAAACAGTTGTTCCACCAGGAATTCATATTGAGCTTGGTTCTCTGATAATTGCAGTAGTGATGCAATTGTAGCCATGGCATCTATAGCTTTTTTGTTGATCCATGGAATTTGCATGAACTTCATCTCAACAAAGTACTTCTTGAAATCATCCACCATGTTCTTGTAAGGCATTAAATTTTCATCTTTAGTTTGATAGTCATTATTTATTTGATTTATGACAAGTTGTGAATCACCAAAAACTTGCAGTTATGTGATTCTCCATTCTAATGCAATTCTCATTCAAATTAGTAATGCTTCATCCTCAGCTATGTTATTTGTACAAGGAAACATCAATCAATAAGACTTTGGAATGGTATGTCCTTGAGGTGTAACAAAAAGAACTCCTGCCCCCGAGCCATGTTGTGTATAAGATCCATCAAAATAAGCATCCATGATTGCTTAGTCGTTGTTGTGAACACATCTGCATCAGGAAAATCAATGTGCATTGGATGTTCTGCTTGAAGTGGTGCTTTTGCCAACTAATCTACAATGATCTTCCCTTTTATTTCTTTTTGATCCACATAGTGAATTTCAAACTCACTTAGGACCATTACCCATTTATATAGTTCCTTCCAGTTAGGGTTGCCTTACTCAGAAGATAATTTAAAGGATCAATTTTATCCACAAGCTTGAATGTGTGAGCTAGCATATAGTGTCACAACTTTTAACAAGAAAACACTACTGTCAAACAATATTTTTCAATGAAAGTGTAATTTAGCTCATCGCTTGTCAAAGTTTTGTTGATGTAATATATTGCTCACTCTTTTCTTGTTCTATCCTCCTGTGCTAGTAATGCCCCCAGGGATACTTCTATTGCAAAAGTATACAGTATGGGTTGTTCACCTTGTACTGGTGGACTCATTAGATAATTCTTGATCTGATTGAATGTTGCTTCGCACTTGTCTTCCCATTTGAATGGAACATTTTTATGCAAGAGATGTGTGAATGGAAAACTCTTGTCTGCTAGTTGTGCGATAAATCTCCTAATAGATTGTAGGTGTCCTTGTAATGAGCGCAATTGACTAATGTTCCTTGGTGGTGGCATTTCTAGGATTGCTTGAACCTTCGTTGGATCCACTTCTATTTCTTTTTTTGATACGATATAACCCAGGAGCTTTCCAAATTTTACCCCAAAGACACATTTCTTGGGATTAAGTTTGACCTTCAATTTTTCCATTCTAAAAAAAATCTTAGACAATATATCTAGATATTCATCTCTTGTGTTTGATTTTTCTAAAATATCATCGACATAATCCTCCATGAATGTATGCATCATGTCATGAAAATTGTAGTCATTGCACATTGATATGTTGCTCCTACATCTTTGAGTCTAAACGACATTACATTCCAAGAATATGTACCCCAAAGACATGTGAATGCAGTTTTATCTTGATCTTCAGGTGCAATCTTCATCTAGTTATATCCGTAAAATCCATCCATCAGTGAATGCATAGCATGCCCAGCTGTCAAGTCCATAATCATGTCTATGTTTGGCAAAGGGAAATCATCTTTTGGATATGCTTTATTTAAATCCCTGGAATCTGTGCAAATTTTGATTCTTCCATCCAGATTTGACATAGGTACGATGTTGGATATCCATTATGCATAGTCGATAGATCAAATGAATCCTACATCTAACATCTTCTTTAATTCCTCTTTGACTAGCAATGCAACATTTTGATGCATTTTTCTGAGTTTTTGTTTCACAAGGTTTGCCCCTAGCATGGTGGACAAATGGTGCATGATAAGATTTGGATCTAATCTAGGCATATATGCATATGACCATGCAAAATTGATTTGTTTATCCTTTAGGAATTCTGTGAATCTTGGGATCTCTTCCTCTGTCAATGATGCAGCAAGTTGCAAAAAATTTGGCTCTTCCATAGTGCCTATATTGATTGCCTCTTTTGGTTCTATCAAAATAGAAGATCTTTCTTGATAGTGCTCAGAGAGAGTGTCAAGTTTCCCATCTTCCAGTACCTTTGAAAGGTTTTCACTTTTAGATACGCTCTTTATTTTTCTCTTTTCATGATCTAATACTGTCTTTGTTAGGTTTTCACCATTAGATCTATCTTTTATATTGTTAATTTTGTAGCTAAAAAACTTGGCACTCTCCTAACTAAGACTTTGGTCCTACGATTCGCTGGTGGAACTTGTTTCTGGTTTGGATAAACAAAGAAATTTTACAATGGTTTCATCATCGAGGAAGTTTAGGATATCAATTGGTTCAGTTTGTTCCCAATCAATGAATTCGGGATGGACCAAGGGAAATGGATCATCAGGTTGGGAAAGTTCATTGGCAGTTAAGGTCATGATATTGTTATCATTCTCACTATGGGGAAAATATATGATGGTATCCCCCCGTTGATTATCCATCTCGCTTTGAATTGAATCGTTATCACTTGAGTCATGGTCGCTTTGTAGGACATAGTCAAGTGGAGGTCTTAAACTTTCCCCTTGTGTGAGCATGGGTGTATATTTTTGTATAACATCCACATGTTTTTCTTTCCATAATTCGTCTTTATAAATGGTATCCCATTCATACTCATTGGAATCAGTGTTAGAAATCTCCTACAATATCATAATTGTCTCAACTAATTCTTCATTGGATTTCTTTTGAACTGCCTCTTTTGCATCTTCACCATATCCAAGTTCAGTTTTA
Organism: Sequoiadendron giganteum; assembly: GCA_007115665.2. Classification (NCBI taxonomy): domain Eukaryota; kingdom Viridiplantae; phylum Streptophyta; class Pinopsida; order Cupressales; family Cupressaceae; genus Sequoiadendron; species Sequoiadendron giganteum. The sequence continues at coordinate 67,162,412 of CM021103.1, forward strand.
TCTTTTGGATGCATTGTTTTCAATTGAATAGGTTCAACAATTCCTTCTTGTCTCTTTCCTATAGGGAAATTCCCTTCATAACCCATGTGTTGCATTATTGTATAACCCTTTCCATATTGCTCAGTGGGTAATTTGACATGCTAAATAGATTCATCTTCATCTTTATAGAGCCAATTGAGGATAGCTCTATCTTCTGCTTCATTTTCTTGAGTATCTTCCTTGATAAATCTTCCATCAAACTTGGTGATGGGAACTGAAGCTTGTGTGCCTGATGTTGAAGCCGATGTAGCTTGTTGTATTGATGTTGATGATTGACCATGTGATCTTGGAGATATGGGTAGTTTAGAGAGACATAGTGAATATTCTCCCATCCCATTATCTTTTAATCACAACTTGGTGTCAAAACTCGTTATCATGCCCCTTGCTTGTTCGTTGTGTTTAGGGGTAGAAATGGCTAGAGCCTCTCTATTATGTGGGATGAATGTGTCCTGAGTTTCTCTAAGGTTAGAAAAAATCTGACTACTATTATGGTCTGTTGGTATTGTTACTTCTTATCCATCATATGGAAACTTTAAACATTGATGATAAGTGGATGAAACTGCTTGCATTTTATGGATCCATGGGTGACCCAAGAGTATGTTATAGGATAGATCTTAGTCCAAAACCTGACAAAAAATTATTCTTCACAATAGGTCCCACTCTTATTGGTAGCATGATGAGGCCCTTGGAAGCTCGTTCCTCATCATCATATGCTTTGATTGTAATTTTCCTTCTCGGATCTATAGACTCTTCTGAATATCCCAAAGCAAGAACCAAATTTAAAGTACAAATGTTTAATCCGGATCCCCCATCTATTAAAACACGTCTATTTTTGGTTTTATGAACCATGACCTCTAGATAAAGAGATGAATTATGGGGATGGGTCATAGAGGAATCATCTTTTTTAGAAAAGGATAGACATGTTGGTGAGGACAAGTGTCCCACCATGGATTGAAATCTATTGATATCCATATCAGGAGACATAGTTATTTCAACAAGATCCTTTTCCAGAATGTCCTTATGTGCTGGCGATATTTTAAGAAGCTCCAAGATAGAAATTTGAGTTGATGTTTTCCGTAGTTTATTGACCACATTGTACTAACTTGGAGGGGGGGCAGTTGACTTAGATGAACTTCCTTTCACAATAATTTTGGCATGTCCCCTTGTTGTAGCATTGAATTCTCGATATTCTTGCTTTCCTTTGACTTTGATAACATTGACTTGTTGGTTGTCAATGTAAATATGATTGATGTTGGTGTGATAGACATGATTCACATTCTTGCCTTTGTCACCTGAATATTCCCCTTTCTAATAATTTGGTAGAGGGTCTTTGAATGCCTGATGATCTTCATTGGCATTATGTCCCTCAACCATTATGGTACGGTTATCAATCAAATCCTTAACCAAATTCTTTAACCCTTGGCAATTATTTTTCATATGACCTTTACATCTATGATAATCGCAATAGTACGAGTCATTCCACGATGGTGGTTTAACTCAAGGCTCATAATCTCTTTGCAGGGGAAATTTGATGGTGTTTTGATTCAACAGCTCTTTGAGGATTGATTCAAGAGATTGTCCCAAGGGAGTAAAACTCCGTCGATTTGAGAAAAACTGAGATCTGGGCGCATTTCAATTTTGATTATTGCCAAGATTATTACCATGATTTTTGGTCATATTTCCTTGGTTGGTATTACTTCCCTGATGGGAATTATTTCCTTGGTTATTAGAATTTCCAGTATTATTGTTGTTACACTGTACACTTGATATATTAAGAATAGTTGGCTTCGCATTTACGTTGTTGGCATCTACCACCCCATCATTCACAACATTCTTATTTCGAGTCCAAAATCATGATTTATCGTTGTTGTTGTTGTTGTTGTACAAATTTGGACCATCTTTATCAAGCTTTAAAACTCCTCGCTTGACCAAGGCTCCTTCAATGGTGATGGCATTTTCAATCAATTTTTCAAAAGATTGAGGACAATGAATATTTAGCATGTAACTCATCTCTTGACTTAGACTGTCAATAAAGATTTCCATCTTCTCCTTTTCGGGAACAGGATGGGAATATCTTGTAAAAAACCTTCTCCATCTTTGTAAGAACGTGATGAAGGGTTCCCAAGTATTTTGTTTTGCTCTGCATAAATCAAGAATGGTTATCTGATGTTGTATATTGTAGGAGTACTGAGATATGAACTTATTGATTAACTCCTCAAATTTTTTGATGGGGGGAGTGATTTTGGAAAGCCACTCCATGGATTGTCCACCCAGACTTCATGGAAACAATCGCATTAGGTAGGTATCTTCATGAGCAAACTCTAAGTTCATATTTCATAAGTCCCTCACATGATCAATGGGATCCATTTTCCCATTGTACCTATCAAACTTTGGGACCTCACAATGTTTTGGAAAACTAATCATGTTAAGACTCCTATCAAAGGGATATGGGCAGATATCTTCCAAAACATATTTCTTGGTCGCACCCCTTTGTATCTCTTTAATTTTCCCTTGTAATGCTCTTATTTTTTGAGTAAGAGCAGTAAAATCATTAAGGGGGGGGCTTCAGGATCCTCTCTAATATTTTTTGTATCAAAATCAAAGGGTAGCTTAGCTCCTTGGTTTTCTAGCAAAAGAAAATATCTTTCTTTGTTTATTTCCAATATCTTATCCAAGAGAGTATGGAATTGGGGATCCTGTTCAACTTCCTAAAGTAACTCTTCAGTTATTTCATCATTATTTGAATTATTTCCTGTGTGAAACTTGTGAAAAGGGTTTTCTTCTCTATCACCCATATTGCAAAGTGGGTCTTCCCTTTCATCCTCTTGTATGTGCTTTCGAGATCTCATAACAATAGACATAAGTTTACACCAATTTTCAACTAACTTTGATCACAAAATGAGATAGTGAAATTTGATGGATATCCTAGTTAGAATAGAATGAGAATTCTATTGAGATGACTAAAAAAAATTATAATCTTTAGCTCGTGATTCCCTGGTTGGAAGGATGATGATCCTGTTATGGGAATTAAACTAAAAATTAGAAATAAAGATGACGTTGCACTTTGTGGTGTTTTGATCATAGTTTGCAAAAATAAGGATTTTTGTAAATGCCTAATGCTTCTAATTTTTTTATTGCAACACTTGATTGGGATGATTAGAATACTGAATTGTGGGTTGAGAGATGAAAGAGGAACGAATGGGCTGACTATGATTATGCCTCTAAGAGAGAGCTCTTCTTTGAAATAAAGCTCGTGAATATAATGGTTCTAAAACAAAATCGTCAGTGAAACCCCTAGCAAATTTATGATATCGATGAATAAAATTTCTATGTTCAAGCAAAACTTTTCTAATTTGGTATAAAAAAAATCTCCTTTTCAATATTTTCTTATAACTAAGACTTTTTTGGCTTCTTGATCTTCTTCTCTAGGGGATTTTTAGCAAAATTTGCAGACTTCCAAACCTTGAGCATAGAAAAAGACCAGACTGAATGGCATATTTCTGTGTCAAAAATTACTTTGGTTTGGAACACAGATGCGCTAAAAGATCCAACCTATGTGTTGGATTGTTGCAGGTATGTGCTAAAACAGAGCACATATGCGCTAATACAAAGCATAAATGCACTGAAACAGAGCAAAAATGTGCTAAAACAGATCAGGGATGTGCTAAACTATCCAATCAATGCACTGAGACAAACATGTTTTGACAGTTTGATGATTTGGATGATCTTTATCTGATTTAAATTTGGAAAAACATGGCACACAATAGAAAAAAGTTGTTTGCAAGTTCTAAAATCTAAACAAAGAGTGTATGTTCTTGAGATTTTCATGGGTATTGAACAAAATAAGCTCTTCAAATAGACTCACTCTTATTTGTCAAAAAGGTCATCATAGCAACCACAGCCCACATCTTAGAATTGCATCGACTCACACAATCGTGTCACCGCCTAAAGGGTGCCTATGTTTTTGTCTTTTCCAGGTGTGTACTCAAGGTTAGATTTCTCAATCCCCTAAGCAAACAATCTGTGGAAATTATATGGTGAGTGTCTTGGGGGTAGATTCTTCCCTCCCCTTGCACTGTGATTATTATGATGTTCAGAAACTGACACGGTTAGCCTCTACACTAAGGTTTGTAGTAAGGTTTTTCGTTCAGTGCAGAAAATGATATACTCCCTCAGGAGACCTCCCAACCTTTAGAACAAAGGCTTTAGGGATGGTTATCTTTGCACACTATTGTCAAAGTGGACTTTCATCAACAACTCACTTTTGTTTAGAGTGGGTTGGAAACCTTGGCTTTAGGTGTTCCCACTTAGGTCGTTCCTCTTGGGTGAGTACTTTTTCCCACAAGAGCAGACCTTCTAAGGTATGTAATAAAGCATAAAATGCATAAAATGAAAAGGTAAGTCTGGTGTTTTGATCACCCAGTTAAGGGGAGAGCATAAACCTATTACCCAACAATCACAGCAAACAATTTGTTCAGTTTTAAATCCCAAATGATAATTTTCTATACTAAGTGAAGATGTTACTTCACAATAAGCATGGGATTCATTTTAACCAAGATAAAATAAGGTTTGGTGACTATCCTAGGATTGGTTAATTCTAGATTTAAGTGTCTATCCTAGGATTGCTTCATTTTACCTTATGCAAAAAATAAAAATCTTTGTCTGCGGAAGGCATCGAAATTAGGATTTATTTTTACAACTCCCTGTATGCACTAAAAGAACTCATAAATGCGCTAAAATAGATAACAAATGCACTAAATGAACAAACAGGGATGCGCTAAAAGAACTGGAAAATGCGCTAAAACATAAGGTATATGCACTAAAATAGTCCTCGTATGCGCTAAACTTCGTCGGGGATGCGCTAAAACGTGTCTCATATACGCTAAACCGCAACTCCAGTCTGTCACCTATCAGAAAATATACAACAAAAAGATTAAAAATGGGACAGGGCCCCACGGTGGGTGCCAAAAATGTGTTTGTGAATATGTGAGCTAACTAGAAAATAAACCAACACACCAATGCGACATTATATCAAAGGAAACTAATTTAAAAGTAAAACAAACTCTAAAACAGCAGCTCCTTCAAAAACATCCCATTATCCTCTATCTCCAAGGATTTGATGCAAGTTGTTGGCTCTCAGTTTGTGTAAGTAGCCACTTGGTAGAATGAAAACTTAGGAGAACGAGCTCATGCAAAATGCATGTCTATTTGCTAAATGATTTAAGCTATGAAATTGAAAACTAAAATGCTATGAAATTGAAAACTAAAATGTTGTGAACTTGAAATGTTATGCTTGAAAAGATTGCTAAAATGTTGATTGGAATGCAACTATTATAATCACACTAAATTCACAAAATCTAGGATCCTTTTCAACTCACAAAGAGGTTGTATTTATAGATTTTTGGAGGCAAGAATCTAGTTGGCAAAGATTAACGGTCGAAATCAAACCTGTCAAGATGAACGGTGAGAGATTTTAGAAGTTGAGAGAAAGATGGAAGGTTGAGAGAATAATGAGAAATGTTTCCTCCTACATAACCTTCTCCATTCAAAATTGAAGGAAAGTTGTCATTTGTGCACTTCAATTATGAGGAGTTAGTTGATAGTTGAGGATAAATTCTTAATTAAATAAATAAATTTATTTAATTTCATGTGATAATGAATTTAGAAGTTTCCATATTTAAATAATTAATATTTAATTATGTGTGAGAGATGAAAAAGGAATGTAATTAAATATAAAAATATTTAATTAAATGTGAGATGAGAAAATTCTTAAATCAAATATTTATAATATTTAATTTAAATGTGAGATGAAGAATAAGTTTGGAGGAATATTCTTTTAATTGAATTTAAACATTCAAACTTAGAATAGTATGATAATTAATATAAATAAATTATGACATTCATTTAATTAATTAAGAGGAAGATAGTAATAATTAAATTTATTTATATGTAGATGAATTTAGAATATTAATTAAATAATTCATATTTAATTAATTAACAGGCTTGATTTATAATGACCATTTTTAGATGTATACAGGGAGTACTAGGGTGCAAGAATAATTGAGGAATAATCTAGAAGGGTAATTACACAAAAATTAATTTTAGAGCAGTTGTAAGGAGACTAGGACAATGTTAAACCATTAAAAGTTATTGTAAACTTATTGTTCATTTTTGTGTCTCCATTAATGTATGGGTAGATTCAAAAATGTGTCAATTTTGGATTTTTTTTCTTCAACACATTTTTTGTTGTGAATGTAAACACTATTTGATGAATGTGATGGGATTTTGAACCTATTACAATATTTTGTAATAGATCATCTTGTGTTTGCATATGAATTTGTTTAACTCATTAAGGGGTAACTAAGAATATAGAAATGAAAATAATATATTTTTATTACATTTAGATGCTAGATCAAGTTGGTATTTTTTATTGTCTCTTATCATCTCCCTTGTCATTTATGACTCTTTTTGTCCTCAAAATGGCATCAATCTCTCATGTACTTGCTTCAGTCACACAAAATCAAAGAAAATTAGTAAATATTTTATTTTTCTTTTAGCTTAAGTTAGTGAAATTTACGATGACACAACATATAGGGAATAGCACTTATCAGTTTACATGAATCATGCAACTCGCCTTCACCTTGCACTCATTGCAATGGTGTCGAATTAGTTATATAGAGGTTGTATGGTGACTAGATGTTTTCCTGTCCAATGAAATATTAGGAGTTGTATCAATAGTTTGGGTTTAGTTACCACAATTTTTAAATTTTTATTTTATTTATAGAAACCTCAAGGAATATCCTCCTAATTTTAAGTTGATCTCAAGGTGTAGGAGAGAAAACCCACTCTCATTAAGTTGACCTTAAACCCTCCATTGTTTTGTTGATGAACCAATTTCACCCACTTGATGACAACCATGGCCTTGTGAGTAAAATTATATTCTAAGAAGTGGAGTAGCAATTTTGGGACCCAACACCTACCTTGATGTCTCATACTTACTTATAAAACTAGTGATTTCAATAAACATTATTTCAGAGTTTGGTAGATAAGAAATCTTCTCATTTGTCAAACCCTTGTCAATGTGACAAAAAAAAGAACAACAATCAAACATGTAGTGAAGCCTAAGATCTTGATATAAGTTGATAATGCAACGTTGGTGCTCTATGATGCCCATTGGGTGATATATGAATTGGAATAAGAGCTTGAAGATTGGTCCATCTACATTGTTTAGAATGGATTAGAGTTTTTCCTTAAATAACTCCCAAGAAAATAAGTTAATATATTTTGTACTCAAGTTGACATGTGGTGACTAATTGAAGGGAGTTGACAAAGATCCAAATTTGAATGAATTTTAAAATTTCAAGGATTATCCCTACATTTTACATAATTGAATTAGGTTAATATCATAATTTACAAATTTAACCCAAATTAAAAATAAATAAACTAAAAATTAAAATCAATCATTAAAAATATATGTAGATGAAATTAAGTAATGATCAAATTACCTTACCAATTTTACGTTAAAATACAATACTTATACATTAATCATTAAATAAAAATAATATTATAAAAATAAATACAAAATATTTTGATTTCCCTAAGTGATAATGGTATTCTCCAAGCTTTGTATCAAATTACTTACCATGGTCCAACTAATGATGAACTAAACTATCATAGACAATGTTCTAAAATATTAAAATCAACTATGATTGTCTTATAAGTCAAGAAGACCTCACCCCAACTCGCTTGACAAAGGTTTTGATAATATCATACGTTATAAACTTCTCTTGTTCCCATTATTATAATCCAATCACTTTTGAAAAGAAAACCTTCAAATACCTTTTTATTAATATATAAATTTTATCATAGAATTAACATAATATAGTTTCTTATTTTTATATCACATTTTTATATTAAAAAAAAAAATCAAAGCCATTTAAATATCTACAACTACTTTACCATTAAAGCAAACACCTTTCAACTCCATTATATCACAATTATTATGAGTGGAGAATAATGAGACCCCAAACACTTATAATTGGTGAGTCATTTGGGAGCCCACCGTGGTCACACTTAGCAAGTGCCTATAAATATTAGTGAATTATGTGTGTGGTCATGTGGTAGGGTCACATTATTAAAAAAAAATTAGCTACAAGGCCAAAGTAGTCATCCATTGATGATGGAAAATTATTAGAATCTTAAATAAGAGAAGTATAAAGTGTTAAATGATGAGGGTAAAAGTGAGAAATGGGTCCCACCAAGCCTTTTTCTGCGGACCCTTTTCATCATTCACAAGTGATTTTGGAGGACTCTCTTTTTGGAACATACTTAAAAGTTGAAAACACAACTCCCCATTTTTATAATCGATTTTACCAAAAAGAATTAGAGGTTGAGGTTATCAAAATGGGCAAATTTATATGTTGATACACTTTTTTTAATCATTTATATTATGTTTCGTAATATAAGATTATTTTTCATTTATTTATTGGGGAGTAGGTTGATGATTTGTGTATATGATGTTGATTTGTTGTATGGAATGTGTATTATCTCAATAAAAATAATAGTTTAGGAATAAATAAATTGATTGTTGAATAGTAGTCTTGAGGACCACACCCCTTCCATTAAAAGAAAAGCTACTACAAAATTTGATCTTTGGAGAGGCAAAAGTTTCAATGTCATTACAAGTTTATAACATAATGACTCTTGTCGCTCCTGCTCCTGTTGGTTGTTCAAACAGTGATCTTTGCTACTGCCTTCAGAGTCTCATGTGTGTGCCCATGCGCACTCTCTCAATGGTGCCTCTTTGCTTGTTGTGTGTTATGGGTGTGGGCCCTCCTGGTCGTCTCTCCTTGTCTCTGCAAGGTTTGGTTGGCTCTTTTTATCTCCTTGCAGACTCCTATCCTTCTACATTGTGTGCTTCTTCCCTCAATCCCATGCATGTTGGGCTTTATGTTGGGGGCATGCTTGGTTCTTGAGGCTACCCCTCTCCTCCTGTGTTGGGTTTGGTTGATGCCTTCACGCCACTACTTGAGCCTGTTGTTCTTGCTTTCGGCTACTCTCAGGTGGCTAGATCTGCTCCAGTTTGTCCTCTTAGGGTGTGCCCCCGCCTACGCCAATCTCTGGCCCTCGACCTGCACAAGTGGGTTTTGGATTCTTGGTGGAACTTAGTGGATGGAAAGATTGAGCTCTTCCCTTGTATCGAAGGTTTCTTGTCACTACCTTTGCTTTTGTTCAAGATCATTGCTCGATGTTGGGTATTGTGGCCTTGGGGGAGCATTCTCTCTTGCTTAAAGCCTAAACTACTTCCTTCAACCCACTAACTGAACCACTCAATGTGCGTATAGTGTGGGTTAGGCTCCCAAATCTCCCCCTCCAATTTTGGGAAGAGATTTTTTTTGAGGCCATTGGCAACTCTATTGGTCAATTTTGGAAGACTAGTGATTCTACTTCTTTTATGGGGCATTCAACCTTTCCTTGTATTTTGAAGGATATTGACATTTCTATGCCTCTTCATGAGGATGTGGTTATATTAGTTGGGATCGACCCCAATATCAACCTCTAGATTATGAGGGGCTCTTGTTCAGATGTCATCATTGCTTCACTACCAGTCACTTGGATTTGACTTGTTCTCTTTTGTGTCATTTTGGTTCAGCTACTTGGAAGAAGGATGCTAACGATGACTTCCTAACTGTTTCATTTATCTCTTTTGAGGTTGTCCCTTCACCAGCTTCTATTGAGCACCCTAATCCTGGCTCGGACTTGGTTTGTCTCGAGGGCCCTACTAATATTCCCCCTCCATTGCCCAGTGATTCTCCTTCTCTTGTGATTGTTCCCACTCTGCCCTTGATTTCTTCTATGGATGGTGCTTTCCTTTCACATTATTTTTCTCATATTCCCCCTTGGGTGTTGATGGTCTTCCCATGAGGGTTTCTCTAGCCCCCTTGCGGTGGGTGCTTGGATGAAAGTATCACTTGGACCATTTTTTGTAGAAGGTGTAAAGGTCACTACTCTACCTCTTCCTCTTCTCGAGACTTGTTGATCAAGTATGTTGTTTAAGGTTGAGACTCTTGTTTCACATTTCTCTTTGGGTCTATGCTTTGGTCAAAAGCATAGCTAGCCTTTGTTGTAGTTTTTTTTATTTTGCTAGTTGTCTCACCTCTTGTGAGCTCCTTTTGCTTGGCCTTTATGGCTATTTTGTATGGGTACGGGACCTTCTCATCTTTATCTTATTCAAAACATGTCCCATTACATACTAATCTAGAGGTCTCAAATATGATAAAAACAATATATTCATTTGAGCTAACTAAGAAATATTTACCTTTTCTTATTAAGATTTGACTAAACATAAATTTCATGTATGAAATATTAATGTGTGTGTGTGTGTTTTAAATGAAAAAAAATGAGCAATGTTGTTATTGTGTTTTCATGGATCACCTCCCTCCTTACCAAACTACTTGATCCATTTAAAATTTTAATATTCTATTGGTATCATGATCCCAATCATGAGTTTGAGGAGCCTAGGTGCTTTTCTCACCTTCTTTGTATATTGTTGCTCATTCCCTTTAGATGTTATGGCTATGAACAAGCACCATGACCCTATAACCTAACCTCCATGTATGATCATAAGGTCATCTAACAAATGGAACCTAACTCCAATCACTGCATCTTGTAGAATCATGACTAATCCACCTAGAAGATCCTTCCTTATTGACTAAGACGTCATTATTATGCTAGTTTATTTCTCTTCTTCTAGATATAACAACATCCCAAGAAACATTGATGCCACTTTTATATTTATTCTACACTCATGGCCAATCATTAAGAATTTGTCATCCAACAACTATTGAATGGTGAAGATGGTGATCTCAAATTTCAATTCCAAAATCCCCCAAGGAGCACCATTTGATCGTGGAAAGAGAATTTAAATGTGTGTTTCCATTCTTAAATAGAGTAAAGGGAAAATGAAAATATGCGAACATTTTAATAGAGCCTTTATGGGTTAGATATATTTATAAATGTCATGTGTTCACCCATCACTTGCAAATATTCCTTGGTGTTTCACCTCACTAAAAAATTATATCCCTTCAATCTTATCATGGTAGCTAACTTTGTGTGCAATAATAAATGATTGTGTGCCCTATCATTATTGATTGTCTCTACATTCACATCCAAGTGTATTTTATTATAATTTTTTTTATTTCTTTTCTTGTACATCCTTCCATAAATCTATAGTAGACCTTATGATTCACCTTGGTTCTTTATCAATTGTTTAGGTGGCAAGGAAGTCTACTTTGTAGTTGGCTTCTCTATAATATACATATTGTATTGAGTAGTCAAATAATGTATCTAGGATTGGCAAGATGATCTGTGTTTGTTAGCCTCCAATTAGGTGACTTTTTTCCCTTATTGCATTAACAATAACATTTTATTTATCTTCAATTTGAATCCAATAGATCCCAAATTGGTTGCATACTTCTTGTTTGAATAAAAGGGCTTCAACTTCTCCTCATTACTTAAATGCAACCTACCCTTGATTTTATAAGGTTTCACCATATTGATCCATCAAAATTTAATGTTGTCCTTCCAATTTTGGTGGGGTCCATCTTGTAAGATTTTGTAATCAATGGCTCTTAACTCATCAACCATATGAAGGGGGGGGGAATAAAGTATTTTTATTTTTCTTTTATTATATATTTATTTTGGGAGAGGGGCAGAGGTCTTTTTGATTAAAAAAAAATTGACTATTTTTTAAATCATATTAAAGCTCTATATAATAAAAATATTTGTTCTATATGAAATATTTTAAAATTGAAACATGTTTTTAATTTTATGTCTCTTCATGTAATCCATTTTGTTTTCATTATTTCAAACATCAAATAGTAGATAACAAAATTAAATATATATACAATATATTTGTAATCCATGGTACATTTATACTACTTTTAACAATGTTGTATTATAGAACATAACTCTATTAGTTTTAATTATAGCTTAAATATTATGAATGATATCTCCAATAGGTCAAAATGTACTTGGCTTACTCTATTTCTAGTTCAATAATTATGCTAACCTCTACAACTAGTCTCTCATTTCTTTTAAAACTATATTTAATATATTTTCTTTGGTTATCTTTACTTGGTATTTATGTACTCTTCAAAGCAAATATTAAGAAAACAATATCTTCAACTCTTCAATATTTTACCATTTGTAGATATAGTTAGAGATAAGTATGGATTTTATGTAATGATTCTTTCAATATTGATAGTCTAAATTAGTAAATAATTTTATTTTATAATTATGAAAATCTCAACAACCATAGCAAAAAAATAAATAATTTATACAAGAATGATTTTTTATATTTAAATAATAGAAAAATAAATTCTTAAAATGATATACTATGTGTATATTTATTTTTGCATGTGGTAAGTATGAAATCTTAGTAGACTTTCTATCAATTGAACATCTTCATCATTTAAGCCACCAAAGATTCACCTTAAAAGCCTAGTAAAAACATCTTAGAAATTTTAAAGTTTTATTAAAAATGCATAATTTACAGTTGAATACAGAAAATTTTATCTATCAATTTTATTTTTTATTGAAAATATAATATTATAAATCAATAAAATAATTCAAACATAATTTAGAAAATCTTACCCATTCACAAACTACCATTATCTCTTTTACTAGGAGAGAGGCTCAAAACATTTTCATGCACAACTTATTTCATAATGAACAATGATCTATAAAAAAATAGACATGCTCACAAACCCCCATCATAAAATATCACCATTTGCTTAAATAAAAAAAATTTAAAAAAAATCCTCCCAATTACTCAAATATTCTTAAATTGAGGTCACCTTTTCATAATAATTATAGATTAATTAATTAGGCTAGTAAAGCAAGGAATCTCCATTGCCATCGTAGCCTAGATTCTCTTTGATAAAACATACTACAATTTCTTCAACATCTTAAAACTTGCTTTCCACTTAGGACTTAAAAAATCCTCTTTGATAAAACATACTACAATTTCTTCACCATCTTAAAACTTGCTTTCCACTTAGGACTTAAAAAATCCTTCCCTGGTCTCACAAGCTAAATGTTTAAGGGGTGAGAAGAGAGCAGTCATTATGTTTCCTAATGTTTTTTTAAATCTCACTCTATTTTAATTTAAGTGTTTCTCATTTATAAAATGTTGTATGGCTATCAATCATCTAGGTAGTAATTTGATTTGTATAGGTGATGTCAATAACAAATAACAGGTGATAGAAAATATCAAATAATAGGTAAGGTCAAGTATGTGTATGAAAATAAATATTCTTGAATAACTCAAATCCATAATAGCAAGGTAGGTTGATCAGTTGCTTCATTATCACTCATATTTCAATCATTTGTTTGTTTTTCAACTAGCTAGAAAGAAAAAAAGTGGTTGGCTAGTTAGATACCCCATTAGAATAGTTGATCATTCAAACAATTATTAATAAAAAGCATAGAACAAAAAAAATTGAATCTAACTTGGAAAGAACAAAATTATTCTTATTGTAAGATGTAAAATGTAACATGAGATAAAATAAAGTTCTACCTACCATATTATGTTGAGAGCTAAGTTAAGTCACAAAACACTTTATTAAATGGTTCAAAATACACCTAGTTTCATCTATTTTCAAAGGTTAACAACTTACACAATAAAACTTATTACTATAAATGCGCCAAAATTCATGCATTTTTTATACAATAAGCAGCATTTTCAAGGTGTCGTACCCTTTACACAGAGAGCCCAAAGGGCCGAAAGGAAACATAGTTCAAACCAAGTATGAACTAGGAAAGAGGACAGACCACACACAAAAACCGCTGACCAAAATTCATGTTACATATCATAATATTATGTTAAAATCTTACAAGTAGCAATGAAATATAATATAAGGTATGCATATGATTTTCCTAAGCCCTAAATTGCTTGAATATGATTTGATTCTCCTTTTGAAAATCCTCAATGAACTTGTCTTATAAACAATTCCCTTTTATCAATTCCTTAAGACCTTTCTTTGCTATTATTACTTGGAAATGACTAAAGGGGGTCTTTTTTTTCTTATTCTTTGTATGATCTACTCATGTTCTAAATAATCACTTTATCTTTTTCCCTACAAGCAGGAGCTTATTCATCAATTTTCCATTTAGCTTGTGTATTTGCTTTCATAGAAAGCTCTTTTTTAGAATTAATAATGTTGAATCATCATATTCCAGGTGTCAAGGTCCCTTCAAGGTAAGGCCCAACATTTGGTTACCTTAGCTTCACTTACTTCATAACCTCGCCAACCCTTGAATCAACTTTAGATTTTAAGTTCAATGATCAATGAAAGATCTTAAAGTTTTCAAATTTTAAAAACCTTCAAGACCTCCATGCTCATGATACGTATGCAATGCCAACCAATCATGGATGGGCTTTTGATTAGTGAAGATATTAAATTATTTAATTTCTGTAAAATCCCTATATAATAGTTACATCATTCATTGATGATAGGAAGACTTGTACAACAATCCTTACAAAAATTTAACACAAATATTATTTTATCAAGTAAAACCTCCTAGCCTAAAAATAATCATGACATTCCTTGGCTACATTTCTAATGACTTAGTGGATTAATCTTACTTGAAAGGCCAAGAATTTTAGAATACTTGTCACTTGAGCATAGACTCAATTAGAATGAGTAAATAATCAAATAAGGGAGTGAGAGAAAGAGAGGTGGTCAAATCATGCGCCTCTAAGTTTGTTTTTATTGAAAGTGATGCACTCTCTATATTTTGCTACACATCATTAGCAAGAAGTTCAATATAAATTAGCTTGAGTCAGCTAAATGATAACTCTACCACCTTTTAACATTAAATTTATTACTTAGGAATTCATTTGATGTATTAGGACCTTGAGATCTTTCGATTGATTAATAACATCATTATATTTTAGGTAGTTAGGGTTGAAGACCAACTTTAAAATGCAAGTTATCATACTTCTTTCAAGATCAAGGTCAATCTTGAAATCCTTGCCTTTTGATATTCCTCTAGTTTAATCTGTATAGAGATGGGAGGCCCAATCATATAAGTAAAATTAATTGTTAAACCATTTTTCAATGCATGCACTATACCATGGTTAACATTTTCTTATAACCTACTATGTGCATTGGCTTACAAAAAAACTTCTCACCTAAAGCATGCTTAGGGCTTGACAACCCTCGTTAGATTATACACACAAGATATAAAATGGAAAACTTTAGCATATTCATTTGTTCATAATTATTTCATTCATTACATTGTATTGGGTTTTATAAGCACTTTGAGCTAGTGCAACTAATTAGAGTTTATTTGTGAATGTAGTGTAAATCACTCGTTTGAATGAGCAAGTGTCAATCAAGACCAAATTTTACATACCATGAAATATTTTCTAACTCTAATTGACTAGATCACATTTTTAATTAGCCAAATATTTTCTTGGATTTGTATACTTGGTTTTGGTTAAGCAAATACATCTCCTAACTGTACCAACAAACTATTGGCATAAAAAATTTAGCCTTCCCAGCAATTAAAAATCTCAACAAAAATAAAAACAAGGGATTTACAAAAGGTTGTGAGGTTCATCAATCTAGGGAATGATTGAAGCAAAATTGTGTACAACTAGAAGAATCTTTAGTTTGAAGACATCATACCATCGTGCATAACCATCCTAAGGTTTGGTATTAGTCATTAAAGCTCACATTAGTTCCCTACATATTTGATGCATTCCTATTGGCAAACGATTATGTCAAACCTTGAAAGTGTTAGCTTAGCTCTTTTGACTTCACAATCATTTAGTGCAACTCACAATAGATTGTCTACATACTAAAGTTTGCATTGTTTTGTACTATACATCCTTTGACTCCATGAGGGCCTCTAGATTATTCATGTTTATATAAATTAATGCTCACAATAGATTGTCTACATACTAAAGTTTACATTGTTTTGTACTATACATCCTTTGACTCCATGAGGGCCTCTAGATTATTTATATTTATATAAATTAATGCTCACAATAGATTGTCTACATACTAAAGTTGGCATTTTTTTGTACTATACATCCTTTGACTCCATGAGAGCCTCTAGATTATTCATGTTTATATAAATTAATACTACCAACTTAATTCTCAGTGAAAATTATCCAATTCCATGGTTTGATTAGTAGTAGCTACACCTTAAATCGATGTCATCACGATCAATTTCAATGAGCCCTAAGAATGACCCTAATGTTACTATTATCTTTTAGATAAAAAATTCCTTCAGACCATAATTCCACTTATCTATGTCCATGCATAATCTTATATCCTTTATAGCCTTCCAATAAACATCTCGTAACCTTTTTTGTTTCAAAACCATATAGGTTTTATAGGTACACATAGTATGTTATTTTATTCCTCTTAGCTTGAAATCTTCTTTCCTTCGAACTATACATTGCAAAAAGCCTTTTAAAAATTGTTTGGGAGCACAAAAATCATGTAACCTTTTTGTGTAGTCTTAACAATATGTACCAATCCTTACATGCCTTCCATATCCTATTGAGTTCTTCTTCCAGGTCTTCTAGTATATTGATGATAAATAGCTCAACAAAAGAACCATAAGATAAATAATCAGCATTTAAAGTGTTTGTATCGAAAGAGGCCTAATTCAACATATAAGGTCTAGATAAAAAAAAATACTCGAGTCTGCAACATGTGAAAAATCAAATAAGCACCATATTTAAATTTCTAAATGTCCACAAACCTCTTATTTATTATCCACCTTACCAAAGTCATAGTTCTCTAGCAAGTGAAAATCTCACTCTTTCTTGTCCTCTTCCTATCACAAAATGCTTGAAATCGGGCTAATCAACTCATGTATGTTTGTCATGTATCTTAGCAATTGAGAGCAATTAGTTAGCCGCATTCTTCGGTTAGAACTCTATTGTGCTAAAAAAAGAAATTGGTCTCTAACATCGTTAGAATTTATTCTTAATAGAAATAGAAACATCAATTCTTTACAAGAAAACAACAAACATCTCTAATAGCTTCAATAGAAAGGCTCGCAATGACACTAATCCTACTTTCTATCTAATGTTCGAAATGAGTGAATGAACTCAATTTTTTAGACACATGAGACAGGGAGTTCAAATGGATTTTTTTGATGGTGGTGGAAGATGGGATGGCTACACTGTTAAAAGATGATTTTTTGTATGGGTAATTGAGAAAAGGGTTGTTTCTCAAATCTCAATGCACAATGCAAAATAGGCTCTATGATTATTATCCCTTTCCATTTCATTAATTTCATTAAGACCTTCCTAAAATGGAAACTTTGGAGATTTCATGCCATTCTATCTTTCAAAATATTGTCCCTTTGATGTCCTAGCCATATCTTTTGCACTTTTATCAACTTTCCCTCTTTTCTTGAGATACAATTCAGAAAAAGCACTTTCATTTGTTGATTAATACATAGTTGTCGAGGTACGACTTTTCATCCTTAAGACTCCAAGACTAGCAAAGTGATAAATGGTATAGTAGTTCACCTCCTTAAAATGTATAATTGAAGGAAGAATCACACATAGATGGAACTCAATTCATTCAATAACACGATTTCAAATCACATGGGTTTTCAACC
Source organism: Sequoiadendron giganteum (assembly GCA_007115665.2). Lineage (NCBI taxonomy): Eukaryota > Viridiplantae > Streptophyta > Pinopsida > Cupressales > Cupressaceae > Sequoiadendron > Sequoiadendron giganteum. The sequence goes on from CM021103.1 coordinate 67,180,103, forward strand.
TTTTGACACCCCATGGATGTAGCTCACCTCATATGAGTAATAACCGCTTCAAAGGAATATCAATAAACTGAATGATGAATAGTGTACCTTGTTCAATTAGGGAAAAACATTTTTAAATGTACATCATCCATTTAAGTATGAATTTAATTGGTTCTTGACATTGATAAAATTTACACAGGGCCACATGTAAGGAATGAAATTATTTAAGGCTAGTACGTGGACACCTTCTCACTCATATTATTTAATAGGGAACATAATAATGATAATGATCATACATTATTGGGGTTAGAAAATTAGAAGATGATACAATTGGGAACTTCGAGGTCTTAAGGGGGTGGATATATTCTTTCCATTGCCAAGCGAGATCGCATACCTTTTTGTTAAACTTAGATGATGTATTGCTATGATTTTGTTGTTTGTTGTAATGTAGTTGTGTTTGTTTTAAGTTGGAAAATACTAGGTTTTCACTATCCACATCATTGATTTGTTACACTTAAAAAGAAACTACTTGCAAATTATAACTAGAACCATTATCCCCGTCACACGCTAAATAGTATTCAAGTTAGTAACAAAGTATGGCTTTATTAACAAGTAAAAACTACAAATGTATTGCACCCTTCCCACTTCTGTTGGAAAGAACAAATCTATATCATGACATTTTAATGCACAATACAAAATATGTTACTTTTCTTTGCCAATTTTAAATACAAAATATGTTACTTTAAGTTGGAAAATACTGGGTTTTCACAATCCACATCATTGATTTGTTACACTTAAAAAGAAACTACTTGCAAATTATAACTAGAACCATTATCCCTATCACACGCTAAATAGTATTCAAGTTAGTAAAAGGTATGGATTTATTAGCAAGTAAAAACTACAAATATATTACACCCTTCCCACTTTTTTTGGAAAGAAAAAATCTATATCATGGCATTTTAATGCACAATACAAAATATGCTACTTTTCTTTGCCAATTATAAATACAAAATATGTTACTTTTCTTTGCCAATGATAGCTCTCAGCATATTTTATGCTAGTAAATATTTATTTTATACAATCTTGATCAATATAAATGTCATCAATTTTAGTACTTCACAATTATTTTATATTTCACTTATTTGTAAATATTTTAACTTGTTAAAATAGTTACCTACAAACCATTGTTCCTCTATTTTTTTTGTAGGCATGCATCTTCCAAATTGTGTGTCGCTCTACACAATTTAGGACTTCTTCATAGTCATGGTCAACATCTATCTCTGCAAGTCGTCTTGTGTTTTTAAGAGATAGATGTTGAGAAAATTTTTGGAATGCCTACAATTGGAAATACAAATATATTAGTTATATCATAGACTACAAATAGTTTATTTAATATATTGCATGTATACATCCATTTTTTTAAACATGCCTATATGTTTCGTTGGTGTGGATGTTCTCTAGGATTTCATACTAGCACAATACAATGGAAATATATTTCAACACTTTTTTCGTTTCTCTTTATTTGACCAATCAATATTGTCCATATTCGGTGCTCCATGTATTCATATGAATCCATGCACATGGGGTGAGCCACTATGTTGCCACTCATAGCTTCACCAATAATCTTTAACATTCATTTATTTTTCCAATATTTCTTTTCTGAAAATCGAATGTCTCAAGTGCATGTAATGTATGACTATATGAAGATAGGCAATGACATTTTATTTGTGCCAACTCCATGTATCCATATAAATCCATGCACATGCGGTGAGCCCCTATGTTGCCACTCATATTTGTACCAATAATCTTTAACATTCATTTCTTTTTCCAGTATTTATTTTTTGATTATTGAATGTCTCAAGTGCATGTAATGTGCGACTATATGAAGATAGGCAATGACATTTTGTTTGTGCCAACTCTATGTATCCATATGAATCCATGCACTTGTGATGAGACCCTATGCTGCCACTCATATTTGCACCAATAATTTTTAACATTCATTTCTTTTTCGAGTATTTATTTTCTGAATATTGAATGTCTCAAGTGCATGTAATGTGCGACTATATGAAGATAGGCAATAACATTTTATTTGCTCCAACTCCATGTATCCATATGAATCCATGAACATGCAGTGAGCCCCTATGCTGCCACTCAGATTTGCACCAGTAATCTTTAACATTCATTTCTTTTTCCAGTATTTATTTTCTAAATATTGAATGTCTCAAGTGCATGTAATGTGCGCCTATATGAGGATAGGCAATGACATTTTGTTTGCTCTAACTCTATGTATCCATATGAATCCATGCACATGCGGCAAGCCCCTATGTTGTCACTCATATCTGCACCAGTAATTTTAAATATTCATTTATTTTCCAGTATTTTTTTTTTGAATATTGAATGTCTCAAGTGCATGTAATGTGCAACTATATGAAAATAAGTAATGACATTTTGTTTGTGCCAACTCCATGTATCCATATGAATCCATGCACATGCGATGAGCCCCTATGTTGTCACTCATATCTGCACCAGTAATCTTTAACATTCATTTCTTTTTCCAGTATTTATTTTTTGAATATTGAATGTCTTAAGTGCATGTAATGTGCAACTATATGAAGATAGGCAATGACATTTTGTTTGCGCCAACTCCATGTATCCATATGAATCCATGCACATGCAGTGAGCCCCTATGCTGCCACTCATATCTGCACCAGTAATTTTTAACATTCATTTTTTTTTCCAGTATTTATTTTCTGAATATTGAATGTCTCAAGTGCATGTAATGTGCGACTATATGAAGATAGTGTTGAAAAATGAGGTATTCTCTTAGCTTAAGACTCTGTAAAAGTTTACTATTGCTGATCTAAATAAGTTTTTCCTTTTGTTACAAATTCTTTGTGGGTGATTATCTTGATTAATCCATTTTACTGTTGTAGAATGTAGACAAAAGTTGATAAAAGAAGTAGACAAGATATTAGAAAGATTACACAAGCATATACAGTGGAGAAAACCCTTTCGGATAAAAAAAATCCACCAAGAATTAATCTATTATCCAATCTCTGAAGTAGATTACAATAGCTTCAATTCTTGCTTGGGAATGCCTCTTTTGCCTTCACCAAAACTTCTTCACAACCTGCAATAAAAACTGATCATAACTCTATCCAATTGCTTGAGATAAATAGGCTTTAAATGCTCAAGCCCTAACCCTCAAAGGTAGGCCTATCTCATGCCAATTGAGTTATCTCATGAAGAACAATGTGCAAACCCCATCTTCATGCATTTGGGCACCCCAAACTGAAATGGTAACTTAACCTTTATTCCAAAGATATCTCCAAAGTTTATCCTCAAAGTTGGCGCCCAAAAGAGGGCCCACTTAACTCAACCATTTGAAATATCTTAACATGCAAAGGAGTTAATTCCAAGAAGACAACTTGGGCGCCCAAAGTGGGTCCAAGTTAATTCTTGTTACTCAACACCATTCATGCAAGAATGATCATCTCCTGTGTAAACTGAAGGTAGTTCATGTTATCTTTCATGCAACTCAAATTATTAGTCATGCATTCCAAGTTAACTGAAGTCAACTAACATGCAACTAAAACTAACTGAATATAATTGAACTGAACTTTGTACACATCACCCCCTATTTTATAGAACCTCAACATGCATAAATCAAAATCCCTATTTAGTAGGAACCTAGGATGCATTTATGAAGTGTATTCAATTTACCAACTAGTTAACTAAATTCAAGGTGAGTTGTCACTACTATATGTGCACCCATATGCTCCTATTTTGTAGGAGCTAATTCCAAGGTGTCCACACATGCTTTTAACATTTAGAATTAATTACAAATGTCAATTAACATGATTATTTCATCAAATATTAATCTCTTCCTAATCCTAGTGTTGTTGAACACATTCCAAAGACTTAGGAGATATATGAAATAAATAATGTTAAGATTGCAATTAAATGACATCCTATTTCCAACAGATAGGCAATAACATTTTGTTTGCGCCAACTCTCTGTATCCATATGAATCCCTGCACATGTGGTGAGCCCCTATGTTGCCACTCATATCTGCACCATTAATCTTTAACATTCATTTTTTTTTCCAATATGTCTTTCCTAAAAACTGAATGTCTCGAGTGCATGTAATGTGCAACTAGATGAAGATGGACAATGACATTTTATTTGTGCTAACTGACAATGACATTTTATTTGTGCTAACTCCATGTATCCATATGAATCCATGCACATGTGGTGCGCCCCTATGCTGCCACTCAAAATCTTCACCAATAATCTTTTTCATTTATTTTTTCAGTATTTCTTTTTTTAATATTGAATGTCTCAAGTGCATGTAATGTGCGACTATATGAAGATAGACGACATTTTGTTTGCACCAACTCCATGTCCATGCACACTGGCCAATACATGTTTGCAGCACTTCGAGTGAAAAATATTGTATAACATATTTGATGAAATATCAATCAGTTTTGTTGTACACCTTAATGTTGTTCCGAACCGCATCAACCTATTGGGAGTGTAACATGTTTTCCATAAAAATAAATCTTCAAACCAATAATCTTTAAAATTCATTTCTTTTTCCAATATTTCTTTTTTGAATATTGAATGTCTCAAGTGCATGTAATGTGTGACAATGTGACATTTTGTTTGCGCCAATTTTAAGCCTTCATTGGAATAATTGGTTGTGTTCCTTGCATTAAGGCGTGCAAATTTGGCCAATATCTAGCCAATACATGCCTACATCATTAAACATATCAATCAATTTAGCACAACATTTTGTCCAATATGATCTTGTACACCTTACTGTTGTTTCAAACTGCATCAACCTATCAACTAAATGAGAGTGTGGCATGTTTTCCACTAAAATAAATCTGCAGCTTCTATAAAATTGCTTCTTAATTTTTAAATCTTGTCAAGTGTTCCAAAATATATATTTAATGAAAATTTATTTAAAAAATTATACATGTATAATCATTTAGATAGTTTAAATATGAAAATTTATTTTAAAAAATATACATGTTCAATTATTTAGATAGTTTAAATACATTTTTTTAAATGAGTAAAAAAATATTAATTTTAATGTTTATATTTAACTCATGATATAAATTAAAGAGTTATAAAATTATCTCTTTATTATGTAAGCATAGGTTAGTAAATGATTTTATTATTACAATACTATCATTACAATTTTCTAAAATTAATAAAAAATCACAATTCGGAGCAATTTCAAAAAAAATTAAAATTCATCAAAATAGAAACTAAGAATATATGTTCCTACAATAAAATACGCCAATAGTTGTCATTGGCAAAGAAAAGTATCATAATTTATAAGTAGCATATCTTGTATTGTGCATTAAAATGCCATGATATAGATTTGTTCTCTCCAACACAAACAGAAGTGGGAAAGGTGCAATATATTTGTAGTTCTTACTCACTAATAAAACCATACCTTTTACTAACTTGAATACTTACTCTTGTATTCAATCTTTGATTATAATGGAGTTCTTGCAATAATCATATAGACAGTTTCCAATGGAAATAGCACCACAGCACACTCCCTCACATAGCTCACAAAATTATTTACCCCTATGCGTCCCATCCTTGTAAAGAACTAACATGCAATACTCGTTACAATTTTAATGCATCTTTAAAAGATGTAATCACGACCATGGAAAATCAAATTTAAACTAGATGGAAATATTTCGCACAAGGCAGTTTTGTTTTAAGACGAGAGAACTTAAAACCTCATTTAAACATATTATAGAAATGTCAGAAATAATAGCTTAAAATCATGATTTAAACCTCGTTTAACTTTTTCCTAGGTTCTGTCAGTTGTGGCATACTCATCTACTGAATTCTTAAACAAAGAAAAACATTAACAATCATTAAAAATATGTTACAAGAAAGTTGTTCCAACAAATTTTTAACCGACATTTCCAGAAGCCGTTACTATTTTTACCGGTACAGAAAACGAGATGGAATTCACAAAAAAACATTAAAATAATGAATAGCTAATAACCTAAACATCAGTGACTACCTTGTTTCCAAATTATGATAATTTCAAGACATTTGGTAAATGTTCAGATCACTCAGATCATACGGAGAGGTCCAAAGGGTTAAAGGAAATCTAACACCCTCTAAAAACAAACTGTTACCTGCATAATAATAGTTTTCCCTATATATAGGAAGCATTATATTAGTTTATCCTAATCGAACTTGGTACCAAATGCGGAATTATAGTTTTACAGAGCCAACAAATAAGAACTCGTTATAGATTTGTTTGAGCATGCGAATATATACTATGTTTGTGATATTGAAGTTAAAATTCTAACGTTTCTATTAAAAATCACTTGTCTGAAACCTTGCGACACCATTACAAAGTAATCACTGAGAATATCACAATCACCATAACTAGATCATATCTGACCAAGCAACAAGTGCTATTAGCAATATAATATTTTAAGAAAATACGAAGTACCAAGATCTCGTTTCATTTGGTATTTCCAAGGCAATTCAAGGACGGACACTACAACAAGGTGTAAGCAAACATTCAAATATAAAGCAAGCTATAGCCTTTTGTAAGAACACAAAATTCCCAGGCCTCATTTGTTCCATTTAGTATTTCCAAAGCAATTCAAGGACACTACAACAAGGTCTAAGCAAACATTCAAATATAAAGCAAGCTATAGCCTTTTGAAAGAACACAAAATTCTCAGGCCTCATTTTTATATAATATTTTTAAAACAAATTCCCAATGTCTTTAAAATATACGATCATTACACTAGTAAACTTTCAATTCGTTACTAATAGATAATCAACAATTGACAGAATAGTCTCCAAAACTCTTTGGAAACTGATATACATTCAAGTGCATAGAACTGTCCAAAAAAGGCGTATAACAACCTAAATAGGATGAGAACTGGCGACAGGAAGGAAGTGTAAACTACGAAAATAAAAATAAAAAATAGAAAATCCCTTTAAACTGACTCCAAGAAGATGATGGGGCAACTGCAAATGCACAGATTGACACATTCAGGGAGAAGAAGAGAGATGGAGGTTAGTGGAAAAGTGGACTTCAACTTAGAAAGTTTATGGTCCAAAATATCTCCAGGCAAAATTCCTAGAGAGTGAGGATGCACAATATGCATGCATTTTAGGGATTCAGGATTGTCCTGAAACCCAAGATTAGTGATAGGCCATTTTCCAGTGGCCACAAGACTGACCGGTAAGTGTCATATACATAACATGACAACTCACTTTCTTGATGCAATGAATACAATGCATGCAATAACCAGTGTTAGTATGACCCTTGAGACCTGTCCAAATGATTGTCCAAATGCCAAGAGGCATGTCACGCGACACGGACAACAAAAAGCTCTGTTACAGAGCTATAAAGGACACAAGGTGGCTCGTCAGACAGTCCATTTATCTAATTATTGCAACTTAACATAGCTTATGGACAAAGACCATAATACAGCATGAAAACTGTACTACCAAACCAACAAATGCAGACCCATTAATTCCGAGGAGCTCATGTCTGCATGATTTGGTTAGCATTGTCAGACCGACATACCAACAGAAATAGCCTGTCACCAGCACCATCCAAAAACCAAGCATTTTTCCTTGCAATGACGGACTCCAACATATAGATAAGAGATATTGGAAACAGTCATTCTTAACACCCATAGCATAGCCCCCAAGTTGCATCAGCTCAAATCCCTGAAAATTAAGACACAGATTTGTTTACTCAAAAACAGTTTTCAACACAAAAAGGCTTCCATGAACAATAGTCACGTGAAAACAACAATATACCTTTTCAACCAAAGTTGAATCCACCAGATGGCACTGTTGGTTGATTAGCACCAAAATTGAACGTTGGCTGAGCAACATCGCTTCCAGCAGGTAATGCTTGATCATCTTCTTCATCTTCCAGCCAGTATGTTTCTAATATTTTTACTGCTTTCTCATAAATCTCGTTGTTATCATGGCTTTGCAAGTTCTCAATCTTCTCCAGTCCTTCAGCATCATCGATATACTGGGCATATAGATTCACACCTCCTGTATTACCAAGATCCTTCTCAGCTTCTCCAACTTTCAAAATATTCTCTAGTCCTTCAAGACAAACAGTAATAATCCTTGGATCTGGACAGACTAAAAGGTCACACAGAGGCTTAATGCATCCTTGATTCACCAAATACCTGCAAAACACCCCATATTAAGGTTAAATGCATGAGACAAACATTTGAATTGTACTTTTACAGATAATCCCAGTCCATTAATAATATAATTATATACATGCAATATTACATACTTGATCTGTTCATGTGTACCACCAGAAGTTGCATTTGATATGGCCCATGCTGCTTCTTTCTTAATATCAAACTCAGCAGTTTGAAGGAGCTGAACAAGTGGAGGAATGATGTTTGCATCGATCACAGCCTGAAAACCAAAATATCCATTAATAAATTGCAAACCTTAAAATAATTTAGTTTCACACCATTCAACAAAGATGCTTCTCTAGTCTAGATAACAAATTGAAAGACCTGAATCTGTTCTTTGTTTCCTGCTGTTATGTTTGAAATGGTCCAGCAAGCTTCCTTCTTGATGCTCTTCTTGTGATTATGGGTTAGGAGAGCTAACAGGCAAGGAAGTGCTTGATTGTTGATTATGTACTGAAATTAAATGAACCGCCATAACATAAGTCAATGAAATAGTCCACTGACAGCATCATACACTTGCAAAAAGAACAATTAATTATTGATATGAAAATCTAAAGAAAATGTCAATATAAACTTATACCTGAGTCTGCATATCATCACCAGTTACAATATTGCCCACTGTTCGGAGAGCTGGAATAAGGACAGATGGAGAGGGATGGCTGTAAACATAAACATACATGCATTTTTTTCATTATATCCAAAACAAAGCAATTGTGCATGTTATAAACATGTATAACAATCCAAACATGGAGCCAAAAGCATTAATCTAAGTCATACCATCCATTATATCTGGTGCCTTAAAATTTAATATGTAACTAGCAGAGGAAAGCATCACCCAGGATATTGTTTAACGTTGAAGAGAAATAGAGCACCTATCTCTATCATGACAAGCTAACTATTTACACTTACAGCAGGAGCTCAACAAGCCTGCGACAGACACCAGCCTCAATCACAGCTTGAATTTTATCATTTGTCCCATCCGAGAGATAAGACAGAGCCCAGCAAGCATCTGTTAAAACTTCTTCATCGTTCGAATGAATAAGCCGCTCAAGAGCGGGTAGAGCAGGCTTTGTCTGATGACAAAACATAATTCAGCAAGTGCTTGAAACAAATAGTAATATAAAAATCATTCAAGTTAAAACAAGGAAGGAGATGGGTGAACTGATATACTTGTTCACAAATAGTAATATAAAAATCATTCAAGTTAAAACAAGGAAGGACATGGGTGAACTGATATACTTGTTCAAACGCTGGTTGTGGTTTGCCTCGGCAGAAATTAGACAAAGTCCATGTTGCATTTCTCAACATTGAAAGCTTAGCATGTTCATTCAATTGAGCAAGAAGTGGCATGAGAGCACCATGAGAAAGAACTAGATCTCTGCACTTTGGGGAGTCACCAGCCACATTACCCAATGCCCAGACAGCCTAACAAAAACATCGGGACAACAATATATCAGAGACAATGAATGTCAAAATTTCACAAATATAGATTCAGATAACAGAGAAGAGAAACAGTTAAGTAAAAATTTAACCTGCTCCCGAACATCGTCACTTGGAGAACTAAGTAGTTGTACAAAAATTGGTACTGCTCCATGGTCAATGACTACTCGAGTATGATCAGATGTGCCTGAAGCTATATTTGTCAATGCCCATGCTGCCTCAAACTACAAGCAACAACAAAGCCAGAAAACTGAATAAGTACTAAAAGAATTTCCTGGAAACAGAAAAACAGTCTCACAAATTTTGTAAAAAATGGTGAAAACCAACAAACTCAACAGAACTCAAAAAAGTTCCTCTTCTTTACCAAAAAAACCCATGCACAAAAGACATAATGATAAGATAAGCATAAAAAAAGTGTGCACTCTAACAAACAGAATTTAACCTAGGAAAGTTCACAAAGAAAACTGTGAATCGAACCTGAAGTTGGGGAAAGTCCTGCCTTGTCAGAAACTCTACAAAACGTGGGACCACACCCGCTTCAATAACTTCCTCAATGGGAGGACTACGCTCTGTTAACATAAACATGCATCAATCATAACCAGTGTCATGTAAGTGAAACGTGTAGAAAAGTAATTCATAATCGCCTAAGTAACATAAATTGAACAAATTTACCAATTGATAGTAGCTTCCGGAATTGAGTTGTTGCTTCAAGCTGCAAACTAGGATCATCAGACCATACTCCAGCTACCATAGCAGGAAGGCTCTCCAACTGACCAGATAAAGAAGAAGACAATCATATAATGAAACAAAGCATTCAAATAAGCCACCTAGAGTACTGATTCCAGACAATACTCAGAATAAATAACAAATTGGCACATACTCGCTTGTCAATTACCAAAGAACAGCTGCAATTTCAAGCTCCGCATGATACAATCAAAATTTTGAATTTAACCAAGAATTTATAACAAACTGGAAAACAATATTGCGCATATGGGAGGGGCTACTACCCAGCTTGAGGCACAGATTAATGTAAAAGTTAAAATCCTCGTGATGCATGGGCATTATCCAAAGGATATCCAAAAAGAGCAATACATGATACTTTAAACCAACCATAAAATAAACAAACCACAACAACATTAAAGATCACACACAGTAGTCAAAACCTACAGTTAAATAAACTATCTTCCTCAAAGACCATAAAGATTATCAACAATAATTTGTCATGGTGGAGAGCTGTGTTCAATTTCCCACAAAAAAATTAAATAAATAGACTTCCACACTCTCACTTGCTGCTGAGGCAACCCAACAAACAAGGCCAAGTGAATATCTTGGGCAAACACGAAGGTAGACATACCCCTCAATCAGGTCACCTAAGCTGAAGGGAAATATCCCACAAGGCAAATATATCCTAAAGAAGACTATATACAATACATTCAACCTACCATAAAATAAACTAACTTCCCTAATAGTTCTAAAGTTCATACAAGATAATTTGCACCATATATAAAAATAAACACTTCCACCAATATCATAAGAGAAAGAATTCAACTATAAATTCTCATCACAACACTTAATGTTCAATTTAAGTCCCCTCGAATGTACTACTGCTACAATTTTCTTCGTGCAGATGAATCCAATAAGGTGAAAGAGAGTAGGCCACAAAGGAAACAGACAAATCTCCAGATAAAAATCTTTGCAAGGTACCACCACTTAAGAAATATGGAAGCTTTTATTACCATATGGAATCGGCATGTAATTCTAAACATTTTACTTATTATCTGTAAGACTTCTTCGTAGGTTTCAGAGAGAAGATTCTGAAATTTCTTCTCTAAACAGTGTAGTCTTAATTTTCTATGGGGACGAGTTTACCTACTATTTTTTTCCAGATATGTCCCAGCAGCACCCACGCTTAAGCTTCCTTCCATGTAACCACGAGGTTAGACAGTTATATAACATAATCTTTAATAGATGACAAGTCTCTAAAAACTAAATATTGACTGAAGGGTAGTAACTCAATTGCTCAAGCACAATTGATGACAGTAATGGTATGTTCCTTAATTACACCATCCACAAAGATTCATATCCCCAGGATGTACAATATAAGGGATGAGGTGAAGATCATGCCCCATGCGACTTTGGTGGAATGAATCAGCATAGGGTTGTGCGCCCATACCAGGTATGGGAAACATTCTTGTGGGTGATATAAAACCCTCCAACATAAATAAAAACTAAATACTGATATACTTTAAAAAAAATCATTTTGCCCATCATCTTATTTTCACCTCACTGAAACAATTGAGCCCTAAAAGAATTAGTTTCTAAACCTACCACTAATCGCATCGAATTTAGGAATCCTTCTTTTACTTTTATCCGGAGTTCAATATTAAACAAATCTAAATGCTATATATGCCTGTGGCCACAGGAGAGGCTTAAGAGTTCTATTGCAGTGTGACAGGAGTAAAGAAATATCGTCGAAAAATTTTGTTGAATAGAAACCAAATGTCATTCAATGAAATATGATTTAGCACACATTAAAACCCGTTTGGTATAATGAATCAAAAATGTAAAACTCTCATTCGACCCTGGCCCAGTAGCATTAGTAAAATAATCAGCTGCCCAAATATCTACAAAAATACATGACCAATCTCACAAATAAAATGGGGATTAACAATCAAAATAGCATTTCTCCAGTTGAAGAAATGGTGCACTGTTTCGGGTTAAGCTGCTCTTGCCAATGGGAGTCAAGAGCCAAACAATGTCAGAGGCTATTTTTAACCAGTAACACCCGGACAAGAAATGCAATGCTATTTTTAGCATCCTGGGTGCATATGGAGGAAGTCACCAGTGTGATGGCCAGATCTACGCAGCAGTTTTAAAACCGCTTGTAGATGTGGTTGGGTCGCGTAGGTGGTGGAGTGTATCAGCAGCTTTATATCGGTGCCAAACTGTACCACAGTTGCTGGAGCTACCCTGGCATTACCGAATGAGGAATGGGTGAGCTGGCTACGGGCTTTCTTTGATCCCAACCTGCACATTCAAGAGGATGGTCGGATGGAGCAAGGGGAGCACTGTCTGGAAAGAAGGAACAAAATGGGGGATGCATGGGAAGTGTTTAGTGTGTGTATAAGAAACAATGATCTGGGTCCATTCTCCTGGTTCATGCGGGTGGGAAGCTGGCTCCCAGCAAGCAATTTGTCAAGGCTGATTGAGTTTGGCACTAACTTAGCTGTAGTGTTTAGCTCGGTATCCAATGTCTGAATATCCATCCAAGCAGTGTATTTCCGAATATCTAGTATGTAAACAGGCGCTATCCCCTTGATAGCACTTATCTATAAAAAAAAAAATGGGGATTAACAAACAGAACAAACCTGCTACCACTAATGGGATTACAATAGTTTGTAAGCCTCTTATTCAAGCCTGGCCCACCAGTAGCATTAGTAAAAAAATCAGCTACCCAAATATCTACAAAAATACACGATCAATCTCACAAAAAAAATGAGTATATACAAACAGAACAAACCCGCTACCACAAATGGGATTACAATAGTTTTCAAATTATTAAATGCCCCCCCTAAACATGTGTAAGAAAACATAATCATGCATGCACAACAATGGAGCTAACAGAGACACAAACCCCCAATTAAACTGAAGTTCAACTAATTATTCATCTTTGAAAAGACGTGACCATGAATGGAGATTGCCTGTATGTTAAATGTAAAAAACTTGGAGTAACAGGGCTTGCAAAGCAGAGTCCTGGGTTCAAATCCCCAAAAAACATGACTAAGTGTTCGGCCTTGATAAAATAGGGACCAATTAGATGTACTGCAATAGAGCTTCCACGGGAGAATTTATCCCCAAGAGACATTAAAAGGTGTTCAACTCGATAGAGAGAATGCCATGGAGCTTCAAGTTCAAATCTCCAGGAAGCATAATAAAGCATTGAGATTGATCATAAGGCCACATCAAACCCACTAGAGATAAAGCAATTAAGCTTTGAAAGGTTCAAAACTTCGAACCCACAGAAGACTTGATAAAGTATTCAAAATGGATGGAAAACCACCACTTCCATACGCCGATGCAGCATGCCAAAGTCACAATGTTCGAACACATCAAGAATATATTTTGACAAAACTGCCCTCGGTCACGGAAACTATAACGAAGTCAACAAGGATGAATTTGACTTAATTCATCTGCACTACAAGGAGTACTTACCAAAAAGGGAGCGGTGGGAGGGAATAAGCAATAAATTACATTGACTAACATGGATCAGATTTAAAATCAAGTAAACCCTCTTTCAGAAAATTAACAAAACAACCCAAAAGAGTAACAGCAAAAAAGCGTTGAAAGCGATGTCATTAACTCTAACAAATGCTTAAAATTCAACTAGAACCTAACTCCATGTGAGACAGAAGATCACAACAAAATACAAAACTAATAACATCAATAACCCTTATCAACCCCTAGATCTACGAACACAAAGATGTAATTTGTATTAGCCTATTCAATGGCCAAACGAAATAAATCACACCCGAGGAGTAGCAGAAATAACAGATTTTCACAGCGACCCTAAAAAATTCGCGGAGACCAAAATGGAACAGCCGATAGAAGGACACAAGGCAAATATTTTGGCATCGCAAAAATTAAAAAATTACAAAAATTAAATACATGATCAAAGATCAAACGGAGAATGGTAGAAGAAGATATCCCAAAGATCTGCGTGCAATAAACATTTCTTCTGAAAATTTAAAAAAAAAACCTTACTCATACATATAGATCAAAAACTAATAGAAGTAACAAAGCCAGAAAAACAGTGATCTATCTTACCTTCTTCTCAACGGCCGACGACTGTACAGCTGGAGCAAACTGCTGCGCTTGCATACCTTCTCTTCTCTTTTTTAGCAAGCTTTCTTCCCTCTTATTCTTCCTGATCTCCACCATATTATCCTCACGCTTCCGGCGCGCTTCATCGGCATCGACGGCCACCTTATAATTCTTCCTACGGACCTCAGTCCTGGAAACGGGCCTCAGCGACATGGCTGAAACAAACTGTAAAACCCCCACTCCGCTCCGGAAAACAACCTTCAAACCCTAGAAACCCTAACTGCTAAAATATCGGGGAGTTTCGAACACTTGATAAAACGCAGAGAGCGAAAAAATCAAAAAAACCCTAACCTCCTGGCGCTGGTTTCCAAACCTCTGCGCACAAAGAAGTCACAGAGATTGATAGCAAAATGGAGAATAAATGCCCGGTTTTTGTACTGAAAATAAACCAGCATAAGTGCGCTCGCGATAATTAATATAATACTAATAGTAGTTTTTAACCGTTGATCTTTACGGATGATTGATTTGGGCCGTCGATTAGGCTGACGTGGAATTTAAACTCCAGACTCGTTGTCTAGACATTTTTAGCTTGGGTTTTGACTCCCTCTATTATTCATGTCTGCCATTTTTAACTCCGTTTTTGGGGCAATTTTAACGGTTCTTAATTGTTTTTTCCGCCAACCGCTTCTAGCAAAGGCGGTGCTACTAAAGTTTTGAATTATATTTTTCTTTTTACCAAAATTATTTTAGATTTGTGTTGTTCAAGTTAAAACTTCAACGGGACGGAGAGAATATAAACAAAACCGCGTTACAATAAATTGTTTTTTATTATTATTAATTGTCAGTACTGTTTTGAATTATTTATTCTACTTTGCATTAATGGCATATTTACGGATTTGAAAGTTTTTTAAATTGATCAAAACAAATTGCAATGAATCCGAATTTGAACTTCAACCGTTAGGTAGTTTTATTTTTTCTCGTTTTAGTATTTTTTTGTTTTTTACTATTAATTTATTACATCTTTTGGCCACATGCCACTCCCTATATGTTATTGTTATTTTTAGTTTCCGTTGGGTGAATGTAATAAAGTTTTGGTCAAACAAAAAATTGTTTTTTAATTTATTGTATGCACATGCATTGGATGAAGTTATTTTTAAAATAGGTTTTTTTTTTTTTTAAAGTTATTTTATTTTATTTCATTTTAGAATAAGGTGTTTTTTATATGAAGTGGATAATCTGTTTTTGAAAATGGATGGTTGAAAATTGTAAAGAAAGATTAAGATGATTGAAATGATCTCAACCATCAAATTTTTTAAAATATTAAAAAATAATATATAATTAAAAAAATAACTACATTCTTATCTAGTCTTAGGGAGGTCCCCATGCGGTTGCCGCTTATTTAGCCCTTCCCCCTTCCCCTTTTTCCCACAAATAGAAAAAGATTCCAAATTATCCTTTTCCAACAATAAAAAGAAGAATAAGAATGTAATTGTTTTTTTCTTTTAAACTTTTTTAACTTAGATTTTTAGATTTTTTTTAATTATAAATATATAAATAATATATATAATGTGTAAATATCTAATCATATATATATAATGTATAAATATCTAATTATATATATAGTGTATAAATATCTAATTCTATATAATGTATCAATATCTAATTATATATAATATAATGTATAAATATCTAATTCTATATAATGTAAAAATAGCTAATTAGATATTTATAAATTTTTTAATATATTTTCTATTTTTAAGATTTTAATAATTATTATATTATAATATATAATAAATTATATGTTTAACTTATTTTTTTAAAATAATTTTCATTTATTTTAATAAAGATAAACAATGATAAGTTTTTAAATAATATAATTATGTTTTCAAATAAAAATATAAATTATTATTATTAAGTTGAATTAAATAAATCAATAAATTATAAATTGACTTTTTATCTCTTTTAATAGGTTTCATTTTATTTTTAACTTTTTAAGTCTTTTGGTGTTACTTGTAATTTTTAATTTAAAGTTAAAATTTTAGCTTTAACAATTTTAATATTGTTTATTTTTATTTTCAATATGTTATTTGTCTATGTTTTGATTTTTAATAATTTAATTATATTTATCTCAATTTAATAATAATTATGTTTTCTATGAAATTACAAATTAAAAATTATTAGAATTAATTTAGTTTATAATTATTTGTCTAATTAAAAGTTTAATTATTGTAGATTAATTCTATTTTGAATTTTTATTTATATTTATATAATAGAATGAATTTCAAACTTAAAATCTAAATTAATAGTTATAGAGTTCAAGAGAGAGAAATAACTTTTTAAATTAGTCATTTCATGCCAACAATTCAAGGATAACACATCTCTAAGGAGTTAGGGTATATCATTTGATTAAGGATATGATAATTCACCTTTAAAACCTCTTCATTCTATCCATTACACACTTAAATAGGGAAATAGATAGAGATAACGAAAGAAAATAGAGAGGAAGAGAGAAGGGAGATGGAGATGGAGATGGAGATAAGATATAGAAAGGAAAGTAGAGAAAAAGAGAAAGAAAGGAGGAGAGAAAGAGGGGGAGAAAATGAATCAGAGGAGAGAGGAAGATAGAAATAGATAAATATAAAGAGAGTTAGAGAGAAAGAGAAACAAAGATAGAAATGAAGGGATGGAGAGAGGGAGAGGGAGTAACAAAAATAGGGGAGAGAAAAAAAGATAAAGAGAGAGAAAGAGAAATATAAGGATAGAGAAGGAGACAAAGAGATATGGAGAGATAAAAAGAGAGATAGATATAGAGATATGAAGATAGAGGTAGAGAATAAAGAAGGAGATAGAGATAGGAAGAGAGATAAAGAAAGAGAGAAGAAATAAGAGAAGAGGAGATGCATAGATAGATATAGCCACGTAGAGATAGGGAGATAAAGAGATAAAGAGAAATAGGAGAGAAAGATATATATTTGGTAGAGATTAAAAGATAAAGAGGGAAAGGGGAGATAAATAAGGATAGCAAAAGAGGGTAAGGGAGAGAGAGATAGGGAGAGGGAAAGAAATGGAGAGAGAGGAAAAGAGAGAAAGATAGTTAGAGAAAGAGAGGAGGGAAGACAAATATGGAGAGAAATAGAGGAGAGAGATTGAGAGACAGTGAGAAACATAGAGATAGAGATGAAGACAAAGTTATAAAGAGATATATCTTTCTCTTACCATCTCTTTATTACTTGTCTCTATCACCTCCCTTACCTCTCACTTTTTCCCCTTGTATCTGTACCTTCCCATCTCTACCTCTCCCTCTCCCTCTCTATTTATATTTGTAGTGTAAAAAATTATATAACTTTACAATTTCACATTATGTTCTTGGCCCCCTAATTTATTAGACTTAATTAAGCTTCCAATTTACCAAATTATGCATCCCAAAGCCTGATTTTATCATTTTTGAAAGGGGAATAATATTAAACAAATGCATTCAATCATTAATATTTAATATTTTTTTTTTTCTCTTACGCATACACACACACTTCTTGTTTCTCCCTACCTATAGATCTAGATCTATCTCTCCATATTTCTTCTTCCATCTCTCCCTCTATCTATATCTCATGTATCCATCTCTATCTACTCCTACATACTTTCCTCTCTACCTTTATCTATATATCACTTCCTATCTCTATCTCTCTATCACTCTCTCTCATTCTCTCCCTCTCTCCCTCTGAATATATGTATCTCTTCCATCTCTATGTATCCCGAGCTATCCTCTCTCCCTTTGTCTATCCATCTCTTTCTCTCCATATCACTCTCCTTCTCCATCTCCATCTCCATTTCCATTTCCATATTCTTCTCTATCTCTTTCTTCCTTTCTATCTTTGTCTCCTTACCCCTTCATCTCTCTCTCTCTCACTCTTACCCTTTATATCTCTCCTCGTCTCTCCCTCTTTCTATCCTTGTATCTCCCTCTCTCTCTCTATTACAAACATAACATCATCCTAATGGTGGAGCCTAATTTTCTTCCCGATCCAAAGGTTTTTTAGTTGTGTTTGGATCCCTGTAAGTGGATGCATATTTGATTTGAAGTTATCACTTCTCCATTAAGACCTTTCACACAAGCAACTTCATTTTATAAATGGCCTACCAATTGGACTCATGTAAAATGCATAAATCTATGCAAAAAATAGAGCAAATTTTCGCTAATTGACCTTCCACACATCTTCGATGTACCCATTATACACCCCAAGGTGTGATTGCTAGTTTATTATATATGGAAGTTTATTTATTAGTATTTGTTGTTAGGCAATATTAATGTAATTACTGGTGTTTAATTAGTTATTAATTAAAAAAATACAATAAATTAAAAATCATCATATTTTTTTCCTAAAATATTTATCTTTTCTAAAATATAGGTAAGATTTATAACTTTGAAAAAATTCAAAACTATTTATCATGAATACGGGCTTGATAATTTTTTAGGCTTTTTATGAAATATTTGGGAAAGTTTCATAAATAGAGTGATTTTTCTATATACATATTTATATTTCTCAAAATACAGTAAAATATTTTATTAATAATTTTAGTAATATATATTGTAGAATTTTGATGCTTTATATTTAAAATTAAATGTCTATTTTAAATGTTTTTATTTTATTTTTTATTTATAATATGGTGCTTCTCTTCAAGTAATATTTTGATGTATTTGTATGTTTTAATGGTGAAATTTTTTTTAAAATTGTTTAGGTTAGTAAGAATTATAATATTTCTAATTTACATTAGTGAAAAAAAAATATAACTATAATAATTAAAAAATTAAGTTCAGGATTAAGTTTATTACTATAATTATCATTATATAGATTAAGTTTTTGATTAGTTAAGTAGGGAAGAGCCCTAAAACCAATACAAGTGAAACTTAAAGTATTAAAACATAAATTTTAACAGAACTTAATAGAGAAATAGCAAAATTGGCACCCAGACTAGTCTACGGAGACTAGAACAAAAAAAAATTGCTTAGCAAATATAGTTCTAATCTTCAAACAAAGTGTCGAAAGAGTCCTCCCAAGTAGTCTTCTCCTTCAGATTCTTAATCTTCTTTTTCTCTTTATTAGAAACATGTGTAATGCCTTGCCACGCAACCCTAGAGGAAGTTTCAATTCACTATAAAAGCGTACTAATTTTTTTTTTATTAAAGTGAATCAAACATACATGTTCACCTATAATTGACAATCTCCCTTAAGGCTACATAACCAAGATTACTTAAATCCCCAATAACATACATCATCTAAATTACATTGCATTAAATAACTCAAGTAATAACATTCATTCAACATAAATAAATACAAGATAGGAATAGAATATCCATAACATATATCCATTACATAAATCCATTACAAGATTACAACCCTCATTCCCAGAATGAGTCAAAATACATAAGTATTACAATTACATAATCCACCTCATAATAACAAGAGGGGTAAATTCAACTCATTACAATTTGAATTGCAATAGTGTAAGAAAAGAATAACAAGATCCGCA
>CM021103.1:67200205-67346613 GCA_007115665.2 Sequoiadendron giganteum
TGCAACCACTACCAAGTATTAATTATCCCATCGCACATTGGCAATTAAGCACCATTGCTAGCTTAATGATTAATACATGTGGTCTCAGTCTTAATAATGTGCTAATCCAAGGAGCCTTATAATATGAAAGGGTGATCATGGTGAGGCCAAATGTGTGCCAATATCCTATCAAACTCAGAGAATTAAGACCTCATGAAAAACTCATTTTGAGATACAAATTATGTATTGATGTGTCAAATCAAGATCTGTCAATGCTTATGATATAATGATCCCTTTTTCGCTAATGTGGTTTTCCACACCATCGATGTGGAAAGCCATATTACCTTTGTTTGAAATTATAAGGAAAAAATTGAAATTCAACTATATGCTACTCAATAATTCTCTTACAATGGGGTGGAGCACCTAGCTCGATTAGCTAAAGCATCTTGTTGCAGGCAAGAGGTCACGAGGTCTAGTCTCGCCCTGTCCCTGTGGTATTGGAGGGTGTTTCACACCAACATCTCCGGTCACGTGAAAATTTTTACCAAGTGCACTACAGTTTATAAGGGGGCTACCCGATTCTTGCAATCTAAAAAAAAAATCTCTTACAATACTAAAAATGCAAGCACTAGCCACTACATGTCATTTTACTTGGTATTATATTTCTTTAATTTTATATGTAATTTTTAATTTTATTTTGGAAAAGCTACTTTCATTAGTAACTCTTTTACTTTGTTTTTAGTTTCATTATTTGCATCTATTGTTGCCTATGGTATGGTCTATGAACTACTAACCACCATGGACCTGCTAATACATTTACCATCTACTCTTATTTTTTGCTATGGTCATTGACCTTGGTGATGAAATAACCTATTAAGTTTTGAACCTAAAAAATAAGATTCATTTGCTTATCATCTTTTGTCAAGGGCTACATTGGAATCCAACTATTTTTATTTTTCAATCATAAACGTGGGTATTGGTCATGAAGATGCATAGAAATGAGAACCACGAGCAACCTAAATTATTAGTTCAGTTAAAAAAAATCTATAATAGCTGCCAATAATAAATAATGATTGTAATCTAATGTATTATTTTAAACCATAAAAACTCAAATAACAAAAACAAAGTAACCAAAACTCAATTTTGAAAGCTCAAACCAACCACAATAATGTAGAGTTTATGTTAACAACTAGAATAACTAAAAAATAAATCACTAAATAAAATTAATAATGATCAGAGCATATTCCAATTGAAATGAAAAAGGTATGAATATCCCATTACCTTCATTTCAAGCTAAGTTGAATTCTTGTCGTTGCTAAGAGGTAAAAGATTAATGGTTGTCAAATGTTGGAGATATGTATTGTGATATTGGTTGTGAGATGGGGTAATTTATAATTGACATAAACAACAACTATATTGGAAATTTCATTTTCTTTCGTGTATTTGTTGAGTTCCTATAGTGTTGTCATTGTAGGGTTACGCCTCTCGACATAATAAATTTGAGAGTATTTAATAGTGAGGAATATGTTCATTTACCAAACTAAAACTAGCCTAATTTGAATTTTAAGGTTGAATAGTGTATTTTCATAGGCCTTGGTAAAATATGAAAGGTTGTGCTTAGGAATTTGGTGACACTAAAGATTCTCTACTCAAGGGAATATTACAAGAAATTTGAGTTTTATCTAAAAAGGAACAATCAAAGTTAATGAGAGCCAAAAGATGCATTTTGAACATAAAATAGAGTAGGAAGATGCATTTGAAAATAAAAAGCTCATGTGGGAAAGGTAATGTGGGTGGAGAGAAAGCTCGTGTTAGGAATGATCATCAAGAGAGATTTTTGAAGAACACAATTGTAATATGACATGGTTTCTAAAAAAATGCGAGAAGATCTACAAGGTAACATAAATTAACTAACATATATAGTCTACCAAATTTTTATTACGTTTTTTCTCTAACTTATATTGCCAATGAACCAAAGTCTATAGATATAGCTATCTCTTCTAAGGGAAATAAGTCCTGAATTTAAGTATCATGAAAAATTAGATGTTGGCACTAGGTTAGTGTAAGACATGGGATTTTATTTATTTGTTTGCTAGAAGGAAGTTCATTATCTCCAAATGGTTGTTTAAGAAGAATTTTAGTGTATATGGTATTTTAGAAGGTACAAGGAAAAATTGGTGCCAAAAGGGTATTCCTAGATTGAGAGAACAAACTTTGATGGGATCCTTTCTCATTATATAATATTGTTACTGCCATAACATGCTTTTTACAAGTAGAATAGATGGATGCTAGGACTACATTCTTACATTGAGATTTAGAGGAGGAAAAATATATGGGTTAGTCCAACAAATCTAATATGAAGGGAAAAAAAGTCTTAATTTGTAATTAAAAATGCCTCTATTTGGTTTGAAGTAGTCACCATGTATGTGGTGTCAATATTTGATGCATGTGTGATGAAATTAGGTTTTACAAGGAGTCATGTTGATCACTATGTGTGTTAAAAACAAGTTGGTGATTATTTTTTAATTATTATTTTATATGTCGAATATTTTATTGATTAATGGAAATTATAAGAAATTAATTAACTAAATCCTTGGTTGTCTTTAAATTTAAATTTAATATGAAGGGCTAACAATATCTACAAGATTCATATTATGCATGGAGATTCTTATAAATGGGGTTAATGAGAAGTCGTGGTAGTGTAAAAAGTGATTTGAAAATATTTTGTAGTTTTGGAATACATGACAAAACTTGTTAGTATTCACATTCTTTTATAATAGTTGTTAATTAAATTGCTACAATAACTTTCAATAATATAATCGTAAGGTTCTTAATATCCTTGTTATTTGTTGCATTGAAGATTAATTCCCCAACTTTGTGGTAGTACTACCAATTATTATCATTAGGTTATCCCACAAGTCTGGGAAAGAAAACAACAAATTGATGCAACAATCCTCATCATCCATTTGCAAGTATATAGAGTACAAGTAACTCACAATGATGTCAAAAGCATTTAGGTGCTTTAAACTAAGTCCCCATCACTCATCCTCAAAGAACACAAGTTATTCTTTAGAAAAAAACTTGTTTACCAAGAATTTAGCATGGTATAGGCTACCAATTCTTTTAAAGATTATTCATGGTGGTTTCTATTATAATATTTAGGAGAACAATCTTCCAAATAAGGCCCATTTTTGGTTAAACACCATCTTGTCAATTCTTCATTCATAAACATAGTCTTGCTTCTAGATACTTCAACCCATATATCTCAATCTTCGAGTAGATCCTTGATATTTAATATTTTATAGCTCAAAATTCATGTCATTAAATCTATCCATCTTCAATTATGATGTGCTCGCTATATTTTTTAAAGCAACATCTTTCCTATGTGCATTTCCCATTCAAACCACTTGATTAATAGCAACAAAATATCCCTTTCTCTAATTTAGGATCTTACAAACTTGCTAGGCTCTAATACCAAATGAAAGGAAGCTAGATGAAACTTACCACTTAATCTACGAGGACAATAATACTTACTTGTAAAGACACATAACAATTTCAAATATATACAGCACACATGCAATAAATAGAAAGACACGTAACACATTGTATAGCTTGGTAAAACCCTTTTAAGAAAAAACTTGGTAATAAATGAGCCTTGATATGTATTATCTTTCATAATCAAAATATGGTTACAATACAATATCAAACTCTGTCTCACTCTATCATACATCAACTTTATTTGAAGATGTTTCAACAACACAGTGCCTTGCAAACTCACACATCTACAATCTCCATCCTAAGCATCTAATTTATAGCTAAGCCCAAAGAAGAAACCATAAACGGTTTCTCAAATATATGAGAAGAATATCATGGGCTAAATGTGGCACCCAAATCCCTAAGAAAGATCCCATGCCCATCCTCCATGATGGGTCAACATGCTAAAATTACAATTTTGAACTCATTATCTCTTTTCAAAGATGTTATGAGACACATCATTCTATAGTTGATCAAACAATTTCATGAATTTTTTATCCACCTTGTAACTCCATTTTACATGCTCTTACATATGTTATAGAAACTCTCAAATCTTACAATGGCATAGATGCTTTTACACATCTTACATGGCATTATATATTCTTACACATGGCATGATAATGCATGGCATAAAGTGCCACCTCAAGTGGGACACTCTTTTCCACGTGGACACATTAGATAATACAACCTAATAAATAAATTTGGATATTATGATTTGCAAGTGTATGACTTGCAACATCCTAACATAACACATGTCAAAATGTTAGAAGGAATTTGGGGTCTACTTATGTCTAACTACCCCTCCTCTATTTGGATGCACAAGTTTGCAAATACCTTGGGTGACCTCATTCTCTTTTCTTATGAACAAAAGGAATTACATTGAGAATTCATCTTTTAGAATCAATTGAAAGTAGATTTCATCCACACTTTTACTTTCATGATTGGGTTAGGTTGGACATGGGAGAGCATGAAGAAGACAAACTTTAACAATGAACTAAAACATATATTTGTGGTTTTCACATTGATCAATAAATTAAAGTGATAAAAGTTTGTAAATAGAACAAAGAACTATATTAGATAAGATTATAGAACAAAATTCTACAATTTATGAAGATGAATCCAAAACACATAAGACAAACTCATGATCACAAATATATCCTATACTTTATCAATCTATAGATATCAAAAATCTATACTTTATCCATCAAAAGAAAAACCTAGTCCCTGAGACACAGGGCAAATGTACAAGTTGCCTAATGGCAAATCAAAAGAATCTCCTACAGAAAAAATCATCTGAATTCTGTCTATTCTCCTCTTCAAGTGGTCCCAAAAATGTTTTGCACCATGAACCAAAACTTCAGAAAATCCAAAATGAAAAAAATTTGCATGAAATAATGTCGGTCGGACCTCAGATGATTGCATGCTTCGCAATTATTTTCTGCCACATTTCTTGTTCGCACTCTTCTTCTCCATGGAAACCAATAGCAGATATTTTCCGGTAGGCGCCGCAGGATTCGAACACTTGACGGGCGTGAAAACAGCGGCAGAAGTCTGCTTCAGCGCAGCTATGGCTTCCACAACCATCTGAAACATCATTCCGACAATAAATTCACGTCAGAAAACAAAAACTAAGACATAATTTGAAGTTGAAAAAAGAAATTAAGTCGAAATTTGAATATAAAGAAATGAATGCACGTCTTACCTTGGAATAGCTGCCGGACGGTTTTGCTACTGATTTTGCTTCAATTGCCGTCTTCTTTGCTTTGATTTACCAGTTTTTTGCACAACTTTGGGAGAATTTGATTTGTTGAAAAGTGCTTGCCTGGACTTGTTGGACTCCTCCATAGCAACTGTGGAGCTTTTCCTTTTCTTCGCAGCTCTTGCAGAGCCCGCCATTTTCTTCCTCTGCCTCCAATTAATTTGCCTGAATAGCTATTCTGGCTCAAACCCTTTGCCAGAAAATTTGAACCCCGGCTTGTTGTCAACTGACGTGAAATTACAAAATTTTGAAATTTCTGTCAGATACGCACGTATATACGGTAACGGTCATGATCGCTACTTGATTGGTTGACTTAGCCGGTCACGGATTGCCAGCGTGGTGTCAGTGTGACCGTAGATGCATTAAACCGTTGAAGATCGTAATTATTGAATAGCTGTTCTTTGTTCAGAAAATCATTTTTTTACGTTGACGTTCAGATCGACTTTGTGTTTCTTTCTTTTTAAAAAAAATTTGTGTACAAGGAGAGTAGTTGTTATCTAGTGGCAAGTATTCGCTGGAGTCACCTAATATATGACGGAAAGGGCAACAAGAAATTAAAGATTGGTAGATTTTCTTTTTATTATCTTTTAATAATGTGTTATAAGAATATTATTTTATAGGGTAGCAAAGTTGGCTTGAGTTTTGGGTTTGTTTCAAGAAAAGTCCAAAAGTGCATCTTTGAGTAGATCTCGGAATAGACCACTTAAGACGTTGGACTGAGATGCAGAGACACTGAATTATTAAAAATAATAATAATTTTTTTTTGAAAAATATAGAAAAAAAGAAATTTTTCTATTGATTTTTTTTTTAAATATAATTTTTAAAGTTTTAATTTATTTTCAATATAATAATTTGTGATTTAACGAAGATAAAAATAAATAATATATGAATCAAAGATTTTTAAACAAAATAATTCATATAAATTAACTATAAATATATTTTAATAGATAAATTTAATTATACTTTTTCTTTTAATTTTAAAAAGATATGAAGGAATGCATTCAATTCATTTAGAAGTATTGTTGATTTCATATCTTTATAGAATAGAATACGAAATTGCATTCACATGGTAGCAAGGATATTTCAAATATTTACAATTTAT
The DNA here is from genome assembly GCA_007115665.2 of Sequoiadendron giganteum. Taxonomy (NCBI): domain Eukaryota; kingdom Viridiplantae; phylum Streptophyta; class Pinopsida; order Cupressales; family Cupressaceae; genus Sequoiadendron; species Sequoiadendron giganteum. The sequence goes on from CM021103.1 coordinate 67,206,580, forward strand.
GGATATCACTTTCATGTGGATCTCATATTGGCAAGCCTTTCGAAAGATCAACTATTAGATTTATTATGTGTATATGTTAAATTCACCACATTAATTATAGTATTTAATGTTGATGGGTGTTTGGTTTAGTAGCATTGCCATGTTGTAAGCACCTAGATAGGGTTTGAGTTCAAACCTCTCTCTCTCTCTCTATGTCTATATTTATATATATATAATTGTGGTATTTAATTTGTGCATTAAATTGAAGGTCAAAATAAAAGGATAAATTGGATAATCAATGTTTGATCTTATTTTTAATATCGTAAATCAAAAACATATTTTACTAAAGGTATATAAAAAACAAACAAATGTTGAGTGTACTCTCTCTATCAGATTTATGCATTTTAGGATAAAATTCTAAAAAAATATCACTATGACCTAAACTTTTGTCTTAACTTTTTAACCATAAATTTTCAAATATGAATATACTAGCACTTGCACCTAAATGAGATTCAAGGATTACATAGATAGAAAACTATATGTATTTTAATATGTTAAGAGAGTGTGTTCGTGCATGGATGCACTACAAAATTTTAGTTGCATGTGGTTAGATAAACAATTAATAATAAGTGCTAAATAATGGAATGAACTAAACTTAGACAAATCTAGATTTTTTTAGAAATTAAGTATCATTGATTATGAAATATTTGCATATAGATTTAAAACATAAAGCAATGCAAATGAAAAAATAAAGTTGCCATCAAATTGACAAAAAGCACTGTAAGTGGAAATAGAATGTTACCATCCAATTGTCAAATCAATATTTATCTGAATTCTATGCGATAAGTGAGATTTTTGAGGCTTTTACTAATACTTTGGAGGCTTTTACCATTAAACGATAATTGGTATACCATTAAATGATAGTTGAAACTTGTTTTCCAACAAATCAATAGTGTTTTGCAGGGTGAGACTTGTTTCAAGCTCAAATCTCACACTATATGTAGCCTATTAGATAATTAAGGTCTTGATCTCTAATTGTTTTAGTAGTGCCTTCATTGTTGACCAAAAACATAACTTTTTAAAATTTATTGATACACTTTCAAATTTGAAAAATAAATATTTTCACATTCTCTACATATTGAAAAATAAGATATTATGTCACGTCTAGATTTTTCATTTACTTATTAAATGCAAATGTTAATTGTTATGTCGAATTTAGATTAAAATTAATGATTATTTAAAGATGGTTAAATTGAAATTCGAAATGAAATGAAGTTGAAATTGAATTGCAAATTATTGTATTTATGTTTATTTCGGGGTTTGCCATTATTCATGATAAATCGAGTGCAAGTGAACACAGGAAACAGGTGAACGAGGTTGAAGGCGAGAACAACGATCAGGTAGAGTTGTTTAGCCGATTGACGTTTACGAAGAGATGGGATCTCACACACTCACATAGATTAATATTTTAATGTATTATGCGTATATCATGCTTGCGAATTGAAAAATTTAGTTTTATTGTGATTTCTCGAAAATTGCAAAAATGCATGTTCGTGAATGATGATTTTGTTAAATTGATGAAATTTAATGTAATTTAAATAAATAGAATGCTTGTTTAATATTTTATTACTATTTGGGAAATATGAAGTTGAAATATCGAAATTCAAAAGTAATAGAATTCTAAATTCAAAGTTTGATTCAATTTAAGTAAACAAAGTGAATTTAAATTTAAAATGTTATTTAAATTTGAAATTGTAAAAACAAATGAATTTTAATATTTAAAAATAGAATTCATTTTTAAATTCAGTTAAATTGTGAAATGGAAACAAAATTTTGTTCAAAAATTTTGATTGAAAATTGAAATCAAAACATGAACTTAGTTAAATTAAAAGAATAAAATATCTTAAAATATATTAAACTAAGAGTTTGAATTTGATCTGAAGATCAAATTGAGATAATGGTGGATCTGAGTTATGCATGAATGCATGAAAAATAAATATATATCTCATTAAAAATCCAAAATAAGATATACAGAAGATTTGCACACACAGAAAAATTGGAATTTGAAGGATATTGAACAAATTGATAGATCTGAGAGGGAGAGTTTCTCTTTTTATTTAGTTGCTATGCAATTCTTTTCCCATGCACGGTAAATTGTGAGAGAGGTAAGAGGATGACACAGCAGCAAGATAGAGCTCACACGCCTCCTCCCATTTCTCCATTCGCAGCAGATAAAGGAAGAGTGTGCGGCCTGGGAGAGGCATGCACAGCCCTCCCCACTTCCCCTTTCTCACACAGACACCCCACGCACCCAAGGAGTCCATGCGCACAGCAGCAAAGGGAGACTCTCCATCTACTAACCTCCCCACGCGCAGCTTAAGGAAGGTCCCTCCACCGGAATTAAGTAGTCTACATAGCCACAGAACAAGGAGGAAAGAGAGTGAAGTGCGGCCTTAGCAGTAAGGAAGAAAAGAGTAAAGTGCGGCCAAGGCAGAGATAAGGTGCGACCACAACAGGGACAATAGCAATAGAAGGAACTCCCTCTTCCTCCATACGCACAGGTCTCTCTTACCAGAAACACAGAGGAAATTTACCAGGTAGGAACTTGTAAATGAATTTATAAATTAGATCTTTCAAGTTTTAATTCAACAAATTCTGGAAATGATTATTAGAAATTTAAGGAAGATTTTGATTGTTACAATTTAGGAAAATAGACAAAACAAAAACTATGATTGTTAAAAAAATTATACTTGAAATTTGCTAAAACTGAAAATAGAATTAAATTGGATTGATTTCCAGAATCTTAGACAAACTTTAGACACAGATTAAATGAAAAAAAAATCAATAGATAAAATCTTCCTGTTAGGTAAAATTCAACTATGTTTTAATTTCCAGAATTCAAGAAAAGATTAGAAACAAAAATCTAATTTATTTATGCTGAGAATTAGATAAATTTTGATTTAAATCGTTCATAGAACAATGAACTGAAAATTTGAAAACTAATTTAAACTTAGAAACGAATTGACCATATTGAGAAAAACGAAATTATGTTGATACAAATTTGTTAAATCATGTTGACAAAAAATAAAGAAATTATTGACAGAAAAACATAGAAACAAAATTTTAACTTGATTATTTCGCTTTTCATGGAAATTGTCAAAACTCAAAAATTTAAAATAGTTAGATTTAATTTGATAAATAATTGATATTTAAACGTTGAAAATAGGATTAACTTGAATCACAACATTTAAAATTGAGTTTCAGTCAATTTTTGAAAACTATTAGAACGAATGTTTGAAACAACTGAATGTGTGCTCTTTTAATTTATGTTTTTATATGTATTATTCAACATACTGGAGGTACACCTTCTTTTTTTTAACTTGTTGATTATTTAAATGACTGAATTAAAATACTAATTTTATGACTTTTTACGAATTGGAGCAATGAAAAGTAGTATTTGATTAACTGTTTTTGCGTTAAACGATGTTTTCAGTTAATGATTGAAAGATTGTGAAAGATTGTGTTTGACTGTTTGAACCATGCATGAATGATAGATAATTCTGCATGTGTTGTTTTTGGGAAAGTTACCTTCCGAGACGAGTGCCGAATATGGGTAAATAGAGAGCATAGTTTTGCTTTTTCCAAAACTACTTTTTATTGTCGTGCATGACATTTTACTTGGCCAAGTAATTTTTGTACCATTGAAATAGATGGATTATTTGAGCTCTCTACCATATCCTAGTATCGAACTTGCTTCTTTCTTAACTGAATTAGAAAAATGAAAATGCTTGTGGTTTACTAGTAGTACTAGGCATGCACCAGATTCCATCTTGCTCATAGACTGCTTTTTGCTAAGCAATTCGTGCAGGGTCGAGCATTTCTTGATTGACTAAGAAATTCCGAGGAAGTGTAAGCTTCAAGGTTGGGTGGAAAGGCGCTTGATTCTTGTTCTCGTCTTCTTTTGAAGATTTTCTTATGGATGGAAGATCGACAGACTGAATCTTCTTTTTAATGCTTTATTATTCATGATGTATGTAATGACGAGCTTATGGCGACTGAATGCCTAAGTCTCGAATTTGTAAACTGGACATGTATCATCCATTGTATTTATTATTTGAAATGTGTATTTCGACACTTGTAAGATTTAGACTGAATTATAATGAAGATATCTTTTTCGACTTTTATGTCGTTGTATGTAATCGACTTATTTTATGAATGAATGAATGAATGAAAGAGATGGCGACTTTATTTGGAATATAATGGAATTTATTTTAAGTATTGTTGTTTTGTTTTTAAGGAGTTTTCCGCTCTTTACTTATTATTATTATTTTCAAAATTAGGAGGGAACACACTTGGTTTTTCATTTTTAGGTCTATTCACTTTGAAAAATAGTAAAAAAAATTATATACATTAAAAATTTAGAAATAAATAAAGTTGATATCATCCTCGATTTATTGTTGAGTTATCAAGTTATATAAATAGGAAAAAGATAAAAAAAAATTGGTTCGCAATGTGCGAAAATTCTAATGGAGGCACAGGCGTGGCAATTGGGTGATGCCACTAGGGTGTGGAGTGTGGCACGAAGAACACCTAGAAGGGAAACTCCAAGAGTGCGAGCAAGGTTAAGGCCCAATAAGCTCAAAATCGGGCTTTGTCTGAGCTTCCTCCTGTGGCTCTGGCGGCCTCTACTCGATCCCTCGTGACCCCTCTCATTATTCATGGATGTCATAACATGAAAAAACCCTTTCACGAGTGCTCTGAATTTTAAAAATCACAGGTGATCCCAAACCCTCCCATGTCACCCCAAACCCTCCCATATCACCACTTGTTTTGCCTAATGACATCGCTCCTATGCCTAATCCTGTGCAGGTCTATTCCCTTGGGTGAATGTTTGCCTAACAGATTCCCCTGTTGATTTCCATATTTTAGATGCCTATTTGGATGCTCTTGCGAATGATATTGGGAATAGATCCCTTATTGTTCACTATTTGTGCAGGAGACCCCTGATGGATCAATTTGTTGAGTGGATGAAAGTCTCTTGGAATGGCATTTCCCTATCAGTTATCGAAAGACTCAATTTTGGATTTTTTTTGGTCCGGTTCAACTCTGTGGAGGATCGCTCATTTGTCATGCAAAAGGGCCCATGGTTTTTGTCCAATCCACCCTCTTTTTCCTGGATTGGTCTCCTTTTTTTGATCCTGCCTCAACCAACATCACATCGGTTCCCATTTGGATCAGATTGTATAATCTTTCATCAATTATGCAGGTGCATGAGTTAATCAAAGACATGGTTGAATGGTTTGGCTTCTTTGTGAAACTAGATACATATCTAGTTTCACAAAGGAGCCAAACCATATGAGATCCCCCCATTATAAATTCACCAAGGTCTATGCCATCATTGATATTTCTAAACCTATGCATCACTCGGTTTTGATCCACTCAACCCACGACACCTAGAACTAATTCCTCAACTACAAAGGTCTACCCTTCAAATGCTTTCGATGCAACGTGATGGGGCATAAAATAGTTGGATGTTATTCTCCCAAGTTTGCAATTGCTCAAAATTTCAGTCTCAAAAAATGGGTCAAAAAGTCAGGCACTCCCGATGCGGAGTTCATTTGGCGCAATCATGGGAAGTTTATGGCTGCCCAAGAGGATCCCATGCCTCCTCCCATGGCTCTGACGGTGGTGTCTGCTATGTTTGAGAAACACTCCTCTTCGCCCATTGATGCCCCATGCAAGCCTCTTGCCTCTTATCTGTATGGGGACCCTTGTGGGGACCCACACCCTCCTCCTAAGGGTGATGGCACTAGCTCGAATTATGATGGTTCCTATCCCTTTATGGACAATTTGGATGAGGACTACTCTGACTTCCTGGATCTTGACGATTTGGTTGTTCCTGCTAAAGTTTGTTCCCTTTCCCAAACTGCGAGTGCCATATCCAAACCCAACATCCCTACAAAGAAAAAGGGGCACAAATTTGAGCCTGAGAAGCTTCACATCGAAGGCAAAGATTTTGTGGATGATGGTACACAGTGGACAATGGATGCCCTCCTCACCCGGAGTATGAAGAAGGAGAAGAGCAAGAAAACCTCCTAATAAGACCTCTCTAGGGTGTTGGTTAAGTTGGTGCTTTGATTAGAGGTTGCTTGGTTTTCAATTTTCTTTTCTATCTTGGTTTTCAGTGCTCTCTTCTATTTTGGTTGTATGTCAGCTCCTGGACTTTGAGAATGGTTTATGTTTTCTTGTTTCTCTGTCTCCTTTTGTTGCTCCCCATTTGTGGGTCTAAAGCATTATTTCTTATTTTTGATCATTATATTGGGTGCTGCCCCTTAGCAATGATTTATCTATCAAAACAAATAGATTTTTTTTTTTTTATTAATACATGATCCTAGCTAACTTTTCATTGAATGGATTTGCAAAATAATTTAGAACTAAAAAAAAAAAGGGAGAACATACATGAAACTATGATATATCTTTGGATAAAGAATGTGGTCACTTTGTATGCTCTTAGAATACAACCCTTTTAATCTCCACCATTAAAAAAAGTAGTTTAGAAATTAGATTTTGGGCATTAATTTATTCTTTTTTTGATCATATCATCAAAATTTGAGCATAGTTAACCCAAATTACTTGTTAGCATTTAATTTTTACCGATTTTAACAAAAAATGGCCACTTTTGACCTCTTTTTGACTTGTCATTTCCATGCACTTACCCATATGATATTTAATTTTCATATTATTTTTCAAGTATGAAGAGAATGGTCTTTTAATTTATGTTACATTTGATGTAGATGAACCTCATCATGCTTCATACAACATTAGGGCTCGTATGTTATTTTAATCTAAACCAATTATTCAAATACAAAAATGAAGTAAAATTAACTTAAAGTAGCTTAGAGTTAGATTAATAAGGAAGACTATCCCATTCTTAAGTAAATTGAAAAGTGTGAGTTATCTAATCAAAACATACTCCAATAAATATTCTTCAAATTACAATATAATGATACACTATAGACAATTCAAAACAATAAAATTAAAATAAAATTATAAACAAAATTAATTAGTACAATGGATTACACTTCGACTATTTTAAATTAGTGATTGGATATTTATATTTTTCAAAGAACCTAGTTAGATGAACTTCACATACATTTAGTTTCATTATCTTTTTACTCTACTTTATAGGTCCTTCAAGCCTATTACTTTCTTTGAAATCAATATGTCTTACTTATAGATTATGCTTGGCATTTTGAGGCCTTTTGGGTTCTATGGGTCTATCGTATAACTTTTCATAATAAAGAGTTGGTTTGAATTTTTTTAATCTTTTTCAAATAATAAGACTAAATTAATAATTGGTATCTAGATATATCTTTGGTGTTTTGGAAGTGGCATGCACAATTTATTTAGCTACAATTTTTTGTAAGCCTTTGGAAATCACATTAATTCATAAGTTATGTTGTGGGTTTCCTCTTCATATGCTCATTTAATGATTTTATAGTTGTGGTGCCTTTCTTACCATCACATTTAAACTAAAATAGTATTTCTTCATGATATAACCAAGGCTAATAGGATTTTATTCTACTATATGACATTATTAGCTTGCTTCTATATTTTTAGTTTGTTTTTGCTTTGTTAGATGTGTATAAATTATCAGATTGGGCATATGATCCATTTAGAATAAAGATCTATACCTTAAAGAAATGTTTTTCTCTCAAATTTAATGATTTCCAACAAAACATCTAATATATATGCATTTCATCTATTCATATGTACTTTGGGAAATGAATAATCATCCAAAAATAAAGTAAGAAATTTTTAGTGACAATTTTTCTTCAATTGGTAATTTTTACTTTTTGAGGTCTCAAAAATGAAAAATAGGACATTTTTGGTGGTATATGCTGATTGGCTATCATAAGGTCCTAACACTTTAGTTGAAAATATGTCAATTATGTCGATCAGGTAGTGTCCAAAGGCTGTATGCAATAGGGGATATTTTATCCATCTCTCTTAGTAAGATTTTCTGAATCTTTGAAATGGTTGAAAATATAAATTAAACTAGAAAGCACAAAATTGTTTAAGCTAGAAAGCATTCAAATTCCTATTCTAGAAAGAATGCAAATTATCTAAGAATCAACACTTGCAATTAAACTATGAAAGTATGGCAAAGGTGACTAACTACTAATTACTAACTACTAACTACTAACTAAAAGTACACCTAACAGATTGTAATTAACAACAGGAGTGGGTGCTTCAAAATTTTCAAGTAAATAGAAATTAAAGATCATAAACTTAAAACCACGACCTCTAGGAACACTGTGACAGAGCTCAACATAAAGTAACATTCATCTAAATATAACATGTATGGAATAGAAGTAATAATATTAACAATAAAAGTACTTATCTCCTTTATGAGATCCCTCGAGTGGCCAACTGTCAGACATTCCTACGATTAGCTCAAATCACATGTGGTTCTTTCGCAACTTCAAAGTAAATCCATTCATATCACTTCCATTACTCAGAACAAAAATTTTAGAATAAGACTGGCAATATTCATTTATTCATATCATAAAAGTGTAAAAAACACAAATAACATAGCTAAAAAGTATTCAGAATATATCATAACAACATATCGTTGTTTTTGGAAGTTACACATATATATTGTACTACTACAAAATCCTAATTTTCAGATGGTAGGAGAATACCACTGAAAAAGTCTTAAACAAAATTACAAATAATTGATGTTCATGACATAAAACATAATAAAGGCTCTGAGTGGAGCCGTAAAGTCTTTAACGGAAAAGTAATAGAATGCTTTAAAAGAATTCGTTCCACTATGCACGCCTAAATTTATGGTGCCCAAACTTTCGATGCTCTAACTTCAACCGCTTGAAGTCCACTCCACTCATAGGTCATGCATAAGTCCTACACAATTACTCAAAGTCTATACCATTATATCAACATTAGTTAGCTAATTCAAATCAATTTGAGAAATAAAGATTTATACGCCATTTTATAAAAAGTAGATAATTATTGCTTCTAAAAATAAACACATTGACATGGCTGAGGTGGTTGGCAAGAATAAAGAAGGGTATTTAGGCTATCATAAAAATGAGGTTGTTTATACCTCATCACCCTCTTCTTCCTAAGCCTGAGCAGGTCCTCCTGCTCTCTAATGAGTCCTCTGCCTCTCTGCATCCCTTTTCCTATTCAATTCATCATAATTGGAACTAAGATCATATATTTCCTCTACCTCTTTATCCAAATGATCAGGATTTTTAAGAAAACCTTTGTTGAATTTAACCCTCATTTTGCATGTATATAATTCTCTAGGACTTTGCTTTGTAGTGGCAAAAACTGCAGGGGGTGGTTGAAGAAGTAATGGAGGTCTATATTGCATCCCTATCCACTTGGTTTTGAGCTGATGTAATATTTATGCTAATGCTTCAGCCCTTTGGTAATACCACCTTAGATTGGTGGGGAAGATCATCTCCTCCCTTTTGAAGATTTTTATCTTTCTTTGATAAGAAATGTTTGTAGTTTCTGTTAAATTCACACCTTCATTTGTAATGCTAGACAAACAAGAAATGATTTGAGGGCTTACCTTAAATTGTTTTCCACACACTATCGACTGCCCATCCAAGAAGTTTTCTGCAAATTCCTTGACCAACCATGTGTTATGCCCCTCAAATTTCTTCATGAACTCAAGCCAATCTATCTTCTGAAATAACTCAGAAATATTACCCAATGCCAACAATTTATCTCGTAAAGTTGGTTATAATTTATGCTTAACCCCATGATGGGGTCATTGTAATCCTCATCATTTAATTTATCAATCCAAGGCGGTGTCCATGGTTGTATGCAAGAGAGAAAGTAGAAAACTTGTTTGACAGTCTATTCTACTTGCAGAAATAAAACCTATTTGCATGCAAGGGAACTAATCTAAGGAACACTTGCAAGAATTGAAAAGGATAAACTAATTCACACTTGCTAGAAATTAAAATCTTTCTTGAATTCAAATTTATTCTAGAAAATTGGAAATACATTGCTGGAAATGAAACTAAAACTATCCTATTTCCTCAGGTCAAAACAAGCCTTTCTAACCCCCTCCTTTTTATCCAATGATTAAATTGTATTTATAGAATTTATATTCTATATCTATCCAACCAATTCACTAAGAATGTGGATCCAAGATCCTATTTTTGAGGGGTTGTTTAAAAAACTCTAAAAACTGAAGTTGTTGTCCTCTATCATGCCACTTTTGTTTCAATCGATTTCTAACACGTACTGCTCCTTCCTTGTTGCAAATCACGCCAAATGCTCAAAAGGGTTTTGAACCCTCAAAATATAGTTTCCATATTATTTTTAATTTTTGAATTTAGTTGAGAAACAAGGGAGATATTGTTGTTTTATTGAGACTGTGTTTTTGATAATTTATGGGCCCCTGATTTGAAGGAAGTCTTCAAGTGTTGGACGTGAATGAAGGAATTATTCTTCAGTTCAGTTAACGAAATCATTAATCCTTAGCATGAATACCATGCTACAATTATGCAACAATATTTGAGTGATGTGGTAACTTGAGTTATATTTGGTGGAAGAAGGAAGCATGAAATTTAATAACTGTGAGAGATTTTAAAACTCAACATGAAACAAATACTCATCCCATTAATTTAGGAATGAATGATGCTCCATAATTTTGCATGAATTCAGGAGTGTGCTAGGAGTCTTCTCTATCTTCTCATTATTTCTTCAAATCCTTTTAGAGCTATCAGGAGTTAACTACTTCAAGTGTCTAGAGCTCTCTGCTGCAAGTGTCTATAAAGCTTCTTCTTACCAGGAGTTATTTAATAACTCATTTATCTACATTATATCATCTTAAACACTTCATAGAGACATATTAGAGGCAATTTGGATCATATTTAATTACTAAAAATAAACCAAACATTTACTGTATATTCTACTTTAAACAAGTTAAAGAACTTTCAATCATTACTCAAATCCACTTTAACACTAATGCATTAGGAAGAAATAGATGATTTTCTTTGTTAAAATATGAGACACTTTATGGTCTCATGATTTCCCCCACACCTAAAATGTTGTAGGAACCTCTGCAACTCATAACGAGCCTTCGAATTCAATAAATTCATTTTTGTAGTAGTTGCTTCGAGTAGCTCCTAGGAGCTCTTGAAAGCTCCTGATAGCTCCTGATTAACATTTTCTTCTTCTTCTTCTTCTTCTTCTTATTTGAGTGGATTGAGTAAAATGAAAGAACTTTAGGTTGAATAAGAGTAAAATAATAAATTGAATACTTGATTTTATCTTAGTTTTCCATTCAACCATCATGCATGAGTTGTAGTTCACTTTTTCCATGCTGCATGCAAATAATTTCTTCAACTTTTGAGAGTTGCAACTTGATCTTTTACATTGAATACCAACTCAGATTGCTTCATCATTATTTTTTCTGCACTAACCAGTCATCCATAATGCCAAAATATCTACTTAGAGAAGCAACTTGTATAGAGAAGCAACTTGTATAGAAAAGTAGATGCTTACAACCTTAGAGAAGAGGAAATAGCATGTGCAAAGCACTTATTTGAAAAAATCAAACATACCCTAACCTACTCTACTTAATCATGTAGAGAGGTTACACATAAGCATTAATTGGTTCTGAAAAATATCTTCCCTTTCTCAAAGTATGTTTCCATGTGTTTAATTTTTTGAGAGAAAAAAATGAAAAGAAGACAAAAAATTTGAAACTTAATGCTTCACCTTCCTTTGATGTGGAACCTTTTTCATGATTTTTGATTCTAGCAAATATATGGGTTGATTGGATAGATCTTGCAATCCTTCCTTCTAATCTGTTGTATGCATGAATGGAAACAACTCCTTGTTCTTCAAATCTCCTATTGGGCAGCCCTCCTTTGACTTCAAAAATCTGATTATGCAACCATTCTTGGACTTTGAAGGTCTCCAAATAAGTCTCTTTTTTACAAGCTTTTGTAATGAAGATAAGATCTCTTCATGATATTCTCCACCTTTTGCAAGCAATAATCCATCAATTCTTTCCTTAAATAAATATCCTTGATTAGGATTTGGAGTGATGATCCTCCAACTAAGGATATTTTGAAATAGATAGGGGGGTTTCTCTTTAGAGCTAGTATTTTGGGGGGGTTTTGAGAGATGAATCTTTCTTGAGGAACTTCTAAATCTAAAAGGCTGCTAAACTAGTTTTCTTGATTCCCTAATGACACCTATCTCTAGCAACGACGCTAAGAATGGTGGGGTTGTTGTAATCCTCATCATTTAATTTATCAATCCAAGGCGGTGTCCATAGTTGTATGCAAGAGATAAAGTAGAAAACTTGCACGACAGTCTATTCTACTTGTAGAAATAAATCCTATTTGCATGAAAAGAAAGTTGCATGAAAGGGAACTAATCTAAGGAACACTTTCAAGAATTGAAAAGGCTAAAATACTTCACACTTGTTGGAAATTAAAAGCTTTCTTGAATTCAAATTTACTCTAGAAAGTTGGAAATACATTGTTGGAAATGAAACTAAAACTATCCTATTTCCTCAGGCCAAAACAAGCCTTTCTAATCCCCTTCTTTTTCTCCAATGATTACATTGTATTTATAGAATTTACATTATATATCTATCCAACCAATTCACTAAGAATGTGGATCCAAGATCCTATTTTTGAGGGGTCGTTTACAAAACTCTTAAAAATTGAAGTTGTTGTCCTCTATCATGCCCCTTTTGTCTCAGTCGATTTTTGACACACACTGCTCCTTCCCTGCTACAAATCATGCCAAATTCTCAAAAGGGTTTTTAGCCCTCGAAATCTACTTTCCATATTATTTTGAATTTTTGAATTTCATTGAGAAACAAGGGAGATATTGTTGGTTTATTGAGGCTGTATTTTTGACAATTTTTGGGCGCTTGATTTGAAGGAAGTCTTCAAGTGTTGGACATGAACGAAGGAATTATTCTTCAGTTCAGTCAACCAAATCATTGATCCTTAGCATGAATAACATGCTACAATCATGCAACAATATTTGAGTGATGTGGTAACTTGAGTTATCTTTGCTGGAAGAAGGAAACATTAAATTTAATAATTGTGAGAGATCTTAAAACTCAACATGAAACAAATACTCATCCCATTAATTTAGGAATGACTGATGCTCCATGATTTTTCATGAATGTAGGAGTGTTCTAGGAGTCTTCTCCATCTTCTCATTATTTCTTCAAAGCCTTCTAGAGATATCAGGAGTTAATTGCTTCAAGTGTCTAGAGCTCTCTAGTGCAAGTGTCTATGAAACTTCTTTTTACCATGAGTTATTTAATAACTCATTTATCTGCATTATATCATCTTAAGCACTTCATGGAGACATATTAGAGGCAATTTGAATCATTTTTAATTACTAAAAATAAACCAAACATTTACTTTATATTTTACTTTAAACAAGTTAAAGAACTTTCAATCATTACTCAAATCCACTTTAACACTAATGCATTAGGAAGAAATAGATAATTTTCTTTGATAAAAATGAGACAATTTATGGTCTCATCACCTCACCCATTTTATCTCTTACTTGCAATTCTACTAAGCATTTGTTGAATGTTGTGGCACTTTAATGGCGAAGAACTATTTGAACAAGATTATTATGCAAATTAAATAAAAAAGCAATCTTTTAACCACTTGTACTTTGACACTATTGATGGAACATGGATTAATTCTTGCATTTGGCTTCGTTCTATTTTAATCATTATTTCACATGGGATAGAGTGCATGAACTACCATGTCTCTAGTGAAGGTAAAACCCACACAATTTACTAAATTCAAAAAGGAAGGTGGAACATGCCAATTCATTCATTTTTATTTATAATAATTTACCTACTTAAAATAAAAGATGTACATACCTTATGCCTTGCCATTGATTTGAAAGTCACTTTACCTATGTTGACATAATAACATCATCAAATGGGATGGCGAAGGGTTGTAATGAATTTATTATGGATGGATATGGGATGGCTAATAAGTGTTCCAATTATTATGACGAAAAGCGGTCACAATAATTTTGATTTATTATGGTAAGAGATGGTAGTGTCAGGAGTGAATTTTGGAAGTGGTGGAAAAATTTAGTGATGATTATGGGTATGTTGTTGGGATTGTCAGAAAATTTGTAGAGGAAGGGAAATTGCAAAATTCTAGAGAATCACTGGAAGATGCATCTGAGACAAAAGAATTTTTTTTTGGAGCATCACTGAGAGATGCAGTTGGAGTGGAGGAAGAAAATTTTGGAGCATCGTTGAAAGATGCACCCAGAAGGAAGAAACAAAGCTCCAAAGCATCACTGAAAGATGCAGTCGAAATGGAAGAAACAAATTTTTGGAGCATCGCTCAAAGATACATTTGGAATGCAGGAACAAAGTTTTGGAGCATTGTTGAAAGATGTAGCCGGAATGCATAAACAAAGTTTCAGAGCATCGCTGAAAGATGCAGCCAAAAGGCAGGAATAAGGTTTCAAAGATCGCTGAAAGATGCAGTCGGAAGGAAGGAACAAGGTTCTAAAGCATCGCTAAAAGATGCAGCTAGAATGCAAAAGAAAAGTTCTAGAGCATCACTGAAAGATGCAGTCAAAATGCAAGAACAAAGTTCTGGAGGATTGTTGAAAGATGCAGTTGGAATGCAAAAAAAAAGTTTTGAAGCATCACTAAAAGATACAACCGAAATGCAGGAACAAAGTTTTAGAGAATCACTAAAAGATGTAGTTGAAATGCAAGAACAAAGTTTTGGAGCATCGTTGAAAGATGCAATCAAAATGTAGAAGAAAGTTCCAAAGCATCGTTGAAAGATGCAATCGGAATATAAGAACAAAGTTTTGGAGCATCTTTGAAAGATGCAGATGGAAGGAAGGAGGGAACAAAATGAATCACATTGGACTTAACATGTTCTAGAGCATCGTTGAAAGATGTGTTGAAATGTAGGAACATACCCTAAAGTGATTATAAATACATACACATGAATTTTTTTTTTTTATTATTTACTCATTTTATTTATTTTTAGCTGAAAATTACATTGGTTTTGTCATAGCAGAGTCAATGCATTGTGTTTCTCCGTGAATTTCTACCATTCTCGTAAATTCTTCTTTGTTGACTGGTTTGTGGTAGATTCGTAATCGATGACCGTTGACTAAGAGAGTTCAAGTGTCACCATCAATACCTGTTTGAGTTGCACTGCTCCATTTGAAAATACTTCAAAAATTTCATATGGACCCAACCAATGAGTCCATAGTTTCTCTTTATGATATTTATATTGGGAATCAAATAACATCACCCAATCCCCATTGTGGAACTCTCTTTCTTTTATGTGTTTATTAGGCCAAGCCTTTCGTTGTTGTTGAACTAGCTAAGTTTGGTGGACAATTTTCTAAAAGGAGTTCATCCAATTCACTGAGCTGTAGGACCCTTTCAACTTGGGATCATTTGAGGTCTAAGCCTAACTCCATTGCCATTCTAAGAGTTTGAAGTTAAAATTTGATGGGTAGAAGAGGTTTCTTCCCAAAAAATAACTCATAAGGAGTAAAACCAGTGGTTGATTTCCAAGTTGTATTATAGGCCCAAATGACTTCGGGTAATTTTTTGGCCCAATCTCTTCTTCCCGATGAATTTTTTTTTATTAAGATATTCTCAAGTTCCCTATTAGTGACTTCTACTTGACCATTTTCTTGTGGGTGATAAGGTCATGAATTTTTATGGCTTACCTAGAAATTATTAGTAAAGGCTAGCAATACTTTGGACATAAATTGGGGTCCTTGATTTGTGACAATCGTTCTAAGGGCTCCAAATCTAAGAAAAATCTTGTTATACAGGAAGTCAACAACTTGTTCTTCCCTAGCGACTCTTAGAGCTTGGAATTTTTCCCATTTAGTCAAATAGTCAGTACAGACCAAAATGTATTCTTTTCCTTGTGAAGGAGGGTCTATAGGGCCAATAAAATCCAATCCCTACTTTTCAAATGGTTTAAAAAATACCTACAACTGTAGAGGTATTTCATTAGATGCAGTGGGTCTTCCTACTCTTTGGAATTCATCACAACGGTGAACATAGTTTTTCACATCTTTATACATGGAGGACCAATAATATCATGTACCCAAGATTTCATGGGATGTACTCTTAGCAGAGTAATGGCCTCTAGAGGGGTCATCATAGCAGGCTCTAAGGATGTTGTATTTTTCATTTGATTTGACACAATGTCGTAAAACTAGATCAAGGTCACATCAAAATAGTATTTCATTAATCCATTTGAACGAAGCACTTTATCAAACGAGGTGTTTCTTTTTTTTTTGACATAAAGTCTTGTGGAAACTCCAAAGTAGCTAGATAGTTGGCGATGTTAGAAAACCAAGGGGTTTTAATGGAGATGGAAAATAATTTTCATCTGGGAATTCATCTTGCACAAGAGCACAATCTCCATTGTATTGTTTGATCCGGGATAAGAAATTTATGACTACGTTGAACTTATCAAGTTTATCAATGATGGTCACATCAAATTCTTGTAGAAGCAATAACCACCTGATTATTCTTCCATTTACCATAGGTTTGTTCATTAGGTACTTGATAACTGAATGGTCTGTAAACATAATTACTTGTACCCTATGATGTAATGTCAAAAATTTATTGATTGCATGCACCACAACTAAGAATTATTTCTCCGTAGTTGTGTAGTTCCGTTCAGTGGGAGTCAAATTCTTGCTAATGAAATAGATGGCATATTTTCCTCCATTTTCATCTTCCTGACTTAAAAGTACTCTAATAACATCATTGGAAGCATCTGCATAAATATGGAACAAAAGGTTCCAATTAGGTTTGCGTAGGACAAAAGTAGAGATGAGTTTCTCCTTAATGATCTCAAATGATGTTTGACATTCTATTGTCGAGAAAAAATCTATATTCTTTTGGAGGAGGGTAAACATGGGGGATGCGATCTTGTTGAAATTTTCTATGAATCTTCGGTAGTATGTAGCATGTCCTAAGAAACTTTTTATGTAAGTTTGGTTCTTCAAAGTCTCTAGTTGTTGTATTACCTCAATTTTCTTAGGATCTAACTTTATCCCTTTAGCGGAAGTGTGGTGTTCCAACACTATCCCTTGTTCCACCATTATTAGGCATTTTTTCGTGATTCAAGGATAGCCAATGGTCCTCACATCGCTTCAAGACCTTGTCCAAATTTTTAAGTCCTTTATCAAAATTTGAACCATACACGGTGAAGTCGTCCATGTATACTTCCACATAGTCATTCACTAGCTCAAAAAATATGGCCATAATAGCTCTTTGAAATGTTGTAGGAGCATTGCATAGCTCAAAGGGAAGGACGCAATATGAAAATGTTCCCCAAGGGCAAGTAAAAGGTATTTTGTCTTGGTTTTTTGTTGCTACTTGTATTTGGTTATATCCATTGAATTTGTTCACAAATGAGAAATACTTATTTCCAGCTAAATTATCCAAGATTTCATCTATGAAAGGTAAAGGGAAGTAATATATATGGGTAGCTTTGTTAAGGTCTCTATAATCAACACACACTCTCCTTTTCCCATTTTTCTTTGGGACAACTATCAAAGGTGAAACCCACTTGCTATCAGAGATGGGATAAATGAACCCTACTTGGAAAATTTTCTTAATTTTTGTTTTAACAATGTCTTTGTGAGCAGGGTTGAGTCTTCGCTGTGGTTGACAAGCAGGTCTAACATCTTCAGTATAGATGTGATGGGTAAAAACACTCAAGTGTCTTACTCTCATGTAGATGTATAATCCCAAGTAAAATCTCTAGATCTATTTACCAAAACATGAAACAATTTGATTTCATCTGACTCTATGAACCAATTGTTGATTTTTAAAGTTTTTCCTAGTAGTAACATGATGGTTTTGACTCCTAGGTAGTTGGAGGTGATAGTATGAACTTCTTTGTTAATGATTTGAGAGGAAAAATATGTGGTATAGTTCTGTGGAGTCTAGAAATATCTTTGAAGAAGTGATCTATTTTCATAATGATATTAGCTAGGAGACAAGGTAACGGTGTGAAGTTGGTGTAATCATATTCGGTGTGATCAATGTTGATTAGATGCCCTAAAATCTCTTCCACTTCTAAAATTTCTTCATCACTTGAGTCTATAGTATGATCTTACATATTATTTTCTAGTTCATCTTCCAAATCTTCACCATGTTGTTTAATGCTTACCATAGAAAGTGAGGCTATATTCTCTTGTTTGTTGGCATCATCTGGTTCATCAACCCAAAATTGGTTATGTTCAACAGGTTGAGCGGGGGGATATAGGAATAAGTGTTTTCTATTGAGACCATGTGAAATGGTCATTCCTCATGCTCTGCATTCAATCTTGGCTACAACTGTAGCTAACTATGGTCTACCTAATATTATAATATAACTATCCTTGCGTGTGAGGGACTGGATTATTTGGAATTCTACTAGACATTCCCAACCGTTGACCTTAATAGGAACATTTTATAGGACACCTTTGGGAATAGCTATGGATTGATTTTCCATTTGTAATACGGTAGTTGTGGGATGCAAATCAGTGAGTCCCAATTTTTCCATAACATCCACTGTCATGACATTAATGGTTGCTCCTAAGTCCATGAGTGTATTAGGTATTGCTACCTCGTTGATTATAAATTCTATGAGTGGACTACTTGGGTCATCATATTTTGGGGTTGAGGTTTTTCTAGCTAGAAGGTTAGATAGATATCCGTTTATGTGCACTGTGTTAATTTGTTTTGGTTTCCTTCCTGGTATTTTTATGCACAACTGTTTAATTAGTTGGTTTAGTTCAAGAATTTCTTTAATCGCTTGTAACAAAGGAACCTCGATATGGAGTCACTTAATTTATTGTATTAACA
The DNA here is from genome assembly GCA_007115665.2 of Sequoiadendron giganteum. NCBI lineage: Eukaryota > Viridiplantae > Streptophyta > Pinopsida > Cupressales > Cupressaceae > Sequoiadendron > Sequoiadendron giganteum. The sequence continues at coordinate 67,225,475 of CM021103.1, forward strand.
CAATATCAATAGATAAGGTCATTTCTAGAGGGTTATTCAAGGCAGTTGCTTTGAGGCACTTGAGAAAAGGCACTTGAGTTTTCTTTTTCAAGGTGGGATCCATCTTTAGAAGATCTGTTGAATGATGGCCATCCTCTTCTTGAGGTAACTCAAAATTCTAGATGAGGATTGTGGAAGAGGCTTGTCTTGATTACTTGTTGGGTTTTTCTTTGAAGGTATGGAAGGTATCTTAGTCCTTTCAACAAATTTTTCATTCGGTTCGTCCATAATATCTTCTATGGTAGGCTGCTGGAGTGTTTTTCTTGACCTCAATTGTAGGTTTCTATAATAGATAGCGTTAAGTCAAGTCATGTTTTCCTGTTCTATCGAATACACTGGGGTATTTTGATGATTATTCTTTGGATTAGGAACAGGTTGCGTTGGGAGTTGTGTTTGGTTGACTTGCTCGTTTTGTTGAGGGTTTTGAGGAGTTGGTAAAAGGTTTTGTTGTGGATTAGGCATCATCCTTGGTCCATTATAAAACAAATTTGGAGTTTGATTCCATTGAGGTGTAGGATTTTGAGGATGGCATTGTTGTTGAGTCTGGTTTGGCCATTGGGGGTTTCCCCAAGACCGGTTCACCCATTCAGGTGGTCCCCAAGGGTAAGGTCCCCAATTAGGTGGTGCTTGAGGCCAAGGTGTCGCCCATTGATTATTATTCCAATTATTTTGGGGGCGCTAAGAGGGATCTTAATTTTGATCGTAAGAGAAGTTCCCTCTAGGTATTTGATTCACAAAATTGATCTCCTCCTCAGTGCGAGATTTCCTTTTCTTGGAATTTTTAATTGCATTTAGGAGCTCACATTGATCAGTGGCATGACTCTTTTCAAAAATTTGGCAAATGCCAGTTTTATCCAAAGGATATTCTCTTAATAGATGTTTATTTCAACACCTAGGACAATAGATGGATAAGGTCTCAGGATTACATGTTTTGGCTTGTATTCCATCCAAGGTGGTGTTTAGCTGGACAAGAATGTTAGTTTTGAGATTTGCTATTTCCTCATGTAGTTTTCCTATTTCATTGGAACATTTAAAAAGACTATATTTACAGATACCTCCTCGAGTACGAGAGAAATTCTGGCATAACTCACCAATATCATTGAGTTCAAGTTGGGACACATCTCATTTTACCATTAAATCTAGACTTCTCCTAGCATCTTCATCAATTCCTTTGAGAAATATGGCCTTCAAATTTTTTCAAGCTTATGGCTTCTTCACCGCATCAATTAGATAAGAAGATGAACCTATCCAAGTAATCTTGTAGCCTTTCATCTTCATTTTGCCTTAATTTGAATAACTCTTCTTTCTTATTGCTAACTCTACAATAACTTTGGTATTTGTCCAAAAATATAGTCTCCATATAGTTCTAGGTGGTTATTGACCCTGAAGCTAATCCCATGAACCAACGCATTGCAGCATCCCTCAGAGTAGCTCTAAAGAGTTTAAGTTTTTAGTTATCATTTTAATAGCCATACATTTGACAAAAAAATTTAAACTCAAAAAGGAACTGGTCAGGGTCTTCAGAGGATAAGCCTCTAAAGATTTGTAAGATGGATGGTGAAATGTTTTTCATGGGTGCATCATCATCTTCGTTGAGAGAAATAGGATAGGTAAATTTCCGTTCTACTCCTCTTGGGTTATCAACATCTCTACAATTTCTCCTTTCATTGAAAGGGTTATCATTGTTGTTCTCAGCCATGATGTCAAAAGGAATGCTTTCTTCTTCAAAGATTTGATCTAATGGATGAGTTTCTGGGGTATGTTGGGAGGTCTCAGGTTGATCTTGCTTGATCAATTCATCAGTAATTTCTTCAGCTAAGACTTCTACCTCCCTATTTGTGGTTGGAACTACTATTGGGGGTTTTTTGTATGAATCTTCCTTGTGGGCCTCATTTCCTGACCATGCAGAAAAAGAAGCCTGGAAACTATATTTTTTTAAAAGAGGTATCCAAGCAATCTCCTATTAACATTAGAAAAGAAGTTTCCCTGACAACGGCGCCAAAAAGTGACACGTTGTTGTAAGGTCCTAATAATTTAGTTGAAAATATGTCAATTATGTTGACCGGGTAGCGTCCAAAGGCTATATGCAATAAGGGATATTTTGGCAATCTCTCTTAGTAAGATTTTTTGAATCTTTGAAATGGTTGAAAACATAAATTAAACTAGAAAGCGCAAAATTATTTAAGCTAGAAAGAATTCAAATTCCTATTCTAGAAATTATATAAATTATCTAAGAATCAACACTTGCAGTTAAACTATGAAATTTAAACAAAGGTGACTAACTACTAATGACTAACTACTAACTAAAAGTACACCTAACAACTTGAAATTAACAATAGGAGTGGGTGCTTCAATTTTTTTAAGTAAACATAACTTAGAGATCATAAAATTAAAACCATAACCTGCATGAACACATGACAAAGCTCAACACAAAGTAACGTTCATCTAAATATAACATGTACAAAATGGAAGTAACAATATTAACAATCAAAGTACTTATCTCCTCTATGAGATTCCTCGAGTGGTCAACTCTTGGGAATTCCTACAATTAGCTCAAATCACATGTGGTTCTTTTGCAACTTCAAAGTAAATCCATTCATAACACTTCCATTACTCAGAACAAATTTTTTAGAATAAAATTGGTGATATTCATTTATTCATATCATAAAAGTGTAACAAAACAAATAAAATAGTTGAATAGTATTCAAAATATATCAAAACAGTATATCCTTGTTTTTGGTAGTTACACATATATATACTATACTACTACAAAATCCTATTTTTCAGATGGTGGGAGCCATTGAAAAATTCTTAAACACAATTACAACTAACTGATGTTCATGACACAAAACATAATTGTAGTGTAGTAAAATGCATACCCTTGCATTTTCTCACTTGTTTGGGCTTGCCTTGCTTTATTTATCCTTCTTTATGGCTTAATTGGTCCTATTTTGTGTCCACAAGCCCTATGAATGGCATCTTTTTTTGGTTAATCTCGACATTCTCCACAGCATAAATGGTATCCTAATGATTCTGATTGGTGTGTCCTTGATTTTTGGCCGAGACTAAAACACAACCTAGGGCGTCTTTGTCCACCTGAGGTCTTGGGACCCTAATTTTGAGGTATCTTAATTGGGCCCCTTTTTGGTGTTTATGCCCCAAGTTTCATCACTTGGGACTAAGACACAAACTAGGGCATGTTAGTCCTCCTTGAGTCATTTTCAAGATTTAATTTCAAATTCTGACGGGATTTAGCCTCCTTCATTTAATGAATTCATATGTTGGCTTGGTGTGATACAATTTCAAGATATTAAGCATAAATAAGTATAAATACAAGGTTCCCTCTCTCATTTTTCTCCTAACAAGATATCTAAGCATTCATAAGGAAAATTAATGAGATCAAGAGCATTCAAGAGAAAATCATCAAGAATTTGGAGCCATCATCAAGATTCAAGCATCATGTCAAAGGATATTCTTGCATCATGTGTGTTGTTGTTCTAACATTTGTGATGTAGGCTTTTGATTCAAGCAAACAAGCAATTCAAGATCTATCAAGCATTTCAAGATCCATATCCATTGCATCCATTTCACACAAGTTTGCATAATTTACAAGGGTTTGGTGAGTTGTAGCATTGCATGTTGTTCATTCACCATTTCCCTTCATTTAATCATCTCATTTCAAGGTTTAATTACCAACAAGGGGTTTGACCAAGGCAAACCCCCATTCACTAACAATTAACAAGTTTATCCTATCTTGTCTATTTGTGTTTGCAGATCTAGGTTGAAGACTTGAAGATCACTTGGAGTGAAAAGTTGTCAAAGTTGCAAAGTTTCATTTTAAAGTTGTCATCTTCATGGAAACTCACCTACATGCCAGAACCAAAAGTTTCAAAACCTGAGATCCGAGAGGAAGCAAGTGTAGATTTTGGAGCTCAGGACCATATTCAGACTTTTCAAAAATTTAGAGCGGGACTAGTATGCCACCTTAGGCATCTTGGTCCTATCAAGCATATCTTTCAAAGATTCCTTCAAATCTGGTTCTGACATCTGAAGATTTTGTATTTTCCCTGAAAATAGTAGTGAGAGTAATACACCATATTAGGCATCTTAGTCCTCCAAGGCATATTTTGTTAGCTTCTCTGCATTTCTAGAATTCTCACATCATCTCCAAACTTCCCAGGTACACATATCCTAACTTGGTGTTGCATATTTTCAATATTTGCATCTCTCATTTAGCTTATTTTAGGTCATTTTTTATATCACATTGTGTTTTCCAACATTTGTCTTTTCCAAGCATTTTCTTGGTGGTGAACCCCTTAAAGCTGAAAAGAACTCCTTCCTAGGTCCTCCTAATTGTGAATTGTCTCACCTTGTGAGGCTGTTAGTCAATCCAATTAGGGTTCTTAGAACATAATTGAATAGATTAGATAGAATATGAGGTAATCACCCTTTCCCTATTTTATTTATTGTTCATTTTGGTGAAGCCAACTTCTTTGAGCATTCTTCTTTTTCTAATTTGGAGTCCTTGAAGATCCTAGATCTATATTGCATTCTTTGCATTTTGCATTAGTTAAAGTGCATCTAGGGTTTCTTGCATCTTGCATTAGTGAAATTACATCTAGGGTTTCCTATTTTTGCATTAGTGAAAGAGCATATAGGTTACATTTTTACTTTATTGCATCATTTAATTTCATTGCAAATTTGAAAAGTGCATTGTTCATTCTCTTAATTGTATTTAGAAACATTGTTATTGCATTGAAAATTGAAAAATTGCATTTCAATCTTGCATTCAATTGCTTGTTAGTCATTGCTTTTCTTTGCATCCATTTGCATAGTTTTTTGTTTCCAAACATTAGGTCCATGGGTAGGCAACTTGAGAAAGTTGTTATCAAGCCAAAATTTGCTATTTTTCTCAGAAAAACCTTTGCTAGGACTAAAACACCCTTCTTGGTGTCTTAGTCCCTCTTATATTTTTTTTGCTCAAAATCCTCTATCTATTGTTTGCTATCTATTTCACTCCCTAGAACTTCAAAATCTCACCAGGAGGACTAAAATGCCCTTACTGGCGTCTTAGTCCTTGTTGACTTTGAATTTCTAGTTTTCAGGGTCTGGAATTTCTTTTTTGTGTTTTTGTGGGCTGCATTCAGTTTTTTGTTTCAATTTACAGAATAGTTGTTATCTCAATTTCTTTTATTTCACATGTATTTGTTCAATATTGCATCATGGGTATGTGCTTTGGAAAGTTGTGGATGTCCTTGAAATATTTGGTAGATGTGTCAAGTTGTGAATTTGGTAATGATCCTAATGAAATTGAACTCACTTATGCTCACTTAGCTCCTAATGCATGTCCTCCTCGTGATGTTGAAATCATTGGAGAAGATGATGACAACATGAATAAGTTCCTAAATTATTGTCTTGATAAAATTAAAACTAATGCATCCTTCCACCCATCCATGAAACAACCAAATCCCCCTAAAATACCACCTCTTGAGATGTTTGGTTACTTACATCCTAAAACTAAAGAAAAAGTTGACCCTAAGTTCCCTACAGTAGGTGAACCTAGTTCTTCTAAACAAGAAAATATTCAACCATTTTATGATAAAAAAATAACAAACACCCTAATCAATCTCGAAGAAATATATGACAAAGGATTCACAATCTTGAGTAAACAAGGATGTGATACAACAAGTGAACATGAAATTCATTAACTCCTAAAGCAAGTTCCAACTACTGAAAAATACAAAAGGGTTAGGATATCAAGATCCCCTCACAACGCAAAAATACCTATATAATACCTAAAGCTTTGTAGTGATGGTACGATGATCTTTGATTCACCTCCTGATAAGAATGTCCTTCTTCCTAAAGAACAACCCATGAATCATAACAATGATAAGGATGCTGGGATATTTTTAGGTCCTCCTCCTCCTTATAAAACTATAGAAACTGGAGAATATAGCCAAAACAAGACATTTCATAAAATAAAGAAACCTTAATACCCTTGTATTCCATCTTCAACCGAGTGAAATTTACATATCCTTTTAAGTCAAGGACTCATTACATTACCACCCATGCCTGAAAATTGATTTCCAAATCCTAAGAACAAAAACACATCTTATTGCAAATATCATAGAATTTTTTGTCATCATATCGATGCATATCACACATTAAAACAAGAATTTAAAAGGCTTGATATAATAGAAATAGTCCCTTAAAATGGGACCCCTTGCCATGTAATAGTTGTAGAATCTTGACATTCTCACTATTACATGACCCTTCTCATCACCTACCTCGAACCATTCTTGTCTTGCACTCAATGGGGATAGGAGGCATATGGCCTTGTCCTAGTAAGGCATTTTTTGCTATCCCTTTGGTTTGTTATCTACCTTCCACTTATGTAGATTGAACAAGACTAGGATGCAGATGACTTGCTAGATGGTTGACTCGCATGTGCCTTACTAGTCTTTTTCTTTTTATTTTCGCTTTCGCTTGCATGTGCGTATTGTGATCCCCCGTGATGTTCTGTTTGATGTTTCTCTCTTTGTGCATTCCTCTATTTGTACCTTCATTCTTATTTATGTCATAAGCTCTTTTCCTTTTCATTTATATTTTCATTTTTGTCTTGTGTTTTCCTTTTGCGGATGACGCAAGATGTCGAGACACCCTATGTCTCTTCCATGTTGATCCAAAATATTTTTCTTTTCTTTTCATTTTCATCTTGTGTTTTCCTTTTGGGGATGATGCAAGGCATTGAGACACCCTATGTCTCTTCCATGTTGACCCAAAATATTTTTCTTTTCTTTTCATTTTCATCTTGTGTTTTCCTTTTGGGGATGACACAAGTTATCGAGACACCCTATGTCTCTTCCATGTTGACCCAAAAGGGTTTTCTTTGTTTTCACTCTCTTTGTGTCATTCTTCCAGTTCTATGTGTATTTGGGGAATGATGACAGTTTTGATCTCTCTAATATTACTGTAGCAAAGACATATACTAACCCCAAATCCGTAGATCCATTATGTGTTTTTGGGGGGTAACCCTCTTTTTCCTTTTCATCTTTTGGCTACTTTAAAGTAATTGCTCACAACATGGTGTTAGAAATTTCTTTAAAGTGGGGGCATTCATTGGCATTATTTTGGCATGATTTCATTTTCATTCTCTTTTCATGTTCCTTGATGTGATTTTCTTTCTTTATGTGATGCATTTTTACTCTTTGTGGTGACATTAGGAGTAATGTCCTTCAAGAGTGTGACCTATCTCAACATATTATATTCCCCTTATTGGTGATGCAACACATTGCATCCCTTAACTGGTGAATCTTTTATCCTTTGCTTGGTCCTCTCTTGGAGACATTAGGAATGATGTCCCCTAAGAGTAAGACCTCACACGAACTAAGAAAAATCCCTTCAAACATCTCTCTTTCTTGTTGTGTTGCATTTTCCTTTTGTCCTTATCAAAGTCATGGAGGTATGGCCTTGATATGGACTCCCTGGGGCTCACCTAGTGAACAACTAGCCTCACTAGCCCATATGAGAATGCATTTTTGTACCTTATTAAAGTCATGGAGGTATGGCTTTGATATGGTCCTTGTAGGGATTACCTATTGGACAACTAGATCCCATTAGCCCTCATGAGTGTGTGTTTTGTTTGCATAGTGGACAACGTGTTCCACTTGTAAACCCTCTTCAAGCCTAGACCCAATCCACCATGTTGGACGACCAGTCGAAGCTTGATCCGTTGTAGTTCTTTTCCTTTTGTATTTTTCTTGTCTTTGATGGTGTATGTTTGTGATCTGATTTTGGCTTCATATATCATCCGCAAGCGTGTTCCTTTGTGCCTATATTGGTCTGCCATAGGATCATGATCCTGGGGGCTTGATCATCCTATCTTACTAACATTTGTACATTTGAACCCCTCTTGATTGCATGGTTGGCTACTTTAGTGTGAGTTTGAAGCAAGTTCATCCTCTCACTAAAGTGGGGGATAAATGTAGTGTAATAAAATGCACACCCTTGTATTTTCACACTTGTTTGGGCTTGCCTTGCTTTATTTATCCTTCTTTATGGCTTAATTGGTCCTATTTTGTGTCCACAATCCCTATGAATGACATCATTTTTTAGTTAATCTCGATATTATCTAATGCATATAAATGGTATCTTAATGATTTTGATTGGTGTGTCCTTGATTTCTGGTTGGGACTAAAATGCCACCTAGGGCATCTTTGTCCCCATGAGGTCTCTTGATTTTGAGGCATCTTAATTGGGGTATTTTTGGTGTATGTGCCCTAAGTTTCATCACTTGGGACTAAGACGCCACCTAGGGTGTCTTAGTCCTCCTTGAGTCATTTTCGGGATTTAATTTCAAATTCTACCAGGATTTAGCCTCCATTTAAGAATTCATATGTTGGCTTGGTGTGATACAATTTCAGGATATTAAGCATAGATAAGTATAAATACAAGGTCCCCTCTCTCATTTTTCTCCTAACAAGATATCTAAGCATTCCTAAGGAAAATTTATGAGAGCAAGAGCATTCAAGAGAAAATCATCAAGATTCAAGCATCACGTCAAAGACTATTCTTGCATCATATGTGTTGTGCTAACATTTATAATGTAGGCTTTTGATTGAAGCAAGCAAGCAATTCAAGATCTATCAAGAATTTCAAGATCCATATCCATTGCATCCATTTCAAACAAGTTTGTGGACTTGACAAGGGTTTGGTGAGTTGTAGCATTGCATGTTTTTCATTCACCATTTCCCTTCATTTCATTATCTCATTTCAAAGTTTAATTACCAATAAGGGGTTTGACCAAGGCAAACCCCCATTCACTAACAATAAACAAGTTTTTCCTATCTTGTCTATTCATATTTGTAGATCTAGGTTGAAGAGTTGAAGATCACTTGGAGTGAAAAGTTGTCAAAGTTGCATTATAAAGTTGTCATCTTCACAGAAACTCACCTACAAGTTAGATCCAAAAGTTTCAGAACTTGAGATCCGAGAGGAAGCAAGTGCAAACTTGGGAGCTCAGGACCATATTCAAACTTTTCAAAAATTCAGAGTGGGACTAATACACCACCTTGGGTGTCTTATTCCTCTTGAGGATATCTTTTGGAGATTCCCTCAGATCCGGTTGTGACATATGAAGATTTTGTATTTGCCCCAAAAAATAGCAACAAGACTAATACACCATCTTGGGCGTCTTAGCCCTCCAAGGCATATTTTGATAGCTTCTCTACATTTCCAGAATCCTCACATCATATCTAGAATTCCCAGGTACACATATCTTAACTTGGTGTTGCATATTTTCAATATTTACATCTCTCATTTAGCTTATTTTAGGTCATTTTGCATATCACATTGTGTTTTCCAAAATTTTTCTTTTCCAAGCATTTTCTTGGTGGTGAACCCCTTCCTAGGTCCTCCTAATTGTGAATTGACTCACCTTGTGAGGTTGTTAGTCAATCCAATTAGGGTTCTTAGGATATAATTGAATGGCCTAGATAGAATAGGAGGTAATCACCCTTTCCCTATTTTATTTTTTGTTCAATAATAAAGGCTCTAAGTGGAGCTGTAAAGTCTTTAACAAAAAAATAACAAAATGCTTTAAAAGAAGCTATTTTCACTATGCACGCCTAAATTTCTGGCACCCAAACTTCTAGTGCTCTAACTTCAATCGGTTGAAGTCCACTCCATTCATAGGTCATGCATAAGTCCTACATAATCACTCAAAGTCTATACCATTATATCAACATTAGTTAGCTAATTCCAATCAATTTGAGAAATAAAGATTTATACACCATTTTATAAAAATTAGACAATTATTGATTCTTAAAATAAACACATTGGCATGGTTGAGGTGGTTGGCAAGAACAAAGAAGGGTATTTATCTTATCATAAAAATGAGGTTGTTTATACCTCATCATATGCTTTTTCCCTAATTTGATTCTATTTTTTTTGCACGTGTAGTATCAAATTAACCTAGAATAGATATTTTAATATCTTATAATAGTGAGTTTCTAATTTTGTTAAAAATGGTATAGAAAACTTAATCATAAGACATAGCAGATTAGAAGCGAAGTGAAGGGAAAAAGGAAAGTGTGTGAGAAGAAAAAACACAAGGGGAAGTGCAAATAAGATTTAATTGAAATCATCGAAGACGATGTTGGGCATTTAAAGAAGACAACAATCATTGGTAAATTTATTGGAATCAAACCTCCCAAGATCGAGATACACAAATGGATTGATGAATATTGGCCAAGTTGCTCCATGCTTTCCCAAAGAACTTCTTCATTGTGATGTTTGAAGAAAATAATGAAAGGGAGTGAATAATTGAGACAAGTGCACATGGGAAAAATATGGGATAAACCTATATATGCAAAGATGGGAATCAAATTTCAACCCTCTAAACATGAATCTTGTGAAAGCACCAATATGGTTGAGTCTATACATCTTACCCTTTGAATACTAGTTGAGTGAATGTCTAAAAAGAATTGGAGATAACCTTAGGAGAATAATCAAGGTAGATATACGAAACGAGGAAAACCTAATATATGCCAGAATCAAAATTATTATAATCAAAGAGATTTCAAAGATAATCAAACTTATTACATCTTCTGGCATATGGGATCAAGAAATGACAATTAAAATCCATAAATTTTACTATGGATCTGATATAAAATTAAAAAAACATAATTAAATTTCATGTCATCGCCCACCATCAATTTCAAAAATGGAACGGATCCCAAAAAGAACCCTGACAATAGATGAAGGAAGCAAAGAGGTTGAAGGGAAGAATGATGCTCACTCGACCAATTAAGTGGACTCAAATAATGAAATAAAATCTATTGAGGTATTGAACAATCTAGTTAAAAAAATTAAGTATCTAAATGGGAAATAATTCAAGATGCAAAGACCAATAAAATAACGAACTGTGAATGATTAGAGATAGAGGAAGAGGATTCGATGGGAGAAATTGACATGGTGGAACCAAGAAGCATTAGTAAAATGATTGCAAAAATATTGAATGAAGGGAACAAGAAAAAAGGCCACAAGAAGGGAAGAAAATATAATAAAGAAAGAATGGAAGAGGAGGATTTGTGTGAGGAACAAAAATCCATTAAGACCTACATGCTAAGATCCAAGGGAGGAATCACTTACCTTGGAAACCAATGAAGATCCTCACTTGGTATGTTAGGGGCATTGATACCCTTAAAAAAGGGTGCATGATCAAGTGTTAATTAAACCACCAATTAATTGATTGTGTTTTGCTCTAGGAAACAAAGCTAAATTCAAGATAAGCAAATACATTCCTCAAACATTATAAAGGATGGCCTGGATATTTTATAGGAGGATCCAGTGCTTCAGGTGGATTAGGAATATTGTGGAAAATTGGAAGAGTGTCAATTAATATAATGAGAATAAATAACAATTGGAAAATTGCAAAGGAATACAAATTTAGTTCAAATTATGAATTTTTTATTTTCAATATATACAAACCTACAAAACCAACAAAGAAAATGATATTATGGAATAATATAGAGAATTAATTAAGCAATATAGGCCAGAAGGAGATTATCATTGATGCTAATTTCAATGTAATATTGGATAGATCTAAAAAATTAGGGGGGATCAAAAGGGTATTACAATCCCAAGAAGAATTCAAAAATTTTGTGAACTGAGCTAGCCTAGTCAATATAATACCAAGAAATAGAACATTTACTTGGAATAACAGGTGAAATGGATTTTTGAATATTGCAAAAAGGTTGGACTTCTTTCTATTCATGCTCAATTGGAATCAATCATCCATTGTTGCCACATTCAACATCTATCCAATATCTATGTCAGACCATTTTCCTATGATTCTAGAGCTAGTGGAGGAAACACCAAAACCACAAAGTTAGTTCCATTTTAAATTTTAAAAAATGTGGTTATGTAACAAGGAAATCTATGAGTTTTTAAGGAATCGGTGAACAAAATCCACAATTGGGAAAGGTTAAAAAATGCTCGTTTTCACCAAAAATCTACAATTTATTAGAGAAAAACTAAGGTTGTGGAATAAAACAACCTTCAAAAACATTTTTTCAGTAGAAGGAAAGAATAAAAGGTGAATTAGAAGTAATAAACTAAAAATCTATTAAAATGGGATGTTTCAAGTAGATTATGTCAATGAAAATCCTTGTTAATGGAATACAACAAAATTTTGGTAAGAGAAGAATACTATTGGCGCTCTAAATCTAGAGAAACCTAGTTGGCTAAAGGTGACATGAATACAATTTTTTCCATAATTCAACAAAAATGAAGAGGGTATTTAATAGGATATTGCAGATAAAGAATGATGAAGGAAATATCTAACATAAATTAAAGAAGTATAGAATGAAATCCTTCGATAATTTCACAACTTACTAATAGGACAAGAATCTAAATCCCTTCAAAATAGTTTCATAAAACATATACCAACCAATTAAAAGATAGGGAAAAGGATATCCTAGTGGCACCTATTATAGAATATGAAGTGAAAGCTACTCTATTTCAACTACATTAGACAAAGAGCTCCAAGATCTAATAATTTCTTGACAATTTTTTTATCAAACATGTTGAAGTTTCATGAAGCAAGATATATGTGATGTGGTTGAAGAATCAAGAAAATTTGGAAAAATATAAAGGATTTGAATAACACCAATAAATTTATTTTATTTCAAAGAAAGAAGATTGTGCTTCCTCTACCAAATATAGACCAATATCACATGCAACAAATATACAAGGTCATAATGAAAGTTATAGAAAATAGAATTAAAAAGATTCTCCCAACAATCATAATGACATAATAAAGTGGTTTTGTCCCAAGAAGAAATATCACTAATGGGATAGTAATAGAATAAGAGGCAATACATACCATCAAAAAAGATAATTTAAAAGCAATGGTCTTGAAATTTGATGCAAGTAAATCATATGACAGAGTCAAATGGTGGTTCCTTATGGAAATTATGGAAAAAAGTTGGGTTGATTAGAAATGGTTACAATGGGTTTATGCATGCATTTCAACACCAAGATATTCAATTCTTTTTTTTGATTGGTAAAGGTAGGGGAAACCCTGCAAGTATTTTATTTATTCTCATAAAAGCATTACATCCACCAATTTCATCCATGAAGAAAATTTTAGCTTGAAGAGAAAAAAACCTTCAATCTCCCTAACAATGACAGGCCCTAAACAAAATTCAACACCTTAATAACCCCATAAAAATTGAATATATTTAAATCATTACAACAATTTGATACAATACTTGCTATTTCCTCCCTTTTCCATGGGATCAAAGATGCATATTAAAGGCAACTAACTTCTTCTTTTTTTCCTTTGCACTATATGCCAAATCCCTTCTTTTTCATCTATCCACGAAGGCTCGCCCAAATCCTGACCTAGGCTACATCTATCTTCAGAGGAAGCCAAGCCTGCACTCTCAGATTGTCCAACCAACTTTTCATTTGGAGCTCCACTCAACTTTTCATTTGGTACTCTTCCTTGCACTACTGAGAAAGAGTAACCCATCTCCTGCACCTAAGCATTCTGAGGGGATATCGAGTTGGTTTTATTTTTTGGATTCTTTGTAAGGTCATTTCAATCTAGACAAACTTCTTCCATCAAATAGTGGTGAGGAGAGGCCTCTTTCCACCAAGTTTCATGTTTAACCCTCTTCTACCTAGAAAAGTTATTAGCAACGTGCCCAACACTGAAGCATCTGCGACAATGGAATGGTAAACCCTCATAATCAAGCATGTGCTTCCATTCCCCACCAATTTTTTTTAAGATTAAATCCACTAGAAGATCTTTGGTGACGTCAATTTCAACCAAAATCCGTGCATAAGTAGTATGCAAGAATTTTTAGAACCCTCATCAATCCATAGAAAATTCCCCAGAGAGTTACCAATGGCTTCAAAGCATGCATCAAACCAGAAGTGTATTGGAAGATTTGGAAGCCTCACCCAAAGTGGGGCCACACCAAAGGATTCTATGGCAATATTGAAAGTTAGGTGCCATGGCTTCAACATTAGCAAATGTTGATCCTCGCAACTCCATTGATAGTCACGAAGTACATCATTCCTATCCTTCACATTCTTGAACACCACCCAAAAAACCTTCTTGCACTAGCGTAGATTTGAACATCCTCATCTAAAACAAAACACCAAAATTTTGTAATCCAATCAAACCCAACTCTACAAAAAATTTGCATTCTTTGCTACTTCAATAGCAATATCTTTGTCCAAAGAGATAGAGGGGGACTTATCTGCATTCTAGGGGTTGTGCATGTTTTCCCTCCATTGGGATCATTGAGCCCTCTCCCATAACTCACATGAATCCCCCATCCTACTTACAATTCTTCATAGATGCAGAGGCTTGGGCACGATGATCCCCAACCATGTAATTGGAATGTCGTCCATTTTGCTCACGTTGCCCGCCAGATGAAAACCCACTGCCAAGTTTCACATTCGGGCACCCTGACCAAGATATTCAATTCTTATCAATGGTTCATGATGTGATTTTTTGAAGGTACAAAGGGCATCATACAAGGGGATTATCTCCTTTCTTATTTTTAATAATGGCAGATGCACTTAGTAGGGGTATACCCCAAAAAGCTACAACTGGCAAATGGAATAGAATAATAGTTTTATAAAATATTGTGCCTTTGCCACACTGGTTTTTTGTTGATGAAACCCTTGTATATGGATCATCTATACCTTAGGAAATGGAGGTAATAGGAATAATGTTGGAATATTATACTACATGTTCGAGACAAATGATTAATAAAGATAATTTGTGCATATATTTCTTCAATACTCGAGAAGCAACTCAACGTAGGTTAGAAAACATGGTTGGATTTTCTATTGGATCACTTCCAAGAACATACCTTGGTATTCATCTATATGAATTTACCATATGAACATCCCAATGGTTCAACAACATATCCAAATGCAATAAAAAAACAAAGGATGGCGGGGCAAATGGCTAGCTTTAGCAAGGAGAATAACAATGATAAAATATTTTATAGCGGTGATATAAATCTATATGTTGTCATGTGTAGGGATAACATCCAAAGTAAAAAAGGACATAAACATAATATGTAATGAAATAACTTGAACAATAGAAGAATATGATAGGAAATATGCTACAAATACTTGACAATAGCAAGCCACTTTGAGGGAGAAAACCTCCAAAATATCTCTAATGAGAACACAATTTGCAATATGATGATGAAATAAGACTCTCGACCTCCTATATGTACCTTATTTATGCCTAGGATATCATCCAGGCTGACTTAGATAACCCTATATAAGCCCTAACATGACCTAATTAACTAAATAATAATATAATAATAATAATATGACTTAACTAAGAGTTAAGATAGCCACAAGCCAACTATTCATAACTTGATGTACTCTAATATTAAGGGTGTAGCATGCCCCCTCTTCAAAGAAGCTTTGTCCTCAATTCTAAGCAATTTTGGATTCTTTTTAATGAACTCCTTTCCCTCCCATGTCGCATCTTCAATTGGTAAATTCTCCCATTGGATGAGATATTGAGAAAGTGTTCTTGACCTTAGCTTCCTTGTGCATTTTTGAAGAATAAAATCTAGTTCCAATATAATTTTTCCTTCTTCATCAGGTAATATTTTCTAAGTAAGTATATTATCCCTAATTACCTTCTTCAAACAAGAAACATGAAAAATTGTATGTATCTTCGTTGTTGTTAGAAATTCAAGCTTGTAGGCAACACTACCTATCTCTTGCATAATTTGATATGGGCCATAATATTTTTGAGAGAAATTATTATTATTTGACTATTTATTTAGTGATATTTTCTTATAAGGTTGCAATCTCAAGAAAACTTAATCCCTAGCTTCAAAAATTCTTTCACTATGGTGTTGGTCTGCCTACTGCTTCATTCAATTTTGTGCCATTGATAGATTATCTTTGTCTTGAAAGTACTTGTTATTGAAGAAGCATGTGGTCCTCCACAAAATGAAATCTTGGTGACACCTTCAATGATGATGTGATGTAAGGAGGATGATATCCATACAATAAATGGAGGCATTTTTGATGAACTATGGAAAGACGTGTTATACCACCATTCTTCTAGTGGTAACCAATCTACCCATTGAGACTGTTTATCTAAAGTGAAAAAACATAGACATCCTTCCAAACACTTATTATCAACCTCCATTTTTTCATAAAATTGAGGATGGTATGAATAACTATGAGCCAATTGAATACCCAAACATTTGAATAAATCTATCCAAAAGTTACTAACTGTCACTAACAATAACATTAGGTATACTATGTAGCTTTTGAATATTCTCCAAAAATGCTTTTGACACTGTACTATTGGTAGATGGTTAGTGCTCCCCTTAGATTCATGACATGGAATAACCACCTCCTGTGGATCCGTTAACTCTGGCGGTTGTATCAAGCATTAGGTCAAACTTTTGGTGCAACGATAACCGTGGAGCCAACAATTGGTATTAGAGCCAAAGGTGTCGGGTTCGAATCCTCTCAAGTAACACTAATAGGGAGATTGTTGGAAGATGGCCAGTGCTCCCCTCGAGATTCATAACATGTACTAACTACCTCCTGTGAATCCGTTAACTTTGGCAATTGTATTGGGCATCAACAAGTCGATCTTTTGGTGCAACGATAACTATGGGGCCAACATGTACTTGTTGTAAATTGATGTGACAATGCAATAAAATATGCATATTTAGTGAGGTGATCCACTACTGCCATGATGAAATTCTTACCTTTAGATCTTGGAAGCCATGTGATGAAGTCCATGAAGACCTCTTCCTAATGTTGGCTAGTAATAACCAAGGGTTACGAGAGATCAAGTGTCTTAATTGTCCTCCCCTTTATTTATTTGACAAACTAAACATTTTACCACAAGTTTTTGAACATCCTCTTTTAGCCCTTCCCAAAAGAAGTCTTTCTTGAACCAATGATATATCTTCAAAAATCTTGAATGACCACCAAGCGAAGACTCATGAAGATCTATGAGAATATTTTGTTTAAGAGAGGAATTATTGCAAAGATACAAGTGCTCTTTATACCACAAAGTATCTCCCTTCCAACAAAACTTATCTGAACTACTAGGATCACTTTGTAATTGTTGAATGAGATTAATTATAGCAACATCATTCTGCCACTTTGCTTTATCTTCTGCTACCCAATATTCTTGTAATATTTAAATTAAACACAATAAATCATCTTCCTTCTCATCTTTCCTCGATAGTGCATCTACCACAACATTTTCCTTCTCTTTCTTATATAGAATCTCAAAATCATATCCCAACATCTTAGTGACCCATTTTTGTTTCTCTTCAAAAGATAATCTTTGTTCCAAAAAAAATTTAGGTTATCACGATCTATCTTAAAATTTAAGTATCTACCCATTATATAAGGCCTCTATTCTTTTACTACATGAATATTAGCTAGAATTTCCTTCTCATAAATAAGTTTGAGTTGATTCTCACCCTTTAATTTATGAATTTCAAAATTGATGGGCTGACCATCCTATAAGAGAACTACTTCTATACTATTTTCTAAAGCATTGCATTCCATAGTAAAATTCTTGGTGAAATCTGGAGTGGCAAGCACCAGAGTTGTACGCATAGCCTCCTTCAACATTTCAAATACTACATTAGAGGATTCATTCCAATGAAAAGAGTCCTTATTTAATAAATTTTTGAGGGGTGCTGCTATACAACCATAATTCTTCACAAATATTTTATAGTATCCAATCAATCTCAAGAAACCTCTCAGTTTCTTAATGGTTTTGGGAATAGGTTGTTCCATGATAGCCTTAACTTTTTTAGGATCCACCTTTACTCCATGTGAAACTATGTGTCCCAAGTACTCCACCTCATTGAGACCAAAAGCATACTTGGATGGCTTAGCATAGAGTTGACGATCTTCAAGAACTTGTAATACTTGATCTACATGCTACAAATGTTCTTCTCATGTATTACTATGAATCAATATATCATCAAAGAACACTAATACAAACTTCCTCAAAAATTTCTTAAAGATGGAATTCATCAAAATTTGAAATGTAGATGATGCATAGGTAAGACCAAATGACATCACCAAAAACTCATAATGACCCTCATGAGTCCTAAATGTTATCTTACAAATATGTACCAATTTTAATCCTTCTTATGCACAATCACCATAGGTGAGGAGTAAGCACTTTGGATATGCCCAATAATTCCTACCTCTAACATCTCCTCAAGAATATTCTCTCTTTTTTGTATATGTGGGTACTTGTAAGGCTTGATGTTGGGTGGTTGGCTCCTTGGAACTAGTTGTATGGAATGATCATGATCTCTCTTGGTAGGAGGTCCTTTATGCATATCCCTGAAAACTATTGAGTGACAATCAATTATTTATTATAAATTTGGATGGGTGGGAGCACTAGATTAAGATACTTCACAAATCCATCAACTCCTTTGTTAAGTAACTTTTGAATTTGATGAGAGCTTACCATTTGTGGGGACTTTACCTTCAGCCATATTAGCTCTACTATCTTTTTTTTTGATTGAAATCTCATGAATAGTTCTTGGAAGTTTATCTCAATTATCCACAAGGTAGTAAGCCATTGTAGTCCCAAAACAATATTTGTTGCACCCATGGAGATAACATACATTGGGCTATCAAGGTGATAATCTTCCATGGATAATATAATGCTATGGAACTTTCTAAAACAACTAACAATACTACCATCTATAATCAAGACTTGAAATTATAAAGCTAGATATACAAAACAATTTAGACAAGTAGCCAAATTTTTGTTGATGAAACTATGGGTACTATCTGAGCTGATCAACCTATTACTTTTTTATTCTTTAAGAAACCCACTACCTTGAGAGTTTGTGGAGTGCTAAAGCCTGAAAGTGAATGACAAGAAATGGTTGGTTGGGAATCATGTGATTCCTAATCTGACTCTCTTTCACCCTCTAATATTGGTTCCTCCTCTTCTTCCTCACCCAAACCTTCAATATAGTAATTTATTTTCACTGCATTTATGTCCTCGACTATATTTGCTATCACAATTGAAATGAAACCCTTTTCTCTCTTCTCCTCAATTTTTTGTGGGGTCAACCTAGTAGGTTGAGGGAGAGAAGATATTGAATATTCTTTCTCTCTCATCACATTATCCTTTTCTTTCTAGGAATCAAATACTTCTTCTCTACCTTGTGTACTAAGATAAAAGACTCAAATATGGAGCTAGGACTAGACATGCATATCTCATGTTGAATGTGATCTTGTAGACCACTCAAAAATAAATCATTCAAGTCATCCTCTACAATTGTACCCACTCTTAAGTATAAATTTTTGAATTTTTGAATATAATCCTTGAATGATCCTATTTATTAAAGTTTAGATAGTTGGATGAAGAAGTTGTTTGTCACACTGTTGCTATACTATGATTGGAGCTCCTTCACAAAAAATGACCATGAGATAGTGAGACCCTTTTTCTGTCAATGGGTACAAAGCCATCTATACCAAATGAATTGATCTGGTTCTAGATATAGGGAAGCCACTATGACCTTTTTACCATTTGGGACTTGATGTACATCAAAAAAATCTCCATTTGGTTAATCTATGTTAACGGATCCCTGTCATTAAACTTGCACATATCCACCTTTGGTATCAAATTCTAAGATCCCATAAGAGTATTAACATCTGGATCAAGAGTAGCTAACCTAGACGATTCACCTTGATTTCTTGAGAACTCATTTATTGGTTCATTCATATAAGCACTTAACATGCTTGTATGTCTGATATATCTCATCTTAGGCCACTCACCTCCATATTTACTGATGAAATTTATTCATTGACCTTGCTTATTTCCTCATTGGAAGTAATATCCTCTATTATTACCTCATCCTTATTAGGAGATTTTCCTGGTATGACAACATTCATTTTGCCTCTTGTTGGAGGCCTTGTGATGGAAACCAATAATTTTGAAACAAATTTTGCATAAATGAAATTTACATTCTTTGAAATTTTTAATGTAACTTAATAGAGCCAAGATACCAATTACTTAGAAAAAAATCCAAGAAATTAGCATATTTGCAACCTTGAGAGCGAATTTGTTGGAAACCCTAATTTTATAATAAATCACTTATTTCAGCTTCAATTTATTTAAAACTTGGACTGTAGGTCCCTCTATTATGTATTAAAAAAATCATGCTAAAAATAAAGAACCAATTCCTGTAAGATTTGGAAGATATGCACTTTCCAAACAAATTGGGTAGAAACTAGTACTACAATAAATCACTCAGTTCTACTCTAATTCCTTTGAGATCTGGTCAGTAGCTTCTTAAATATGTTCTTCAAAACCCTTTAAAAATAAGATAAAAATTCACCAAAATTTGAGAGATATGATCTTCCCAAAATGACCTCCATATTAAGAAAACACCTTGCCTTTATGGTGCCAAGATCATACTCTGATACCACTTGTAATGAAATAAATTGCACAATAGAAGAATATGATAGGAAATATGTTGAAAATACTTGATAATAATTGAGAATAACAAGCCACTTTGAGGGGGAAAACCTCCAAATATATCCAATGGGAACACAATTCACAATATGATGATGAAATAAGACTCACTACCTCCTATATATACCTTATTTATGCTTAGGATATCACCTAGGTCAACTTAGAAAAACCTATATAAGCCCTAGGATGAATTAATTAACTAAATAACAATATAATAATGATAACATGACCTAACTAAGAGTTAATATAGCCACAAGCCAACTACTCATATCCCGATGTAATCTAATATTAAGGGCATAACATATAATACAACACTTTCTCTAGGAGGGATCAAATGATGTGAGAAGAATCCACCTAACTACATGGGACACAATGAGAAAAAGTAAATAGAATGGTGGGGAAACAATCATGGATGTCCACAAACATAATATGGCACTGGATGCAAAACTAACATGGAGAATGGTCAAGAAACCTAATGCACTATGGTTCAAAATACTAAGAAAGAAGTACTTGGACATTGATGAATCACACCATGTTGTGACTATGGTCAACCCACCACATGGTTCACAATTATATAATTTTATGATAAGATCAAATTAAATTATAACTGAAAATTTGACATGGAAAATTAATTCGGGATCTATGACATCATTTTGGTTCAACTCCTAGAAAGGTCACAAACCAATATCTAAATTGGAAATAATGATATACAAGAAGCAATACATTTTTCAAAGGAATGATACAATACTAAGGTGAGGGACCATATACAAATCCAAAATGTCAATGGTCATCAAACTTGTAAATGAAAAATATTTGAATTCCTATTGCCTCCATGCATAGAGGTAGTAAGGAATTAGCATCAAGAAATTTGTTTTTAACAACAAGGATGATTAACTATTATGGTGCAAGGATAAATTAGGAGAATATTTTACCAAATTGGGATTTGAAATGCAAAGCACAAAAAAAAAAGAGTGGCCAAAATGCTTATGCTGGGGCACAAATGTGATGCAAAAGGTAGGGGCCTTTGCTTGGGCTGCTCTACACCAACAAATATTAATAGGGGAAAGATTACAAAATATTAGAATCGTTGGTCCACATAGATGCCCAATGTGAAAATGCAATGAAGAAACCATGGACCATCTTCTTCTAAGATGCGAATTTGCAATGGAATTTTGGATAAATATCCAGAGGAAACTTGGATGGATTGAGCCTCTACCATCAAAAATTGCATCCCTCTTTTTGAGTTGGCCTAGATTGCACACAAAATCGCTTTGGGGAGGAATGTGGAAATCTTCACCTACCACCATAATATGGCACATATGGAAATAAAGAAACTCAAACATCTTCACTAGAAAATAAATAAAAATAAATTCACTCATAAATAAGATCGAGGTGGTTATTTGTGAGTTTCAGAATATGAGAGTGCAAAATAGGAAGAAGTGGTATTTCACAAGCTAAGAACATCATCCTTTCTACTTGGTATTAGTTCAAATTTCTAAATTTATGCCTCAAACTCTAGAATAAAGTAGAAGAATGAAAAATGGCCAAGTGGAAACTACCACCAAATGGACGATTAAAGCTAAATTTTGATGGTTCCTAGCATGGGAACCTAGGTGCATCTGATGTTGGTTTTGTAATACGCAGTGAACTTGGTCAATTAAGCTAGGTTGGAGCATTAAAACTAGAAAATGGAACCAACAACAATATTGAATTTGAAGCACTAAATGAAGGCCTTAAATTTTGTTTCAAAGAGAAAAACCTCAAACACTTGGACATAGAAGGGTATTCATTAATAGTAGTAAAGGTATTCATAAATAAAAAATACTTACGATTGGATATTAGCAATAAAATTAGAGGAATTGTGAGGTGCTTGGAAGAAATTGGCGACTATACAATTAAACATGTCTTTAGTCTAGGCAAACAAGGCAGCAGATTACTTATCCAATATGGAAATAGATCAAGAAGTAGATTGGAATGGGCTTGCTGAAATAATAAGGATAGATGGTATAAAGGATGCTGTGACAATGACATAAGTGAACAAAATCAATATAGGATACTTGAGAAATGCAAGTCCGCAAGGAGGACAAGGCGATTTCAAGGAAAATCATTGGTGGTGAAAGATGGATAATACTATATAAGCATCAATAAAATATATAAATAAGGAAAAAATAAGAGTGAGATTGCTCAAATGAAATTTCAACAAATTGGGAAATCAATGTGACAAGAAACTACTGTAGGAAAGGAAGGACAAAAGGTGTTCCTACAAGAAGGATGGATTTTCATGAAATATTAATTTGTTTCAGTGAGCATAAAAAAAAAAGAAATGGTAGTTTTCTACAATTTGAACTATGATCATTCAAACCACAATGAGTTGTGAAGCACATATGTTCTATGTAAAAAATAATTCAAAAATCTCTACCAAATGAAGGCCCTCATGGGAAACTAATTAAATTTGTGAATGGTGAATCTATACCTGCACAAACACAAGAGAACAAACATATAAGTAGCTCATTATGCAAGTTAGATCAACATTCCCCATGAAATTAGTTTGAAGCATAAAAAAAATGAAAGGAATAACACAATAACAAAGCTATCAAATCTTATTCTAATGAAAAAACTCTCAATCCCATGGGGGAATTGGTGCCATTTTGATGTGGAAAATGGCCCTTTCCAAATTCCTTGATGTAAAGTGATGATCTTTGGTGATGCTTGTGCTTCCTTGATGAAATTTTCCAATAACCTAGCTAAATTGACTGCAAAATATGAAATGCTATGAAATCAAATGCTAAATGCCTATAGTGATTGTGCTCTTAGTTGATGGATAGATCTTGATCATCATTTTCAATAATTGTGGAGGAGAGATTGTCACTGCTATTTCTAATGGTTGAATCCTGATCATTGTCCCCAATAGTTATTATTTTTTGATCAATAAGATCTTGGATGGGATTTTTAAGTTGAATACAATTTGATGTTGTGTGTCCCTTTATTTTGTGAAAATCACAAAGGTACTTCTCATTATACCCTAGTGGTTTAACTTGGGGCTCTTGATAATTCTCATAAACATGAATTTTAATGAGATTATCTTGTATCAACTGTTGCATGACCGATTCGATTGGTTCCCCAAGTGGTGTGTATTTTTTTTTTTTACCTTGTGAGATCTGTACTTTAAACTGACCTTGTGGCGATTGATTTTGGAGATGTGGCGATTGATCTTTGAGATGTGGAGGTTGGGTTTGTTGTTGATGTTGTTGATCTTGATATCCAACTTATTTACATTGGAGATATTTTTCTTGATGTGGTTGGGGACATAACCCAATGCTTTGATGACATGGGTCAACCAATGGAAGAGTGTATTGATTTTGGGGTGGAGATGTCTCTTGGCACAATGGATCAACTATTTTGGTAAGTGTAGCAATTTGATCTCACAAAATTTGATCTTGACACCCTTGATATAGTTGATTTGATTTTTGTTCAAGAAAATTTGGAATGCATCCTTGTGGTGTTTTTATGGGATCATGGAAAAATTGATTTTGGACAATGTTCTGATTTGGGATGAGATTTAGATTTGGCATTATAGGTTAAATTGAACATTGTTGTGGTTGGGAATATTGTTGCCTTGATTTAGGTAACTTTGATTTTGCATGGTGTTACCTTGACTTGGATCAACACATGGAGTTGTTAACATATTGTTTGGACTTTGAACAAAATTTGCATTATTATCGAACATATCTATCCCAAAGTTTACCAAGTGTGGATTTGAAATGTTCATGTTTGGTAAACTTGTACTTGGTATATTCATATTTGGAATGTATGGATTTTGTGGGATAATGTTTTTTTGTTGAAGACTCATTCATTGATTGTTTGGTTGATAGATTTGTAGGTTTGTAATTTGATTTAAATCTACCATAGGGAAAGGTGTTCCAAAATTTAGATTGGGCATACTCACATTTGTTGTATCATTGAGGTTTGTAAGAGATAATGATGCCATGTATGGATTGCATAAATGTGAGTTTCAATAATCAATCAAAATTGTAAGGCTTTGATAGTTTGGTTGATTTAGACCACTCATGATGTATGAATAAAGTTTATATTCCATGTTTTTCTTGTGTTTTGGTCTAATTTGGATTGTAAAATAAGGATCAATTTTCAAGAATGTGGGAGGTGAACCTCTAACTCCTTAGATTGATCTAAACTTTAGGCACAAAAAAAACCTAGGATGATAAGGATCAAAGGGTGATGATGAGGTAAATGAAATATGGATGATGTGAATGATTGAACCCTTAAGAAATATTTAAGGGGATACCAGACTTTAGGACTTTTGGATTTTGGATTTTTTAATTTGATTTGGTTTGATTTGATTTTGGATTTTGGATTTGGATTTGGATAATGAACAAATAGACCCCAAGATGTTGTATGTTATCTATGGGATAAAATTTCTCATAAGATGATAATTTGACTAAGTGTATGGAGAAGGATGCATCTACACACACCTAGCCAAACAAGATGATTTTGATGTTGATTTGAAGGATTTTACCCAAAGTCTAGTATGAATGATTTTTCCAATGGTTCAAAAGTTGTTTGTGAGATGGAGATGATAAATGTTTGGATGGATGAAGTGTTTGATTTTGATCCTAAATGAACCTAAGAAGGACTTGTTAACTAGACCAAGATATTGAAGAACATGCTTTTCTCAAGAGTATTTCAAAACAAAAGACCAATGTTTGCATGGAAAACCATATGACCAAAAGATACCAAGCACATGTGTGGGGTTCAATTGTTCTTAACTTTTCTTAATGAGTTATCTTTACCATAAACACTATCTTGATTAGATCTTCAAACTAAATGTCTAATTTCCTAACTTATTCTCATCCTATAAAGTCCATTATGTGGTAATCAAGGAAATCAAGGCAATAGTTTCCTAATGTCGACTTTAGTGAGAACAAATTATGATATAAATCCAAATACTTAGAAGCTTCTAAGGATGAAATCCTTAAGGCAAGCAAGAGAACTTGGATTTGTAAAAGGTATTTGTTCCTCCTAAAGGGTTTGAAATTTTGAAGTTTTGGTGGATGTTTGTTTTCAAGTGTTTTAGATCCAAGCAAAGTATTTTGATTTCAAAGTGATGCACAATACTAGGATAAAATGAGACAATATTTTTTGAGTTCCCACTTGGATAAATCTAGCTACACTTACCCTAAGTGGATGATCAGATTCTTGACCACACTAGCTCACCTCCACGACACACACTTCTCGGGTCATCCAAGCATTAGTACCTATGAAACTCCCATGGCATACTTCTCATCTCTACCAAGAGCCGTAAAAAATGTGGGATGGCTTCAGAACGATCGTTCTTGCACCAACAAATTGATTTAAGGATTTGGACCTTCTAAGCAAAAGGTTTTAATATAGGCATTCCGTTCGTAGGGGATCATCCATATGGAAAGCGACCATTGCTACCCTTCTTGTTAGAACAATCCTTGTGGTACTTGAAATTTCCTCAAGTACCTACACTTATATACCGGTTGGAAGTCGCTTGGCTTTAGCGTGTTCCCGGTTGGGTCATTCCCTGGGGTGATTAATTTTTCCCACTAGGCAGGTCCTCTAAGGATAAACAAAAGTGATCAAGTACATTCGTAGTTTGATCGATCTTTGTTGAGAAACAAAGAGAGAAAACATGCGATATACTCCACTCACACTCGCAAGATTTTGTTCAATTTTAAGAGCCCAAATTGAAATATGGAGGCAATATTTTAGACAACTTAATGTCACCAAAAGGAATTTTGATTCTCAAGATCACCGTGAAGCGAGAGAGAAGTGCATACGCCCTTTTAAATGAGATTATTTTGTGTAAAATATTACGAAACATAAAGGACACATGTTCATTTTAACCTTCAAAGCAAGAATGGGTTCTTTTTAAGCACCAATATTGAAATGTCAAGTTTTCTTGTTCAATTGTTAGGCCCAAAAAAAAATGTAGTAAGTTGCCTAAGGTTCTTTTTAATCCCTTTGATTTTTCCTTTTAAGTCCAAATGAAAATTATTGAGTCCTAAAACTTGAAGATAACAAAGCCTTAACAATGAGATTATAATTGCTCCCAAAGTGTTTAAAAACACTTGTTACAATCACGTGATAATGATTTTTCTTTCATTTCCATGCTCCATGATCCTTTAAAACCTGAAATACAAGCTCCAAATGTTAGATAAAATTAAGAAATAAGAAGATATGAGGGTTAGATAAATGATTAAGCATAAAAACCCTAAAATTTAGACCAAGTTTCATTGTGATTTGGCATTAGGTGAAAATTTGAAAATTTTAACTCTATCAAAGTTGATAAACACCTACATCATTGGATAGCTTATGAAATTATACCCCATTTAAAAAAAAAATCTTTGAAAAAGACCAAAATATGACCAAGATACAACCATTTTAAGTTTAAGTGAAAAAGCAAAGACGACGCCCTTTGTAGTGGCACTGTTTGCAAATGCGGCACTATTTGAGAATTTGAGCAGTGCTCTAGTGAAACTAGCGATGCTATTTGAAAAAACAGAGACCGTAAATGCGTTGCGATTTCCTCTAACGATGCTATTTGACCTGGGAAGATAAAAAATAGCGAAATTTGACCAAAAACCATGTTAATTTCTTCAAATATGCTCTCCTTCTAGTGCCAAAATGCCAATGGTTAACCTATACTTGCACAAACACAAGAGAACAAACATATAATTAGCTCATTTTGCAAGTTAGATCAACATTCCCCATGAAATTACTTTGAAGCATAAAAACAAGAAATGAAATGAAGAACATAATAACAAAGCTATCAAATCTTCTTCTAATGAACAAACTCTCAATCCCATGGGGAAATTGGTGTCATTTTGATGTGGAAAAATAGCCCTTTCCCAATTCCTTGCAAGCTTGATGATCAATGATGAATATTTGATGCTCCTTGGTATAATTTGTCCATAACCTAGCTATGAAAAATGTGAAAATGGATGCAAATGGATGGTAATTTCTCAAAACTTGAAGATAATGATGTTGCATGAAGTTGTGGATCAAATGCCTAAGATTGTGGATGCAAATGAGCATGGTAATCTTACATGGATTGTGGATGATCAAATGCAATAGAGGAGGCCTCTATTTATAACAAAGAAGGATGGAGGATTGAAGAATAGGATGAATGTGGGATAAAAGACCAACCAATAGGAAAATACCACTTGTCCACATGTGAGTGGAGGAGGAATGAACACATTTGATGAATGTGCACATGAATATAGTTAGGTGGAATATGAAATTATTGAAATGACAAGTTGGAGGGAGAAAGGATGGAGTAAATTCCACTTGGCTCAAGGCAAAAAGACATGTAAGAGGTTTAAATGCCTTGTTGGATGTACTCATCCCTTTTGGAAGGATTTTTGAATTTGAGGAATATTCCCTCATTGATGCCATGTTGAGAGAAAATAGAAGAATTTACTAAATCAAATAAAATGATTTATTGTGCAAGTTGTAAAATCTAGAGGATTTGATGGATTAGGATTAGGATTAATCAAGATTTGATTATTTAAATGGAAATTAGCCGATTTGACAATTTGACTTAGATTTTTGGATTAATTTAAATCTAAGTTGAGAGGAAAATGAATTTAGACTTAGTTAAATAAAGTTTAATTTATTTAATTAAAGAGAATGGTGTTAGTTTTAAATTAAATAAAGATAGATTTATTTAATTTAAATGAGACGACTTTGGAGATTAATTAAATAAAATGAATTATTTAATTAAAAGAGGGACTATAGGATTAACTAAACAAAATTATTTATTTAATTAATAGAAGAGGATGACTTAATTAGATAAATTTGATTTATTTAATTAAGAGATGAAATATGAT
Organism: Sequoiadendron giganteum; assembly: GCA_007115665.2. Classification (NCBI taxonomy): domain Eukaryota; kingdom Viridiplantae; phylum Streptophyta; class Pinopsida; order Cupressales; family Cupressaceae; genus Sequoiadendron; species Sequoiadendron giganteum. Next base: position 67,253,933 of record CM021103.1, read on the forward strand.
GAATTTAATTAAATAAAGATTATTTAATTAAATGGCTAGCCGAGGAGATGATTTAGGATGAACTGGTGTGAGTAAGATCAAGATCAAGTGTATAAGATCAATGAGGCTATTTTCTGTGTCTACAAAATCTATAAATATTGGTCAATAATCTTGCCAAAATATTGCTTAGGGATAATAGATAAATTTAGGTTGTCGCCTATTAAGTAAAGGGTGCTATGAAGATTATAAAATGAAAATTATTATTTAAATAACTTCAAAGGCGAGATGGACGACATGCTAAGCATTGTGACTGCAAGCAAGATGATGTGAAGAAGTAGCTAAAGGAAATGTTTAAGTTAAGCTTTGAGGAGGAGAAGGCTATCACTATGGTCATAGGTGAAAACCATATGTAGAGGGCTCATATCCATAATGCTGAATTATTGGAAAGGTTTTTGTACAATGTTGTAAGAACCTTGGGCAACTTCGAGTGGGCTTGGAAAGTGGTGAGGACATTTTTGAAAGAAAAATATCAAGAAGAATCTATAAGTGCACTATCTAATTTCACTAGAGATCCAAAAATAGGTCTTGTGGGGAATGATATATGCATAGAAACAACAAGAAAGAATGAGGAGATGAAACAAGCAATAACACTCATGAGAGAAGGGCTCACCAAAAATATTATGGCTACATATGATTGTTATCTATCACACTGTGATACTTTATTTTTTGTTGCCCAATTGAAGAGGATCCAAGTTGTAATTGAGCAATTGAGAACCCTATTCTTTTTTCTTGCCTAATATAAGGCCACAAATTGTAACTCTCTTTTTATAGTTTAATAGAATGGGAGTTTTCTCATGACAACAATTTTCTTAAAAAAAATCTTATGGATTCATCTAAAGTTTGAATTTATATTATATATAATATTTGTGGCAAATTTATCCCTATTTAGTGAAAAAGTTGTGATGAGTTTTATTTTTATTTTTCAATATTGTTAGTTTTCTCTATCAAATTATAAATGTGATAAAAAATAGAATATTCTAGTTGGCGAATTATCTATATATATAAAAATTGAGTTGGTGATTTATCTAGTTAAAAAATATTTATATCATGGCTAGTAAAATTGATTAAATTTCTATCATTTGGTGGAAATTGATCAACAACTTAAGTTGTACTCCATGAAATTTTTTTTGACACACTTATATTAGGAAATATAATTTATGGAATAAACATAACCATTATTATAATATGGATATGCTATGTCATCCATGCAAGAAAAAAGGGTAACAAGCTAATATCATTTTATATATGATATGGTGATATAAAATATTTAATTCTCACACCTAAGACATTAGATAATATTATTTTTTTGAAAAGAAAACAAAAGAATGAATCATGAAATTAAGATATGACATTGGTATGTTGCATTACATGCTAGTATGGACACAAAGTGTCATGCCAATCATAACTACACACAAGACATAATAAGGAAGTTGTGGTGATGTTTCATGTCACACACACCATAGGTTGTTGAAAACCCATTAAATACATCATTTTTCCAATCAAGGTGGAAAAAGTGCAAGAATTACTAATTATGTGATAAGTCACCATGTTGAAACTATGAGAGAGTGGAACTACAACATGATGATGATCAGTCCTAAATTATGATCAAACACAACAAAAAGGGTAGGACAAGGAAATAAACTACCTCAAATCCACTCCCAAAATAAACTTGAATACACACACAACACTAAGGGAAACCTATACAAGAGGTGGGAAAACTTGGAGATATCACATATTGACTAGGTGGAATGACCATTGGTTTCTTGCATGCATGGCACACATACCAATATAAATATTGGGATTATCCCCATGAAGAACACCCAAAAATAAGGGACAAACCTTCATGAGAGGTTGATCCACGAGGAGGTACAAGCCCTTCATCAACTAGAATGATAATAGGTTATTTTTGTGCAAAGGCATGCTTCCCAATGTAAAACATGTCATAACTTTCAAATTATAATACTTTTCTATGAAGTGAAAACATGCGAAGACTCACATGACCAAGGGAAACAACTTTTATAAATAATTTTTTCATAGAAAATACCTAAAAATTCTCACTATATGATAAAGTAGAGGACTATAATGTGCAAGAGGACTAGAACACATAAAAGGCAGACTAGCACCAAGGAATGACACTAGTACATCACTACTTAGGTGTCCTTTGTTAGCACTAGAGTCCAATTCTAGCATTAGTGTCATATTTTTGCCATATAAGCCTAACCACATACTAAATAGATAACCATTTCTAGGTCTTGTACTCAAGAACGTCTCAGGTTCACAAAGACAAGATTTAACTAAAAAAACTATAGAACAAATATTTATAATTGGGAGACTGAGATGAAAAATCACACTTGGCTCAAAGACAAATCACGTGGCAGAAGCTTCCACAACTTACCATGCATAAGCTTCTACAACTTACCATCTAGAAGCTTCCACATCTTACCATGGACTCAAATTGGCTCAATCAAAATTGTTAAAAAAAGAGTTTGGCTCAAAGGAGACTCTCTTAATATCATAAACTGTCTCAAAGAATTGCAACCTTCTTGTTGGTCTATTGAGCATTGAATAAGGGATTCCATATCTATTCTTAAGTCATTTGATTCTTACTTTGTATCCCATATTTACCATGAGGGAAATAAGGTTTCTAACCTCTTTTCTAATTTAGGGGTGATAGGGGTGCCTAGGGAATAGTGGTCTTTTGATGTGCTTCTATTCGATGTTCAAAAAATCATTTCTCATGAATGTCAATAGCCTTGTTATTATGATCACTTTTATGATTATGGGGTGGAGTCTCTCCCATAATGTTATTCTCATAATTCTCAAGGACTACGGTAAGCTTCACCTCATGTAAAAATTATAGACTATGATTAATTCTTTTCTTGTCAAGTGGCAGCTTACATGATTTTTGGGTGTTTTCTAGACCATTTTCTTCTATTTTTGGTGGGGTTTTATGGTTATCTTGTTCCTAGTGCTTCATTTGTGTTGGTGCATTTCACAGTACTTTGTTCTTGGCTTTCTAGTGAATATGGGGGGGGAGGGGGGAGGAGTCAGGTTGTTTTTGTATATTGTGATGATACTAAAAGCAACAAGAGGTTGTGGATAATTCTTATGCAATGTGGTGTCACCTAGTATATCAAACGCCTCCATGGGTTTGATCCTCAGATTTCCAAGGCATTCGTGGCAGGGTGGAAGAACAAGGTTTTGGCTATGAATTGTGTTGAGATTGATATTTCTGAAGAATTCATTGGTATGATTTCTGGTTTTTCCATTGAGGGTAGAAATTTTTATAGGGACAAGAAATATTTTGATGCTTCTTTTGATGTCTTCTTTAAATAAAACGAGAGGGTTTGTTTGGTGAGAAGATATGACGATGGTTATGCCAAAAATTCTATCAAATCTATCTAGGTTGAGACAAATGAAGCAATCATGAGGTATTTTACTCTTGATGGGAAATTTACCTCTCTGATTGGGTATCATTTTATGCTTCTTAACCATTTTAGTCATATAAGAAAAAGATCTCTTTTCTTTTTTATTTACTAGCTTCCTTGGAAAATGGTATTAAAGAGGTTAGAAAAAACCTTGGGCCCCTATTCTTCATGAAGATTTGATTACACTTATCATGGAATATACAAAGTGTTTTTGTGTTCCTTCTAAACCTAGGAGGATCTCAAAGACCAACTATGGTAAGGATGTGGAGTTTGGGTATGATATTGGCTTAGGTGATGAGGATGCTCAAGTGGGTGATGAGGATAATGTTGAGCCCTCCATGGAGGTGTTTTTGGACCCCTCGACAAAGATTTGGAAAGCTAAGAAGACCCAAAAGATTAATCCTCAACCTTCTTGGTCAGAGGATTCCCATACTAGTAGTTAAGATGGAGTATACCCCTCCCCCTATTAACAAGAAGAGAAAGGCAGTTAAGGGGACCTACACAGGTGGTGAGGAGGTGCCAAGGACTCTTAGGAAAATAATTTTTTTTCTGAAAGAGAGTTGTAAGGTCCGTGTGGATGTGGAGTTGTATGATACTGAGGCTTGTGAGTATGGTGAGGAAATCCCATTGTCTTCTATGAAGAGATTGAATCTGCTATTGCCTGGGTCTATTGGGTATTTAAAGAGCTCTGTGAAAGAGTGTGGTAAGGCTTTGAGGTGAAGCAAAAGCTTGTTAAATTGGTTCATGAGGGAAGTAATTTTTTTTGTTGAGAAGAGAAAGAGCTTGTTGAAAGTCAGTGGTAAGGACAAGGTCTCTCTTTCCAAGAAAAATAAGGTGGCTCCCAAAATTTGTGGTGATGGGAAGCTTGACGATGTGAACTAGTCAGTTGAGGGTGTTATGGAAGGGTTCATACTTATTAAGTTGATAGATATGTAGGGAAAGGAGCCATAGATTCTTAGAGGCAAAGAATCCATGGAGGAACAAGTTGATAATTAGGAAATCCACGTGCTTGATTTTTTGAAGATTTGAACATTTTCAGTTGCAATAGAGAGGAAGTTATCAATGTTTTGGGCTTAGAAAGGGTTGGCGCTGTTAACTATTTTAAACTTTTTAAAAGGTTTTTTACTGAACTCAACCAATCGAGCATAAAAAATTGTGCCCTACAGAACATTAATGAGACAAGTTCACTCTAGTGAGATGTGGGCTACTAATCAAAAGAATAAGATGATGAAAATTCTTAATATGGTTACCAATGATGTCATTAATCTTAAAAAAGAGCATGAAAATTGGATCTTTGTCTTGGAGGAAAGAACTATTAAAGTGTATGAAAATATTGATCAACTGGTTAAGAACAATAGTGTTTTAGGCCTTACCTTTCTTAGTGATAAGATGGATAAAGGGAATGCTAAGGAGGGGAGTAAAAGGGTTAAGGATGTGGGTGCTAGTGGTGAAGGTGTCAACAAGGGTAAAAAGGTGACCGTTGCTGTTTCTAGACCTAGTATTACGAGTCATAGTCATGTGAATAATCCTGTCGGGGCTTCAAAAAATGCTATGGCTGACATTGCTAAAATTCATGAGAAAATCATTCCTAAGGAGTTAGAGGCAACAAGGATTCTAAAGAACCTGAAATAGGCTATTTTTTGTTGTCATATGGTTTTTTTCTTTTTTGCTACTTTTTGGCTGCTTGTAGTTTCTTGTTTTATGTTTAATCAACTCTCTGCCTTTGTAATGGGTTTCAGGTCCCTATAAAACCTACTTTACCAGTAATAACAAACATCACACTTGATCTTTGAGATGCAAGAAAATGGAAGAGACACTTCCAAAGGAATATTACAATAATATCTTTCATATTGCATATGAATATATGCAACTCTATTTTGGATAGCTAAGTACATGTTATATCATTCTAATTTCATATCTTGGGCTTAAGACCCACTCTTCTTGGTTTTTTACTTTTCCATTCAAAGTGTTGTAAATCTGTTGCCCATTAGATAGGCATCCATTTGAAACCATTTGACTAATCTCACATTAAATCAAAGCGTAAATCATTAATTTATTAATATTTCCTTTTGTGCATTCATAACCTTATAATATAACCAAATTTTATCATTAAGAGAGCTATATAATGAATCAAATTCATTAAGGTTATGATTTCACAACATTATCAACTATATAGGTGTTATATGCACTTCTAGTGAGAATATTTGGGGTTAAGAATGCAAGGGTTTGGTTGCAACTATTTTTTGATTATACATTTTGTGAGGGTTTAATACCTATTAATATATACACCTAGGAACACCCTCTTGAGTCTAAGCTAAGATCAAAGTGTAGGAGAGAAAACCTACTCTCATAGAGTTAAATTGTAATCCTCCATAGTTTGTAGATGAATTAAATTCACTCAATTGTTGACAACCATGGCCTTGTGAGTGGAGTTTTGTTCTATGATGTGGAGTAGTGATTTTGAGACCTAATACAATAGTGTCATTTTTGAGGACAAACTTGTTAGCATAAGTTGGCGGGCTGCCAAATCAAGAAGATGGCTAATAAAAAAATCTTTACATTCATAGAAGCATCAATACATAGATGGATGCACTTAACCTAATCGAAAGTATAGACTAAGACCATAGAAATTGTCTTAAACAATGATAGATAACAATAAGTATGTTTTGTAAAATAGACAAAACATACAAAATAAATGAGAATGGTTATTTCTAACAAAAAAAACTAAAAAATAAATAATAAAATGATAGAAGCTAAAAAATGTTGTACAATAATAAATAAATGAAAGCACTAATTTCTACAACAAAAGCATTGAACTGCACAAGTATGAATTTATAGATTAGAAGCACTAAATTGCACCAGTGTGGATTCATAGAGAAGAAGCATCAAAGGAAGTTGAACAACAAGACTTGAAAGAAAAGGTTAATCTTCCTACAAAATAGAAAGATAAAAATAATAAAATAGAAAAAAATAGATTAAAAAAAAAATATAATACAATAGAAGGCCAAAAAATTGGAGGAATAGTTAGAAAATAAACTAAAACAATCAAATAGCGAAAGAACCAAAACTAGGTGTAAGTGTCAAACTATAGCGAAAAAAATTGAAACCAAAGTGTGGGTGTTGAAAGTGCAAGTGCTAGGTACAGTGTGTAAGTGTTGATCCTATTGAAAGAATGAAGAAGGAACCTTTCGATGTCTTGTCATTGATGCTAACATTGTTTGTTGGTAGTTTTGCCTATTTTGGTAAACCTTTTTGGTAACACTTTGATCTGATAATTTGGTTAAAATTTGCTCATGTTATAAGATCGTCTTATGTGATTACATTATGTTGTTCAGGACTACTAAATACATCTATGTTCAAGATTTCAGTACTTTTGGTCAATCAGGCTAAAAGTTACAAATGATAGAAGTTTGACAAATTGTATTCTGGGTTATATAGTATAAGATGACATGAGTTATCTGATCCACATTCCTTTAGTGTTTGGATTTAGACTAGACAATTTTGGGAGATAATTTATAGGTGTCTGTACTACATACATTTTAGATGGTGCGTTCTTATACAATTATATGGATGACCAATGTTGGATATATTGGCTTATTTTGTGATTAAGTCTTAATCCTTGGCTGACCTTATACTTGAAATTACACTATGAAGATTAATATGTATTGCGGATGTTAAGAGGATCTATTTTAGATCTGTGGTGACCTAAATTCAAGTTTTGCACATTTTTTTTGAGCGTGAAGAAGTTTTGTTTTCAAGTATGAAGCTGACAAAGTGTTTTTGAATTGTAATAGGGATGCATCTAATTAGGCCGACCTAATTAATGCATGCGGATGTAATAGGGTATATATGGAATAGTCTTGAGTTGCATAAGGTGATAAGGTGATGTAGGGACTTTTGAAGGTCATAAATTTTTACTCAAATGTCCATTTGGGCTGAAATTTTACAAGTGGATGTATTATGAGGTGGCATGCGGATTCCCAACTAACCTTGAGTTGGTTGGCCCCCATATTGGCACTTTTTTGGGGCTTGAAACTTTCATCTTGGCCCTCAAAATGGCAATTTAGTGTTTTTTTCCAGTTTTTAAAAAGTTGTTTTTGTTAATAACTCAAAACTCATGTTTCAAATTTAGGATGTTAGTTAGCAATTAGTCCTACCTTAGTTTTAGGAAGATTTTGGAAAAAAATGGACTCTCAAAAATTTGCATGCGAAATTTCCTAAAATGGCAAAATATGACAATTGTCGAAATCTACCAAAAATGTAATTTTTGGATATAAGAGAGTTTTCTCTCATTGTACCAACAGAGTTGGTGAATAGAAGATTTTCATTTTCCAGTTATTCTGAATCTTTGGCTCTCACACATGATTAATGACACAATTCTATTAAGTGTATGTTGTTAGCTACATCATCTGGTATCAAAGCAGGAAGATGTTTGGGAGAGGAAGACGAAGAGGTGGTCTTGCCCAAATGCATAGAGAAATACAAAACCTATAAAGGCAAGTAGAAAAACTTACAACATAGATGGAAAACCAAAGATTGGGTAGAGGAGGAAACGGATTTGATGAAGAGATAGGTCGAGGAGGTGCAAATCAAGATATAGAACATGAAGAAGAAGAATTAGAAGGCATGAGTTTTGAAGAGAGGATGCTTAGGGCCTTAGAAGGAAAAAATGAAGGGATCAAGGTTGATGTTTCAAATTATGCAGGTAGTCTTAAACTAGAGGAGTTGATAGACTGGTTGAATGAAATGAGATTTTTTTTGAATGGAAATCCATGACAGAGGAAAAGAAGGTGAAATTCACATGCACAAAATTAAAGGGTCATGCAATGATTAGGCGAGATCATCTTCAAAAGGAACATACAAGGAAAGGAAAGGATAAGATCAATACATGGAATAAAATGGAGAAGAAGTTGAAAGAATTCTTTTTTCCCATAGAATATTCGCAAACCCTTTTTTCGTAGGTTTCAAAATTTATGGAAAAACCTCTCTTTTGTGCAAGATTATACAAATGAGTTTTATATGCTATCTATACATGTAGAGCATCATGAAACTAATGAACATATAGCTGATAGATATGTGAATGGCCTGAAATTCTGTATTCAAGATGAATTGAGCATGCATTGAGTCAACAATATGGAAGAGGCTTACCAATAGGCTCTAAAGGTTGAAGAAAAACAAAATAGACAATATCATCAGAGCAATAGAGGATGAAGAAGGGGTACATCAACCCCATTTCAAGGAGGTTCAAATTATGGTAGGGGAGAGTTATCCCATGGATTGAAAAAATAAGTAGACACTCGACAAGATCCTCCAAATCAAGAATGAGGAAGGGGATTTCAAAGAGGTAAAGGTTATGGCAGTGGTGGAGGATGGGAAAACCAGAGAAGGCCTTTCACTTGTTTCAGATGTGGAGAAGAAGGTCATAGAGAATTTGAATGCTCAAATTATAACATGCAAGAAATAAATCAAGGAGGACAACCTAGGGTGAACCTGATTCAAACTCAATATGAAGTGGAAGGGATGGAACTAGAGGTTCCACCAGATGTGGGAGAAAGTCTAATGATGATAAGAGCAATGGTGATTCCAGAGAAGGAGAAAACACAAGCCAAAAGCTCTGATGGTTCATGGCCTCAAACCAATATCTTTAGAACTAGATGCACTTTTGGTGGCAAGGTATGTCAAGTTATTATTGATGGAGGTAGTTGTGAAAATATGGTTTCTAAAGAAATGGTAGAAAAATTGAATTTACATTGTGAAAAACATCCTCATCCATATTGCATTGCATGGTTTAAAAAGGGAAATGAAGTCATTGTTGATAAAATATTCCTAATTAAGTTTAGCATAGGGAATATCTACCGAGATGAGATATGGTGTGATGTTGTCCCAATGGATGCATGTCATGTGTTATTGAGAAGACCATGGTAGTATGATCGAAAAGTTATGCATGATGGAGATAAAAAAACATACACCTTTTGGAAACATGGATCTAAGGTGATTTTGTTACCTCTCAAGGATGAAGGAAAAGGTGAGACCATGTTTTCTGACAGAGATCTTGTTAAATAAATGAAGGTGACAAGGTGTTGTTATGCATTAGTAGTGAAAAAGGTGAAGAGGAAGACATTTCAGTACCCCTAGAAGTAGTAGATCTATTGGAAGAATTTGTTGATGTTTTGCCTGATGAATTAATTGATGGTGTACCACCAAAGAGAGATATTGAGCATCATATGTATTTGATTCCAGGAGCAACTCTACCCAACCAAGCAGCTTATAGGATGATCCAACACAACATGCAGATTTGAAAATGAAAGTAGCATAACTCATAAGTAAAGGTGTGGTGAGAGAGAGCATGATCCCATATGTTGTACCTACATTGTTAACCCCCCAAAAATATGGAACATGGAGGATGTGCAATGATACTAGAGTAATTAATAAGATTACCATCAAGTATTGGTTTCTTATACCTCGTATGGAGGACATGATGTATGTCCTTGTAGGGGTCAAATATTTGAGCAAGATCGACCTACGAAGTGGATACCACCAAATCCAGATCTCAGAAGGGGATGAGTGGAATACAACCTTTAAGACTAGAGATGGATTATACAAGTGGATGGTTATGCCCTTTGGGTTATCAAATGCACCTAGCACATTTATGAGACTGATGAACATATACTACAACCTTACATTGGTAAGTTTGTGGTAGTTTATTTTGATGATATTTTGGCATTTAGTAACAACAAAAAAGAGTACCTACAACACTTGAGGATCATCTTTGGTGTGTAAAAGAAGGAGCAACTCTATACAGATTTGAAGAAGTGTAGGTTCATGCAAGACAATTTGGTCTTTTTAGGCTTTGTCATTTCTAAAGATGGCGTCAAAATGGATTAAGAAACGGTTAGGGAAATTCTAGAATGGCCTAGTCCAAGAAACATAATAGAGGTAAGAAGTTTTCATGGGTTGGCCACTTTCTATTGAAAGTTCACTCAAAATTTTAGTAGTATTGTAGCTCCTATAATAGATTGCACCAAAGGAAGGGAGTTTGTATGGACCAAGGATGCCGAGGAGAGTTTTAATTACTTGAAGAAAAAGGTAACAAAAGCACCTATACTTGCATTGCCAAATTTTGATAGGGTATTTGAAGTAGAATGTGATGCCTCTCATGTGGGAATAGGTGTTGTACTTAGCCAAACAAGAAAACCTATAGCTTTCTTTAGTGAAAATCTGAATGAAGTAAGAAATAATTATTCTACTTATGATTTGTAATTTTATCTAATTGTTCAAGCATTGAGACATTGGAGACATTATCTAGTTCCCTAGAAGTTTGTATTGTTTACAGATCATATTGCATTGAGATACTTGAACACACAAAAAAAATTGAATAGTAGGCATGCCAAGTGGGTCTCTTTCTTGTAGGGTTACAACTTTGTGTTGAAGCATAAGTCTGGAAATCAAGACGAGGTTGCAGATGCATTAAGTAGGCGTGTTGCACTTTTGACCACAATGGAAACTGAGGTGATTGGTTTTGATGCCATCAAAAATTTGTATGAGTCTAATGATGATTTTTGGGAGATTGTGGAACAATTGAAGGCACCAATATTTGGTAACTTGGATCACTTTAGGGGTGAATATTTTATGCAAGATGGGTATCTATTTAAAGGAAAACAACTATGCATACTAGCTGGCTCTATGAGGGAAAACATTATAAGAGAATTTCATAGTAGTGGGTTGGCTGGAAATTTTGGAAAGGACAAGACAATAGCCTTGATAGAAGATAAATATTACTAGGCAAAGATGAAAAGGGATATAACTAGGTATGTAACAAGGTGTAGGATTTTCCAAGTGGCAAGGGACATTCACAAAATATAGGGTTGTATATGCCATTACCGGTACACACTGCACCATGGACAAATTTGAGCATGGACTTTGTGTTGGGACTTCCACACACCCAACAAGGTATTGGATTCATTTTTTTAGTTGTTAATAGGTTCTCTAAGATGGTTCATTTTATTTCCTATAAGAAAACTAATGATGTAACGAGGGTAGTAGAGTTATTTTTTTTAGAAGTTGTTCAACTACATGGTGTTCCAAAGACTATTACCTCTGATAGGGATACCAAATTCCTTAGTCATTTTTGAAGGAATTTATGGAAGAAGATAGGGACCAAGTTACAATTTAGTAGTGCCTATCATCCTAAAACGGATGGGCAAACAAAGGTAGTCAATCGGAGTCTAGGAAATTTGTTGAAGTGTATTGTTGGAGAAAAACCAAAACAATGAGACATGGCATTACCCCAAGCCAAATTTTCATATAATAGTTCTGTTAATAGATCAACAGGAAATTCACCTTTCCAAATTATGTATGGAAAGAATCCTAAGGGTGTTCTAGATTTGGTACAACTACCGATGAAAGATAGAGTCAGTGATGATGGGTAAGCATTTGTGGAACACCTTCAACAGTTGTAGAAAGATGTGAGACAAAAGTTACAGGATAGTAATGAGAGGTACAAGAATGCAGTGGATGCTAGTAGGTGAAATCATACATTCAATGAAGGTGTCTTAGTGATGGTATATTTGAGAAAATAGAGGTTTCCTACTGGAATATATCACAAGTTAAAGTACAAGAAAATTGGTCCTTGCAAAATTACAAAGAAGATCAATGATAATGCATATGAGGCCAGTTTACTAGATGATCTAGATATTTCTCTTATGTTTAATATTTCTGATTTATATGCATTCAATGGTGAAGGTGATACTGAAGATAGTGAACGAGAAGTGGCATGGCACCACCACATTCCCCTTAAGAAGAAGGAATAGATTGCACAGATTCTTGATAAGAAAACTATTTACACTCGGTAAGGGAATTACAATAGGTATTTAGTACAGTGGGAAGGATTTCCACCAAAAAATAGCACATGGATTACAAAGTGGGAAGTGAAGAGGTTGGATCCAGACAAGTGGCAACAGTTTGAAGACACTCACTTGCGAGAGCTGTTTTCTTTTCAACCAGAGGAGAATGATGTAGGGACTTAAAGAGGTCATAAATTTTGACTCAGATGTCTGTTTGGGCTGAAATTTTAGAGGTGGATATGTTATGAGTTGGTTGGCCTCCATTTAGGCATTTTTTCGGGGCTTGGAACTTTCATCTTGGCCCTCAAAATGGCCATTTAGTGTTTTTTTCTGGTTTTTAAAAAGTTGTTTTTGTTAATAACTCGAAACTCATGTTTCAAATTTTGGATGTTAGTTGGCAATTTGTCCTACCTTAGTTTTAGGAAGTTTTTGTAAAAAAACTGGACTCAAAGATATGCATGCGAAATTACCTAAAATGGAAAAATATGACAATTGTCGAAATCTACCAAAAAAGGTAATTTTTGGTTTTTTTTGGTTTTATTTTTCAGTTTTTTGGATATAAGAGAGTTTTCTCTCATTGTAGCAGCAGAGTTGGTGAATAGAATATTTTCATTTTCTAGTTATTTCAAATCTTTGGCTCTCACACATGATTAATGGCACAATTCTAATGAGTGTATGTTGTTGGCTACATCATCTGGTGTTAGAGCGAGAAGATGGCTGGGAGAGGAAGAGGAAGAGGTGATCTTGCCCAAATGAAAAATCTACAAAAGGAAAGTAGAAGAACTTACAACACAGATGCAAAACCAAAGACTAGGTAGAGGAGGAGATGAATCTGATGAAGAGATAGGTCAAGGAGGTGCAAATCAAGATACAAAACATGAAGAAGAAGAATTAGAAGGCATGAGTTTTGAAGAGAGGATGCTCAGGGCCTTAGAAGGAAAAAATGAAGTGATCAAGGTTGATGTTTCAAATTATGTAGATAGTCTTAAATAAGAGGAGTTGATAGATTGGTTGAATGACATGAGAAATTTTTCTGAATGGAAATCCATGACAGAGGAAAAGAAGGTGAAATTTGCATGTACCAAATTAAAGGGTCATGGAATGATTTGGTGGGATCATCTTCAAAAGGAACGAACAAGGAAAGGTAAGGATAAGATCTCGACATGGAATAAAATGGGGAAGTTGAGAAATTTTTTTGCCCATAGATTATGCACAAACCTTTTTTCGTAGGTTTCAAAATTTAAAGTAGAACCTCTCTTCTATGCAAGATTATACAAATGAGTTTTATACGCTGTCTATACATGTAGAGCATCAAGAAATTGATGAACATATGGCTGTTAGATATGTGAATGGCCTAAAATTCTCTATTGAAGATGAATTGAGCATGCATCGAGTCAACAAATGGAAGAGGGTTACCAATTGGCTCTAAAGGCTGAAGAAAAACAAAACAAACAATATCATCAGAGGAATAGAGGAGGAAGAAGGGGTACATCAACCCCATTTCGAGGAGGTTCGAATTATGGTCCGGGAGATTCATCCCATAGATTGGAAAAACAAGTAGGTACTCGACAAGATCCTTTGAATCAAGAATGAGGAAGGGAATTTCAAATAAGTAGAGGTTATGGTAGTGGTAGAGGATGCAAAAACTAGAGAAGGCCTTTCACTTGTTTCAGATGTGGAGAAGAAGGTCATCGAGCATTTGAATGCTCAAATTATAACATGCAAGAAAGAAATCAAGGAGGACAATCTAGGGTGAACCTAATTCAAACTCAACATGAAGTGGAAGGGATGGAACTAGAGGTTCCACCAGATGTGGGAGAAATTCTCATAATGAGAAGAGCAATGGTGATTCCAAAGAAGGAGAAAACATAAGCCAAAAGCTCTGATGGTTCAGGGCTTCAAACCAATATCTTTAGAACCAGATGCACTTTGGGTGGCAAGGTATGTCAAGTTATTGTTGATGGAGGTAGTTATGAAAATATGGTTTCTAAAGAAATGGTAGAAAAATTGAATTTACACTGTGACAAACATCCTCATCCATACCGCATTGCATGGTTTAAAGGGAAATGAAGTCATTGTTGATAAAAGATGCCTAATTAAGTTTAGCATAGGGAAGATCTATCAGGATGAGATATGGTGTGATGTTGTCCCAATGGATGCCTATCATGTGTTATTGGGCAGGCCATGACAATATGATAGAAAAGTAACGCGTGATGGAGAGAAAAAAACATACACCTTTTGGAAAGATGGATCTAAGGTGATTTTGCTGCCTCTCAAGGATGAAGGAAAAGGTGAGACCATGCTGTTCGAAAGAGATCTTGTTAAATAAATCAAGGTGACAGGGTGTTTTTATGCATTAGTAGTGAAAAAAGGCGAAGAGGAAGACATTCTAGTACCCCTAGAAGTAGTAGAGCTATTGGAAGGATTTGTTGATGTTGTGTCTGATGAATTACCTGATGGTTTACCACCAAAAGGAGATATTCAACATCATATTGATTTGATTCCAGGAGCAACTCTACCCAACCAAGAAACTTATAGGATGAATCCAACACAATATGCAGAGTTGAATAAGCAAGTAACATAACTCATAAGTAAAGGTGTGGTGAGAGAGAGCATGATCCCATGTGTTGTACCTACATTGTTAACCCCAAAAAAAGATGGAACATGGAGGAAGTGCATTGATAGTAGAGAAATTAATAAGATTTCCATCAAGTATTAGTTTCCTATATCTCATATGGAGGACATGTTGGATGTCCTTGGAGGGGCAAAATATTTCAGCAATATTGACCTATGAAGTGGCTACCACCAAATCCGGATCCAAGAAGGGGATGAGTGGATGACAACCTTTAAGACTAGAGATGAATTATATGAATGGATGGTTATGCCATTTAGGTTATCAAATGCACCTAGCATATTTATGAGACTGATGAACATTGTACTATGACCTTACATTGGTAAGTTTGTGGTAGTTTATTTTGATGATATTTTGGTATTTAGTAACAACAAAGAAGAGCACCTACAACACTTAAGGATCATTTTTGGTGTGTTAAGGAAGGAGCAGCTCTATGCAAATTTGAAGAAGTGTAGGTTCATGTGGGATAGTTTGGTATTTTTAGGCTTTGTCATTTCTAAAGATGGTGTTAGAATGGATCCAAAAAAGGTCAGGGCAATTCTAGAATGGCCTAGTCCAAGAAACATAACATAGGTAAGAAGTTTTCATGGCTTGGCCACTTTCTATCAAAATTTCATTAAAAATTTCAGCAGTATTATAGCTCCTATAATAGAATGCATCAAAGGAAGGGAGTTTGTATGGACCAAGGATGCTGAGGAGAGTTTTAAGTACTTGAAGAAAAAGGTAACATAAGCACCTATACTTGCATTTCCAAATTTTGATAAGGTGTTTGAAGTAGAATATGATGCCTCCCATGTGGGAATAGGTGTTGTAGTTAGTCAAACAAGAAAACCTATAGCTTTCTTTAGTGAAAAGATGAATGAAGTAAGAAAGAATTATTTTACTTATGATTTGGAATTTTATGCAATTGTTCAAGCATTGAGACATTAGGGACATTATCTAGTTTCCCAAGAGTTTGTATTGTTTATAGATCATATTGCATTGAGATACTTGAACACACAAAAAAAGCTGAATAGTAGGCATGCCAAGTGGGTCTCTTTCTTGCAGGGTTACAAATTTGTGTTGAAGAATAAGTTTAGAAAACAAAATCAGGTTGCAGATGCATTAAGTAGGCATGTTGCACTTTTGACCACAATGGAAACTGAGGTGATTGGTTTTGATGCCATCAAACTTTTTTATGAGTTTGATGATGATTTTTGAGAGATTGTGGAACAATTGAAGGCACCAGTATTTGGTAACTTGGATCACTTTAGGGGTGAATATTTTATGCAAGATGGGTATCTATTTAAAGGAAAACAACTATGCATACCAGCTGGCTCTATGAGGGAAAACATTATCAGAGAATTTCATAGTAGTGGGTTGGCTGGACATTTTGGAAAGGACAAGACAATAGCCTTAATAGAAGATAAATATTACTGGGAAAAGATGAAAAGGGATATAACTAGGTATGTAACAAGGTGTAGGATCTGCCAAGTGGCTAAGGGACATTCACAAAATACAGGGTTGCTTATGCCATTACCAGTACCAACTGTACCATGGAAAAATTTGAGCATGGATTTTGTGTTGGGTCTTCCACACACCCAACGAGGTAATGAATCCATTTTTTTAGTTATTGATAGGTTCTCTAAGATGGTTCATTTTATTTCGCGTAAGAAAACTAATGATGCAACGAGGGTAGCAGAGTTATTTTTTTTAGAAGTTGTTTGACTACATGGTGTTCAAAAGACTATTAATAACCTTTGATAGTGATACCAAATTCCTCAATCATTTTCGGAGGAATTTTTGGAAGAATATGGGGACCAAGTTACAGTTTAGTAGTGCTTATCATCCTCAAATGGATGGGAAAACAAAGGTAGTCAATCAGAGTCTGGGAAATTTGTTGAAGTGTATTGTTGAAGAAAATCCAAAACAATGAGACATGGAATTACCCTAGGCCGAATTTTCCTATAATAGTTATGTTAGTAGATCAATAGGAAAGTCACCTTTCTAGATTGTGTATGGAAGGAATCCTTAGGGTGTGCTAGATTTGGTACAACTACCAATGAAAGATAGAGTTAATGATGATGGGGAAGCATTTGTAGAACACCTTCAACAATTGCAAAAAGATGTGAAACATAAGTTGCAGGATAGTAATGAGAGGTATAAGAATATAGTGGATGATAGTAGGCAACACCATACTTTCAATGAAGGTTACTTAGTGATGGTATATTTGAGAAAAGAGAGGTTTCCTACTGGAACATACCACAAGTTGAAGTACAGGAAAGTTGGTCCTTGCAAAATTAAAAAGAAGATCAATGATAATGCATATGAGGTCAGTTTACAAAATGATCTAGATATTTCTATAGTGTTTAATATTTATAATTTATATGCATTCCATGGTGAGGATGATGTTGAAGATAGTGAACCAGAAGTGGCATGGCACCACCACATTCCCTATAAGAAGGAAAATATTGCACATATTCTTGATAAGAAAACTATCTGCACTCGACAAGGGAATTACAACAAGTATTTAGTACAGTGGGAAGGATTTCCACCAATAGATAACACATGGATTATAGGGTGGGAAGTGCAGAGGTTGGATTTATGGAAGTGGCAGCAGTTTGAAGCCACTCACTTGCAGGAGTTGTGTTCTTCTCAACTGGAGGTCATAACTTTTGACTCAGATATCCATTTGGTCTGAAATTTTATTGGTGCATGTGTTATGAGGTGGCATGTGGATTTCCAATTGACTTTGAGTTGGTTGGCCTCCATTTCGACACTTTTTTCGGGGCTTGAAACTTTCATCTTGGCCCTCAAAATGACAATTTAGTGTTTTTTTCTAGTTTTTAAAAAGTTGTTTTTGTTAATAAATCAAAACTCATGTTTCAAATTTAGGATGTTAGTTGGCAATTTTTCCTACCTTAGTTTTAGGAAAATTTTGGAAAAAAACTAGACTCTCAAAGATATGCATGCAAAATTACCTAAAATGGCAAAATTTGACAATTGTCAAAATCTGCAAAAAAAGTTAATTTTTGGTTTTCTTGTTTTTTTTTCAATTTTTTGGATATAAGAAAGTTTCCTCTCATTGTAGCAGTAGAGCTAGTGAATAGAAGATTTTAATTTTACAATTACTTCAAATATTTGGCTCTCACACATGATTAATGGCACAATTCTATTGAGTGTATGTTGGCTACATCATAAAGAAGGGTGATGTGTGCGAAATTTGATATTGTATGAACTTGCAAATTTATGTGTGTGAGATCAGAGCAAGGGAAAAATTGCTGTGCATGTTGAGTAACTACTGAGAAAAGTAGTATTTTGTATTTAGAATTTCATTGGAACTGAATTCAACACTAGGAAGGTGCATCTTACATTAGTTCACAGTTTGGCTATGTAGCCACTATTATCTTGTACCCATTTCAGGTTGTGAGCCTTATAAGGACAGCGAGTTCTGGTAGTGAGCCCTATAATATCATAACCAATAATAACATATTGTGAGCTAATCCTCACCGTGGTTTTTCCCCTTTTGGATTTTCTACATAGAAATTTTGGTGTTCATATGTTATGTGGTGTTGTGATTCCTTCATATACTCATTCATAGCTATAGTTAAATATGTTTTGATAATTGGTTGGATTATGACTAATTTTTTTAATAGAATACTGATTCACCCCCCTCTCAGTATTCTGGGTGTTCAACAATTGGTATCAGAATCTACTTCCTTTTGAAAAGTCTAACTTGAGGAGGATCTTGGAGGTTAAACACATGGCTGATAAAAAGTATCTTATTCCTTCAAAATAAATTTTTGTAATTGAAACTGCATGTTTGACAAAGAAGAACTTAAAGCTACTCTTGAAGATCTTGAAAAAGTTGAAATTGAGAACAAAAATTTGAAGGAAAGCCTAGAAGAATAAAATGAATGCATAATAAATCCAAGAGAATAAATCAAGAAGTTCAAAGAAAGACATAGAAAAGTTAATGAATAGTTGAAGAAGGCAGATGAAGACATCACTGGACTGAAAGTGCAAGTGGAAGAAAAGAAGACAATTGAGGATTGTTTGAATGCTAAGATACAAAGCAAGGATGATGTAATGTCCCTGTTTTAGCTTGCCTCGATATCTCATTGATTAGCCTATCATTTGACCCTCATAGGCTAATATTGTTGGCTAGGGGGGGTCCTGTGTGGTAGATACCAAGTTGTTTTCTTCTTTGGAGTTTGGTATTATTCAAGAAATTGCCTTTAGGATTTGGGTTGGACTTAGTTTGTGCACACTTACTATTTGTAGTAAGTCACTTGACTATCATAGTCTAGTGTTACTATTTTTGGAAAGGCACTTCGTTGCACAGTGGATGCAGTGATCGACCCTCTGGCTTTGACGAAATCAAGAAATAATGGTTTTTGAGAACGTTATGTTATTTTTAATTATTATTAAAGTCAAGCTTTAATAATAATAATTTTATTAAAAAGGGGAACATATTATAATGTTATATTTTGACTTTATATTAATGAGGGCTATTTAATGATATAACTCAAATTATAAAGTACCTCTCTTGGGCACCCACTTTATGAATGATATTAAAAAATAAAACCAACTACATTTAATGATATATTAAATGATTTAAAAACACATAGAAAATCATACTTTTCCAAGGAGGTATATAAAACCTTCAACAAAAGCAAATGAAATGAATTTATTCCATTCGACACTTGTGCATTTGAAAGGTTTTCTTTGGGAGAAGAGAAAACCAGGGTTTTCTATATTCTTGGGCATTGGAGATCATAGCTTCTTCATTATTTTAGCTTCCCGAGGGTGTGAGAAACCATCTAAAGGTTGCACATATAGGTGGCTACAACTAGTGGTCATACCTGAGCTAAATGGAGGAGTTTTTACAAGGTTTTTAATAGTGTTTTGGTTGAAATCAAAGGATCCTTTGTTGCTGGTTATCATTTGTTGCAAACACCTTTTTGGCTATACTGCACAAGCATTTTCAGGCTGTACTGTTCACTTCCAACCAGGAGACAATACGACAATATGAAGGACATGATGTCCCAGTTGATGGGCACTGTGAGGCAGTTTGTGCCATTGTAGCAAATAAGTTATCAAGGGCAAATGAGTGGTACACAGGGTGTGGTATTTCAGCAGTCATCATCTTCTATGGGTTCAATTCTAAGGCCCAACTAGCCTACCTTTACCTATAGAGAGGAGCCACAACCTCCACTGGTTTAGGCACCAGAGCCTCATGTTCTCACTACAGGAGAAATTAATAGACATTACATAGAGTATATGACTCTACCTATAGAGGTTAGGGAGTTATTGACACTTCTTAGAATAGAAGAGGCCTTGAGGAGGTGGTGGAGTTAGAGTAGAGTAGAGGACGCAATGGGTACCATAGGCTACTCATGAATTTCAATAGGTAGTGAGCAAGGTCACCTTACCTCACTTTGATGGCAGTGAAAAATACACTGCTAGATTGTGGGTCCAAAAGTTGGACAATTACCTATCATTGAGGCCTATGCAAGAGGATGAGGCCATTAAGTTACCACTTTGCATTTGGATGGTTTGACACATGATTGGTGGCATCATGGTATGGTTACCTTACAACACCACCTTATCACACCATATCATGAGTTTACTAATAGGTTGATTAAGCATTTTGTTAGGAAAGATTGCAAGTTGTATTTCAGAGAGCTTGCACACCTCAAGAAAGAGGAAAGTTTGGAGGCATACTTTAGTGAGTTTCAAATACTTTCATGATGGTGCCTAGTCTATTTGAGAGGAGATTAGTTATCTTGTTTACCAAGGGACTATTTGAACCTTTGAGAGGATGGATCAAGGCATTCGACCCCCCTACATTACATGAAGTGATGAAAAAAGTGCGTAGTATGGAGACGGCTGCTCGAAAAAATTAGTTTCCACCTAAATCCATCACTCTTCCTATGGATGAGAGCCCTCCTCTAGTTGTTGATTAGAAAAAGAAATCAACTAAGGTTGATGTGGAGTCACAAAATGAATTAAGGAAGAAGAAGTTGTGCTATTGGTGCAAGGGACCCTACACTAGAGACCATGATCATCCATTGAGGGCCAAGGGTAAAGCTAGCCATATGGCATGGTTCTATGATGATCAATCAAATTTAGAAATTTTAGATCAACGTGCTAATAGGGATGAAAATGAGTTGGGAGGAGCATCTATAGAGTCTAGAAAAGATGCTAAGTTGTCTCCCTTGCAATTAGACACTCGTATTTAGATCCAGGGATCTTTCAGAGTTAGAGGAGTAATGAATGGGTAGAATTATAACATGTTGATTAACACTAGTGCCATGCATCATTTCATTGATGAGGGTTTGGTGGCTAGGCATGGACTACAAGCGAAGAAATTTGAGGGTTTTTTAGGTAAGAGTGGTAAATGGATTCACTCTTATTTGCACCAAGAGGCTTCTTAATCTCACCCTATTATTAAATGATTATGAGTTTTAGGATGAAAACTGTATTGTCAGCTTGGCTGAGATGGATATTGTGTTAGGAGTGAAGTGTCTAGAGGCTATTGGTGAATTTTCCCTCAATTTGTAGACGATGGAAATGAAATTTGAGAGGGATGGTAGAAAATATGTATTGAGGGAAATTGATGATGGTAGTTTGGGTTCTATCTCCATTAGCAGGGAGAAGGGCAGAAGGATAAAGGAGAAATTTGAATAGGTGATGGATGAGCATGAGTAGTGTCAGTCCAAGAATACGATTCTACTCATTACTCCATTGGTCCAAATGAGCTTATTTTTGATCAACACATGGACAATGTCCAGTTTGTTAATAATCCCTTGTTTGAATGTGATGCTGGTCTGATTTTTGATAATCCTCTCTTTGAGTTGGTTGATGATCTTCCTCTTGATCCTCACATGAAGCTAAGTGATTCCCACAGTGTTTGAGATTATTCTTATGCATCAAGATTCTAGACAGGGCTTATGAATGAGTTCTATAGTGTGTACGTGGTGATGAGTGCTTACAGTTTTGTTTTTGACCCACCTGTACATGATTTGTATTTGATGCACAATACTTGTGTGCATAAGTTATACAATTGGTATGATGCATTACTTTGTGTAGATGAGGGAAGAAAATCATTTCAGTTTTCAGATTTGCTTCCTCCTGAGGTTCATACTCGTGAGGTACATGACATCGGGGATGATCTTGATTATTGTGTTTTGTCAATTATACTCATGTTGGTGCTTCAAGAGTCAGTTGGAGATGTGAGGGAAATTCTATAGGTCTTTCCTTGGGACCCAGACGGAGTGGTGTTTCTTTGTAGTGGAGATTGCTTGAGGACAAGCAATTTTAGGGAGGGTAGAATGTAATGTCCCTATTTTAGCTCACCTCAACATCTTGTTGATTAGCCTATCATTTGACCCTCATAGGCTAATATTGTTGGTTAGGGGGGGTCCTGTGTGGTAGATATCAGGTTGTTTTCTTCTCCAGAGTTTGGTATTATTCAAGAAATCGCCTCTAGGAGTTGGGTTGGACTCAATTTGTGCACACTTACTATTTATAGTAAGTCACCAGACTGTCAGAGTCCAGTGTTACTATTTTTGGAAAGGTGCCTAGTTGCACAGTGGATGTAGTGGTCGACCCCTTGACTTTGATGAAATAAGGAAATAATGGTTTTTGAGAAAGTTAGTTTATTTTTAATTATTATTAAAGTCAAGCTTTAATAATAATTAATTTATTAAAAAGGGGTACATATTATAATGTTATATTTTGACTTTATATTAATGAGGGCTATTTAATGATATACGTCAAATTATAAAGTACCTCTCTTAGGCATCCACTTTATAAATGATATTAAAAAACAAAAGCAAGTGCATTTAATGATATATTAAATGATTTAAAAAGCACATAGAAAATCGTGCTTTTCCAAGGAGGTATATAAAGCCTTCAACAAAAGAAAATGAAATGAATTTATTCCATTTGACACTTGTGCATCTAAAAGCTTTGCTTTGGGAGAAGAGAAAACCAGGGTTTTTTGTATTCTTGGGCATTGGAGAGCATGGATTCTTCATTTTTTTAGCTTCCTGAGGGTGTGAGAGACCATCTGAAGGTTGCACATACAGGTGGCTACAACCATTGGTCACAACTGAGCTAAATGGAGGATATTTTACGAGGTTTTGAATAGATTTTTGGTTGAAATCAAAGGATCCTTTGTTGCGGGTTATCATTTACTGCAAACACCTTGCTGGCCGTACTGTACAAGCATTTCCAGGCCATACTGTTCACTTCCATCCAGGTCGTACATTATCATTAAGGAGGTGTTTGGGTTTCTTGAGGAAAACACCTAGGGTATTGAGCTGCTATCATCTCCTTTGAGGGCGATTAAGCATCTAAAATCAGTAAGTGGAATTTTAATGGAGAATCCATCTGTTGTTGCAAATTGACCTCCTTAAGGGTTTATCATTTTTGCTGTTACAAGTTTTAAAGTTGCAAAATAGATTGCTAGCATTTCTGGGTATGATTCAATGCAGTCTCTCAAGGAATGGATTAAATCTGATTTGTATATATTGAATTTGTATAGCAATTGTTAATCAAATTGAAACATAAATATATTATGGGTTTGCTTCAGCCATTGAATTAATTTTATAAAGTCTATCAATATTCTTCAATTCGCATTGTATATGTTATTTGTTTTTTAACCTACCATAAATATTTGAAAACCTCAAAGCATAACCAAACACATTCAAAACAAGGAAAAACAAGGGAATTTGAAAATTACAAGCAATTTACAAGATGAATCTTTGAGTAGTAAATATCTCTGCAAGGGTTGGGATATTACAGATGAGGAATGTACAAAGCTTGAACAAGAAGTGGTAACCCTAAGATCAAATTTGGAGAAAGAAAGAGCTCATGAAGACAAATTAAAAACAAGTACCATGATGCTTGATGATTTGATTGTAATTTAGAAACCTTCTAAGGATAAAGGTGGTTTGGGATTTGAAGAAGGAAAAAGTTCAAAGACAAATCAAACACCTAATAAGGTTGACGATCAAAAGCAGACTCAAGGAAATGACAAACAATTCAAGAAACAAAGACGCAATACTGGAAGACCTCCTATCAAACAACCAAATGCTCAAAGGTACCCATCTTTTAATTCTATATTTTTTTCATGCAATAAATTTGGACATAAGGCTATAAAATGTAGAAGTAAAATGAATCAGAATGTTGGATCCTTTTCTGGAAAATGTTTTGCATGCAAGAAATTTGGACATAGAGTTACTGAGTGTAGAAGTCTAATGATGAATAGATTTAATAATCGTAGATTGTTTCAATATTTTAATGGCTAATGTTATACATACAATGTATTTGGACATAAGGCCAACCTGTGCAAATCAAGAATGAATAAAATTCAGGTTGGTTAGAAATTTTTTGTATGATACAATTACAACAAATATGGACACATTTCAAGATTGTGTAGAAGCAATAATAGAAGGCAGACTAATCTAAAATTGAGGGATAAAGCAACAAAGAAAGTTGATCCTACTGAAGTTAAGAAGGAAATGGAGAGGATTTGGAAGAAAAAGGAGGAACCTAAGAATAAGGATGGATAAAATGCATCTGTACCTCCATTTGGTACTGATAATTCTTTTGAAAATTAAGCCCATGCCAAGGCTTAGGGGGAGCAGTAATAGAAAAACATAACAACTCCCTAGAAATATGAGGTGTCAAGTAGTGACACGAAGATAAATGGTGAAAAATGGTATGCTTAAGCTTTTGGAAAAGATTTCGGTAGAAAATATGCAAATAAAAAGAATTGTGAAGCATTTTAGGGTTTACAGTATTTCAATGACTTGTTTTACAACTTTTTGGGAATTTGAAGCATTAAATGAAAAATTAGGACAGATCGATAATGTATAAAGTGAAATCCTTAGTTATTTTTAATCAAATTTGTACATTTGAAATAGAGCAGAGTGAATTGAGAATTGATTGAAGGCGATTTCGAGGTGAATTGGTTCAAACCCTAGTTCTCATTGGGCGTGAAAAAGGTATTTACTGCTATCTATTCTTTGCGGGTTTGCGTTAGAAATGATCTTACAAGAATTTGAAGGTAGAATTGAGGCTACAATGGCTATAACAACCGTAGTTGAGATTACTAAAAGACAGACTAAATTTTAAGAGATTTTCATGGAAAGTTTTTGAGAATGACCCGGGCAATGCATTTTCGAAGATCCCAATTAATGTTTTCTCACTGAAGACACAATAATCTATATACGTTACAAATTGGAAGAGTATGATCACCAAGTTCTCAAGAATCAATGGTCTAATGAGTTAACTAGAGACGAATTTTTGGTGAAACTAGAATATGCAAACCTAGAGCGAAAGAAGCTAGACATTTGGAACTGATCTCCCAAATTTAGCAGTGAATTGGATGCAAAGTATGTGAGAATAGCCTGAGAAAATGCATGAAAAATTCATGTGCACTGATATGCTTGGATTGATTTCAAAGGATGCAATTAATGTTGCAACTGGATTATGTGATATTGGACCCATATTGGAGTGTTGAAGTTTGTGAAGAATAACGTAGTTATACAACTAATTGGTGCCACATTTGATAGGAGAGCACTAACAACTAAACTAATCACCAATCTTGCAGTGAAGCATGCATCTATCATGACTGAACTCAAAATATACTTCTAAAATAGAGAGAACTCAGTATCTACAACTACAATATATATGTTACTCATGACATGGTAGTAAATGGGAAGGATTATGATATGTGTGAGTTGCCTTGGTAGCAACTTCTGGAGAACTTACATCAAACCAAAACACATAAATATGCTTTCAAGTACGAAACACTCATTGTTTATTTTCTTTTCTACTTATGAGAGAGCTACCCAAAAGTAAAAACATTGCATGGGATAAAAGAAGACCAGTAGCACACCAAATTTTTGACTATTTACACAACATTGGAGATTACAATGGACAAAATGATGCATTGACTACATTCTTTTTTGTATTCCAAAGGAACATGTACGAGAGAGAAAGAATTCCTAAGAGTTTAGTGGAGAAGTATGCAAATGACATAACCTTTCTTGTATCCATTGATGAATGCATAATAGAGGTGGTAAAACCCATAAAAATATGGATTGAACCTATGGGATATGAGATTATTGAGAAAGAGGCTAAGAGATACATTGAAATATTGTTAAGCAACCCTA
The DNA here is from genome assembly GCA_007115665.2 of Sequoiadendron giganteum. Taxonomy (NCBI): domain Eukaryota; kingdom Viridiplantae; phylum Streptophyta; class Pinopsida; order Cupressales; family Cupressaceae; genus Sequoiadendron; species Sequoiadendron giganteum. The sequence continues at coordinate 67,280,046 of CM021103.1, forward strand.
AGGACCCCTCTTTGCCTAGACACGAAAAATATACTAAAGTATACTTGGAGAATTCAACACTTGATAGTACTAAAAAGGTAAAAAAACAAGTTGAATAACTCTTTGCAAGACATGGCCTCTCGAAAGAAGAAGTTGGCAAATTAAGGGAAGTTGTAGCAGAAAAGGAATCCAAGATAGTTGGTGAGTCCTCCAGACCATGTAGATCAGGAAGATCAACTTCCACCCCTTCCTTTGAATTTCCAAAACCTTTTGCCATAGATCCTGTTAAAGGGAAGAAGGTGGAACCTAATGCTTCAACTATAGTTGATGTATCTACACCCTTTATACCCAACACTCAAACCTCAAAGAGGAAAATGTACCTTTGATAGAACCTCTTGCTACCTTCGCAAGAAGAAAGAAATAAAAGAATCTAGATATTGAAACTTAAGTGATGTTGTGGAAGAGGAAATTGAAATTGGTTTGGAAGAAGAAGAGAAATTGAAAAGAAAGAGAAGTAGCTACCAACAATGAACGTGCCTCACAAGAGGTTCATACTGAATCAAAAAGGGCCAAAGTCAATGTTGTGGATTCCTTTGAGGAAGAGGAGATAAAAAGTGAGAAATAAACTTTCAAAATACATATGCACAAGAAGCAAGGGGAAAATAAAATATATGAAAGCACATCAAAGCTTGAGAAGAAATCCAAGATTCCTCTGATAAGATCTCGTTCACCTATAAAGTTGGAACCTTTGGTTAAAAATATGCTAGAACATGATGGCTTATTAGAAGCCACTACCAAATTCTATGATGAAGAAGACAAGAGAACTATGATAGATAATATTATTCAGTATGTGATCATTTTGGATGCAAATATGGAAAACATGAAGGAGAAGGTAACTAATGTTGTATGGAAAGCTTTGGTAAAAAGAAGACATGAAGCTGTCAAAACAAAAAAAAGAAGATAAAAAATGATTCTTTGAATAATATTGGATCCTCATTGACTGAGGATGATAAGGCTACCCTACTGGAATCATACACAAAGTAGTTCAGGGTAAAACAAAGACTTACCATTCTTATGGCCAGAGAAAAGGATAGTACAAAGAAGTTGAAATGAGAAAATTTTGATGTAGTGAAAGACATGGCATAGAAATACGAGATGAAATCTGGTTATTCATCAGACACAACTCAAGTCAAGGAGCTTGGTAAAGGTAAAGTTACTAATGCAGAGGAAAATATTCCTCCCATATCTAATTTTCCTATTTTCCAAGAATTAGTAGTAGAAGAGGTAAATGTTTATTGTATAGAAGAGAATCCACAATTGGATGTCTTAGGTAATATGATTGATGATACACATGCCCCTCCAAAAAAATTTTCTCCTTTGGAAGACACTGAGAAGACAATCAAAATAAATAATGAAGATCTAAATAAGAATGATGTCAATGATAATGCTGAAGATCAACATGACAAACAAAATGAGGATATCAACAATGATGGTGAAGAAAAAAAATGGAGAAGAAGAAGATAAAGATGAAAAGAACAATGATAAGAAGGATGATGAAGATAAAAAGGAGGATGAAAAGAAAGACATGAAAAAGGAAAAAACCTTTGGAAAAGAAGAAGAAGAGAAAGAAGAGAACAAGGAAGAATCTGCATTTGAAATAAATGAAGAAGAATCCCAAAAGACCACAAAGCCAACAAAGTCATTCGAAGAATCCTCTGACATCACTCTCAAGGGCTGTTTGATAAGACAAATAAGGATTCAACCAATCATTCCTCCCTAGTTGGTTCAACTCCCATATCAACAAGGTTATGTTGATTTGAATAAGATCACACCTGTTCAGAGAATTGAGATTGGAGATACTTTTATTGCCTTTGAGAGAAAGAAAATTATAGAAAGCCATCATAAGGGGATTGAGCTAATGAATGATGCCATCCAAGTTTTATAGGATGCAACCCCCGGTACCACTATTGATGATTCTCTAACACTTATTGAGAATTTGAAATTTTTGGTTGATTCTTTCAAGGAATATACCTCTAGTTTAAAGGAGCGGGCTGCAAAAGAAGCTGAGTCAAGGATTGCAGAGAAAATATTGCTTGAGATTCAAAATAGATGTGCAACTGCACATAACAAGGTGATGAAATTTTTGGAAGAAGTAAAGGAATGTGAAGATGGGGCTCAAACATTATTATTGTATTACATAAGATGGTCTGATGCTACTCAAGTCATTAAGGACCTAAAGGAATCAATAGAGTCACAATTAACCAATGCCTCTGGAGCTTATGACCTTACAAAAGATAGAAACTATGCCTCCTGGATTGCCATTTCAAACTTGGAAAATAAAATTTTCACCCTGTAAAGACAAAAAGAGGATGTTATAAGGCAATTTAGATAGCCCGGAGACTTGATAAATTGAAAGCATATAGATATAGAAAATGCTCTTGCTAAAACTGAAAAAATTGAAAAGATAAATCCGTATTTGACTACTCCAGAAGAGGGAGAGGAGAGCTTGGTGGAGTTGGAATCAATGCATAAGGAGCTTGTTACTAATAAGAAGAGTTGGGATGAAGGGAAATCTACTTGGGAATCCATTCTCAAGGAACTTGAAGGTGATTCCTCCTCTGGGTGAACACATTTCACCTTGTATATTATTATTTTTAATTGCTTATATATATGATCAAATGCAATTCTAGGGATAACTCCCTAAGGGGGATCCAGTCATTTCATTTCAGTTGTCTTTGTATGTCTCATCAACACACCCTTTTTCCTTGATGTCAAAGGGGGAGAAGTCTGGAGAAGTTTAGATAATGTTTTTGGGGGAGAAGTTTTTGAGATTTTTTTGCAAAGTTTTATTGGAAGTAGTTTTGATGTATATTTGAATGGGGGAGCATACAAGTTTTTGAAGATAGGTTTGAAGTTGAATTTTTGAGATTAATTTTTGGTACATGTTTCCATCAATGACAAAGGGGGATATTTTTGAAAGAATGAAGAAGACAACCCTTCGATGTGTTGTCATTGATGCCAACATTGTTTGTTGACAATTTTGTTTGTTTCGGTAAACCTTTTTGGTGACACCTTGATCTGATAATTTGGTTTGGATTCACTCATGTTATAAGATCGGCTTATGTGGTTACAGTATGTTTATCAGGACTACTAAATACATCTATGTTCAATATTTCATTGATTTTGGTTAATCAGGCTGAAAGTTACAAATGATAGAAGTTCGACAAACTGTATTCTGGCTTATACAGTATAAGATGATATGAGTTATCTGATTTGTATTCCTCTAGTGTCTGGATTTAGAATCTACAATTTTGGGAGATGATTTAAAGGTGTCTATACTTGTATACACATAAATTTTCACCCCTAATTCAAATTCCTATTTGACCCTTAACACTTTAGAAAATCAAAAGTGGAGGTTTAATTCCACTTAAGCCCGTTGCTTGCATTCCACTTGGCACCTGTTTTGTGTGTCGATCGGGGCATTTATGTCGAGGATGCTCATGTAGTGCATAGAAATCCACACAATGCACTTACGTCCCTGGTAGATTCTTGTGGTTGAGACTACAAAGGCGTTACATTTTTTATTGGGAGTCGAAGAGTAACATTCCTCTTCGGCTAGTCGACCTGAATATGGCCGTTTTTCACCCTTCTCTTCATAATCTTCACTCTTCCATCCTTAGTAGGTTTCAAGAAAATTTTTGAGAGAAGTTTGCAAGATCATTTGAGTATTTTCTCCACCATTTTGCATCCATTTCCAAGCTTTGCAACAACACCATTCACTCCATTGTAACAATCGACTACTCCATCACTCTAATAGGGTGAGCATAGGAAAAAAAGAGGCTTGAGTCCCTCTTGTTCACTCCTCCATGAGCCTTGAGTGATTTTTACGGAAGCGGTAAGATCCTACAATCTCTCGTTTTTCTTTTGATTGAGTAAGCACGTACTACTTGTTGTGTTTTGTGTTACGTAGCTTGTAGTTTCTTTCATTTAGCATCTATTTCTACTATTCTAAACTTGGCTATCCGCGGAGGTGGAAACACCAAGATGGGGGTTTGACTGAGGTAGGCCCCTATACAACCCTGATAATTTCTCCCTTTATTATGTACAGGAGGAGAGAACTTGGAGCGAGTTGGCGAAGAGAGCATTGTACAATATCATCTTCATCACCTTGGTGGTAATACATTTCCTTTATCGTATTTGTATCTACATTTATCTTTACTTAATCTCATTTTATCACTTTAAACATATCTATACTAGGCTGGTAGTCTCTCCTTATGAGTGTGATTTATGTCTTTTCGGTTCTCTGGCCATATGAATGCCAACGCACCGTGCTATCATCTTGGAATTATGCTTCCATCCTTAGATAGAGAGCTATCTAAGACACGAATCTGACTCTAAAGGCCAATTCATCTAATTTCCTTCCAAGATTCAGGATTGCAGAGTGATTGAAGGACGCACAATCCTCATCATTCTCATCCTCGTCACCCTAGCTATCCTTTAAATTGAGGTGGGTTAGGGCAACCTTTTCGCTCTTGGCCTTTTGTGACCTAGGGCCTTGCAGTGGGTGGTCCCCCTCTCTCACATTTTTGGTGAACCCGATGTGAACCAAAATCTATCCATTTGTCGACATCCTAAATTTTTTCTCATATACCTCTTAGTCGTTGTACCCTTGTGTGTTGTGAAATTTTATGAGCTTCACGACCCAGTATACGAACTTTGGGCATATTGTTAGAATAAGTTATCGTCTAACTTCACTATTGGCCTTTTCTCCGTGTTTGTGGTTGGTCTATCTACACAAGAACATGTAGTGCGAGGTGAATCTATATTTCTTAATGAAACTGATCGTGTCCCTACTCCTCCTGCATCACTAACCTCCTAATTTTTAGATGAGAAGGAGGTCGTCCGTGGCCCTTCTGAGGACTTCGTTAGCCTCAATAAGGGGTTAGGTGCATTGGAAAATCACTTGGAAGGCAATCCAAAGTTGGCTAGGGCTGATAAGGTGATCGGTGAAATAAGATACATGGTGGAAAAAGAATGGACAGGTGTAGAACTCTTAGCTAGTCTTGCCGGTCTGGTCGAAGCATGCGCCCCCTTGAACTTTGGTCGCTTGATACGAGGTGGCCTCTTTAAGGAATGCAAGAGGCAGTTAGAGATGTCAATGCCTCCTATATCCGTGTATATGACTAACACGGTCCCCTCAATCAATATACCCTCTACTTCCAAAATTTTAGATACTATCAAAGTAAACAGAAACCCTTTGGGTTTCCACTTCACTCCTTATGTCACCTTTGATGATGGAGGATTTGGCAGAATGATGGGCGAAAGATTTAGCGGCATAAACTTTGGAAGCGAAGGTGACATTAGTGGAGGTGGTGCTGGTGGAAGTCATGGTGGTAGCTTCGGCTTTAGCAGTGGCTCCGATTGAATTCACACTAATGACAACAGTGTCGATGGCAGTGGTAATGGTGGTGGCATCGATAGAGGTCACATCGGTGGTGGCGGTTCTAGTGGTGGCCACGATGGTAGCCCTGACAGTGGTTCCAATGGTCCTATGTCTTCTAACGAACCTATTCTAAATAACCTTCTTTAGAATATGGGGAAGATGCAGAACTAGTTGGAAAACCTTTCCCAGGCTTCAACCCAGCCTATCTTCCAACCCTTCTTCCAACACAACCTGTTGTTGGTTGCAATCCTAAACACCCCTTTCTCACAAGGAATGGAAATTCTGAAATTTGAGAAATATGGTGGTAAAGGGGACCCACAGACACATGTGTCTGCCTTTAGTGCCTTGTGCAAAAAATTATTCCATCATGATGCATTGCTGGCTAAACTATTTCCTCAATCCATCAAAGATACAACATTGGATTGGTACTATTCTTTGCCCGATAGCTCCATCTTCACATTCGATCAGCTTGTGAACTAGTTCTTGTGATAGTTCCAAGCCAACATCAGACTGAAGATGACCTTCTCAAACCTTGTTCGATGTAAAAAAGGGGACAATGAGAAGATTACAAACTTTATAGCATGGTACCAAGCACTCTTCTCATAGATATCGTATCCATTGCTCGATTCAGATGTATAGAAGGTCTTTATAGGGAACTTACAAAGGCCTTGGCAAGAGAAATTCACCCTCATGAAGTACCCTTATTTTTCCCATTTATTTGCGGCTTTACAAGAGTACCACTAAATGGTGGTTTAGTTCAGAGGTCCCCCCTCGCGCTCCCATTCTGAAGGAAGATCTATCATGTCGATCTCGGGAAGAGGTAAATCTGTTGCGAATGTAGTAGCCACCGTAGATAACAACGGGCTTAGATGCGATTGAAAGTTTACGAAGCTATTAGAATCTTATTCTTCCATCTTGAAAAAGATGATGAAGGATAAGATTCTTACCTTTCCACCCCCTAAACTAGTTAGAGAGCCATACCCTAGCTGTTATGAGGAAAACACTTATTGTCAGTACCATCACGTTAATAGACACAATATTAAACATTGTCGCGCTTGCGTCATGAGATACAAGACCACATCAAGGAAAGAAGTATCCGCCTTGATGGAGGAAAACAAAAAATGAAAAAATCAGTGGTGAAAGCTAACAGTGAGTTGCAGATATACACAGACCCATTTCTGTCACATTCTGCTAACATGGTTATCGATCCCACTAATTCTACTTCTCACCTTGAGGCGTATGCTAACATGGTTACTGTTACTCCCTCTACTCATCCTGCGATCGGCTTTCCGGATGTAATATTTACCTCCCAAGACGTTCCAACAAATAAAAAACCTTCTCTGCTCTATATTCTTGCTCACCTCAATGGCAACATTGTGACAAGGGTCCTAGTCGACCTTGCAAGTAGAGTGAATGTCATCACAGAGAAGACATTACTCCTAAAATCCCTTCAGAGGGAGGAATACGACAAAAAAAAGTCTGTCATCCACACGCATGATGGAATTTATCTTAAACCTTATGGATCAATAACATTATTCATCCTAGTTGGACCTAGGAGTGTAGACACGATCTTTGATGTCATCCCTGAGTCAAACCTATTTAGAGTGAAGATAGGCATACCTTGGCTAGCTTCCATGAATGGGATTGCCTCTATGGTTCATAAATGCCTTAAGTTTTCCCATGAAGGTGCCATGCATGTAGTGCATGACACTAGATATCAACCTATGGTATCCCATGGAGGGTATTCGTTGGATCACTTTTGGCCCACTCCAGTCGGTCCACTCCCACAGAGAATGAACCTACTTTACAAGAATTATGTGAAGTAAAAAACTAGGGATAAGGGACAACCAAAGTTGACCCTTCCCATGGTTGAGCAGCCAACTGCCTGCTCCTCCTGAAAAGGAAAGGAGAAGCTCACTCCCTCTCGAGTTGATTCATACACTCCCCTCTCTTGGGAAGAGTACTGGATGAAAAAACCCATGCTAAGTCCGATAATGCCTCCTTGGTGAAAGCCCAAAGTCAGGATATCAGATCTCCCTAACGGGTCCCCAAGACCTCTTATGGCTTTCGGTGCAAAGAGCCATAGAAACCACCTTGCACATGAGCATAAGTGCTGATGAAAGACTCTCCTAGCTGAGCAAGCCTCCTTACCGACGAAGGAGGAAGAGAAGACCAAACCTCCTACTGTGTCCTCCTCCTCTTGAAAAGGAAAGGAGAAGCTTGCTCCCTCTCGAGCTTATTCATTTGCTCCCCTCTCCTGGGAAGAGTACTAGATGAACAAATCTGCGCTAAGTCCAATAATGCCTCCTTGGTGAAGGCCCAAATTTAGGATATCAGATCTCCCTAATGGGTCCCCAAAAACCCTGGTACTATTTGTACAACAAAAAGAAAGGTTCACGAAGAGAGTTCACCCCTCGACCTCTTCCTATTCCCCCAAATAGGAAAGGAGCCAACTCTAAGGCGATGGAGTCAAATCCTCCCACTGTTTCTGAACCTACCTCTCCTCCTTCCATTCAAGAGTCTTCCCTTCCACTCCCATGGCTGAGCAGGATCCTTCTGTCCCTTCACAAGTTTTGGATTTTGGTGCAAAGATCCATAGAAACCACCTTACGCACGAGCATAAGCGCTGACGAAAGGATCTCCTAGCTAAGCAAGCCTCCTTACAAAAGGAGGAAGAGAAGACCACACCTCCTACTGTATCCTCCTCTTTCCCTCCTTCTATCCTTGAATCTCTTCTGGCTCCTGCTGTGAGCGCACATGTACCCAAAAGGGTACAAGTGTTCATCGCTCCTTCAACAGGGCCGCCCTTGTTGACCTCCATCCCGGATGTCTTGCCTTTCCCAAAGCCCGTGGACATGGTTAACACTTCAGTTGTGTCCACTAGGGTTCTTTCCTCTTCTTCCTTGCCACTCCTTGTTTCATTCATGGGGAGTTTACCTCCCCCGATGAAGAAGAAAGTAGAGCATGGCCCCTCCAACAATGGGGGATGTAAGAAGAGCCCACCTTCTTTGAAAGGTGGCCCCAAATTGACTTGTTCTGTATTGGTGATGAAATCGGTCCCAACTTCCCTCAAGTTTGTCATTGCTCCCGAGTCTCTCGGTGAGCCTAGCAGTGAACCTCAGGTGCAAACTCCTTCGTCTACTGAGGTAAAACATGGCACTCCTATCAAGTGCATGTTTAACTCGGTGGACAAAGTCTCAACCCTGTCAGCGATCTTCACTAGGTCATTAACCCTAGACATACAGGAGCTAAGTGATGGAGACCTTACAGGTCCCTCTACTTTGGCCCTTTTTGCAGGAGGATCAAAAGCTCCTCCCCTTAACATTACACTATTGTAGGCTTGTCTTCCTTCCTTCGATGATCTAAAGTGGGAAGCTGATGACCTCTTGGTCGACCAATGCTAGGGGGAGACTCTCTTCTTGATCTTTAGATCAGATATGTGTGCATGTTATGACATGTGCTTACCCCGTGATTGTGCTATATGGGCTTGGATGACCCTCGTCACCCCTGTTGGTGCATGGATACAAGCGTGGTGTTGGTGTTGTAAACTTTCCTCTATATCTATCTCTATTCTTCCATGTTTGTGATTGAATTTTGGTAAAGTGGGGATGATGCAAAGCGTCAGGAGCATTCAGGCCTCCTTCCATGTTGACCCAATTTTTTATTTTACTTTGTCTTTCGTACATTGTTCTTGATTTAGTTGGGGATTGATGATCATTCGCCTCTTACCATGGTTACCTACTATATATAAATAAAGGCAGATCTAACCTCGCATAACCAGATCCCCCTGTGCCCTCTATGCGAGATATGTTTTCTTTACTTTTCACTTTATCTTTCTCTCATCTTTGCTTGAGTTGTCCTTTTCATGTGTGACAATGCATATTCTACATTACTTGGTCTTTAGAAAATGCATTCATTGCCAAACGAATCTTTCCTCAAAGATCCCTCACACACTTCCTCATTATAATTGTATTCTTAACTTAGAACTCTAACGGAATGCGTTTCCTTCATCACGAGTTCTTAAAGAAAGGACTTGGAAATACTCCTCTGAAACGGGAACAGTCTTAGTCTTCCCCTCACATGATCACATCTCCTTCTTTTCAAATTCCTTGATGAAGTGAAAATATTTCAAAAGGATTCTTCAATGATGAATTGATTCAAGAAAGGCATTAAGCTTCTTAAACAACGTGTCCCTTGAATGGACCCAACCTCTTCACGCTGGGTTCCCAAGGGACCCCTTTGAAAGTTTTCAACAAAGTTCTATGGCATCTAGCTTGGGGGAAGCCCGACTAGATCTGTTTCACATCTCTACATCTAGTCTAGGGGCAGCCCGACTAGACAGTCTTTGCATCCTTACATCTAGCTCGGGGGCAACCCGACTAGACCTTACTTTTCAAATAGTGCATCCCTTGAGTGGAACCTCCTTCATTTTTAAGGGTTCCCAAGGGACTCATTTGAAAGCTTTACAACTTAGCGATGGTCTGTGTGATTGTCCATTCACTGGCCTGCGTGATTGCTTCCTAATGTGTTCTATTTGCGGGTAAACATGTTGCCATTTTTGGCTCTGTGGAGTCTCCTTTCCTGGTTTCCTTCATGTGAGAGTTCTTCAGGGATACCTTCCTTGCAAGTCTGTGGGGCTGTAAGGTGCTTTTCCTGGTTTCCTTCATGTGAGAGTTCTTGAAGGATACCACCCTTGCAGGACCATGAACCTGTAAGGTACTTTCGTGCTTCAACTTTGTAGTTCCACGTAGCTATGAAGCCCTTTCCTACACTTTCAAGTTTTCCAGACCATGCTCTGCTTCCTCGTTAGTTCTGGTATACATCTCTTACTTTGTTACTTCTTTACTACTCTACTTTATCGAAGCACTCATCAATACTCATGCTCGCTAAAGTGGGGGAAAAATGTATCAACATGAATTTTCACGCCTAAAACAAATTCCCTTTTGACCCTTAACACTTTAGAAAATAAGAGGTTTAATTCCACTTAAGCCCGCTACTTGCATTCCACTTGGCACCTGTTTTGTGTGTCAGTGGGGGCGTTTCTGTTGGGGATGCCTGTGCGACACACAAACGTTCATGCGACACGCTTACGTGCTTGGCAGATTCCTATGGTTGAGACTGTAGAGGCGTTACATTTTTGATTGGGAGTCGAAGAGTAATGTCCCTCTTCGGCTGACCGACCCGAATATGGCCATTTTTCACCCTTCTCTTCATAATCTTCACTCTTCCATCCTTAGTAGGTTTCAAGAAGAAGTTTGAGAGAAGTTTGCAAGATCATTTGATCATTTTCTCCACCATTTTGCATCCATTTCCAAGCTGTGCAGTAGCACCATTCACTCCATTGTAGCAATCCACTACTCCGTCACTCCAATAGGGCAAGCATAGGACAAAAACCATGAAAATAGAGGCCTGAGTCCCTCTCGTTCACTCCTCCATGAGACTTGAGTGCTTTGGACGGAGGTGGTAAGATCCTACAATCTCTCCTTTTGCTTTCGATTGAGTAAGCACCTAATGCTTGTTGTGTTTTGTGTTACGTAGCTTGTAGTTTCTTTCCTTTATCATTTATTTCTACTAATCCAAACTTGGCTATTCATGGAGGTGGAAACACCAAGATGGGGGTCTGACTGAGGCAAGCCCCTATACAATACCAAAAATTTCTCCCTTTATTATGTGCAGGTGGAGAGAACTTGGAGCGAGCTGGCGAAGAGAGCATTTTACAAGATAATCTTTGTCACCTTGGTGGTAATACATTTCCATTTTACAAGATAATATTTGTCACCTTGGTGGTAATACATTTCCTTTATCGTATTCATATATGCATTTCTCTTTACTTAATCTTGTTTTATCACTTTAAACATCTCTAGACTAGGCTGGTAGTCTCTACTTCTGAGTGCAATTTCTGTCTTTTCGGTTCTCTAGCTATATGAACACCAACGCACCTTTAAGACACCAGTGCATTGCGCTATCATCTTGGAACTACGCTTCTGTTCTCAGACAGAGAGCTGTCTATTACATGAATCTGACTCTAAAGGCTGACTCATCTAGTCTCCTTCCAAGATTTGGGATTGCAGAGTGATCAAAGGACACATAATCCTCGTCATCCTAACTATCCTTCAAACTGAGGTGGGTTAGGGAAGCCTTTCCGCTTTTGGCCTTTCATGACCTGGGCCTTGCAGTGGGTGGTTCCCCTTCCTCACAGTACTACATATATTTCAGATGACGAGTGCTTATACGATTATATGGATGATCGATGTTGGATAGATTGGCTTATTTTGTGATTAAGTCTAAATGTCTAGCTGACCTTATACTTGAAATTATACTATGAAGATTAATATTTATTGTAGATTTAAGGGGATCTATTTTAGATTCGTGTCGACCTAAATTCAAGTTTTTTTTTAGTGCAAAGAAGTTTTGTTTTCAAGTATGAAGCTGACAAAGTATTTTTGAATTGTAATAGGGTTGCATATAATTAGGCCAACCTAATTAATGTATGTGGATGTAATAGGCTATATATGTGGAATAGTCTTGAGTTGCATAAGGTGATAAGGAAGGGTGATGTGTGCAAAATCTGATATTGTGTGAACCTATGAATTTATATGTGTGAGATCAAAACAAGGGAAGAATTGCTATGTATGTTGAGTGACTGCTAAGTAGAGCAGTATTTTGTATTCAAAACTTTATTGGAACTGAATTTAGCACTAGGAAGGTGCGTCTTACATCAGTTCACACTTTAGCTATGTAACCACTTTTATCTTGTACCTATCATTGGCTGTGAGACTTATAAGGATAGTGAGTCATAGCAGTGAGCCCTGTAATATCTTATAACCAATTATAACATATTGTGAGCTAATTCTCACTGTGGTTTTTCCTCTTTTAGGTTTTCCATGTAAAAATCTCGATGTTCATATGTTATGTGGTGTTATGATTTCCTTCATGTACTCATTCATAACTGTAGTTAAATATGTTTTAATAATTGGTTGGATTATGAACAAATGGTTTAATAGAATACTGATTCACCCCCCTCTCAATATTCTGTGTGTTCAACAGATCCCACAACATAAGCATTGATTCACAAGACAAAGGTGTAGTTATGAGACTTTTAAATCAAATTCACATAATTCAAAACAAAATAGTTAGTAGTAGGGATGTGGGTCCCATTGGGCATACCAAAATGAGGGCAATAAAATGGTGAAAGAAAAAAAATAAAAAGATAAATTAATCAAATAATTACCTCAATCCTTTTATCATTTTCCCCCTCAGATTGAGCTTGAAGTAGAGGCAATCTTTTCCACTTAATGTGATCTTCAATTCTTGCTTTTATTAGCTATGAAATGAATATGGATTTCTCTAGTATGTGACCAACACAACCTTGGTATAGGGATGGATTTTTATTGTCAATTCAATAACATAAGCTTGGATCAATGGACTGGATGATTGAAGGAAAAAGGATCTAATTTATAGATTTTTGGTGGCTGAAATAGAGGGTTAATATTCATTGTGAGATGGAGGGATATGATTGAATGAGATGATGGAGGCTTAGATTTATGATAAGTGTCACAAAGTGGAGGCTTGAGAAAATTACATTTAGCATAGAGGAGAGGGATAGTGTTCTCACACATGTGTGAGCACACATTGGGAAGGAAATGAGGTTGACATGTGGATAATTCTTGGAAAATATAAGAGGGGATAATCCAAGTAGTGTGAAATGTGTGGGAGGATCTCACACATGTGTGAGAATTAAAAAATTATCCAAATCCACAAACTTGACAGTATATTATAGATTACTACTCTTTTGGGTGTAAATTTCTACTTCTTTCCCTTGTTTTGTAGAACACAATAAATTATATTTGCAGGCCTTTTTCTACTTAAGTTTCCCCAATTGTAAGTTGGATTTATAGCTTGTCTACTTGATAGTAATGACAATTAGAAGTTTGGTCTTCTTTTGTGCAATTGCAGAGAAATAGAGTTGAACTACCAAAAACATACAATTTGAATGGTTGTTTTTTAGCAATTTGTTATAAATTTCTAACATTGCATGATGTGTTGAAAGAATTCTTTCATCTCCATTCAATAAATTTCAAGGCTCAGATTTTGTTATCCATAGCACATCAAGAATTCCTATTTTTTCTTATTGGTAGACCATTGTAAAGGAAATTAGCACCCTCTTCAAATACATTTAGGGCTCAAAAATTAATTTTAATTCAAAATTTAAGCAATTTTAGAATTTTTTAATTGGATTAAGAAAACATTCATTTACACCAAGGATTACAAAAAAGAGCTGCACAACAACAAAAAAACCCATTACAAAGCAGTTGCATTACATAATAGACACTGAAGCAAAAACTATATGATATTTCTTTTCAAGATTACAAGAGTTCGGAGCAACACAATGATCTCACTATAAATTAAGAGCTAGAGTATGCAAATCATTTGAAATATATCATGATAAAAGTTTTTAAATGAAGATTTTGATTGGATTGTTGATTAAGAAATTACGACAATTAAATATGAAAATCTAAATGTTTGGGATATGTTTATGGCATAATTCTTAGTATATGATTCTATTTTGATATTTGTGATTTAATTTTAATAGAGTTTGATTTTTTATATTGAATTAAATATGAAAATATACATGTCTGGGAAACATTTATGGCATAAATCTTAATATATGATTCTAACATTTGTGATTTAATTTTAAGTTGCGTTTGATTTTTTAAGTTGAACTAAATTTGAAAATCTAAATGTCTGAGGTAGAAATCTTAGTATATGATTCTGTTTTGATATTTGTGATTTAATTTTAAGTAGCCTTTGATTTTTTATATTGATTTAATTTGTTGGTTGTTGGTATATGAAGTAAAATTGTGATGGTGTTAACAAGTATTGTGGGTTTGATATACGTGGGTTAAAGTTCAAGGTTTTTTTTATGTCAATCAAAAATCTTAGAGAGAGTTAATGGTGACACGTAAAGAGTGATAGTAGAATTGGATTGTGATTTAGACATAGAGATCATTGGATTGAATCCATAAAGTGTTAGAGACAAATGTGTAAATGTGTTGTTCTACTTTGAGCTAATGTTTTATATGACATTAAAATGATTTAGGGTGATCCCACAATATTGGTTTACAATTTTTGGCCAAACTGGACAATGAAATAATTTTTTCTAACTAAATCTTCACTTTTAGGCACCTATAGCGGCTAAATCGTGAGGAGTTTGAAGATGATGCAAAATAGTGATTTGTGACATTTTTTCTATAGATTCTAAATATATTTTTTCAATTTTTTTGGAATTAGATTGCACTTCTTTTTCCATCTCCTTCAAAAACTAGTTTTTTAAGTAAACAACATTTTTAAGGAGTGATGCTCACCGTATACAACATAATTTTTTTTTCCACGAAGGATAAAATTATAATTTTTTCGAGTTTAGATTTGTTACTATGATATCTAGTGCTTCCAATTGGTCTCATAATGTTTTATTGAATATTTTTTCCTTAATCAAGTTTCAAAGTCAAACCAATTACAATTCAGACATAGGCAGACCGTATACAACGTAACTTTTTTTGTATGTATCATTTTTTTTTGTTGGATCAAGGACTTCAATATCTGATGCACTCATATTTTTCAATTTTTTTGGATAGTATGCTTTATTTCCACATGTACAGAACAAAGAGCTTGATTTTTGATGAAAAACCTATGTTTAATAAAACTAAAGTACAAATACATAATAAAAACAAAACATATTAAAATTATATTCATTAGATAGCTCATTATGAGGACTACCATCATCTAGTTGGGTTTGTGAATTCTCCTCCATTTTCATCCTCAACCTGAGCTTTGAAGCGCAAAATTCTGGACTTTTTTGGTGCCTGAGGGGGAGAAGGGGGGAAAAGGGGGGTTTGAGCAAACCCCCTTTCCTTTAGCATTTTATTTGATTTTTTTGAATGGGAAATGAGGAGCCAAAATTTAATGGGTCCACTCGAACCAAATAGTTTGTTCGAACCCCAAAAAGCAATTTTTTTTGCATGGGGTCATTTTTTGCAACTTTTCCTTCCTCACTCGAATTGTAAACCACTTTTGTGGGTTTACCCTTTAAGGTGATCCTTTTTATTACAATCCAAGCATATTTCAAACTTATTTTCATGTAGTTTAAGATCTTAGAGAGTTAATAGTGATAAGTAAAGAGAAATAGTAGAGTATGATTATGATTTATACATAAAGATCATCAAGCTGAACCTAAAATATTATAGAAACAAATATGTAAATGTGTTGTTCTACTTTGATATAATATTTATATGAAATTAAATTAATTTATAATAGTTCTTATAAATACAAGTCCTATAAACATATTTTAAACTTTTCTATATGCATTCCAAGAGATACCGATTATCTTTGGGATTGTCATCCTTATAATGTGAGTAATTTAATATTTGGAGAAGGCTGCAATTACACTCACAATCTTAACTAAGGAATATAATTGTAATTGTGATATAGTCTAAAATAGATAATATCATTAGAAATGTATAAAAAATATTCTATATAGAAAGATAAGATATAACACAAAATTAGAATAAGTCTTAAGTCATAACACAAATTTAGAATAAGTCTTAAGTCAATAAATACAAAAAGACTAAACAATATATATAAAAATTGTCAACATAAAATAATATAGTATAAAATGAAAGAAAATTTTAAGGATATTCAATCGTAAAATTAGTTACACTAACAACCACCAAAACCATTAACATAGAATAACTAAACTTAAAAAAAGAAGATTCCTTACATTTATCTTTAAATACTACCACCATCATACACAATTAGGTTAGGATTCAATCAAGATTTAATTAAGATTAGGGTTATGGTTATGGTTAATGTTAGGTTAAATTTCTAAGAAAAAGCTTAGGTTTAGGGTTAGCGTTATGATTAGGTTAGGGTTAGATGAGGGTTTCAATTTAATTAGGATTTAATTAGGGTTAGTATTCAATTAAGGTTATGTTTGAGGTTCAAATAAGGTTAGAGTTAGTTATAAAGTTGAGGTTCAATTAGGCTTAGAGCTAGGGGTAATGTTCTAAAATAAAGCTTAGGGTAATGTTCTCATATCAATTATTTATATTTTCAAATGAACATTTCTATCATATTCAATGCTTCATCATCAAAATGAAAAAAACATTTACTATATTTCAAGATCTATATAGAAAAACTAAACAACAAAATATCATTGAAAAAGGTTAA
This sequence comes from Sequoiadendron giganteum, assembly GCA_007115665.2. Classification (NCBI taxonomy): domain Eukaryota; kingdom Viridiplantae; phylum Streptophyta; class Pinopsida; order Cupressales; family Cupressaceae; genus Sequoiadendron; species Sequoiadendron giganteum. Next base: position 67,296,694 of record CM021103.1, read on the forward strand.
TAATATTAAATTTTCTTGAATAGCGTAAATGAAAGATAAATACCATCAATAGAATTTGTTAAGAAAAAAATGTTTGATATAGTATTTTAGTTTGTTTTGGAATACATATGGAATCTTAGTTTTTCTTTTTATCTAATAAAAAGACATGTTTATTATAATTTTAAATATATAATTAAAATGTTATATTTTAAACTTCAAACTCCTTCCACAAGTATTATTAATATATTATAATTTATATTAACAAAATAAAATTTCTTAATATTTAAATATTGTTATTCTTCATCATAAAATTGATTTTAAGTTTAATACAAATATTATTATAATAGTACAATAATTTTGTACCATTCATTTTGGATTCATAATTATCCTTCATTTTTATTTAAAATAGAAATTTTATAAACAAAAAAAGGAAGTATATATTTTTTAATTGATTTATATATTTTATAAACAAAAATAGGAGAGTGATTTGAAATATGAGTACAAAAATATACATAATTATTCTAAAGGAATTCTCTTCTAACTTTAATGTTGTTTAATATTTAGATTGTCTAAAACCATTCCATAAAATCTAGGGTTCCCTTGCCTCCTTTGGTTAACATTATCATAAAATGCATAAGCATAAACAAGGTATGTAACTATTTGAACACCCCAAAAAGATGAAATTAATTGGGAACAATTAGAATTTTTTGAATATTCATCAAGATGATTTGCATTGAATGATAATAACCAAATTATGACTGAAAGAAGATTTAATGAAGTTGCATCAATAATAAAATGCATCACACAGTCTACTAACCAGGTGCGACAATCACTAAATGTTATATCATGATTCAATATTATGAATAAGGTGGCGATTTGAAGAGTATATAATTATGTAATAATGTTGGCATATCTACATGGTTCATTAACATGGTATACACATTCATCTTAAACTTAATAGATGCATGCGATAAGCAAAATTTTAGACAAGATACCTGACTTGTTAGGCATGATGCCTCAAGAAATGTGGTCACACAGGGCAGTATACATGAATGCATGAAGGATGGTTTTAGAAACTTTCTTGCAAATTTGGATTGCAATTGAAAATTAAAAAAAGAAAGGTAAGAACTTTGGAATAGGTTATAGTCACCTGACAAAGTACAAAAAATTATAAATGCAAGCATATATGAGTGAATATTCATATTCGAGAAAAACGAAAGGCATGTGTAAGGATTTCCCTATTAGACATGACAAAAATAAATAAAAAGAAAGATTGCAAGGACATGACATGAGGGCTGCTTGGTTGAAGCCTCTAGAAAATGAAACGAGCTAGAAGACAACACGCCATTGTTGTAGGTTAAGATCAAAATGGATTTGTTGAATAGGCCTTAGAAATTTTTAAATATAAACTTAAACATTTGAGCTCATCCATCACCATAATGGCAAATATTTTTTAGTTGGATGTTATAGTTGGAAAAAAAGAAAACACATTAATTATTGGAAAAAATGCCCCCAAAAAATGGTCCTATTAATTTGTAGCACCAAATTCTAGACAAGAATCCTCAAAGATATGCGGTCTCATGAAATAAAATAATAGTTGCACTTGCAATTTTGCAATGATAGCTACATGCTAGATTGGATTAAATTTTTCTATGGGTATTTTTTGCCATTTAATCGAAAGTAAACACATAAATTATTAAATTATAGTATATATTAAATAATATTTATATAAAATGTTAAATGTTAAATAATGATAAAAAAATATTTAAATAATACTTATGTTTTTTGGTAGTTTCTTAAACAACTTCATTATTTTCAAATTGAGAATTATTAATTTTAACTCTAATCTTAAGAATTCTAACCCTAGCTGTGATTCTATACCTTAACCATAACCATATTTGTAATCTTAATATCCTTCTTGAGGTACCTATTTTAAATTAAATTTGCACCATATAAATGCGATAGGCATCTCAAGAAGGATATCTCTCAGCTTATTTTACATAGATTTTTCTAAATATAGGTATGCTAGTTTATAGATTTTTGGTGGCCAAAACAGAGGGTTAATATTCATTGTGAGATAGAGGGCTATGATTGAATGAGAAGATGGAGGCTTAGATTTATGATAAGTGTCACAGAGTGGTGGCTTGAGAAAATTTCATGTGGCATAAGGAAGAGGGATAGTGTTCTCACACATGCGTGAGCACACATTGGGAAGGAAATGAGGTTGATATGTGGAGAATTCTTGGAAAATATAAGAGGGGATAATCCAAGTAGTGTGACATGTGTGGGAGGATCTCACAAATGTGTGAGCATTGACTTGTGAAAGGACAAGGTGGAAGGTGATGGCAACTTGTGCATGCTCACACATGTGTGAGAATTGAAGAGGGTTAGAGACACTTGTCACATGATGGCAAGTTTGGGGATTTGGAAAAAAAATTAATTCAAGAAAATATTAATGAAAATCAGTGAGGATTAATTAATTAACCAAGTTTAGATGGGTGGGGGCTATAGTTGATAAAATTAAATTATTCAACCTTTATAGGAAGGGGAAACATAATCAATTAAATATAAATTTAATTAATTATAGAGATTAATAATACTTACAGAGCTAAAACAAGAAATGGTAGGAGGTTTGCAAAATAAAATTAAAAGGTAGATGTGGGATTAGAGATTGACCAATGCCAAAATTCCCCTTGGTGCAAATATTTTTTGGTGTGCCTTTAATGAAGAGGAAGATCTATTTAGTATAATAATTAGAAATAAGTATATAGACTCTATTGATCCCTATAGAATGATTTCTATTAATGCATGTATGAAAGTTTCTCATAGTCAGAATATCTTAGGTAAGTGCCACTACCTTTTTGTCAATTCTCTTTACTAGGATTTAAAAAATGGTAGACCTGTGGACTTTTGAAACAACCCTTGATCTAGATATGACCCTCTCAATGCTCATCCAAATTTTCATCTCTTGGAACCTTTATTTTCTTTCAAGAAAATTATGGGGTTGTAATTGATGAAGTTTGGGGTAAAAATAGATATTGGGAAGACCCAAGAGTGGTCATAGGAGACCCACCAAATGTTGTTTCTCTCAATTCTCTTCATGAATTCCTTTAATCACATTTTTGGGAAATTGTATGGAGAAGGACGAATTGAAATGGAAAGATGGCCCCTTAGGTGATTTTTTTGTTAAGAATGACTATGTAAAACTTTTGGAAATGGAATAGGTTGATTGGCCCTTTCACAATGTTTGTAATCCCACTAGAGATCCCAAAGCAATGTATACACATATATGGTAATAAAAAATAAGTCTCATACTTGGGATATTCTTCACCATATTAGCCTCTAGGACTTTCAAGGTGTGTTATTTTTAATTAATTAGAGCATGATTTATATTGTCTTTTAATGCATTATCCTTTTTATTCACAACTTTGGGCCTAGTTCTTCAATGGAATGGAAGTTCAATGGGTTTGTCCAAGTTCCATTTATGCTCTGTTCACTATTTGGTTTGAAGATAAGAGGAATCAAGTCAATAAGTCATGGAAAATAATGCTAAATATGCTTGTTGAGAGCATTTCAAAAGAGATAAACATTATTATTTTTCAAATAAGAGGGTGTACAAAAAACATAATATGAGCTAAACTAATTAGTTTAGCTCATATTATGTTTTTTGTACACCCTCTTATTTGAAAAATAATAATTTGATGAGCTCTGCTAGGGTTTTCTCGTGTTTGCAGTCACTCTTGGCCCCTCTTGTGTCATATTGTGCTCTTTTGCGTATGAAATACCTCTTTTCCTATGTGTACGACCGCATTTACTGCAATTTTTTTGTTTTAATATGCCTTCAACCAACTCTAACCCAATAGTTGATGCTGGTGTTGGCAGTTTGACAACTCTACTCAATGGCTCCTCCACTGAACAAACAACCCCAAAAATTTGTTCTAAAAGTGTTCCACAAGGTAAGTCCTTTGACTCCTCGACTGATGTCATTTTTCCTTTTCCTGAATTTGATTCCACTTTTCAATGGCTTGAAAAACATGCCCTTGTTGGATATTTTGTTGGGAGGACTCCCCCTGAAAGTGTGCTCAAAGAATGGGTTAGCAAGGCCTGGGTCCCTCATGGGGTCCGCCTTGATATGATCCAAAACTTAACCAAGGGTTTTTTTTCTTTTTCGCTTTGCAAAGGTCATTCATGTCCAGGAAATCCTGGAATATGGTCCCTGATATGTCAGGTTTTCTTTGTTGGTTTTCCAGTTGTGGTCCTAGGATTTCACTATCTCAGATGACACCAAAGTGTGGGTCCTAGTTTGGATTGAGTTTCCAGGTTTACCCTTGCCTTGTGTGTCTTTCTTGAGTCATATTTCTTCCTTTTCGGGAGAAGTCATTTGCATTGAGCTTGATAGATTTTTCTGGGCCTATCCCCAAAAATGGGTCTGTGTTGAAGTGGATCTTTCTCAAGATTTGAAAGAATCCATTGATATTAAAATTGGCAATTTCTAACATAACCAGAAAGTTACTTACTTTAATTTTTCAAACATGTGCTATAGATGTCAGTTTGTAGAACACAAGATCAAGGACTTCCCTCTAGCAGTGCCTTGTACTCCTTCTCTGCCACAAGAATCTGATAAGTCCCATCAAGCAGATATTGCTACCAAACCTGCTAAAAAATGGACCATGATTATGAATCATAAGAACTAGGCCACTGGATTGGGGTTGGTTTCCAAAGGCCCCAAGCCAACCAAATCTATTTAAAACCCTTTAGCAAAGGGGAAAGAGGCCTCGATAGGGCCTGCTAAATTTTCAACACGACCCAAGCTGAAGGCTACGCCTCAACCTGCTGCCAATATAATGGTGCAATCGAAATTCTCTCCTTTTGTGTCAGGAGCTCAATGACAGTCTCGTAGTCGTTCGCCGCCATTAGAAGAAGGATAATATGTGCAAGAGAAAAGGAGAAATTCTTCTTCATCTTTTCAAATCGGGTTAGTTTTGTTTGAATTTTTTTGCAGAATCATTTCTCCACCTTGAATGAGGAGGAGCCGAACTCCGACGATATGGAGGAGTTTCATTCATGAATTTCCTCTCATGGAATGTTCAAGGTCTCACATACCTCTCCAAAAAGTGTTCTATTCAGGATACTTTGCAAAAGTATGATGGTATTGAAGTGCTTTGTCTCCAAGAAGTTAATTTTTTTGGTTTTTTGCTTGCTTCGGTGAGTCGTTCTATTTGGCCAGCTAGCCATATGTATTGTACGACTCATGAAGCTGGATGTGGCGGAGCTGTCACTCTTTTGTCTCCATGGTGGAACTCTTGTGTTGTTGATCATGGGTCTGACCTCACACATCGGCTCATCTTGATCATTGCTAATATTGATAATCACTCTTTTGGGATTATTAATGTTTATGCCTCTAATGATGCTATCGAATGCTTCTTGCTTTGGTGTTGGATTGCAAACTCATTACCAGTGGCCACTTGGATTTTATGTGGGGATTTCAACATGGTTGAGATGGTGTATGATAAGGATGCTATTCTACCATTCAGATGGGTAGTTGGTGAAAGAGAGGTGTGGTTTTACATGCGCAATAAATCGGGGCTTTTTGATCCCAATATTGGCTGCCACCATTCTCATTCCATTTGGCACACTTGGTCTAATTTTAGGGTTGGATCTGATGAGATCTTTAAGTGCCTTGATTGTGCAATGATATCAAATCAATCTTTTTTCTCTTTTGATAGCTCTCCACTTTCGGTTAAGCCATTAGTGGATGCCACTCTATCAAATCACTTCCCCATTTATTTTCACATTGAATGGGAGACAAGACAACCTCAAGATTGCAAAATGCAGTTCTTTTTGAAAATGTCTCTGATTTTTCATTAGTCCATGTTGGCCCACATTCGTAAAGTTTGGAATTTAGAGTGTAGGCTAGCTCATAATAACGATTGGATTAGTTGGTGGAATGATGCTATCACTCGCATGGCTAGGTTTCTCCGCATTTATGGGTGCCAATTGGCCATTTTTCACCGGTGGTCTTATGAGGTGACCACTGTCGACTTGCGCTCAACTATCGAGGCTCTTACGGCTAATCCCTTCTCCCCAACATTGCAAGTCAGGCTGGCAGAGTTAAAACACAAAAAGCAAGTTGCAACTAATTATGCTGCCAGAGGTGTGCAAATTAAAGCTAGATTGCATTGGCTAAAAGTTGGTGACCGTGCCTCTAAGGAATTCTTCCTGGCCTTGTGTGTCAATCACTCCTTGCTAGGCATTAAAAAAATCAAATATGGGCCCGAGGTACTTTCCGAGCTACCTAATATTCTCTAGGCCTTTGTTAGACATTATGAGAAAGTTTTCACTACCCAAGATTACACGTTGGAGCGCCAACAAGCCCTTCAGAAATACCTTGCGATTTGTTCCAACTAGGCTTTCTTCTACCCAGAAAGCCTATTGTGAGTAGTTTCTCACGGTTGAAGACTTAAAGGAATCTGTCTTTTCTATGGTAGACGACAAGGCCCCAGGGGTTGATGGCTTCTTACATGTGAGTTCTACAAGTCCCTTTGGAACTATATTGGCCATGATCTTCATAAAGTCTATCTTGAAGCTTTTCATTCAAAAAATTTGGGAAATATTACCAATAAGGGAAATATAAAATTCATACCTAAGCCTGGAGATCCTAAAGATATCTACAACTAGAGGCCAATCACGCTCCTCAATGTCTCCTACAAAATTATCGCCAAGGCTTTGGCTTTGATGATTTACCATATTTTGCCTCAAATTATGCACCCAAAGCAGAATGGATTTATTAAACCCAGATTTATTCTCGATAACATTATTGTTGTTTGGGAGGGAATGGAGTGGGCTAGGTGCTCTGGCCAGAAAGCCCTCTTTCTCAAAATTGATTTTGCTAAAGCCTATGATCGCATAGAATGGCCCTTCATTCTTGCCATGTTGAAAGCCTTGGAATTTGGCCCCAAATTTATTCAGGTTGTTCAAATTCTTTTTTTAGATTCCTCTTCTTGCATTACCATCAATGACAACCAATCCTCCTCTTTTGGCCTTTTCCACTCTATTCAACAAGGATGTTTGCTTTCTCCTTCGCTTTATGTGCTCACTGCCGAAGGTTTTGGCTATCTTCTGGCCAATGTTGTTTCCCATTAGAGTTTGTGGCATTGCCCTGCCCAACTCCCAGTCTCAACTTTTTAACAACCATTTCATTGATGACTCTTTCCTCACTCTCCTGGAGGAAGAAGGTAATATTAAGGTGGCTCTTGAGTGCCTTGAATTTTTTTGTGAGGCCTTTGGTTCCACCATTAAATGGAACAAGATTCTTTGTTATAGACAATCTATTCTACCCACTCCTCACTAGTTACAATAATATGGATGAAGTGGATTGGGCCAGGGGAAATATTTTAGTTTCTGCGCATTCTCTTCACCTTTTAGGCTTCTCCGACTGAGTTATGGCAATCTGTTCTCTCTAGGATTGAGAAGAAGTTGGCCTACTAGATAACCAAGCCTCTCTCTCTGGCAGGAAAATTTCAAGTGTGTTCAGATATTCTGGAAGCTACTCATGTCTATTACTTCTCTTGTTTGACTCCCTTGAAAACTGCCTATGCTAGGCTTGAAAAGTTGTTTTGAGACTTTCTGAGGGCCTTTGCAGAGTCCCATAGAGGGTTTCATTGGGTTTCCTAGGAGTTCTACTACCTTCCCAGAGACTCTGGAGGGATTGGTCTGATCTCCACCCAAAGACAAGGGACTGCTTGTGTGTTAAATGGGTTATTAGAGCCCTTTTTGGAGATGAAGCTTGGAAAATTCTCCTCAAGCATTGCCTCAAGCTTTCCTGCAAGACCTACCTGGAAGGGGATTAAATTTCAAACCCTTCTGGTCATGAAGGAACCAATTCAAATTATGGGCACTTTTGTGGCCAGGAGCATTTGCAAAGCTTGGGAGGCAGTTAAGCCTTGGCTCTGATGGGCCAGTTCTAGTTTTCGTGATAGGTTCTCACTCAATCAGCATAATGTGTGGTGGTCACCTATCTTTTCTAGTAATGGTCAACCTATGACCAAGTCACCTTGGCTCAAGGTGCTAAGGTTCCATAAGAAAGGCATTCAAACCTTGCAACAATTGTTTCACAGACCCACAATGTGCATTATATCATGGGAGGATTTTTGTGCACTTTACAGACTTCACAACCATGACTGTGATACTTTTGATGGTCTGGTGAATGCTATCCTTGTAGAGTGTTTGCACAAGGTGGGAATTCGTGGGCCCAAGCCCTGGTCGAAGGATTGGAAGTGGTACCCTGACACCCCTTTCAAAAATTACAAGCCAAGGCTTGGCTATATGTGGCTATTATCACCTTTTCCTATGATTGATAGTCTTAACCAGAGATGACTTCTTCAATCCTCCACTCATGTCTGGCGAAAAAATATTTTCTACCATTTGGCCTACAAGTGTTGAGCCAAAAATCAACCACTTTTCTTGGTGTATTCTTTTCCAAGGCTTGCTTGTGGGGTCTCAACTTGTTCACTTGGGGGTTCAGGACCCTCAGTGCCATTTTTGTGGGCAAGCTGAGTTTTTTAAGCATCTCTTCTGGTTTTGCACCAGAGCTCAATAGTTTTGGACTTGGATTCATGACTTATTTCATCCTTTCAGACCAAAACCCTTCTCTTGGCATATGGTTTTGCTAGGCGATTCACCCAAGATTTTGACCAAGTATACCCAGCTCTGGCACACTTTCAGGGTGGAAATCCTCTTTAATATTTGGAAAGATAGAAATGCCTACATATTTTCTCACACTCAAATGGATAAAAATGTTTCTTTGTATTCTAGAGCTATTATTTTCTCTAATGTGCTTCTACAGATTCAAGTTCAAGTGAAAAACTTTGCACTTGAGGTGGCACACCTCCATGTGCTTTTAAATCACTGGGGTAGTGCCTCGTGTACTATGGCTTGTCCTCCTCTTCCCATGGCTAATCGCCCTCTCGAGGCCAACAAAGGAGTGGATTTTCTTGCTCCTGCTCTCAGCCTCCCTCTCGGTGTGGCTCCCACCCTCTTCAACGCTCTCACACTCCTCCCTCGTGGACTAGCCAAGGGTTTCCCTCTAGAGGTGTTGCGGGGAGCAGCGATGGTGGCTCTAGGTGGCCCTTTGATACCACTCTTGGTAGCGGCTCTGGTTGGCCGAGCTCTAATAAGAGTTTTTCGTTCTTGGTGCTTACAATATTTCCCTAGTGCAAGGAAGATAAAGAAAAATAGAAGGAAGGTGATGATGGCTGGGGTTCTCCTTCTGATGTCATTCTTGATCCCACTGATGTATGGGGAAAAAATGGATGACAAAGATCCTTTTGGCTCTGCTAGGATTGCTCTAGCTGCTTGATGACCTTTTCTTTTATTATTTTGTTGTTATTACGGGCTTCTGGGCTAGGCCCAAGTAACTCTATTTTTTGATTTTCTAGGTGATGCCCATGTGACTCTCGGGGTCTTCCTTCTTACCACCCATCTTTTTTTGTGAATATGTATTTTATCTTTATATACTAATATAGATATCTGCCTATTCATCAAAATAATAATAATAATTTAGGCCAATAAAAATCATTTGAAAATAAGATAATAAAAAAATATCCTTATTAACCTTAACTATAATACATATCTTTCATCAATGAGAACTAGAAAACACTTTTATTTATGTCAATTATGCTTGTCATACATGTGCATGTTATGACCCAAAAAAGTTTTATACAAAAGTGATTTTTTTTTGTACATTCTATACAAAATTAATTTCTATCATTTGGGTATTAGAATAACTTATATAATTGAAAACTAGACTCAAAATCCTACATTTCATTTACTAGATTTTCTTTAAATTCTATAAAGTGCTTCAAATTTTTACTCCGAGTATGATAAACTTCAATTTTTAGGAAAAACACTTCCAATTTTTGGCCAAAAAGTGGATCCAACTTCTTGCTCTTGCCTAATGCTTCTCTTTTAATTTTATTTGAGAAATAATCCTCTCTTTCAAGAAGAAGAGCCAATCTTCCAAGAGGTTCTTGAAGATTTTCAAGAAGGACCATAAGAAGAACCTCCAGCTCTAGCAATGGGCGACATTGACAACAACACCAATGTCAACAACCGAAATGGGAGAAATCCTAGGCATCCAACCCCATTACCTTGGGGTAACAACATCAAGCCATTGGCTTTGCAAGGACATCATGAATTTCCCAAAGGATCGCAAATCTTGACTTGGCCTCAAGTTCTAGCTTGAAACTACCCTTCTTCAATAGGATTGTCACAAATGACCAATCCAATTGAATTTCTCCTCCGAGGTCTTTGTAGAAGCTTATACTGAGTAACATCTAGTAATTGGTTGGAATATCAGCTACCAAGATATTTATCATAATCTTCTTTTCTGAACAAGATGCCATCCTTATTCGTGCATCTTTTAGTTGACCTACCAATGACACTGGCTTCGACTCAAGTGAGTAACACTTGTGAGTTTTGGTGCACGAGAGTCCCAACACATTCATGATTTGCAAGGGCATGATGTTGTCTGAAGCTCCCGAGTCTATGATACAATTGCTGAGTTTAAAATCTCCTATATACAAAGATATATAGAATAATTTTGGTTTGGCTTTCATTGGCACGAGCAACTCAAGCAATGTAGCCTAGATTTCAGCCTTCTTCTTTACAACCTTGAGGATCCAATCCAACTGCTATGGATGATCTTGAAGATACCCCAATTGTGAAATTTGTACCTTTGTCTTCATCATGGAAGAGACAATGAAGAAGTTTGTTGAAGACGGATCTTGAGCAACCGACATGGTGTTCTCTTGTGAAGAATTGGGATTAGAAGTGAAAGGAACTTCCTTTCTCTTTTCATTTGTTTTTTGATTTTCCTCTTCTTCTTTTTGTGCTTTGAAGTGCTAGGCATGTGTGAACACAGGTGATGAATTTTTTTCATGATTTATCGCGAGAGAGTATTGACGATATTCTTCTTCTTCTTCTTCTTCTTCATTAATAGGTTCTCTGTCAAAGTATCCCATTGCGGAGTCACCATCAAAGTTGTTTGTCTATGGTGAGACAACATTTTCATTTGGTGAAGGCAAGAAACTTGTACCTGGACCAGCATCAAAAAATCCTATGATCTGATTCATTCTTTGATTCTCTGGACATTTGGCTCTAGTGTGTGCATCTGTGTCATGGAAAGATCAAAAGGCTATAGATTTCTCAGCGTTAACAGGTTGTCTTGAACTTGTGCTGGTGGAAACCTCGGTTTATAGTTGTTGAAAGGCTAGAAGTCATTCCTCTTTGGCTAGTATGGTTGTTGAGGTTTATATGATGGTGGTGTGGGCAATGCTTGTTGCCTTTGAGTGGGTGACTGTCTTTTGAGGATGGTCACCTCATTGGCTACCTTCAGTAGCAATGGGTTTGCAGATGCTTGAACAAGAAGTCTGATTAAGTCATTCTTCATCTTCCTTGTTGTGATCATATTGTGTTCAATCTTGATAGCTTCTTCTTATGTAATTTGAAAATCCACTTCATGGCTCGACTTCAAGAAAAAGGCTATTTTTGATGAGAGTGCATTGATGAAGTTGCTCATCAAAATTTCATCAGATGGATTAGGTGTAGGGGAAAGGCATGTGACAAGGTAGTTAAACCTTTCCACAAAATCTCTCATGAAGTGTGTTGCAAAGTGGAAAAATGGCATTTTGACCATGGAACTTTAGGGTTAAATGCAAAGTGCGGCCACGGGAGCATCCTTTTGAGGATTATCTCACTCATGAATGCCTCAGTATGGTATTCAAAGTGGAATGCCCTAGGGTCAAGGAGTTTGTGTGTTCTGTGCTTGGTGTGGAGGTCACGAGCTCGAGAGCTAGGTGAATAATCTTCCCTTCTTGGGCGCTTTCTGTATTTTTGTCAAACATGAGGGGAATTAGAGACAATTGTAGGCAAATTTGTTAAACCCCAATTTCTTGAAAACAATGCTATCTTATTTGTTGTCTAAGGCTATAATGTTTTCAGTGGTGTAGGGTATATAGGGGGCTTGTTTCCTAGAGAGTTTATCAAATAACATCTAGGATTTGAGGAAATTTATGAAGCCATCAGATTGGCTCTACAATATAGGAATAATAGTATTCTATTGAAGATTTTGAGCAAGAATTTCCGACGGGTTTGTGTCTCTATGGATATTGATATTAAGGAGAAATACTATGTAGTCTCTTTTCTCCATGATCATACTCCTCATCCTCCTCTTAATGCCTATTTTGCTGGTTCGATGGAAAGAGTGTTTCCTTTTGCCCCAATTGAGGAGAATTTGGAGTTGGTGCTAGGGTGTAGTGTTGCCGAGAGTTCAAATGCTTTGAATCATGGTTTCATAGCTCCCACGTATATTTCTCAGGGGGTGAAATCACAATACTATGTCTCACTTTTTGACCAAGATGGACATTCTCATCAATATTTTTAACTGAATCTTCATCTTTTGAGACCTATAGCAGCTAAACTATTAAGAATTTGAGGATGATGCAAACTAGTGATTTATGGAAATTTGTGTGTAGATTCTAAATATATATTTAAAAGAAATTTCCAAAATAAATCATGAATCTTTCAAAATCTCCTTTAATAACTAGTTTTAAATAGAAAACAACATTTTTAAAAAGTAACATTTGTGTTGTACAACATAAATTTTTTCTATAAAGGATAAAATTATAATTTTTGAAATATACATTCTCAACATCAATATCTATGGAAAGGATATTTTTCCATTATTTTTTTGTTACATATATATATTTTTAATGAATTTTCAAAATCACTATAATTATAATTTGGACATACATGCGTGTCATACAACCTAACTTGTTGTGTATATATCAAAATCTATTTTTTTATCTTTTTGGTGAAACAAGGACATCAATACCTAGGGAAAGGGTAGTTTTTGAATTTTTTTTACAATGGTTTACTATTTTTTCACCTCTGCAAAATGAATAGCTTGATATTTGAAGAAAAACCTATGATCAATAAAAGATAAAAATTAAATACATGATTAAATGAAAACATATCAAAACTATACTTGTTGGAAATCTTATTTTAAGGGCTACATTCTTATAAAATATAATTTCTACATGATGTTATTTAATCCCTCAAAAGGTAAAGAAAAAGGTTTTTTTGCCAACATTTTGATAGGTGTGAAGGAGACTCCATTGTGGGTATGATTTAATATTAGAGGGGTTCTATCCAAGAGGGTTTGATCTAAGGGGGTCTTATCTATCCCTCTTCAATTAAAAACCTTTATATAGAACCTCTCAAGGTTTAAATCATTAGTTTATCTAAAAAATGTGATTTTAAAAAAAATCAACATGTCACAAAAGCGAGAAACACTATTGCGGCAACACCTTGGGCCATACAAACAGAGAAGGATCCAATAAAAAGATTTGATTTCTTTGCTCAATGTATGCAGTTACATGAGGTTTTTGAAGCTCAATATGAGAACTTCAATTCATGTTGAGCGCATGGAAGAGTAACAAGACAAGTCTTCAGTAAAAGGAATTTTTTTTAATAATGATGATGCAATGTCAAATTAATCTTCAACCTTGTCAAGTAGTCAAGGAGATTTACAATGCTCGCATGGAGGAAGAATTTTTGCATATTATTGCAATATTTTCTTTCTACTGATGGTGAACTAGCATGATATTTTGACATGTTTTGTTTATCTACAATATTTTCAATGTTGTATTCCTCACAACGGCAGATTTGAAAGTATCTGGTAATTTGTTTGCCTAATCAAACAGACTTATATGCAATCATTTTTATATAATTATATAAATATATATAGGCTTTAGTGCCTTTGACTTAAAAAAAATGAATGTTAACCATCAATTTTGTTATTTTTAATGTGGTGTTGGTAGCTTGTCATTACAACATGTAAGAAATTGCTTTTCTTTTATTCCACATGCTTTTATTCAATATCTTTACGCCCCTTAAGAAATAAGAAGGTGTTTGGTAGGTTTTTATGCCTTTTATATTCCACAACTTTCATTTTTGGATGACATGGGTTTGTCCTATTGAAATTACAAAAAAATGGGGAATAAACATTATTTGTGCTTATAATCTTGGATTTTCAAGATTATAGTTTTAGAGGTTTTAATGCACCCTAGGCTAAATTTGTAAAGGGTATTCTAGTGGGTTAGGGCTTGCTAGATTCTAGTTTTCTACAGGGATTGAATTTCATGCATTTTTGGGTATTATTCACGTAGTTGACTATAGGCCGATTTCTTTGATTCAAATTGACATTGTCTTATTTTAAATATTTATAGTTTATTTTTTATTTCAGATTTGGTTCTTTGTCTTTTGATAGTTGGTAGATTTTTATATGGTCTTAATGCTGACCTCCTTGTAGATATGTGAGGATCCTTTCCATTGATTATTATATAAAAAAATTCTTGAATATTGTAATGCATCTATGGATGACAGAGACCCCCCAGGCTCTGCTGGCACTGCTTTGGCCACTTAATGGCCTGTTTGTTTAATTTTTTCTTTCATACTTTTAGACTTCTGGGCTTGGCCCATGTGATCTGATATTTTGGTTTTTCTGGGATTTGCCCATGTGACTATCGAGGTGTGCCTTCTTACCATCCGCCCCTTTTTTTGTGAATATGTATTCTTATCTCTAAATTAATATAGATATCTGCCTATTCATCAAAATAAAATAAAAATAACACTAGTGTTGGTAATTTGTAATTGGTTAAGTCGACCAATCCAATTACAACTGTGGTCATTGGCATACGACATAAGTTTAACTTTTTTATTATTTTATGTTAGTTGATAGTTCAACAAGACATTTCATACTTACTAGTGAAGGTTTAAGCCATAATAGTTTTTCATCCAAATTAATTGGCTATGGAGGAAGAAACAATTTTTCTAATATGGGAAGAGAAAATTGCACAAAATTTAACATGTTATAAAATTCAAAATACTCACTCTTAGGGTTTAAGATACTATTAATTTTTTGAACACGCTTTTTGCATAACTAATTATAAATCTTAATAATAATTTTGTTAGTTATTTTAATAACAAATGAGTACTAATAAATAAATCTAGATATTTGAGCTTCAAACAAAAAAATTACATAAATATGTTCATAAGTAAATTTTTAAATTGATATTTAAATGATCTTGGGGTGCTTAGTTAAAGTAATTAATGAAGAATATTGTGTTGCAGATGATTTTCTATAATTCCTTTTGTTAATTAGCAATCAAATTTGCACTAGGTGAATCCTAAGGTATTATCAAACTAGTTATTGTTTATTCTAAATCAATCTTTTAGTTGTGGATCTAATCCATGGAACTATAGTTTTATAAATACTTATCTTGGATTCAACCTTCTTGTACAATATTAAATTTTTATGTGTAATCTCTAGTAATTTATTCATCTTTGATATTTGGGCATGATTGTGCTGATAAACATCAATAAAATTTGTTATGCTAAGTGCAAGAGGCAAGATGCCAATTGCTCCCATCCTTTTCCCTAATCAAAACCTTATATTGATTTACTATTTAGAACAATTTGGGAGACATGCCAAGCACAGTGTAGATTCCTAGTTTATTTTTATCAAGAAAATGTTGAAGTTACGTCCTTTATAATGATTATGAACAATGTTAGGTCATTATCTTATATGATGACGTTAGATCAAAAATAAATTAAACTTTATCCTTTTATACAATATTCATATACACACTAAAATATTAGTTAGATTATATTTATTTCATCATATAGTCCTTTCTTTTCTATAGAAAATTGATGTGTTCACATGTCAATTTCATGTAGAACTTGTCTCTAAATTTAATTTGCCAATAGGCTATATTATGTCATGGGTTTTGATTGCAAACTAGTCTCATTCCACAAACAAATTATTGTTAAACATTTTTTTGAATGCTATTTTATATAACCTAGTAGTTGTCTCACAAATATTTAAATGTGAGAGATTTTAGTTGGAGAAGTGTCTCACGCCTTAAAACTAAGAATTCCTTGTTAAGAAATAAGTGACTAGCCCCAATGTTATCTTTCAATTTTTTTTCTCAGTAAGTAATTTTTTTTTCACTACATTTTTATTCCATATCAAATATTCACAAATTTTATAGTTGTTAAAAATGAAATCTATATATTTGATTTGATTTGATTCTAGAAATATTACAACTATAAAAAAATGAAACCTATATATATCTAATTTGATTTGATTTTATAAATTTATTACAATTATAAAAAATCAAATAAAGATTTGATTTTATTCTTGATATATATATATATATATAATTCTATAAATTCCTATGAATCTATCTATGTTGAGAAATAATAGTTGCAAGGTCATGAGCGTTAAAGCCTTTCCAATTGGTGAGCCCCAAGACCTTGAATGGTACAAATCAAAAATATATTATCTTGAGGATGCTAAAGGATTTATGGAAGATGTAATAAGAAAAATTGAAACATGATAGCAACAAAAGAGATTCTATACAGATGTGAATGAAAGAAAAAAGATATACATGTGATTATGAAAACAAAGGTTAGGAAGGATGCAACAAATAATTTAGCCAGTATAGAAAATGATGAGATATTTAAATAGATAGAAGATGAAAAAACTCTAAGGCATATTTTTTTGAGTGAAAGATTTGGCAACTCGAAAAATCAAACTAGGAAAAATAAACATTAGCGAAATGAAACACATATATAAAGACTCCTAAATTAAAACCTAAAAGTTTAGAACCTTTCTTAAAAAGGGTGAATTATGTTTGGTCGTTGGGGTCCATTTAGAAACTTATTACGACCCTCTTGAGAAACATAAAGTGGGAAAAATGGGAGGCTAATTAGTTCAAAAATTTGGTGAACTTGTCTCCACCAATGTCATCACAGACTCATAGGACAATAATCGTATCGAGTTTGAGAATTTTTGGGTGTATATGTTGAATGTATAATTATTTTCTCAAAGGATAAAAACTATTATTTTAAACTACTGTTTAGAGAAATTAGGAGTTCACCTTACAACTTCAAGAGAAGAAATTGGTACAAGAAGAAATTTATTTTTTCTGAGTAGAGTCATTGGTAATTTGATAGAGTGTCTTCATGTGGTTTGTATGTTAAAATTGTAAGTATTATGTAGTATTTTTTAATATGATGAAAGTATAATTGAGGACTACAATCCATAATTTACAATTGAATTTCTAGTACTAAAATCTAATTTTTAATATTAGAATAATTGTTTGATATCTGGTTTTGATTGAATTTCTTTTGTGTTGTGGTTTTACTAGTTTATTGCATTAATTTGGTTCCCCTCTTATTTGTCTCCATAAAATCTAAAACAACTAAGTGAACTTACCTATTATTTGAGTAAAAAAAATTGCCAAGACCCACTCCCACACATTAAAAATAATAGTAGAATTCATAACACCATCTATATATGTGCTTCAAAACTTAGGGATCTATAATACAACATAGAGCACAAATTCATATCATTAATTTTGCATAAATTAGATTACTCCCTATTACCTCAAATTTATGACCATGCACTTAAGACTTAGCTCCTACAACCATATGTTCACGTTGGTCATGGTAGTCACCCATGCCTACACTTCGACACCCAACTTGGTGGGAATGAGATTGAAGTTAGCAAAGTGAGGCTTCCCTTCAAGTATCATCACCTTTAGCAAACCTTACTTGTGTGCTGATGGCATAGTAATTTTTGCTAGAAACCCTTCTACTGGCTTCATTCCTTCACTCAAAACCTCGACTTGCAAATAAGGGACATGACATTCTTATTTATGTGTGATGACAAGAATGCTATTAGGTTCTCCAACACTTTATTTGGGAACATTGTACTCATCAATTAAATGCTTAGATTTCTACCAAAATGATTGAAAGCATAATGAAAAAAGTATTTCTATCAAATATTATGGTTTAGCATGTTGGTGCCTACAATTATTCTTGAATAAATGGCCATGCTGCTTCAAGAGTTATTCAAGGAAAAATTGAGATTCAAGCATTTGTTATTATTATTATTTAATATTATGAAAGTAAAAATATTTTTTCTTTATTAACCTACATTAATTCATCAAGATTCATACTTGTAATAAATTTTTGAAAATTAAATGTGAAGGATATAGGGGTTTAGTTTTAAGATTGATATAGAAATATAATTTTCATATTTTGTAAATTGTTTCTATATGATAATTATTTTAAAATTTCAATTAGCATAAAAGTATTATAGATTGTTTTTTATTTTTTTAAGTTTGATTTTAATTATTGTGGTTTTGTCTATCAAGTGAATGTGATGCAAAAGGTTGAATTCACAAAATACATATTTAAAATTTGTCTTGTCTTTGTTTATTAAAAATATGGGACTATTAAGGTGGTATTTAGAGATATTGTTGAGGAAATTTTTAACTTGATAGGGGATCATCTTCTTTTAGGCTAACCCCCTTGTCGAATTAGATTAATGGTACTGAGTAATATCAAAGATAACATTGAATAACATAAATATGACCTATATATGTATATATGTGATTCTTTTTGCCTCTTTAAAAATCAAATTTTACTTTACTTTTTATTCTCATTGATCATTGATGTGCTTTTATGCAAAATTAAATATTTTTAAATAATAAAAAAATAACAACATTTTACACAAACATATACCAAGTTGCTCATAATGACTAGAATAGAACAAGGAAGAAAGCTTGAATTTAAATGAATTTGGATCTAGAGTTTATTCATATGTGTCTTAAGTAGCATAGGAATGAACTTTAGGATTAAATGACACTATTGAGACAAGGATTGAGTATGTGGAAATATAGCTAAATGAGGGTGGTGAAAGTATGAGAATGATTGCAAATAGAGATAAAATGGACATGGATAGGAATTGGTCCATTGGCTAAAACTAGCACATAAGACATCCCTATTAAGGTGGGGCTATTTAAAATAAATGGGAAGTGACATGTATATTCTTATTTTCCATTACATTTTGCATCCACTTTGAGGTGTGTGCAAATATGACACGAGCATGCATTTCTTGAAGTATATGGATATTCTAAGCCAACATTAAAAGTAAATATTTAGATACTTGTAAGGGATACTATCTCTACAAAGGGATTAAATTAATCTTTTGTCATAAACTGTAAGTTGTTTCAACTATCTAAAAAAGAAAGGAAGAGAAAATGGGTGGAAAATTTTGTGTGGATGGGAAATGATATGAAAATACTCTACACAATGCAATGATGCAATGAGATTCCATGTTATGCGATCATGTGATCAATCTCCGTAGTTGTATATTGTAGCAATGCGATCAAACTTTGTGTAATGCAATCATGCGATAAATATAAGCATGTAATGTGATAATTTTTTTGCATTATGTGATAATAAAATGTATTTGTGTGATGTGGTAATGTGACGTGATATAACTCAACCTAAAGATGGTGATGGATATAAGTATTTGAAAGAGACTATTAGGGGTATTCATTGAAAAAATTGGAGTGCAACAAATTGACAAGGGTGGAGAAGGCAAAGTAGGTGGAATTGATGAGGACCTATTCATCAAAATTCTCAACATTAGAAGTTTTGCTCACTTTAATGTTGTCTTTAACTATTTCAAAAAATTATATGACCACAAAATTAATAAGGTGTATGCAATCAATTAACAATGTTAAGATACACCACTATACACCCATTATGGAAGAATTTAATATATTTACTATGTAGGGATTGATTTAGGCAAAGACAATTGTGTAGGAGAGATGGAGGGTATCATACTTACCACAGTAAAATGCATCAATTACGTTGCAATATCTTTTGCTAAGGTAATTCAATTTTCTTTTCCCAACATCTAAATTTTTACTTTAGTTTATGACAACATTAAATAGATTGGGTATTGCAAGTTTTGAATCCATCTTTACAAGGCCTTCAAGAAGGAAGAAAAAGTTGTTGTCTATAAATTTGACGATATAGTAAAACCCTAAATCATCCAGTGCTTGCCGTCCTTGATCTTTCAAACAAGAATTTACACAATCAAATCCATATTATGTTTGACAATCTTTCACATCTCTTCACACTCAAGTTAAAGTACAACATTTTAAATGCTAGCTCAAATTACTGATAATGATAAGGAAGTGAGTGAACCGTTCAACAATTGCCAAGCTTATGTACATGGCTTTGCAATGTGTTTGACACCTCATGGACATGTGTAGCAAGCAACAAGCCAACATATCTATCTTTATCATCAACCCTAGATAAGAGCAGAGCCTCATCAGATGACCCACATTGTGTGTCATTCATACTTATTGGGTTTAACCTTTATATTATTTTATTCCTTTCCCGACCTCATGAATTTCTCTGTATAAAAGAAGATCTTTTGACTTTTGTAAGATTAAAAAATTGTAAAAATCCAACAGATTTTTTCCAAAAGATTCTCTCTTTTACTTTTATATTCTATTTGTGTAACCATTGCACCTCCATTTGATACAAGAACTAGTAGCTATTTGTGAGAAACACACTAAAATGTCGACGAAATAATTTTTCCAAATAAAAGACAGCTAATGAGATAATAACGATCTTCAACACTTTAATACATCTACGGTCACGATGGCGCCATGCTGGCTATCCGTGATTAGCTAAGAACTCGTGAGTATCTGACAACAATTTCATAAATTTGTTATTTCACGTCAGTTGACAACGAGCACAGTTTCAAATTTTCTGGCAAGCTATTCAGCCAAATCGATGGGAGAAAGAATTGTTTTTCTGTAGGAAGATAAAATGGCAGGCTCTGCAAAAGCTGCGAGGAAAAGGAAGAGGTCCAGTGTCGCCATGAAGGAGGCTGAGAAATCCATTTCTCCCAAAGTACTGCAAATAACTGGTAAATCAAAAGCAAAGAAGACGGCAATTGAAGAAAAAGCTACAGCAAAACCGTCCCCCAGCTATTCCAAGGTAAAATATGTAATCAGTCTTTTCTTTATATTTAAATTCAGCTATAATTTTCTTCTTTTCAGAAACTGAAATTATGCCTTAATTTTGTTTTCCGGCGTGAATTTATCGCTGGAATGATTTTTCAGATGGTCGTCGAAGCCATCGCTGCGCTGAAGCAGACCGCGTGTTCGAGACACCGAGACATCTTAAAGTTCATAAAAGATAAGTACGAGGTGCCTGATGATTTCAACAAGATTTTGCGCAAAGATTTGATGAGCTTGACCGAGAAGGGCATAATTGTTCAAGTGAGTGGCTCTTTCATACTTCCGGGGAAGAATTCCGAGAAAGAGAAGCTCAAGAAAGCCGCAGCAAAGATACCGACAAAGAAGAAAGTTGATCTGAAAGAGAAGGGGAAGAATATTATGGCTGCTGCACATTCTGTTGACAAGGAAAGGTCGGGCAGGCGCAGGCCTAAGTCTGCAGATACAGAGGTTGACTGTTCGACTCCTGCCGCATCTACTGGCACACTGGTCAAGTGTTCGACTCCCGCCTCGTCGGCCAGAAAATCTTTGCGAATGACAGCCATGGGGGAGGATTAGCGCGCGGACAAGAAACGTGGCAGCAAGTATTTGCGACACGAGAAACCATCTGAGGCCCAGCCGGCATTATTTCATTTACAGACATTTTTTTCACTTAGGGTTTTGATGTTCGGTTCATGTACAAAACATATTCGAGGCCAATTGAAGAGGATAATAGACAGAGATAGGTACCTTTATGTCTCAGATTAAAACTTGTGTAGCAGGATATTTTATTTTATTTCCCGTTTGGCAAATAACAAAGGAGATTTCTTGGGCACTTGGTTCCAGAGTCGTGTTCACATCTTATTTGAATCTACTACTTCTTCGTTTCATATAATTGTTGATGGGTTTTTCATATTTTCATATAGCCGTAGGATATTTTTGCTGTACTCATGTGATAACACCTGGAGAGTTTTTTCTCACAAAATTAGTTTCATGCCTTCACAATTTGTGGGAATAAATAGTTTAGATGAATTTGTACGGTTTAAATTTCTCGCACGATGAATAGGAGTTCGATACTTACAAAGTTACAAAATGGCGGGTGGTGAGAGTCCATATCACCTTTTCAACTAAGAAATAATTAGCTTTAATTTTTTTTTGTTTTATATAGATTATTTTAAAGATATATATGTTAGTAGAATGGGTAGATAAGAAATGTGAAAAATTATTAAAATTGTTATTATAAGATTAAAGTAAGTAATAATGTTATTTTATTATTTTTAATTTATATAATAATGTTAACTTAAGATGTTAATTATTATTAAAAAAATTAGTTTAAATAATTTCATTTTACAATATTAATAATTTACATTTGTGTTGATAATCATTTAATTATTAGTAGTTAATGTTACGGTTATAATAAGGTTAGATTTAGTGATAGTGTTAGAGTTACAATTAGTGTTAGAGTTAGGGTTAGGTTTAAGGTTAGGGTGAGTGCTAACAATTGTTTTGATAATTAATTTAATTATTTGTAATTAACATTCAAATTATAATTATGATTAGGATAAGAGTTAGAATTAAGATTAAGGTTAGAGTTGAAGTTGTACAATTAGTGCTAGGGTTAGAGTTAGAGTTAGAGTTACCTTTAGAGATAGATTTAGAGTTATAGTTGGGTTTAAAAATAGTGTTAGTGTTAGGGTCAAGGTTAGGGATAGAGTTAGAGTTATAGGTAGGATAAGGGTAACAGTTAGAGTTACAATTAGAGTTAGTGTTAGTTTTAAGGTTATGGTTAAAATTAGGGTTATGGTTAGAGTTACAATCAATGTTAGATCTAGGGTTAGGATTAGAAATATGGTTTGGGTTAGGATTACAATTAAAATTAATGTTAGTTTTAAAATTAGGGTTGGGGTTAAGATTAGATATATAGTTAGACTCAAGGTTCAGGTTATAATTATTTTGGGCAGGATTGATCCCCATCCTTAAGTTTGAATATCTCTACAATATGCAACAATTAGAGTTGACAACTTGTTGCTATTATAACATAAATTTTTGATCATTTTGAAGAAGAGATTGGCCTTACTATGGTCTCCAAATACCAAGAAAGTTGTAGGGTAATCATTGATTCCAAGTCTCACCAATTCATTGGATTTTACATTTGTGGACACAAAAAGCTTTAACAAACACAAGTGAATTATGTGCAAGAGTGTCTCCAGTGTAGTATGCATATCTTTTGGAGGATTTGTAGTTGTAGCTAGAGATTTTCCTTTACCACATTTTTTGGAATGAGTGTAATGGTGGATGAGATGAATGCAATTTTTTTTTGAAACTATTGCAAGCTTTGTAATAATATCTTTCACATTGCAAATGAATATATGCAACTCTTTTTTGGATAACTAAGTATGTTTTGTCATTCTAATTTCACATCTTGGGCTTAAGAACCATTATTCTTCTTGTTTTTTTCCATTCAATGTGTTGTGAATATGTTGTCCGATAGATAAACACCTGCCTAAAACCATTTGAACAATATCATATTAAATCAAAATGTAAAATAATAATTTATTAATATATCCTTATGTGCATTCATAACCTTGTAATAAACCAAGGCTTATCATTAAGAGATATAAAATTAATCAACTATATGAAGGTTATTCTTGCATCATATTATCAACTATATAGGGGTTATATGAAACAAAGTCTTCTTAACCTATTGACAATATTTGGGGTTAAGAATATAGTTGGGTTTGATTGCAATTGTAAAC
Organism: Sequoiadendron giganteum; assembly: GCA_007115665.2. Lineage (NCBI taxonomy): Eukaryota > Viridiplantae > Streptophyta > Pinopsida > Cupressales > Cupressaceae > Sequoiadendron > Sequoiadendron giganteum. The sequence goes on from CM021103.1 coordinate 67,320,362, forward strand.
TGATTATGCATTTTGTGTAAGAGTTTGATACCTATTAGGGTATACCCCTAGAAACACCCTCTTGAGTCTAAGTTGAGCTCAAAGTGTAGGAGAGAAAACACAATATCATAGAGTTAGCTCAAAACCCTCCATATTCTATAGAAGAATTGATTTCACTCACTTGTTGACAATCATGGCCTTGTTAGTGGAGTTTTGTTTTAGGATGTGGAGTAGTGATTTTGATACCTAACATAATGGTGTCATTTTCAAGGATAAAATTGTTGGCATAAGTTGGTAGGCTACCGAATCAAGAAGATGACTAATGTTTGGTATTACCTTGAATATTTTGTTGGTGATAAGGCTTAAAAATTTCTACCTCGGTCATTCTTTTTCTCTAAGCTTTTCCTCATTTTATGAGGCGATGACTCTACTATCATCAATCTGATATTTTTCTACTGACTTGTGCTTGCAGGTGGTGCTACAAATCTTCGTTCACTCTGGTGTAGTATCTGGTCAAGGTACACAAGGGTTTTCTTCCCTTTCTCTCCTAGGATGAAATTATTAGTATACAAAGGACTTTTCTTTATGGAAGGTTATGCAGATCTCGAGTTATTTTTGACCATTTTTTAATTTTTACTCGTAAACAAGTACATTGTCAATTTTACAACTTGTTCTATATGATCGACAATGACAATTTCATTATTTTCTATCAAATTTCGTCTTGCAGAGGCTCTTCAATTTGGAATTTTATTTTAAATTTGAAAGGAGTTATCATTGGGATAATATTTAAGTGGAATTTTGTTCAATTGCTACTTGTTTGAAGGAGGAACAAAGAAGGAAGACTTTCAAGTTATTGACATTCATTTGTACATACTTTAGAATTTTTTAATCGTGTGATCACAATGTCGTAATAAGAGGAAAGATAGGAAGGTATTGATCCCTGAAGAAATTGAAGCAAAGAGAGAGAAGGAGGCAAAAAGAAAAAGAGATAGAAGAATGAGGATTCGATCAATGAATAATGTTGAAGCATTGAATTCTACAACTATTGAAGATAAAAACATTGAGGAGACCATGGGTGTAGACGATGTAAATTTGCAGGAGGTGAATATGGAAACTAATATGATTATACAAACAACTCCTAGTATGTCTTCAAATCTCCCTTCCAATGCTATGGATATTTTTTTAATAGGCACAAATCTAGGTAGGTCTTCAAATCCACATTTGAATGACTTGAAAACTTTGTTTATAGGAGATTTAAAAGAGGTTGGATGTAAGGATGTTGACATCGATAATATTCGTATGGATGAAACTTTTAGATATTTTGTTGAAAATGAAAATGAAAATTGTTTTGTTGTTGAAAATGAAGATAAAAACAATTTTGTTATAGTTGAAAATGAAAATAAAAATATTTTTATTGAAAATGAAAATGAAAACCGTTTTTTTAATTGAAAATGAAAACAAAAACCCTTTTATTGAAAATAAAATGAAAACCGTTTTCTTGTTGAAAATGAAATGAAAATCCTTTTATTGAAAATTGAAAATGAAAATGAAAATCCTTTTATTGAAAATAAAAAGGAAAATCCTTTTATTGAAAATGAAAATGAAAATCCTTTTACTGAAAATGAAAATGAAAATCCTTTTATTGAAAATGAAAATGAAAACTATTTTTTTGATGAAAATGAAAATCATTTTGAAGTTGAAAATGAAAATGAAAATCCAAGATGTGATGTTGAAAATAAATATATATATATTTTAAATTGACAAAGATATTTTGGATAATCTTCCTGGTAAGATTTCTTGGAGACAAATAAGAACACATGCCAATAGATTATACAAATATATTTTTTATCATAAAAAAATATCATTTCAATGTCAACTAATGATGCAATTAATGAGAATATGGAAAATGAGAAAAGTAATGAAAAAGTTAGGCATTTTTGTTAAACCAAGAAGAAAATATCTATCACTAAAACATGCTATGTCTACTATTGCTAGTGCCATTGAGTCTATTGGAAAGAATAGTCAATCTAAAGACAAGAATGCAACAAGATGAGCTATAACAACTACTATAGTTAATAAAGCAACTTTGAATAAAAGAATGGTAAGCAATATTAGTTAAATTCTAAAAATACATTCTAAAACATTGGTAAGAGTGGAAAAGAGAAGAGAAAGTATAGAAAATGATGCAATCAATCAATGTTGGAGTTTTAATGGTCGACTCCCAAGATCTGACATGAAACTGAATGTTGAAATAAAATCTTTGATTGAAAAATGTTGGCACGATAATACTAGGGTCTCATCTAATGCTAAAGATGTTTTAAAATTAAGAGTGGGGTCCAAAGTTCATGATCCTCATCCAAAACAACTATTAGATACAACACAAAATGAATTTTATAGAAAAATTTATGGTGATTTAGTGTTACCTAGTAATATCTAGAATAAGTCAAAGATCTTTTGAAAAATGTAAACCTTGGCATGCAAAGATTAATAAGCAACAAATATCTTGTTGTTGTAAAACACATGTTCAATTTCATTGTTATTATGATGTTTTTTGATATATACGTTGTACTTTACATACTAACATGATTATGTAGGAATGTGGTATTAATATGTCACCTGAAACAATATAGGAGTTTATATCAAGTTTGTTTTGTGAAAGATCTAATGGGAAATTATTTTATTTAAGCTCATGTATTTCTGGACAATGCACTAGTTATGGCAATCTTTCTTCCTTAAGATTTTGTATGCATGAAAGTGTTGAAAATGATTTTGGACAACAATTAGCGGATGTTAAAAGATTTAAGAATGTTGAATATCCTTTAAAAGATGGAAAAATTGTGATTTAATTATAGAAAAAGTTAGTGTACATGCATTCATATCAGAATTTAAGAGTAAGATTGTACCAAAATATGTCAAGCACTCTCAACATTCTCGATGGCTTGATGGAAATTTTTTTGCATGTAGAAATACATTTCTAGTTGGTACTATACTATCAGTGGTTGATTTTGCCAAAAGCTATACTCTGGCTCCGTAAGAGGAAATCTAATCAGAATATTACAATTCAATGCAAGTGGCTATGTTTGTTTATATTTTGTATAGATATGAAAATGATAGCACAAAGGATGATAGAAAAGTTTTGAGGGAGTATCATTTCTATTTGAGTGACAACCAGTTACACTCGTCAGAGTTTGTTCAATACCGTTTCAATATATTTTCTACAAATTTAAGAGAAAGAGGAATCTAGATGATAAAAAATATCATATGGTTAGATAATTGTACAGGGCAATCCAAGAATGCTCAAATTTTCTATTAGTTAAGTAGGGTTCACAAGGAATATAATGTCTAACATATGTGGAGTTTTTTTTAAGTTGAACACGATAAAGGAGAACATGATGGAGTTAGTGCGTGTGTTAAAAGAATTCTTGTAAGAGAGAAATTAAAATTTGAGGATGTAGTAAAATTTAAAGATGCACGTAGGATTGTGGATTGGTGCACTACAAGATTATCTACTCTTGGATCAAGCAAGTACTCTACAATGCGCTATTTCTTTTGGTTGGTTGAAGACTAGAATGCTCTACCTATCTACTTGATTGCGAGACAATCAATGGATCTACTAAATGGAATTCATTTAAGACTTTGAATGCAATCACATGGACTATCTAGACAAGGGAGCTTGCATGTTTTCGTTAGTTTTGTATTTTAGGAGATTGGGAAGCATGTGATAATGTATAATGGGTTGAAGAGTAGAAGCAAAGATTGTTGACACTTGCACAAGCACACGATCAATATGAAACAACAATTGAAGACAATGATCAAGTGTTTGCATTAGATGACTATGACCGTATTTAAGACCTTGTACAAGAAGGTAATTTAATTCAATTTATTTAATTGTATTTCACTTTATTAATATTTTATAGTGCTTTTATTTATTTATATACATATGAATGTGTGCATGTAGATTGGTCTAATTATATGGACATGTGCAAGTTATTGAATCAAATTTTTTTTGTAGGACATGTTTATGTTGTTGTTGCACCCGAGGAGAATGAAGAGGAAATAAAATATTGGTTGGCTGATTGTGTGGAGACTAAACATAAGTTAATAGCACCTCGAGAAGATGACAATAGCTATCATTATCCAATAGGTTCAGTGATCCTCTTAAGACATCCCCTTAATAAAATTTTGATAACAAGTCTTTGATCCCCTTAAGAAAAATTTGAGAACTTCTTTGATCTCATTAAGTAAATTTTGAGAACTTCTTTGATGATGGCTATCATTATCCAATAGGTTCGGTGGTAGTTGTTGGCACTTGGCTACAAAAATACCTAATAAGGAAGAATGGTTTGCATGCATTCAAAGATTATGAAACACATGAGAATATTAAACACTACTCACATTTAACTTGGTGGAAACAAATATAAAACTAGTGAGGTATCATGGAAGACCTGCAAATAAAAAACTATGTACAATTTCTATGGAAGAGCATGAGACAATCATAGATGCGTTGCAAAAAAGAGAGGATGAAGATGGTACAATGGAATAAGTAAATACACGTAAATATATTTTTATTTTTATATTGTCCTTTTAAATACATTAAATACATTTTTTGATATTGCTTGTGCGTTATTAGTTGAAATTGATTTAAATTATCCTTTTATATCCTTAGGCCATCATCACAAATTTATCACATACTTTGAGATAAAAAGGAGAGTCCATGTATCGATACAACCTAAAAACATGGAATACTTGGTAAAAATAGGTAATTATTAGTTAAAATATACTTAAGTACATGTTTTGATATTGCTTGTGCATTATTAGTTGAAATTGATTTAAGTTGTCCTTTTATATCCTTAGGCCATCATCACAAATTCATCACATACTTTGAGATAAAAAGGAGAATCCATGTATCTATTCAACCTCTAGACAACATGGAATACTTGGTAAAAAAGGTAATAATTAGTTAAAATATATTTAAATACATGTTTTGATATTGCTTGTGTGTTATTAGTTGAAATTGATTTAAATTGTCCTTTTATATCCTTAGGCCATCATCACAAATTCATGACATACTTTGAGACAAAAAGGAGAGTCCATGTATCTATTCAACCTAGACAACATGAAATACTTGGTAAAAATAGGTAATTATTAGTTAAAATGTATTCAAATATATGTTTTGATTATATATTGATATTGTGTGTACATTAATATTTAAACTTAATTTATTATCCTTTTTTGTATCCTTAAGCCATCATCACATTGATCTCATACTTTGAAACAAAAAGGAGAGGATGCATATTCAACCTATACACATGTGTGGAATACTTGTAAATATAGGTACAAGTTGTGTATATAGATAGTTTTATATAAATTAAAATACATGTTTTGATGATATATTGATATTGCTTGTATCATTTTGATATCAAGTGGCGTGAAGTCCTGCTACATTCCCCACAAGTTTCAAATTTTCTTGAGATGAAATAGCCACAATTTTTAAACATTGTTTTGAGTTGGCATATATGTACATACACAATTACACAACTACACATTTTGTACAAATTTGTATACATGTACATACACAATTATCCTCTACACTTTTATATATCAAAATCAATATTATGTATATTTTGTTTGTTAGATGTGTATGTTTTACCACTTTGAAACTTTAAATTTGATTGTATTTGTTGTCACTCAATATTGTTCCCTTGCTAAGTTGTAGAACCTAGCTTACTGGTGAAACATGGGATCCTTTCAAGGTTGTGGGTTATCTATGACAAAGAGGAACCTCTAGAGAGGGCTAGTTCCCTTGGCTCTTTCACCTAATCTAACTAAACTAATACTTTGTTGAGGAAGAAAGTAAGAATGAAACATGAAAATGAACCTACTTTCCTACTGAGGTGATGCACCAAAAGCATTTTTCTTAGACCTTGGACTACTGTTTTGACATACAACTAATCAATGTTTCAGCTGCTTATGCACTTGACATAAGGTTTGACATATTTGTGTATAAGTAATTTATTGTTCATTAAGGTCTATTTTTCTTGTAGTTTTAGAAGGAATAAAATGTGTTTTTCTTCACAAACTAACACCTATTTGAACTATGAAACAAATAATAACCTACGTAAACATATAATTTTTTCTTGAAAATGGTGGAATTAAGACATTTATTTGAGGATTTACACATAAAAATTGCTAAAATAACATTAATTACCTCACACACACAGCCGAAACAAAATATTTGAAGGAAAAAATGCATATTTTATTGATAGAAGATCTGTATACAACAATACATAATCTAAAAAACACAAGTCTCTTGCTTGATAAATTGTTACAAAGTGCTTATTTTCAGTCTGAAAACTAAAAATGAGTTACAATATAAAAAATGAGCAGAAAGAAACTTAGCCAAGTTTACAAACTGCCTCAAAGTGAAAATAACTGACTAACAATGAAAGCAAGCCTTCTTTTGACCATCCTACGGTGGAGAGGATGTAGGACAACATTAAAACTTATTAAATTCTTCCTTTATTACTTTTGCTGACCCTGCCCTTAACTTGGTCACTTGAAAACTACCTTGAAACTATTTTGAAACTATTTTGACAACTGTTTATTTCTTGGTGGCATTGGAGAAGGGAAATGTTGACCTTTTCAACTGTCTTTGTCTCACCAAAGCTATAGACTATACCATGTTGTTTTTAAGATTATTCTTGTATGACACTTTATTCTTTAGAACTGCCATCTCTTCATTGTATTTTGTCTTCACATGATGAATGTACTGTACAAAAGCGGCTAACTATCTTTATGCTACTTTATAGTAAACTTGCTTGGTATGGTTGATCCTATAATTATTTCATACATTGCAAGATCACATCCCCTCTTGATAATGGACTGCTCACTATCATTCCTTTCACAAGGTTGCCACTTCATCTTGTTTTAGACTTTACCTTGCAAACATAACCTTGTAACTCTCATCCAAACTCTACATATTCATATATCTGAAACTATGTATGGGGCTATCCTTCTCACATATTGCTCAAGAATGTTCTTTAACCTCATAGATCTTAGCATGGTTTTTATGAGATCATTCTTTCCTTAAATAATCTTGTTTAACAATTCAAGCACCATTCTTGACACATCCATTGAACCTCTTCTTACTATCACCTTGAACCCAAATGAAAAAGTTCAATTAGTCACAACAGTATCATTTCACCACAGGTCCTTAGGCTTTGAATACCTTGTTATTTCCATGGTAAAATGATGAGGGTGCTAACCCGAGACACAAAATATCACACACAAACCAAAGAATATTATTGTATTCAGAATAATGAAATCCTTACATGCAAAGGATCCCAAATCCTTGAGTCCTGCAATACATACCCTTACAGAAAATTACAGAAGTTCCATTTTTTGAATATACACTCTTTTCCCCAAAAAGCCCCCCCCCAAATATTAGAAACTGGCCCATAAATAAATCCTTTTAATTTTGGAGCCAAAACCAACATTCAAATTATGAGTTTTTGTGGTTTGGCGCTGAAAATTACAAATTGAAATTGAAATTTTAAAACCACATTCGAAAATTAGCACATTTTTAAAAATGCACCAACTCTGGGAGCCATAACTTTTGATCTGGGACTCCGTTTGATGAACTGTTGGAAAGGTCTCAGAGTGAAGAATGCGCTAAGAACTAGCTCTACCAATTCTAATGATTTATGGGCCCACACGAGACCGTTTAGTGCCTCAAACTGGGCTTGGAATATTTTTCAAGGCAAAAAGCAGAAACTGAAACTTGAATAACTTTCAAACTAGGAATGATCTTGACCTGATTCTTTCACCAAAGTGCTTATTTTTCTGTCCCAAATATTCCCTTAATTTTTTGCCTCCTTACGCCTTCAAATTCACACCTACTAAAAATAACAGTTGAGCAAAAAAAGTAGAAAAGCAGTTCTGAAAGTTGGGAATTCTTATTCGATGAAAAGGGTATCCATAAATGCAAAAACATCTACAAAAAGCTAAAAGAAAGTAAAGATATTTTTGGGTGATGTCGGATCACCCTTACACCACTGGATGCTCCTGCATCAAACACCCAGGGTAATTTTGAGAAGTGACTCCGTCATGTCTTAGAAGGTTGAGGAGAACCCAAATGGTCAACCTTTGCCTTAGACAACTAGGATGAATCTTCCATAGGCCTTCCCCTCCACTTCACCATATATTCTTCATACTACCTGTTTTTGGTACTCCTTCGCACATTACTATCCAAGATTGCTTCAATCTCCTCTGAAGTAGGTGTTGGAATGCCACACTGTTCCATTGCTAGTACTTCCTCTGTGCCACCTTCATGATAATCTGTCAAATCTGAAATGTTGAACATCGGGGAAATATTGACTCCATCTGACAACTCTACCTCATATGCATTCCCTAAATCATGCCTCCTTAAAATCTTATAGGGACCAAACTTCTTCATGTTCACATTGTTATAGGTTCCCACTAGAAACCTTTCTTTCCTCAAGTGGACCATCGCTTCATCACCAATCTAAAACTCCTTATTCCTCCTCTTCTAAACTTCCTTAGCCTTATACTGAATATTCATCTTGTTAATATATTCTCTTACCTTCTCATGTATATTCTTGATGTGCTATGCAAAGTCTTCGGCTTTGGCACTTGTCTTCTTCTCTTGGTCTATCTTTCTCAGTTCTAGAGCGGTCCTGGGACTACCTCCATACACAATCTAGAATGGTGATCTACCAATGCTTATGTTGATAGAATTATTGTGAGAAAATTCTTCCTGGGGTAAGATCAAGTCCCATCCCTTGGATTTATCTCCTACGAAGCATCTCAATAGGTTACCCAAAATCTTGTTCTCAACCTCAGTCTGCCCATGGTGTGCAGAATTGAACTTCAACTCTATGTTCAACCTCTTCCACAAGGTCTTGCAAAAGTATCCAACAAATTTGGTGTCATGATCTAGGACTACACTCTTTGGTAGATCATGTAGCCTCACCACCTCTCTGAAGAACAAGTTAGCAATGCGTATTGCATCATGGGTCTTCTGGCATGGGATGAAATGTGCCATCTTCAAAAACTTGCCAACTACCACAAATACTTAATCATTCTCTCTCTATGTCCTTGGAAAAACAAGAACAAAGTCCTTACTTATATCCTCCCATGACCTCTCTGGTACAGGTAAGGGTTGATAGAACCTTGTATTCTGGATCACTCCTTTAGCCATCTGAGATACCCTACAACTCTGCACAAACTTCTTCACATCCTATGATAACTGAGGCCAATAATAATGCTCCCTGATAATACAAATGGTCTTATCCTGACCAAAATGTCCTTCCATTCTTCCACTCTGCTTCTCCTTTATCTGGTTCTCCCTCATGGAACTCCTCAGAATACACAATTGACTTCCCTTAAACAACATGCCATCCTGAATTATGAAATCCAACCACTTTTTTCCTATCAACTGTAACAGGCTCCTTGCAAGCTTTCCAAGCCTCTGCAAATTCAGGATCTTCTGGATACAATGTCTTGAGTTCACTGAACCCAACCACCTCAATCTTCATTTCTGTCAACAATGTCTGCCTCCTACTCAAGGCATCTACAACTCTGTTAGACCTCCCACTCCTATGCTTCAAAGGAAAACTATAACTCTGCAAAAATTCTACCCATTTCAAATATCTTTGATTCAATTTGCCCTAGCTATTGAGGTACTACAATGCTCGATGATCGGTATACAAAAAAAATTCCTTTGGCAATAGGTAATGCCTCTATTTCTTTAATGCTTGAACTATTGCATATAATTCCTAATCATACACAAAATACTTTTTCTTTGCATCATTTAACTTTTCATTGAAATATGCAATGGGCTTACCTTCTTGGCTCAAAATAGCTCCAAGGGCATTACCAATGACATCACAATACACCTGAAACACCTTATTGAAATCAAGAAGGGATAAAAAAGGTTGCTCTATCACCTTCTTCTTCAACATGTCAAAAATTTTCGCTGCTCCAGAGCTCCACTTGAACTCTTTTCTATCCCCTCTCATTGTTTCAGTTAGAGGTGCACAAATACTACTGAAGTGTCTAATGAACTTTCTGTTAAAGCTGGCCAAACCATGAAAAGATATCACCTCAATAGCAATTCTTGGAGTAGACCATTCCAGAATAGCCTTCACCTTCTTTGGGTCCATCTTAAGACCTTCCATTGAGACAACAAACCCCAAGTACACTAACTCCCTCTTCACAAAACTACACTTCTTCAAATTAATCAACAATTTCTCCTCTCTTAACTTCTCAAAGAATCTATGAATATGCATTAAATGCTCATCCAGTGACTTTCTGAAAATCAAAATATCATCTAAATACACATTAAAAAATTCTCCCAAAAATTGTTTCAGTACCTCATTCATGAGCGACATGAATGTGCTCGGTGCATTAGTTAGCCCGAAAGGCATGACTAACCACTCGTACAAGCCCTCTTTGGTCTTGAAGGCGGACTTCCATTCATCTCCCTCTCAAATCCAAATCTGGTGATATCCACTCTTCAAATCTATCTTTGTGAAGTACCAAGCTCCACTCAAATAGTCCATTAGGTCATCCATCCTAGGTAGGGGAAATCTGTACTTGATTGTTATTTTGTTTATGGCCCCGGAATCTGTACACATTCTCCACTCCCCATCCTTCTTCAGTGCTAGTACTATAGGTATTGCACATGGACTTAGACTCTCTCGAATCAAACCCTTTTTGAACAACACCTGAACTTGTCTGTTCAACTCCTCATTTTCTGTAGGAGTCATTATGTGAGATGCCTTATTTGGAAAACTGGCTCTAGGGATCAATTCAATTTGATGACTTATCTTCCTCATTGGTGGTAAACCCTCAGGTACATTATCAAAAACAATATCCTGAAACTCATTCACTAATCCAAAAAATTCTATTGGCACCTTCTTACTATCTTCCTTATCCATTCTAGGAATCAATGCATAACACATACACTCATGCTTCATGCCTTCTAAAAATTTCCTTCCATCAACAAAACAAATTCTAGCACTACTGCATACCTTTTCTTCGGCCTCCTTGAGGAGTTTCAACTTATGGCAGACTCCATCCTTTGTCAAGGAATAAGTGTTTGCATGGCCATCATGTATAGGTCACTTGTTTAACTGCCCGACCTCCCCAACAACATGTGACATGCATCCATGGGAATGATATCACAAAGTACCTCATCACAATAGCTTTTGATCTTGAACTTCACTAGGCACTGCTCATTGAACATAACTTTGTGGTATTTCTGGGACCAGGTGATCCGATATGGATGTGGATGCCTCTCCCTCTTCAGCTTCAACTTCATAACCATCTCTTCTGACACTAGATTATAGGTGCTCCCACTTTCAATAAGGAAATTATAACATTTTTCTTCACACTTGCACCTTGTGTGGAACAAATTCTTCCTCTGTTCTGGCTCCTTCTCTTTAGTCACCAAGGCTCTTCTAACCACTAGGGCTTCTCCCCTTTTAGCATCATCTGAATGCTCGAATTGAGCCTCCTCATCTGTATGTGCAACCCTTGCATGACCTTTTGGCCTTCTGTCTATCCTTCCTTGGTGTTGTGGAAATTCATAGGCTCGATGATCTTCTTCACCACACTGGAAACAAGTCCCTCTGAAACCACCTCGTCTGGGTCCTTGTCCAAATCTTCCTTGTCCTCTATCCTCTACCTCTTTTATCACCACCATTTTTATCATGAGGGTGGTAGAAGTTATCATTATTTTGGCTTCGATTGGTACCCACATCTTCATTTTTCTTCTCATCCTCATTTCGACTTCCATAAGATCTTCCACTACCCCTTCCACTTTGACCTCCTCATCCTTTTTGGTTGCTGTCAAATATTTTGTTCATCTTCTCTTCAACTCTCAGAGAAAATTGGTATGCATCCTCAATGGTGGTCATTTCGACCAGGCTTAGCTCCTCTTAAATGCTCGGTCATAACCCATTAATATAATGGGCTACCTTCTCCTTATTGGCCTTTGCATGGCCCATTTTGATGATCATCTTGTGAAAATATTCCGTGTATTCTTTCACAGATCTACTTCCTTGCTTCAAAACTTGCAATTTATTCAGTAGATCTAACTCGTAGTCCACTGGTATGAACTGCCTCTTCAGTTTCTCCACCATGTGATCCTGTTTGACAATTTTCCCTTTTAATCTTCAATTTCTCTCCAGCTGGACCTCTTTGCACCAAATATTTGCATGGCCCTTCAGTTTCATTTTTGCAAACTTAACCTGATGTGGATCCTCTATTTCTTCATACTCGAAATACTCTTCCAGCTCGTTGATCCAGTCGAACAACTCTTCCAGATTCAGACTTCCGAAAAAACTAGGAACTTCTACTCTGGGTCTTTTTCCAACCTTTGAAATGGCCCTTATCAACCGTAGTTGATCTTGATCAATCACTTCTTCCTGTTCCACCTCTAGATCTTCCACCTCTTCTTCATCCTCACTTTCTTTTGTTCTTCTCGGGTTTAACCCTCTTCTCATCTCTTCCTGCATGCATCAATTTGTCTCTAGAGGGCTCTGAAACCCTCGACTGATAATGGATCTCTTCCACCAGAATTTCTGGCACCTCTGGAACCACCACGCCTACCACACATCAGTCTTGGATATCTCAAAACCACAACCACGGTCCTCGCGCAAACTGCCTCATGATCGACGATCTATCCACACGCTCAAGAAAACCCGCTCTGATACCACCTGACGAGGGTGCTAACCCGAGACACAAAATATCACACACAAACCAAAGAATATTATTGTATTTAGAATAATGAAATTATTACATGTTGAGGATCCCACATCCTCGAGTCCTACAATACATACCCTTACATAAAATTACAAAAGTTCCCTTTTCTGAATATACACTCTTTTCCCTAAAAAGCGCCCCCCCAAATATCAAAAAATGGTCCATAAATAACTCCTTTTTGGTTTGGAGCCAAAACCAACATTCAAATTATGAGTTTCAGTGGTTTTCTGCTGAAAATTAAAAATTGAAATTGAAATTTTAAAACCACATTCAAAAATTAGCACATTTTTGAAAATGCACCAACTTCTGAGAGCCATAACTTTTGATTCAGGACTCCGTTTGACGAATCGTTAGAACCGTTGGAAAGGTATCAAAGTGAAGAACGTGCTAACAACCCGTTTCACTAGTTTTGATGATTTTTGGCCCCATACGAGACCGTTTAGTGCCTCAAACTGGGCTCGAAATATTTTTTAGGGCAAAAAGCAGAAACTGAAACTTGAATAAATTTCAAACCGGGAATGATCTTGACCTGATTCTTTCGTCAAAGTTCTTATTATTCTATCCCAAAGATTTCCTTAAATTTTTTCCTCCTCTACCTTCAAATTCACACTGGCTAAAAATAGCAGTTGAGTAGAAAAAGTAGAAAAGCAATTCTGAAAGTTGGGAATTCTTATTCAACGAAAAGGGTATCCAGAAATGCAAAAATATATAGAAAAATCTAAAAGAAAGTAAATATATTTTTGGGTGATGCCAGATTTCCCTTACACCATTGGATGTTCCTGCATCATAAAATATCACATTGACTATGCCAAATCTGATGATAATGAAGGTATCTTCTGATACAACTATGAAATGCTGCATACGATAGGTCTCTAACCCAATGATATGATACATAGCGCATATCAACACTTCTTTTATTAACTATCCACTATTAAATTTTGATTGTGAGTTGTCATGAGTTCCATGAAGAATGTGCCCTTCATGAAGTAATATTCCTAATTTCTTTGTTTCATTGTCAAAGACACTATGGAAGACAAACCTAGGATAGCCCCACTGCTTAGCCTTAGTACCCATATCTCTTATGACTCTTCCTCATGTTCCTGAATAACCCTATCCTTCATTTCTCTCAGCTATTAATAAAAAACAGGTTGTTTTAGAACCCTAAACATCTATGAGTATATGCATGGGCTTTTGATAGTTCACTAAACCTAGGAAACTTCAAGAAAGATACTTCAACAATAAAAAAACTCTAAGAAACTTCACTTATGTTGGGAGACATATAATGATATTCATAAGGATTACAAATTTCAAGTGACTTAAAATCATGAGGCATACCTAGGAGTTATGAAGTCACAACATGTAGAGGTTTTGCCTTTGAAGGCTTTTGAACATATGGAGATGACCTTCCCTCAAACCCTTGATATTCTCCTTCTCCGATGCAACCTACTGAGACCTTGTCTTCAAGCTTCTACAACGTGGTATATTTGAGCAATAGGGTGCTACTTTTGAGCCATGTATGAATCTTTCTTTCAATACAACCTTCAAGGAACCCTAAAAACTCTCTTCATGCATGGTGATAGAACAAAAACAAACTTCTTTTCTTTTTCCTACTTTGGCGCTAAACACTTGGTCATTTTTTGTTATTTTCCCTTTACATTCAAACTTTCCATGCTCACTCTCAAGTTTACATTTTCTTTTTTAATTCCCTTAAAAAATAAATACTCCTTTTGTGTGTAATAAATCTCATCATAAATATTACTTGTGCTTTATATTGTAAGTCTTATGACAAAAAACATATAACAACCTTAACATAAAGAGTTGCAGCATTCTTGTCAATCTCTCAGAGATGTTTTCTTGCTAAACATGATGACCAATTGTACCTTACACAGTCCATTTGGCATAGGATTCATAAAATAACTTGAAAACATATTGAAAATTAGACCTTGTATACTACTATAGCATACTAAAAACAACATTTCACAACTTTAAACCCACCCAAAAACTAACCTAAGAAGACTCAAAACTAGACTAAAACTAATCGACAAGTTGTGCATCAACACTTAGAGGAATGAAAAACTCCTAAAACCTATGTGCAACAACACTTATTGAATCAAAAAAATCTAATCTAATTTATATAAAAAAGACTGATCATACCTTAAAAAAAAAGTTTGAGGTGTATCCCATTGACTGGGATAGGAAGTATCTCTCCATCCATTTTAGATAGTTGAAAGGAATTGTGTTGTTTTCACTCCACAATGATGAAAGGACCACTCCACATGGCATAAAATTTCATGTGTTTCCTAGGCCTGCTCTTAAGTTCATCCAATTTGAGCACCACATATCCTTCCTTGAACACCCTTTGTGTTTCCTTCTTGTCAAAATATTTTTTCACTTGGATTTGGTGGAATTCCATGGTTTTCATTGCCTTGTTTCTTGTTTCTTCAATCTCCACTAGTTGTGCATATCTAATTGCCGTGGGGTCTTCTTCTTCAAACATGTCAAGGTGATTTACTATGTCAATTACTGGGAGTTCAATGGACAAAGGCACCCTTGCTTCTTTCCCATAAACCAACACATACAGAGAGTTACCAATGGACCTTTTAGGTGTGATTCTATCCACCCATAGAGTAGATTTTAACTTAGTATGCCAAGTCCTTTGGTTATCTTCCATGGTTCTCTTAATGATCTTGATCAAGTTCTTTTTAGTAGAATCAACCAAACCATTTCCTTGAGGATAATAATTTGATGAAGTACTCAAGAATATACCTTTCTTTACAACCCACTCACTAATCCTTGTACCAATGAATGGCAAAATATTGTCTGAAATAATGGAGTCGGGAACTCCAAACCTTATTACCAGCTCCTCATAGAAGTTCATAAGAACACTTTCAGTTGCTTCTTTAAGAGATGTAGCCTCCATCCACCTTTTGAAATAATTTGAGGTAGTCAAAATCGACTTGTGACAAGAACTAGATGGAGGATGTATGGCCCCAATTAAGTCAATACCCCACTTCATAAATAGATATTCAACTTGTATAGGCTGCAAAAGAAGAGTTGGAAGTAGATTTCCTTTCCTACAAATATTGCATATATTTGACACATTTTCTTGCCCATGCATGGGCATCTTTCAAGAGGCTTGGGCAATAGTACCCAACCCTCATAATTTTCTAGGCTGTAGTCCTTGGTGCAAAGTGACCACTAGCTATTTTGTCATGAAAATCATGAAGTACCTTGTCGACTTGATCAATATCTATTCATCTTAACAAAACTCCATTATGATCCTTTATAAAAGACACATCATTGACAAGTATAAATGGAATGGAATGCAATCTAAAATAACTTATTTTTTCCTTGTCCAAGCCAGTTGGAAACTCACCAGTTTGAAGAAAATACACCATTTCTTGTATCCAACTAGTACCCAATGATGGTGCAACAGTTTGTGAATCATTATTTGTCATAAGAAAAAATTATTCTTGAGTTTCTTCACCATTTTCTAACCCAATAGCTAGCTGTTCACATAGTCCTTTGAACCCTCTAACCAAATTTGTAACTTTGATTTCCACATCGTATTCCATCACTTTGGTGATCGACCCAACCCTTTTTTCACTCAAATCCTTACTCAAGAAGAACTCTTTAATGCTTGGGTGAGCAACCATCAACTGAATTTTGTCTTTAGAAACCAAATGACAATTTTTTTTGAGACTTCTAATCACATCTAGTACATGCTTCTCAACAAAATAATATCTTTGCTCATAACCTTATAAGCCTCGACTAAAAAATACTATTGGCTTCTCTAAACCATCTTCATTTTATTGTACCAACATAGTAGAGATAGTATCTATGCTACCAAAAACATAAAGGATAAAATCTTTGGCAAAGTTAGGATTTACCAATGTAGGTGCTGCTGTTAATGCTTCTTTGATAGCCTCAAAATTATTTTTTCCTTCTCTTGTCCAGTTGAAACTCACATTGTTTTTCAAAATTGCAGTTAGAGGTCTCAAAAGATTGGCTAATCAAGTATAAACGTTCTCATGAAATTGATTCTACCAAGGAAACTTTGTAGCCCCTTCAGATTATGACTAGCAAAGGTAGAGAAAGAATGACACTTACCCTTTCTAGATCAATGGTTATTTCATGCTTTGAGACCATATGTCCAAGGAGTTTACCTTCATGTACAACAAAGATGCACTTTTTGGGGTTAAGGGATATTCCATATTCCCTAAGCTTGTCAAAATTTTTCCTTAAATGAGAGAGATGTTCATCAACATTTTTTGAAAAAATAGTTATGTCATCAAGATAAATTAGAACCAACTTGTAAATTAACCCTTGAAAATCCATTTCCATTGCTCTTTAGAAAGTTGCACGAGCATTGGAAAAACCAAAGGGCATTCTCTTGTTAGCCATTGTTCCCCACTTCGTGGCGAATATTGTCTTATACTAATCTTCCTCTTTCACTAGCACTTGGTTATACCTAGAGTAACCATCAATTAGAGTAAATATATATGAACTTGCAACAACTTGTAGAATTTGTTCCATAGAGGGTAGCGGGTAATGGTATTTGAGTGAGGCCCTATTCAAGTCTCTAAAGTCCACACAAAGTCTTATCTCTGCATTTTTATTCCTAACAGGAACGAGGTTAGAAACCCATGAGGTGTGTTTGATTGGGAAAATAATATTACCTTCAATCATATTATTCAATTATTTTCTCATGAGTGGCTTAGGCTTGGGGTTCAAAGGCATTTGTTTTTGTCTCACTGGTTTCACATTTGGCTCAAGTTCAATGGTGTGTTGGTAAATCTTGGGATCAATACCTTTCAAATCATAATATTCCCAAGAAAATATATCATGGAACTCTTGAAAAAGTGAAACAAAAGCTTCTCTATCCTCTTGAGAACAAATCTTACCAATCTTAAGAAGCTTACCTTTCAAAATTTCCACCTCTTCATAATGTTCTTCCTTGATATGCATGCTGGTTTTTCCATTTTTAAGCTAATCATTTGAACTAAAAATGGACTCTAAGGTGACCAAACCCTTTGGTAACTTGTTTGTTTTTAGCTAAATGATATGTTCACCATACTATTGTTGTAGTTTTTGTTGTTTTCCAGCTGAAAACTCAACTTCTTCAAGCAAAAAACTAAGCACCTGTTCATCACTTTCAAAGACTTTCCAATGGAAATTATTGTTAGGAATAGATGGCCTTAATACTACCTTAATATAGTGTTGTACCTTATCCTTTTTAATGTCATTTGGAATATCAAATTGGGCACCTATAGCAGCCAACCTATCAACATGCTTGTTTTGGTCCTTCTAAGTACAAACAATACATTAAAAGCATCAAATTCCTCTATTATATCCCATTGCCTATGCTTATAAGACTTAAGCACATAATTTTTGGTCACATGCAAGTCTCTTACTTGATTTACAATATGCTCACTATCACCAAACACATGTAGACAACTTATTTTTCTCTTCCTTGCCTATTCCAAACCCTATAGAAGACCCTCATACTTAACTATATTATTAGTACAACTAAAAGCAAAAAAAAAAGCTGAATAATACTTTTCACCTTATGGAGATACAAGCATAGCACCCCCACCAGCCCCATGTCTACTTCTTGAACCATCAAAAAATAACTCCAAACTTCATTTTGTTGTTGTTTATGCTGATATTTTTTCATTATTTTCAAGGTTAGGAATGATAGAATCTTTCTCGTGAATCATGTAAACACCTAAGCATACCTCTTCAAGATTTTCATTTGTATCAACTTCAATTTTTTCAACTACCCATTCATCCAAAAGAATGTTTGGA
The DNA here is from genome assembly GCA_007115665.2 of Sequoiadendron giganteum. NCBI lineage: Eukaryota > Viridiplantae > Streptophyta > Pinopsida > Cupressales > Cupressaceae > Sequoiadendron > Sequoiadendron giganteum. The sequence continues at coordinate 67,338,938 of CM021103.1, forward strand.
ATACTCTTAGTTTGGCTACTTGGTTCTTGGACAATAATATGTTCATCATGGTAAAAAATAGCACAATTAACATTGGAAACACAGGGTACATATGGCTCTACATGGTATTTTTCTACTGACTTAGATTTAATAGTCACTTTGGTTCCATATCTTGTCCTAAACAACATATGTGACCAATCTAAATATAGATAGCCACTTAGCTTAGCAGTGAAATCTCTTGAAAGACAAAGAGAAAAGTAAGGTGGCAAGTCGATTACATAAACATTCCGTGGAATGGAAAATTTGGGACATGAATGAAAGGTAAGATTAAAATCCTTAATAACTCCTATAGTATTGATTGCTATCCCATCAAGTTGAACCACCCATTTTTCAAGAGATTGATATCCCAAACCCAACCTATTAGAAATTTGTTTAGGCATGACAACTACTAGCCCCTAAATCAATCATACAATTATGAACAACGCTATTTCTTATGATCAATGACATGTAGAAAGGTGGTGGCTTGACTTCTTTGCTTGGCTATCCACTGTTGTTTTGGGGTATATTGATAAGTACTACCTTGTCTTGCTTAGTGGGAAGTTCACTTGACATAGTCAAATTTGATAAAGCAAATTACAACAAATCTCTTTTCCTTGGGATAGAAAAATAGTCCCACATAGAAACAATAACATTTGATTTCTTCATGTGCTGAAGAATATTAAAAGGAGCAATGTTTACCTTTCGATGAGCCTTTGTAACAACAATATTTCCTTGTAAATGTGCTGGTTGGGACTGATTCCCAAGCCGTTCTTTGGTAGTGCCTTTCTGATTTCTTTGAAGTATATGTGGTACATGAGATGTAGATGGGACAACAACCTCTTTTTCCACTCTAGGAGCTTGATAAGGCTTTTTATTTGTTGGTTGTCCCATCTCAATAGCTCTCTTTTCACCCCTTGTGTTAGTTGCTATAGAAGAATAGTCTTGATTAACTCGACAAAACTCCTCTCCTTGAAAATTTAGAAGTGTAGTGTCACTTGGAGGAGGTTCTTGGTGTTGTGATGGTGCTTCATTAAGTGTATTTGGCTACAAGCTAGATACATTTTGTACTATTAAGGCTCAATTAATCACCCCATTTGAACAAGTGGACTTGTTTTGGGCCTTGGTATTTTTCTTGATAGGGTAGCCTATTTGTTTGACTTGGATAGCCTTGTGCTTGGTAAGGGGTGTAGATTTGAAATTGTTGTTGTTTTATGCTAACCAACTCATTCCTAAATGATTGAAGGATGCCTTTTGTCTCTTGCAAATCAAAAGATTAGGCTGGGACAACTTTATCTTGAGTAGGAGCAGCTGGTATAGGGGCTATTTATGGAATTTGCATAGGCATTATTGGCTGTATATTAGGGGAAAATGGAATTGGAGGTTTTGGGGCTATTTCTCTAGCCCGTATAAGGCTATTTTTAGCTCTAATAGCTATCTCATAATCATCTGGAAGTGTATTTCCACCCACAGAGTATATCATAACTAATATATCACTATTTAAAGACCTCAAATAATACAAGAAAGCATTGTCAAGTGAAGGCCTTACCAAAGGTGGGATCTCCTATCCAAAGACTTTTGTAAATGGGAATTGAAATCTGTCATATGTTCATGAGGAGCCCTCTTGATGGTGGTGAGTTGTTCCAACAATGACAAGTGACCAGACTTGTCTTCAAAGTGCTTAAAAAGAGCCTCTCCAAGTTGATCCCATGTAGTGATTGAGTTAACATCCAAGCTCCTAAACCATCGAAGATCTTTTCCTTTGACAGATGCTGCCAACAATCTAAGAGCTATATTTTCAATAGTTATATGATGGATCAAACACAAATTTTCCATATCCTTAATGTGTTTACTGGGCGTAGTTTGGTCCTCTACCATATAGAAAGGAATTCTCATGAGAGCTTCCATTGGAATATCATCATGTTGATCCAAATTCAAAGGGCTTCCCCCATCAAATGGTGTGAAATCTTGCTGCCTAGGGGCTGCCATTGGTGCAACAAAACTCTAATTTTTCACAAAATGAGCAACAACCCTCATAGAAGGTGGAGTTGATTGTGTTTTCCTTGATGAAGGAGTTCTTCTTGTAGATCTACCTTGTCTCCTTGGTGGAGACAACTAAAAGTATTCAAATGACCTTGCACTCCTTGATTGTATCCTTCTCATAAGCTATTCCAACACTGGTTTTGCTAATTTTTCCACACCTAGAGTTGCCAAATATGCAAATTTCAACCTCTTAAAGGTATGAATATGACTGGTTGCATATTAGAACTATCAATAAGATGAATTTTTTAAACTATTTTGATTCAAACAGTCCCATTGGGCATGCCAAAAACTGTTGTCAGTCAATATTGCACCCTTGCTAAGTTGTAGAACTTAGCTTACTGGTGAAACATGAGATCCTTTCGAGGTTGTGGGTTACCTATGACAAAGAGGAACCTCCAGAGAGGGTTGGTTACCTTGTCTCTATCACCTAATCTAACTAAACTAATACTTTTCTAAGGAAGAGAGTAAGAAGGAAACATGAAAATGAACCTACTCTCCTATTGAGGTGATGAACCAAAAGTATTTTTCTCAGACCTTGGACTATTGTTTGACATACAACTAATCAATGTTTCAGCTGCTTATGCACAACATAAGGTTTGACATATTTGTGTATAAGTAATTTATTGAAAAGTCTATGTTTCTTGTAGTTTTAGAAGGAAGAAAATGTGTTTTTCTTCACAAAATAACACCTATTTGAACTATGACACAAACAATAACCTACATAAACATATCATTTATGCTTGAAAATGATGGAAGTAAGACATTTATTTGAGGATTTTCACATAAAAATCACTAAAATAAAATCAATTACCTCACACACAACCAAAACATAATCTTTAAAGGACAAAATGCTTGTTTTATTGATATAAGATGCATATACAACAATACATAATCTTAAAAACATGAGTCTCTTTCTTGATAAAGTGTTACAAAGTACTTATTTTCAGTTTGAAAACTAGAAATATGAGTTTCAATATAAAAAATGAGCAAAAAGAAACTTAGACAAGTTTACAATGCTGCCTCAAAGTGAAAAGAACTGATTGAAAATGAAAGAAAGCCTTCTTTTGACCATCCTACAGTGGAGAGGATGTAGGAAAACATTAGAACTTATTAAATGCTTCCTTTATGACTTTTGCTGACTCTGCCCTTAACTTGGTCACTTGAAAACTGCCTTGAAATTATTTTGACAACTATTTATTCCTTGGTGCCATTGCAGAAGGGAAATTTTGACCATTTCAACTATATTTATCTCACCAAAGCTATAGATTGTACCATGTTGGTTTTAAGACTATTCTTGTATGATTCTTTGTTCTTTAGAACTGCCATCTTTTCATTGTATTCTGTCTTCACATGATGAATGTACTGTACAAAAGTGGCTAACTATCTTTATGCTACTTTATAGTAAGCTTGATTGGTATGGTTGATCCTATAATTCTTTCATACATTACAAGATCACTACCCCTCTTGATAATGGACTGTTCACTGTTATTCCTTTCACAAGGTTGTCACTTCATCTTGTTTTAGACTTTACCTTGCAAACATAACCTTGTAACTCTCATCCAAACTCTACATATTCATATATCTGAAACTATGTATGGGGTTGTCATTCTCACATACTGCTTAAGATTGTTCTTTAACCTGATAGATCTTAGCATGGTTTTTATGTGATCATTCTTTCCTTAAATCATCATGCCTAATAATCCAAGTTCCTTCTTGACACATCTATTGAACTTCTTACTATCACCTTGAACCAAAATGAAAAAGTTCAATTAGTCACAATAGTATCATTTCACCACAAATCCTTAGGATTTGAATACCCTGTTATTTCCATGGTAAAATATCACATTGACTATGCCAAATCTAATGATAATGAGGGTATCTTCTGAGGAAACTATGTAATGCTGCATAGGATAGGTCTCTAACCCAATGATATGGTACATAGCACATATCAACACTTCTTTTATCAGCTATCCACTGCTATTACAACTATGAGTTGTCATGAGTTCGATGAAGAATGTGCCCTTCATGAAGTATTGTACCTAATTTCTTTGTTTCACTATCAAAGACACTATGAAAGACAAACCTAGGATAGCCTCACTGCTTAGCCTTAGTATCCATATCTCTTATGATTGTTCCTTTTGTTTTTGAATAACCCTATCCTTCATTACTTATAGCTATTAATAAAACACAAGGTGTTCTAAAAGCCTAAACATCTACGGGTATATGCATGGGCTTTTGATAGTTCACTAAACCTAGGAAACTTCAAGAAAGGCATTCCAACAATAAATAAACTCTAAGCAACTTCACTTATGCTAGCAGACATCTAATGATATTCATAAGGATTAAAATTTTCAAGTGACTTAAAATCATGAGGCATACCTAGGAGTTATGAAGTCACAACACATAAAGGTTTTTCCTTTGAAGGCTTTTGAACATGTAGAGATGATCTAACCTCAAAGCCTTGATATTCTGCTTCTCCAATGCAATGTGTTGAGACCTTTTCTTCAAGCTTTTGCAACGTGGTATATCTAGGCAACAGGGTGCTACTTCTGCACCATGTATGAATCTTTCTTTCAATGCAGCCTTCAAGGAACCCTAAAAAATATCTTCATGCATGGCGATAGAACAAAACCAAACTTCTTTTCTTTTTCCCACTTTGGCGCTCAACACTTGGTCAAATTTTCTTATTTTCCCTTTCCATTCAAACCTTCCATGCTCACTCTCAAATTTACCTTTTCTTTTTTAATTCCCTTAAAAATAAATACTCCTTTTGTGTGTAATAAGGGTCATCATAAATATGACTTGAACTCTATATGATAAGTCTTATGAGAAAAAACTTATAACAACAACCTTAATGTAAAGAGTTGCAACAATATTATTGTTAAATTTGGTTGCCTTGGGAAACTTTACCAAATTTTGAGAACTTCTTTGATCCCCTTAAGACATCGTATTAGGACCCCTTAAGACATCCTATTAGGACCCTTTAAGACATCCTATCATGACATAAATTAAATTAAAATTAACACTATCTTTGTATAGAATGTGATTGTTATATGAAAAGTCATCCTAAATTACACCAATTGCAATTAAATATGAGACATGTACTTTCAAGTATTTGATCCCCTTAAGACCTCCTATTAGGACATATCCTAAATATTTATACTTAATTATATCATTTGTTATGATGAGTCGCCCTAAAGTCTAATACTTAATTATATCAATTGTGATCCAACATGAGACATGTAGTTTGAATTATTTGATCCCCTTAAGAAGTCCTATTAGGACCTCTTAAGACATCCTATTATGACATAAATTATATTAACATTAACTTTATTTTTGTATAAATTTTGTGATTATTATGATGAGTCATCATAATTTCTACTACTTAATTATATCATTTGTTATGACGAGTCTCCCTAAATTCTAATACTTAAATATATCATTTTCGATTAAATATGAGACATGTACTTTGAAGTAAATTTGATCCCCTTAAGTAATTTTTTTAGAAATTCTTTGATAAGTTAATGCCTTGACTATGAATCACTAAATTTGTAAAGTACATATATTTAAATGTCTTATTAATTTCAACTTTAATTTCACATTAATGTCCAATTAATGTCTTGACTATGAATTTTTTGTAAAGTACAAATATTTCCTATCAATTTCATATTAATTTCACATAAAATGTATAAATGCATATGTGTAAATTACTATTTAACAATAATAGACCACAAAATATTGAAATTAATAAAGTCCATGAAACAATATATCAAGTCCATGAAAATACTGATACATATATTGAAATACCGAAACTTGTACATATATGTAGTCAATGAAATAATAAAATACAACCCATGAAATAATCTAACTCATATCATCTCTAGAATCAAGAGACTTCTTCACACCACATAGACTATCCAGATGACTTGAATCACTCCGTGCAAAAGAAAGAAAGTTAAAATCAGATGTAAGATGATTAAAAATGTTTGAATGGCAATTTAATTTATAATTTATCATGTAAAATTAAATTACTGTGTGAGGCTGCTCTACATTCTCTAGTGCACATGGACCTATCTCTATATTCTCTAAATCAATCAACATATAAGAAAAAGAAAGTTAAAATTAGATGTAAGACGATTAAAAATGGGGGCAAGTGCAAAAAGATGGGTAGCCAATTTGTAGCCAATTTACTTTTTCATCACGAAATAGCGAAAATGCGAGCACATTATAGTAAAATGCACTCACATTATGGCTTGGTAATGACTGAGCCTAGGATCGGTCATTACCAAGCCATAATGCGAGGACGTTATGGTTTAAATTTAAAAAAAAACGTGTATTTTGAGTTCAAATAATGTGCATTTTTTGAAATCAAAAAAATATTTCCAAAATGCGAGCATGTTATAACACGCTCACGTTTTGGTCTACATTGAAATTTTTTTCTTCTCTTTTTCTTGTCTCTTTCTTCTTAGTATCTTTCAAGGAAACTCTTAGTATCTTTCAGGGAAACTATATACATGAAATAAACATTTAAGTATAACTTGACATTTACATATGGATATTTACTTTCTTATACTTTAAGTTATATTTCATGTATATGGATTCAAGATGTTTGAGAGTGGTTTCAAATCTCTAGGAGTTATAATACAAAATCTAGTTTTTGGAAGATCTCAAATTTTTTAGACTTAGTCAAATTTCAATAATCAGGAGGTCAAATTTTAGTAATCAACAAGTTGTATCATCTTTTTCTCTCTATCTCACTCATTTTTTATCCCTTATGGTCTAGACATCTCTCTCACACTCTCTCCTTCCCTCTAAACTTCTATCTATCCAACCTCTCTCTCCCCCTCCATCCCTCCATCCCTCCCTCCTTTCCTCCTTCCCTCTTTAATTTTCTCTATCTCTCCCCTCTCTCTCTATTCCTTCCTCCCACCCGCCTTCCCTCTCTACTTCACTCTATCTAACCTATCCCTCTCTACCTCTCCCTCCCTCCTATCTCTCTCTCTCTCTTCCTTCATCCCAACCACCTTCCCTCTCTACTTATATATCTAGCCTATCTCTCTCTACCTATCTCTCACCCTCCCTCCTCTCTCTCTCAATCTCTCCACCTTTCTCCTTCCCTCCTCTCTCTCTCTCATTATCTTTATCACACTTATCTCTCCCTCTATCCCTCCCTCCTCCCCTCTCTACTTCTCTCTATCTCTCTCCCTCCCTCCTCCCCCCTCTCTATCTCTCCTTCCCTATATACTTCTCTCTACCTCTCCCTCCCTCATTCCCTCTCACTCTCCCTCTCCCTCTCTCCCTCTCTCTTAATCTCCCAACCTTCCTCCTTCCCTTTATGTTTCTCTCTCTCACACACTCTCTCCCTCCCCCATCTCTCTCTCTTTGGTTTAGGCTTTATGGTTCAGGGTTTAGTATTTAGTATTTAGGGTTTAGGCTTTATGATTTATGGCTTAGGCTTTAAGTCCAACCCCCTCTCTCTCAGGTCTATCCCTCCTTCTATCCCTCCCACCCCTCTCTCTCACTTAGGTATATCTCTCACTCCATCTCTCTCTCTCTTAGGTCTCTCCCTCCTAGGTCCCCTCTCCCTCTCTCAGGTCTCTCCCTCCCACCCTAACAAG